>CM077645.1:200215002-201415002 GCA_039707465.1 Rhabdophis nuchalis
GGAATAAATTTGTTAAAAAATTGATTCCGGATATAACGTTTTTGGGAAAGACAATTGAAAGTTGGCCGATTAAAACTAATTCAAGTCGGAACAAAGTAATTGAGGATGAAAATATAGGAAATATAGTAGATTGGTTAAAAGCTTCAGGAACTGAAAGTAGGAAGAAAAAAATAATTCAAAAACTGGAGTTAAATTGGTTTGAAAAAATACAGGTAGAAAAATGGAATATGAAGGTAAGGGGAATATGTAACATAGATAGAAGTAAAACTAAATTTGAAATTTTAGTATCTCAAATTATTAAGGATGAAGTTGGGTTAAAAGGACTTGTCAGTAAGATATACAAGATTATAAATTTTGATGGAAATCCACAAATGGTAATGAAAAGGAATTGGGAAGAAGATTTAAAGATTAAAATATTGGATTTGGATTGGAATGAGAATTGGAAGAGTCGGATTATGAAGACTTTATCTATAAGGATTAAAGAACATAATTTTAAGGTTGTTTGGAAATGGTATTGGACCCCTTTAAGATTATCACAGATAGATAAAAAAATGAGTGATAAATGTTGGAGATGTAATATGGAATTGGGAACTTACGAACATATGTGGTATAAATGTGTGAAAATTAAAAAGTTTTGGCAGCAACTGGAAACAACGATGTGTAAAATGATGAAAAGAATAATAATATTGAGACCGGAAACTATACTGTTATTGATAATTGATGAACCAGAGTTAACAAAATATGAGAAAGAACTGATTAGAATTATGATTATAATAGGTAGAATTGTAATAGCAAGATATTGGAAAATAGAGGTAAATATTAAAATAGAAGAATGGTATTGTGAAATGTGGAAATTAGCCTTAAACGATAAAATGACGTGTGATATTAAATTTAGAGAGGGGGTTTATAAAAATGATATTTTTTGGAAGACTTGGAAGCCATTTGTGGACTATGCACTTGGAACTTTGAATGTCTCGACGCCTGTACCGAGAGAACGTGGATTTTGGAGATTTTAAAGACAATAGACGACACTTGAAACCAACTCTTCCTTTTGTTTTGTACAGCACCGGGTGATATATTGTAAAAATAAAAATAAAAAAAATAAAAAAAAAAAATAAAAAAAAAAATGGACCAGAGCCCGGCACCTCCTGTCCCTGTCATCCACTGTCTCGCAGAATTTGCCAAAGTCATGCTCATTGTATCTAACTGTCCTTTTGCTTTCAAACTTTCCCAACGTCAAGGTCTTTTCCAGTGAGTCCTTCCTTCTCATTAGATGGCCAAAGTATTTGACCTTCAGCTTCAGTATTTGTCCTTCCAAAAAACAGTCAGGGTTGATTTCCTTGAGGATAGGCTGATCTGATCTCCTTGCAGTCCAAGGGACCCTCAAGAGTCTTCGTCAACACCACAATTTGAAAGCATCAATGCTTCAGTGCTCAGCCTTCCTTATGGTCCAGCTCTCGCAAGCAAACATTACTACTGAGAAAGAAGGGCACAGTAGTGTCTTGTATAGGTTTTTCTAATTTTTGTCCTGGCAGCTACTATTTGGTCCAAGGTGAAAGTTGCCAATGGCATCAATTGGCCTACATCCAGTGGTGAAATCTAATCCCTCCCCCCTGGCTTAGGGGGATCATATGACTGGGTGGACATGGCTAATTTGCTTTTCACTTTCAGCTATTTTTTAAAGTTTTTTAAAGCATTTTTCCCTGCCAGTTTGCCCGAACCTGCAGGGGAAAAATGCTTTAAAAAGCTTTGAAAATGGCTTCCAACGATCGCACAGTTAAGCTGTGAGTCGCGGGATCATCAGAAGCTTTTTAGAAACTTTTAAAAACATTTTTTCCCTGCTGGTTCTGCTTTAAAAAGCAGAAAAAAAGCTTCTGACGATTCCGCAGCTCACAGCTGAGCCTCATAATTCTCAGAAGCTTTTTTTTTTTACTACTGGTTCACAGAACCAAAGACAATCGTTCCTACCGGTTTAGCCAAACTGGGGCAAACTGGGAGGATTTCACCCCTGCCTACATCTTAAATGTGGATAATTTTCTTGAGACAACAAAGATTTTCAAAACGTTGAATTTTCACCATTAGGCGATTATACCAGAAGTACACATATAATTTTGAAAAAATAATGCTATCTAATGCTAGAAGGCAAACTGATCAGGGTAATTCCCTCTCTAGGCCATTATCTTTAATCATTCCCCTCTCCCAATTTATTTAATATTTCTGTTCTGCTTCCCACTACTGGAATTTTCAATTTACAACAAATGGTAAAGATAATCCAATTACAAACAGTCATTAAAATAATGAAAAAATAAAATAATGAAAAAAATAGCAGCCGTCATCTTTATAACATTACAGGTCACAGTAGCATTAACAGTTTAGTAGTAACAGTTTACTCCTTAGCTCTGGGCATGTCAGAGAATGCTGAGCCAGAGAGAGGAGTGAAGCAGGGAATTAGTTTAGAATCTTTATGTGGGCACAAGAGGGCAAGATCCAACCCTGCTTGAATAGTATTGAGGCTTATCTAGTTTGGTCCAACTGCAGACTACAGGAAGAAAGATTCCTGTGAAACAGGCATGAGCAATAAAGTAGCTAATGTGTGGATTTGGTTGTTTACATCTAACAGGGAATAAGAATGTCTCCAAAGGCAAAAAATGCAATGAGATAACCTGCACATAAGCAGGTTATCTGAGAAACAAGTGGATATATTTTAATGAACATGCAGTCATAGACTTTGAGTGATAGCGTCAACGGGATAATACATTTGGACAGAATGGCACAGGAATCCAAAGATGGCACTGTGACAGTGCAAATATGGATTGCCTTAAAAATCCAATCCCTCCCTTGTTGCAGTCAGTAGTGAAATCACTACTGGAACAAGGACAAGATGAAATACATCAACAGGGCTTATGATCAACCAGCCCCAGGAGAGGTTGCAGCAATGGTACAAGCTGCAGTACCAAAAGGAAGTAAATAATAGCAAGCTATTTGAATCTAGGAATAATCAAATTACTCCAAATCGATGGAAGGGGACACTTTAAATCAGGAAATTTTTAAATACTTTATTCAGAGAATGAATCATAGAAAATACCGAGCTGCAATTATGAATCCCAAAATATACCGCTGAATGCATAACACATGCAACACTATCGTGATGAATAATTTCCCTCAGGATTCAAGCCTGCCCAATGAATCTTATGATTTTCAAAGCACATGCACCAACAGTTGAAAAAGTAGGTGATTAATTTTATGGCAAATTATACCCAACAGGTCACACAACAAAGAGAGTTGTTATAAAGATGATTGGCAACTTTAATGCAAAAGTTGAGAGGAATCTAACTTACTGTATATCTTGGATTATAAGACACACCTTTTCCCCTCAAAAAAGAAGCTGAAAATCTGGGTGCATGTTATACACTGAATACAGCATTTCTGGCCTCCCAAAACCCTGCCCCTTTGCATAAATGGCCATGCATAATCTTTAGGAGGCTTCCAGAGTACTCCTGGGGGCTGGGGAAGGCAAAAATGAGCAAAAATGGGCTATTCTTTGCTTGTTTTTGCGCCCCCCCCCCAGCCCCAGGAGCACTCTATAAGCCTCCTAAAGGCTATGCATGCCCTTTTTTGACAAAAAACGGGCCCATTTTCACAAAAAAACCGGCTGTTTTTTGCTCGATTTTGCCCCCCCCCCAGAAGCACTCTACAAGTCTTGTAAAGGTTATGCATGCCCTTTTTTTTGATAAAAACTAGGCCTGTTGTCATGAAAAATAGGAGGTCTGCAGAGTGCAAAAACTTTTTAAAAAAATTTGCCATTTCAAACCTTGGTGCATCTTATACTCTGGTGCGTCTTATACTCTGAAAAATATAAACTTGTTGGAAAATTCAGACTAGAAAACCTCAGTGATGAAGTAGCATGGCTGGTAGACTTCTGGGTAGAATATAGGATGATCAGAGTAGTAATATATTACTTAATATATTACTTGAGCAATATAAACACTGCCCCCCCCATCTCTGGACAAAAGCATAATCAAATGGATTACATCTTATGTAGCAACTGATGGAAACCTTCCCTGCTGAATTGAAAAATACCACAGGTGCTGATTGTGAATCTGACCATTAGATGCTAATCACAGAAATACATTTCAAACTCGAACAACCGAGAAGGATCCAACCTCAAGTAAGGATTAGGGGTGACGTGATAGTAGTGTTCCAATATTTGAAGGATGACCACAAAGAAAAGAAGGTCAACCTATTTTCCAAAGCATAAGAAAGCAAGACAAGAAAGCATGGGTGGAAACTAATCAAGGAGAAAAGCAACCTAGAACTAAGGAGAAATTTCCTGATAGTTAGAACAGTTAACCAGTGGAACAGCTTGTCTTCGGAAGTTGTGGGTGTGCCATCCTTGGAGGTCTTTAAGAAGAGATTGGATAGCCACTTGTCTGGAACGGTTTAGGGTCTCCTGCTTGTGAAGGGTGCTGGAATAGAAGACCCCCAAGGTCCCTTCCAACTCTAGTATTCTATTACAACTTCAAATTTTATTCATGAGCAATATAAGATTAAAGTAAGAAAAAGAATCAAAAAGTTGTACCTTCTGCACAGAGACTCTGAGGAATTGTGGAAAGAGGTGACAGTGACTTCAGAGAAGAAGCAAGGCATATAGGAGTCCAAAAGAAACAAAGATCACACCAGCCATATAAACAGCTAAGGAAAGGAGATTGGCAAAGGTTCAAAGGATCTTAGGAAAACGAAAGAGGTAGATGAGGATTTCCAATGACAGGTAGGAAAGAACAATCAGAAAAATTCAGGAAATCACAAGCCCTTTACAATATGGCCTTAATAACATCAGAAGCAAGCACAGAAAGAACTGAATGACAGTACGTGATGTTTTTAAAAAGATGGAAAGAATACCAAGAAAACCTGTACAAAAAATCCAACTCTCTGCTAAGAAAGCATTTGAGAGAAAACAATATGAGGAGCAACCAGGAAAGCTTCATGAGACAGTCAGATAGAGTAAAGAGTAGTTAATCTAATCTATATCCAGTGGTGGAATTCAAGTAATTTAACAACTGGTTCTCTGCCATAATGATTTCTTCCAACAACCAGTTTGCCAAACTACACAGAAAGTTAACAACTGGATCTCCCGAAGTGGTGCAAACTGGCTGAATCCCACCACTGTCAATATACTTTTGATGTCTCAAAAGAAGCATGTGCAAAAAAAAAAAATTATTGCTATTCTAAAAGGCTGCATAAGAGAGAAATAGAAAAAATAAACCTTTCATTGACCAATAGATTAGCTGCAACTTGCTTATGCTATTATAATTCTTTTATTGGACTATCTAAACTATCCGTCCAACTAGTTATTATTAAAACAACCCTATCGTTTTAAGATCCAGTATCTAAGCTCTTTCCTTTGTCATCTTCCTCCCCCTTTTTAAAGAGTCTTTTATAATGTAATCAAATCTTAGTAAATATCTTTTACAAGTCTCATTTCATGAAATAGTAAGTAAGGAAATACCTTAAACAAGGCAAAACAACTTGATGATTGTCATCCACAATGATGGTCCTTAATGAGATGCATATTTTAAAATATGCTGTGCCTCATTCCATATCTCTGGCATAGATCTAATTTCATACTGAATGACTTACATAAAATTCTTGGAGTGCCACACTGGGCAATATCCTTATTTCTGTTTTGACAGGTCTTAGAAGGTCTCGCCTTGGAAAAATCCCCAACATCCATGCCAGTATTTTCTCCAAAGAACCACCTATTTTGCTGAAGAGGATGGAAAGGGAAAGGGAATATACAGTCTATTTTGAGCTGTCATTTCCAAATCTAAAGCTCCAGAGAAAGTGATATCCAAGATGTCTGATGATGTTAGGATCTCCATTAAAAAGTTCATGACTTATCCTCACTCGTTTGAAAGTAATGATTCAGATTTATGGATCCTGATAAACATCTTTATTAGGAAGTTATATGAGAACTTTGGAAAACCCATTGGAAAACATTAGGGGATAATGTTTCCAATTTGATATTTTCCAGGTGTGCTGATTGCAAATTGAGTAACTTCTGGTCCTCTTTAACCCTATTGGCTGAGTTTGCAGATTTACTTTGCTTACACATTTAGAAGACACTAAATTGGCTTACTAACACTGGAGACTCTTTTCCTATGCTTAGCCGAAGTGTTTTCCCATCCTTGCAAATCTTTTATTAGAGACTATCTGGATACCCATGCTTCACAACGAAACTATGTGATTGGTCAATACAGGAGAAATCCGTTTCATTCTGGTTCACTCGGTTGGCTAAGTCGTGTTCAGTGATTGAAACACATAAGGGAATATCACTCCCTCTGCCTTGAGTTCCATAGGTGGAAAGCGTAGATATTTTGGTGAGGTACTGACATTTAGTACTGTAGACCGCTCCTGAATGAAGGAGTGGAACATCTGCCAGTTTGAACTGAGATAATGGAATGTGAGGCAACTGGCAGTTGGAACAGAATTCTTTTCAGGTGGGGAGGGGGAGTAGAACTCCTAAGCATCAGACCTTGTTAATTATTGTATAAGAAATACTAATGATCTGGTGGTCATTTCGAAAAATCCTTTCTTAGTGAGCACTTAGATGCCAAGAGGAATATACATGCCAAATTTCAAGTTTGTAGGTTTTATGGTTCTGGAGATTTCATGATGAGTGAGTGGTATTTGCCTTTTATATATATATAGATACTGGGATACTGAAACAAAAATGTTTGTATGCAAAACAAACGTGCTATTATGAAAAGTTTTACTCTGATTGTGAAAAGTTCTGCTTTCTTTTACCCTCTTTTCCTTGTCTTCAATATAGTGTCTCCTTCTTATTCCTTGAACAAATACCACAATATTGATGATGGTTCACTTGATCTTGGGTAAAAATGAACCTTACACAGCAATCCTTTGTTCTGCACTATCCTCTTGGCAAATACAAAAATTGTCATCCCTGATCAGGTCTGGATTGTCTACATTTCACAACCAGATAGAGTGCTTGTTGCTGCCAGACCAATCACACTTAAATAAAGATCTACACAATAGGCCCAAACATACAACAAACCCAAGCTGACAGTTGAACCAAACAAACCATTTCTCTTGAGTATCTATATATGGTATTTAATGGCTATTCTGCAACCATAAATCTTTCACACAGGAATCGTATAATTCATAAGTGACAACCACATGTTTAACATACTCAAATGTTCTCATGAGTCACCCTCATTTCTGTGTGCATGTTTTTGTTGTTGTTGTTCTTAATTTGTGGGATCCATCAAGAACATAATCTTTCTAATTATAAGACTGAGTATAGAATACTGAAACTGTTACATCTGCAGGAACATTTGGAGAGAACTTCTCATTTAGTCCTAAGAATCAAATTGAAATAAAGATCCTGTTTGGTTTTTATTTCTGTTCTCAAATTTTCTCAAAGGCAAACATGCTCTCACCAGATTCTATCCCTGCATATTAAAGAAACCAATCTTATTCATAACTTCCGGAGCAAATTATGATATTTTTTTCAAGCTTCTAAAATATGCTGGGAAGTGAGAGTTTAGTTTTTCATCTATGGTCTTATTCCAAACAGAAGAACCATCTATTTTTCCACACCTTTGTTAGCTGTTATTCTATGTTTTAGTGTCATCAATCCATAGAGCTTTAAATTATCCCATGTATTCAGAGGCGTAGTGTGGGGGATGCAGGGGGGGCCGGCCACACCGGGCGCAACATCTGGGGGGGCGCGCTCCAGAGACCTGACTCGGAAGCTCTCCTCCGCGGGTCTCTGGAGTTGGCGGCGGCGGCGCCTGGGCGCTCCTGGGCCGGCGAGAGTCGGGGAGCGAACAGCGGCCAGTAGGGGCCAAACCCTCCCGGGCCATCTCCCGGCTGAGGCCAGCGCCGGCTCCTCGCACCCACCAGTGCCACCCAAGGAGGCCAGGCGAGACTTAAAGGCGCAGGTCTTTCGAAGCAACGGCCGTGCGGAGACCCTGGAAGACTCCTCCATTCCGAGCCAGCCAGAGGAGCGGCGACCTGGGCCCCGTGGCGGCCCGGGAAGACCCTCTTGCCCCGGCTTTCGGGCCATCGCCCTCCGTAGAAAGGAGCGTCGGGTGTCCCAGGCCCGCACCACGCAAAGGGCGCCCGCTTCTCCCCAAGGCGAGGCAACGAGTGTCGGACCCGGATGGCCGAGCCCTTTGGGCAGCAGCTGCCCGCCGGATCCTCGCGGGAGGTGCGTGGGCTCGACACCACAAGAAGAGCTGCCTCCCCCGAGTGCTAAAATCCACGGGTTAGGGGGCGCAAATTACTTGCCTTGCCCCGGGTGCTGACAACCCACGCTACGCCACTGCATATATTTCACAACTTTAAACATGTTAAAGCTGATCTCAAAAGGGAAAAGTGGCTTGGTATCATTTTATTTACAATTTCTGTGCATGTGGAAAGGGACTGAATTCCTAGAGGAATTGTTTCTTCTAAAATGATTGCCAGGATTTACTTTATATGCCAAAATCGTAACCGATCTAACAAAAGTGTTTTGTTATAATGATAGTATTTACCTGAAAGACAATCCTGAATTTAAAATTATCTCTTCCCCAAAGGAAGGAGTAGGCAGAACGTGCATATAAATATGGATAAAGGTATAAGGGAAGGAATGATGAACAAGGAAGACAGGAATAAAAACAAAAATACAATTTAGGATTTTAAAGAAATAGTTAAATTCATCAGGTGATGGTAATACTTTAGCCTAATTATGAACTCTATCTGTTTCCCACCAGCAAAATCTGCCAGCAATGTCGGCAGCCATTTGCATTTTCACCCATTCATTTGTTCCCAACATTATCCTCTAGTCCAGGGGTCTCCAACCTTTGCAACTTTAAGTCTGAAGGACTTCAGCTCCCAGAATTCTCCAGCCAGCAAAGATTTGTTGCAAAGGTTGGAGACCCCTGCTCTAGTCTTCTTAGCAAATGTCAGATGACTACCACTTGTTCACAGTTTTTTTAACTGAGTTCAGTTCTTGTTGTTATTCATTTGATACTCCACCTAGCTCTAATTTACATAAAGCCACATTTAACCACATCACAGGCCAATATAGTCAGATGCTCAGGATCCAAACTCTCAGGAATTTGCATGAAGTATTCTCACATTGATGAAGAAAGTTGTATGCATAGCTGGAAAAGGAAGGCTTCTTTATCTGTCAATGGGAAGTAAGCTGAGTAACTGCCAGGTAGGCTATGTTAGATGGCCCATTTATTCATAAGTCTAGAGGTTCATTTGTTCATTCATTCATTGATTCAGTCAGTCATCCATCCACCAATCCTTCCATCCCATTTCTAGGTTACCCAACACTAGCACATATCGGGGTCTAACTCAGAACATATTTCTGAGGTATTTCTGACAGAGGTTTTTGACTATATACATTTATTCAATGCTGTTATTATTTCCTCAAACTGCTATAGCAATCTACTTTTCTGGAAATAAGAGTACAGAAACTGGTTTTGATTTAAGGAAGCATCTCAAAGATTAAACTTATCACCACATCTAATCAAGATTCAAAACTACAGCAAGAAGTAAGTTCTTCAATTCCGGTTAGCATAAACTGAGGTGCTATTTCAGCTACTGAATATTAGAACCAGCATCTAACATTTGTTTATTGTTGAAGGCACAACTGAAACTTATTAAGTACCTTTCAAAGAACTTTATGTAAGTCCATGGAGTCCTACGACCTAAATACAATTTTTAACACAATGGAGAGATAAATTCTGCTAAACCACTTCAAATGTGAGAATGTCTCCCGCGGGCTGCTTCTACATTGATGATGCAGAAGTTAGATGACGCTCCAATCCCACAGTATAAAATACAAGATGCCAGTTAGAAAAGGTCTGATTTATTTTTGTCTTTCCTTATCACAACCTTTGTACTTCATCATTATTAGCAAATAAAGGAATTAAAGCCCTAAAGCAGGGATGTCCAAACTTGGGAACTTTAAGACTTGTGGACTTCAACTCCCAGAATTCCCCAGCCAGCTATGCTGGTTGGGGAATTCTGGGAGTTGAAGTCCACAAGTCTTAAAGTTCCCAAGTTTGGACATCCCTGCCCTAAAGGAATTAAAGCCGCCCTGGGTCCTTGCAAGGAGAAGGGCGGGGTATAAATTTAATAAAATAAATTAAAATAAATAAATGAATACCAGTGTTCTTAAAAGCAGGCAACCTACAGTGCTAAGAATCTCACAAGGTGTAATACTATATATGGTCTAAAAATCTATCAAACCTTTGATAAGGAAGCAGAAGCTAACACATCTTTCACTTAATGCTAAAGTGAATAAAGCAGCCTCTAATAAGTGATGGCGCTGGTACAGCACTATACTATACTGTTGGAGAACTAGATTGGGGCATCATACTTAGCGTATCCAGTTTTAGTAAACATCCATTCCTTAGACAGGAGTATTACAAAAGCCATAAATGGTATAAAAAGAGGGCTAAGAGTGAAGGTAAAGGTTCCCCTCGCACATATGTGCTAGTCATTCCCGACTCTAGGGGGCAGTGCTCATCTCTGTTTCAAAGCTGAAGAGCCAGTACTGTCCAGTATGGTCATGTGGCTGGCATGATTAAACTCTGAAGGTGAATGGAGCACTGTTACCTTCCCACCGAGGATGGTTCCTATTTTTCTACTTGCATTTTTACTTACTTTTGAAATCCTAGGTTGGCAGAAGCTGGGACAAGTAACAGGAGCTCACTCCATTACACAGTGCTAGGGATTCAAACTGCCGAACTGCCAACCTTTCCGATCGACAAGCTCAGCATCTTAGCCACTGGGCCACTGCGTCTAGTCCCCTATAAAAAGAGGACTAGATTTGTAATATAAAAGATAATCTTGCAGATAATCTGGCCCCAGACATTCTGTCACTTTTTAAATCAAAAATATGTCTGGTTTCTGTTGACTATTGCATTATACTATAGCTACATATTTATCAAAAGACAGTTTCAAGTGTTGTGTTAGCCTAAAATGTGATTTGATTTGCGGGAACAAGACTAAACTCAACCAATTCTTGATTATTCAAGAGACTCTGATTCAATGGAGTGACTTAGTGTAGGTGGTCAACTATTTTAGACTTTTCTGGCAGTAACATATTTATCAGATTTTTCATATCATATTAGGTACAAAGAATCGGGACCATTTATAAAGTTACAGCATAAATGATTTATTCAACGCTAAACACAAGAAACTGATTAACTAACAGTCAGCATTAAATCAGCACTAGAAAAGGGTCAATGGAATTCAAGGGCAACTGGTGTTGGATCTCCTGTGGCAACACAAGGACTCTAAACTTATGTAGAAGAGAAGCCCTGTCTTCTCTTCTACACATATTCCTTATAGCATTGCAACTCTGCAGTACTTGCTATGGTATAACTATCCCATCTTCAGAAAAGTTATTTCTTTTGTGATGTTAACATGAATTTTTTTTCATTAGGGCAAAGCAAATAAAAGCAAAGCAAATGGTAATGTAAGAAAATGATGGTTTTAAACATACTCCAGAAGTTTTACTCAATGATAGCTCTTTTAACACTATTCAGATTGTATTGTTTTTGTTTTGTAGTCTGTTTACATTTGATAGTTTGTTTAAAAAATAATGATTATGTTCCTTCTCAACAAGCTATGGACATCTAGGGTAGGGTAGGGTAGGGTAGATGTGCATGTGTATCCACACACACACACACACACACACACACACACACACACACCTATCCTATCTTATCCTACCTAGTGATCCATATATATCCTATAAATCCTCCCATTACCTTCGTGTGAACTATAACAATAGCAGTAGAAACAGCACTTAGACTTATATATTGCCCTATAGTGTTTTACAGCACTCTCTGGGTGATTTACAAGTTAACATATGCTCTAACAATTTGGGTCCTCATTTTAGCAATCTCAGAAAGATGGAAGGTTGAGTCAATCTTCAGCATCAAATTCCTGGCTGTGAGCAGTTTACCTGCAATATTGCATTCTGACCACTGCAATACCAGAAGTAGGAGAAAGCATATTTGAAGACATTTTCTCAAGCAATTTTCTTGGCTTGGGCACAAGCTCCATTTATCTTGGCTATGTTTTTTCCTCCTGGTCAGCTTCATTTCAATCCTTTGCTTTTAAAAAAAAAAATACTTTTATTAACATTTTAATAAACATATAACAAAAACTAACACAAACTAAACTTAAGAGTAAACTTTGGAAAGTTCTGGAAAAAAGAAAAAAATAGAAGGAAAAAGAAAAGGACATTTCTTTTATTTTCATTATCTACATTATTATTATTATTATTCTGTGGTTAATCTTTGGTGAGATTCACAGCCTTTGGGGCTGATTGGTAGCTTAACAGCTCGAGTCCTAACCAAGGACCTAGGAACTGATAAAGTAGACCATAACCTACTATTAGATAAAGTAGAAAATTGTGGGTTAGACAGCACCACCAGCAAATGGATTCGCAACTGGCTGACCAACCGCACTCAACGTGTAGTCCTCAATGGAACTGCATCTACATGGAAGGAAGTATGCAGTGGATTCCCCAAGGCTCTGTTTTAGGCCCAGTACTCTTTAACATCTTCATCAACGATTTGGATGAGGGGATAAATGGGGAACTCATCAAATTTGCAGACGACACCAAGCTGGCAGGAATAGCCAACACTCCAGAAGATAGGCTTAAGATACAGAAGGATCTAGACAAACTTGAACATTGGGCACTATCTAATAAAATGAAATTCAATTGTGAAAAAAGTAAGGTCCTACATATAGGCAAGAAAAACCAAATGCACAAGTACAGTATAGGTGGTACCTTGCTCAATAGTAGCAACTGTGAGCGGGATCTAGGAATCCTAGTGGACAACCATTTAAATATGAGCCAGCAGTGTGCAGCAGCTGCCAAAAAAGCCAACACAGTTCTAGGCTGCATAAACAGAGGGATAGAATCTAGATCACGTGAAGTGTTAATGCCACTGTATAGTGCCTTGGTAAGGCCACACTTGGAATATTGCATACAGTTTTGGTCGCCACGATGTAGAAAAGACGTGGAGACTCTGGAAAGAGTGCAGAGAAGAGCAACCAAGATGATTAGGGAACTGGAGACTAAAACATATGAAGAACGGCTGCAGGAGCTGGGTATGTCTAGTTTGATGAAGAGAAGGACCAGGGGAGACATGATAGCAGTGTTCCGATATCTCAGAGGGTGCCACAAAGAAGAGGGAGTCAAACTATTCTCCAAGGCACCTGGGGGCAGGACAAGAAGCAATGGGTGGAAACTAATCAAGGAGAGAAGCAACTTAGAACTAAGGAGAAATTTCCTGACAGTTAGAACAATTAACCTCTGGAACAGCTTGCCTCCAGAAGTTGTGAATGCCCCAACCCTGGAAGTCTTTAAAAAGATGTTAGATAGCCATTTGTCTGAAATGGTATAAGGTTCCTGCCCACTCAGGGGGTTGGACTAGAAGACCTACAAGGTCCCTTCCAACTCTGCTATTGTATTGTATTGTATTGTATTGTATTGTATTGTATTGTATTGTATTGTATTGTATTGTATTGTATTGTATTGTATTGTATTGTATTGTATTGTATTGAACTGTCAAGGTAACGTCGGAGGGTATAAGCTGTTCCAAGCTTTTATATTATTATTATTGTTGTTGTTGTTGTTGTTATTTTGCATTTCAATCCTTTCCTAATGATATTTAATATGGATTTTTTCACAGCTGTCACACATTAAGCCAACATCTTCACTAAGCTATATTCACTATAAATTTCTCTTGGTTACTTACAAACTGCTCGGATCCCATCACTGTATACAATAAAATGAGTGGTTTTCTTCCTTTTTGATTGGTCTTGGCAATTTTAACATCCAAGACTTGGTCCATGCTCACAGAAAACAGCACACTTCATGAGCCAGATATTGCCAACCCGTATTAGTTTTTATTTCTCTTAGGAGGGACTAATCCACTATTCCAAGTTTTCAGAATATTCAGAGGCTTTAAATTTCTCGGTACCAGTTGCCAAGGTGCAAATACATAGGGAAGAATTTGTTTCTGAACATTTGATATTGCGAAACCATATTTCTAAACAGAAACGTTCAGCAGTTCTTCCATAGTGCCAGTTCTTCAAGGAAAAGCCATTATGCACAATATCTTCTGTGGGAATTGACAGTGGTGACGTATCCAGTCTCTGATTTTATTTATTTATTTATTTATTAGACTTCTATCCCGCCCTATCTCCCAAAAGGGACTCATGTCAGAATCACCCTTACAGATATTTTCTCCCATCCCATTGAAATTTAATAGACCTTTGGCTTTAATAGGCTTTAATATTTAATAAAATGTAATAGGCTTTTGGAAATAACAGGCATGAATTTTTCTCTCAAACCCGATCTGTATCTGCTAGGCATCAAACCAAGTGAAATCCAAAATCAAGATTGGTACCTCTTCTCGCACATAACAACAGCGACCAGGATGGCTATTGCACAACATTGGAAAGACACTAACCTACCACCAGAACACCTAATTATAGCCAAAATTTTCAGCTGTGCAGAATCGGACAAAGATAGATCTTAAAAGATAGACAAGACTCAACCTTTTTCAAAAGCTGGAATAAATGGTATTCATGGTATAACAGAAGAGTAATGGATACCAAGGGAACCAACTAGATAAACTATCTAAGAAATCAATGTGAGGAATAAATAAGACAAGAGGATAGTAAATTTGAGAGAGAGAAAATCTTTGTATAATTTTAAATAATAACTGATAAATTAGACTGGGATAAACTCAATTTTCAATCAAGGGGACTAGACATTTCCCCGGTATGTTTATGTATGTCTTCCCAGTTACCCTTACCCTATATTTGTTGATTGTGTGGTTTTATATAGCAAATATTAATAAAGCTTTTTGTTTAAGAAATTTAATAGACCTGTTGGTTAGTAATATAGCACAATCAGGGACGCTCAGTCGCTAAGATGCTGTGCTTGTCAAACAAAGGTTCAAATCCCTAGCATCCCTAACGTAACAGAGTGAGCTCACGTTATTGGTCCCAGTTTCTGCCAACCTAGCACTTCAAAAGCAGGTAAAAATGCAAGTAGAAAAATAGGAATCACCTTTGGTGGGAAGGTAACAGAGTTCCATGTGCCTTCAGCATTGAGTCATGCTGGCCACATGACCACGGAGACATGTTCAGATAGCGCTGGCTTTTCGGCTTTGAAATGGAGATGAGCACCACCTCCTACAGTTGGGAACAACTAGCACATATGTGCGAGGGGAACCTTTACTTTTTTACCATACGATCAGGGAGCAACACAGATCCAATATTTCAAATGACTCTTTCCTTGTGGTGTGCAGCCAGGAATATTGCAAACGGTATGGCAACTGCCAACGACAATGCAGGCTGAAAGTCACAGGGAGCAAGTTTGTTCCCATCAAAAGAGATCCAGTTTGGTCTAGTGGTTAAGACTGATCGAATGGTTAAGGTACCAGGCTGGGAAACCAGGAAATGGTGAGTTTTACTCTCATCTTAGTCATGAAAGCTGGCTGGGGGCCTTTGGCCCAGTCACCCTCTCTCAGCCCATGACGTCAGGCTCAGGCAATAAGCTGGTCAGTCAATTTTTGCCTCAGCCAAATGAAGCAACACTTAGTCAAGTCAAAAAAAGTGAATGCTGCACTTGTGGGGAAACAGTAGGAAGAAGAATACTGAATACTGGAATACGGCATCCAGTTTTGGTTGCCACAATGTAGAAAAGATGTGGAGACTCTGGAAAGAGTGCAGAGAAGAGCAACAAAGATGATTAGGGGCCTGGAGACTAAAACATATGAAGAATGGTTGTAGGAACTGGGTATGTCAAGTTTAATGAAAAGAAGGACTAGGGGATACATGATAGCAGTGTTCCAATATCTCAGAGGCTGCCACAAAGAAAAGAGAGTCAAGCAATTCTCCAAAGCACCTGAGGGAAGGACAAGAAGCAATGGGTGGAAACTAATCAAGGAGAGAAGCAACTTAGAACCAAGGAGAAATTTCCTGACAGTTAGAACAATCAGTGGAACAACTCGCCTCAAGAAGTTGTGAATGCTCCAACACTGGAAGTTTTAAAGAAGAGATTAGATAACCATTTATGGTGTAGGGTTTCCTGCCTGAGCAGTGGGTTGGACTAGAAGACCTCCAAGATCCCTTCCAACTCTGTTATTCTATTCTAAGATTTTTTTAAAAACCCATCCTTGTCAATGAATGGTCTCTACTGAAAGCTTCATGGCTATGTGACCAGTTGGTTTGCCCTGAAATTGATTTGCAAATGTCTGTTGTACTATGGCAATTAAGGGTTGATATGGAAGACAACCCCCAGTCTAGATCTGTTCATTGAGTCATGATAAGCAGCAGCAAGCAACACTGAATACTCAAACTTCAAGTTATTTTTTTCTTTCAGACTCCAGAATAAAATGAACAACAGATGATCCTTGTCAACAATTTGCTAGTTGCCTACTACATTCTGACTACCACATTACAGAATGCACACTCTATATCTGGATAGTATTAGAGCATCTAATGAAGAACATATTTGCATCCTGTATTTTTCCAACTCCAATGCACTGCATTATACAATTAATGAGTCCCAAGTTCACATCGGGAGTCAAATTGTTCTAATAAAATATAAAGCAGTGCTTATCTACTAAGAAGCTGCAAGGGACACAGTTCACATGGCAATGATACTCTAAAGTACATTTCTAAATCGGAGGAAAATTCAAACAAGATGACATTTGATATAGCACATTTCCTCCAGTTACAATTTGGCTCTGAAAGCTAAACAACCAGGGACAGGTTGGATAAGGATTCCAAGTATTAATCGTGTTTTTCAAATGCACTTGGATTCTGGTCATGTAAAGACAATGTATGTATCACAATTTAAAGGCCAACTGGCTGAAATTTAACACAACAGGCAAGCGAGAGAGATGTCCTACAGGGATTAATGCTGTCACTAAGCATATACCAGCATTCAGCTAACTCAGAGATGTATGCTTATGTAGGAATTGTGCTGCTAAAACAATAACATGAGGTTTATTATGTTGCTGTTCGTTATATCTACTAACCACCAAATCTATGGAGATTCTCAATCCACAGAGAACTGAAGAAGCTTATTGGATGACAAATGAAATGTTTTAAAAGAAAGTGCAGTTGCCTTTTGAATAGCACCTTTGAGGCCACCGAACTGTTGTTAAAAGGCTTCTTGTGCAAAATAGAGAAAGGCTCCTTGGCAGTGATGGACAGGACAATCTCAACCGCCTTTTGAGGTAGGCTAGCTAAGAAGCACCAACAACAAGCATTAACACTATCTGTATTGCAAGGTTACAGTAACATAATCTTGCAAGACTGAAAGTGCATCTCTCCTCCCTCACTTTTACCATCCAAGAAACGATTTACGCACTACCTCGGACCTCTGCCTCTTCCGCCAGCGTCTTAAGACGTATTTATTCCAACAAGCCGGCCTAGCAGAGCCCCCCGTTTCTGACTTTTATTCTGATAAATTTTAATTTATAGGGTTTTATAAGGGGTTTTAGCACGGGATATAATTTAATTAGTTTTTAATAATGTATTTTTGTATGGTTTTTAATATTGCCTGTGCGCCACTCTGGGTCCTTGCTAGGAGAAGGGCGGGGTATAAATTTGAAAAATAGAATAAATAAAATAAATAAACTAACCAGAGACTACTCCCTTTGTAAATTGTCTGTGCTGGTTATCCTCAGTATCATTTGCTGTATTTCTGAAATTTTATTTATCCTTTGATAATAGACATATAGATCAGGGGTGGGTTCTGGCAGAGACTACTGAATGATCGCACGCATGGACACACTTCACATGCATGTGCACACTTGATGCACGCTGCATGCGCAGTACAACTAAAATTGCTCTGCACATGCACAGAAGCAAAAAACAGGATGGTGATGTCAACGCCACCACCGGAAGAACCAGTTCGGGGGCGTGGCAGGATTTGGGTCACTGCCTGTTCCAGTGACCCAGGCCGCCAAGCTATTACCAGTTTGGCTGAACTGATCATAACCGGTAAGAACCCACCACTGATATAGATGGCAATTGTTGCCTCTGGTTCATGTCCTTCTCCCTTCTTTTGCCTGCCTTTGTCTCAAATTACCAGTCAATTGTGGTGTTTTTGAATTTTTACTGATGTTCATTAAAAAAAACAACCAAGCTATATTATTTGGTGGATGAACTGAGTGGTGTTGTGGTTTGGCTATAGGGATTTATTGGAAGTATGCTGGATGCAAATTAAACTGAAAATTAGACACAATAATTTCCCGACACAGGAATTTTTATATCAACACTCAGAAGCACCCCCAAATCACCCATCTCACAAAATATCTTAATTTATTTGTCAAGGAGCCAGCACTTGAGCAGCATATACAGTAGATATAGGACTTAAATATCTTAAATGATATTTATTTATTTTCACGCTTCTCAAGTATTGAAAATGGCAGTGATATCAGGACGGGAAAATACTTGAAGATGGGGAAAAATACATCATTTGACATGAAAATGGCACTGGTTGAAAACAATTGATGACAAATCAGCTATCCATAGACCATGTCTACCACATAGACATTAACAGCATCTATAGCTGTGATGGCAAACTAAGCACGTGTGCCACAGGTGGCACGCAGAGCCATGTTTCCTGGCACGGCAGCCCTCAGCTCTGGTGTGTGTGAGCTGATTTCAGTCTTCCGAAGGGCCAAGATTTCAGGAAAGTCTCCGGAGGCTAGAGAGGGCAAAAAACAGGCCCAACGGGCGAACTGGAACTTCAAAAACGATGTATTTTCACCTTCTGGAAGGCCTCTGGGGGGCCAGGGGCTGTTTTCACCCTCCCAAGACTTCAGGAAGGCCCCCAGAGCCTGGAGGGGGCGAAAACCCCTTCCCCGTGGGTGTCTTGTACACACATGTGCTGGAAGATTTTGGCACAGCTTTAGAAAATGGTTAGCCATCACTGACTATGCAAAAGAGATGATCAACCAGGAAAGAACAAAAAAGACCCAAGCCCATCTCCACCAACAACCAGCACTCAGATCAGCATAGATTAACATCCAAGGTTAACATCAGATCAACAATCAATTAAACAATACCCCAATCAAGAAACTGCCAAAGAAGCCAGAAAACAGCCCAACCAAAGAAGCTCTAAGATCACCCCTACCAACACTGGCAGGCAAGCCACTAGAATATAAATTGACAGCAAACTGTTGTTGTTGTTGTTATTTGTGAAGTCATGTCCACGACCCCATGGACAATGTTTCTCCAGCCCCCCCCCCCCCGTCCTCTACCATCCTCTGGAGTCCATTTTAGCTCATGCTTACTGCTTAGATGACTCTATCCAGCCACCTCGTTCTCTGTCGTTCCTTTCTTCTTTTGCCCTCAATCTTTCCCAGCATTAGGCCTTCCTTCCTTCTCATTAGGTGGCCAAAGTATTTGATTTTCATCTTCAGGATCTGGCCTTCTAAAGAACAGTCAGGGGTGATCTCCTCTAGGACTGACCACTTTGATCGCCTTGCAGTCCACCTTGCAGCTCTTCCCCAGTGAGTTCATAAACTGAGAGCAAATCCCACTCCTTCCTAGCACTGATGATGTTATCTAGTTTGGGTAATGAAACATCTGCAAGAAAACAAGCAAGCTCAGAGAGCACCAAGGACCCCTCCTGTCAACCCTGAGCTACCAATATTCTCTTTTATAACATTATAAATAGAGTTAATCAAACTTCATGGTGAGATTTCTCCTGAAAATGTAATTTCCAAACTACATTCCAAACTATCAGCATGATTTGAATGATGCAGCTCCAGGGAATCCTCTAAAGAAGATAAAAGAAACAATGTGGTCTGTCATTACTGAAGTAGAAGAGAGCATATTAAAAGAAAATGCAGACTTTACATAACTAAGTCTCATATAACAGAGAGATAATGAGATCAAATATCCTAAAAGTCATCCTTCCGCAATAATAAAGTACCGACAAAGAAACTGTATTTACATTAGCAAATAAATGCTTACTGGAAATTGAACATGATTCTGAATTTGAAAAGAAAAACAGATTCGCACACAACAGTGTACGTCCGAAACCAAGATGTATTTATAGCCTTGGTGAATCTTGCTAAGGAAAAGTTAATTTAGCAAATGGAATATCCATAGATGCATGCAGAAAAAGCAGTATTGAACTGAAATACTTGACAAACTTAATGAAAGCATGAATATAATATTTCAAGAAGCACTTTATGTACCTGAATTGGCTGGAAATTACGCAAGTCTATGTAACCTTATGGAACATAGTTGCTTAAAAATGGACTTTGCCCTGGTACAAAAAAAAAAACACCTACTGTACCAAGTTTTGTTAATTGGAAAGCACAGTTAATTTAATTTGCTGGAACTTACGCAGCCTAAAGCAAACAGAGAAGATGGAATGCATAATAGGGGGAAAAAAGATTTGGTCACAGAGATGAGTCTGACGTTAAGAAAATAAGGATGAGGATTTAGCAATTGGATTGAATGTTTGTCTTTACCAAAAACAAGGGGTCAAAATGTGTTACTGAATAAAACAAACAAAAAATGCTTTCCCAGGGTTAAATACAAATCATTGTAATAATTCAGCCTGCTATTGGATATATTTTTGAGGTATTTGTAGTTCCATATCAGTCAAAAAAGTATTCTGTAATGTTCATGGAATGTTATTCAGAATATACTTCAGTGGTGGGTTTCAAATCCCATTTATTATTTCTTTATTTATTATTTTAATTTATAAACCGCACCCTCTCCCCGAAGGGACTCGGGGCGGTGCACAGGAAATTAAAAACATATAAACGTAACAATTATAAATATTTAAAACCAAATTAAATAGCTATCGCCCTGTGCTAAAATCTTAAAATCTTAAAACTATTTCCCCTTAAAATCCCAATTAAAACAATTTAGACTTCAAACTGAAGGCTAGATGAGATAGATTAGGCCAGGCCGGCCTGATGGAAAAAATAGGTCTTTAACTTTTGGCGGAAGGAGCGGAGGTCCGTAGTAGTTCTGAGTTCGGGGGGTAGGTCGTTCCAGAGGGTTGGGCCCGCCACAGAGAAGGCCCTTCCCCTGGGCGTCGCCCGCTGGCATTGCCTAGTGGACGGCACCCGGAGAAGTGCCTCTCTGTGGGAGCGAATCGGTCAAAGGGATGTATGGGGCAGGATACGATCCCGCAGATAACTAGGTCCCGTGCCATGGAGCGCTTTAAAGATGGTGATCAGCACCTTGAAGCTTATCCACTATAGTTGGTACTGGGTCGGTGGCATCCTCATGGCCATGCACAGCACGTGCGCAGAGGGGTGCAGCATGCACATGTGTCTTAGCACCTCCACGATGCTCCGTGATCCTTCAGCTGCCCCATGGAGTGTGGAGTGTGGCGCAGCTGCCCCATGGAGTGTGGCGCACGTACACGCACCATGTACGTGTGCAGCAGCACAGAAGCCTTAAAAGACAGGTAAGGAGCGAGGGCGGGCAGGTGGGCCCTCCAGATCACCATACCGGAACAGTATCTGGTGCTCCGGGCTGGCTCCGGTACTCCTGTACCGAGGCGTACCGCCTACAACCCACCACTGATATACTTGTACCTATTACTTAATTTATAAGATTGAAGTATTTGATAATTCAGCCTTTATTATGCTTATATAGAAAAATTAAGTTCTGATAATAAGGGATGTTACAACCAGAAATTTGAAAAATATTTGAACCATAAAGACATAAAACAGAAAAGAAATATTGTAGTCCAATGCAAAGAGAATTAAAACACGCAGTGCATATAAGGTATCTTCTAATTGATGCAAACTTAACCCTATTACTTATCTGCAAAACCACTTACGAAAAAAAGTACAAATTATGCCCCAGTTACGTTATGCACCTCAATCTGTGACAACTAAGGCATCTGGATGCAAAGCTTATGCATAGATCTCTAAAGAAAAAAATGAATAAGTTAAGTTGCAGAATGCAATTTCCATAGGTGACCTATCAGATAGGAGAAAGAGCCTATAGGTTTCTGGACTGAAAACTGGACAAGTAAACACACACAATGAAGAATAAAGGATAATCCCTGCAAATAAGAACAACAACAACACTGAAAATGGCACCCTCAGAATGGAGTAATGAAACAGAGTATGAGGAACGCAAAATGAAATCTGACTCAGAAAGCCCTGAAGATATAAGGTATTCCTCATTGAATGACAGTTTGCAGACGGTGATAAAAAAGTAATTTTGCAACCAGTTCTTACATTTATGACTATTACAGGCATATAAAACAAATAAAAACTGAAGATCATAAACACAGTCGCAATTTTTCATTTACTGACCATTTTTCATTTAATTATCAGGTTGCTAGTCCCAATTGTGATTATTTAACAAAGACTACTTGTACACAATGAAAGCTGTACCCAGAGCTAGAATTAAGACCTCAAAAATCTAATAGGGAAATCCTACCTGAAAGAATGTGTTGACAGCTAAAGCAAGGGACATACCTGGCCCCCAGTTTATGGGGCTGAGTATAAGGACTGTCAAAAATGGAAGCAAAGATGCAGAAGGAAGCAGCCTGGAGAAGAAAGGAAATCCTTGTTCAAAACCTAAGCATGGATTTTAACAGACCTACCCAAGGACAAGAAAGCCGTGGGATGAATGTGGGTTTCCAAAACAATATACAATGTTCATGAAAATGCACAATACCATAAAGGTTATTCATAAAAGAATAAAACCAAACTATGGTGAGGATTATGACATTCCTGCAGCAGTAATTAAGCATTCAAGCATCAGAACACCACCAAGTCTCAAGTGCATTTAGAAAATTGCATGTAAAATACTCAGAAATGAAGACAGCAATTCGGCACGGCAATCTGAAAGACGAGATTTGTCGCACTCGCCAGCAGGGTGGGAAGAACCAGGGAAAAGAAAACTGGTGGCTAAATTGCAAAAATTGAAATGCGGGGTAACATAAGTAGCCAAAACATGGCCAGCTAAATTAAACCAAATGTTCCAAAATTGGGCTGTGACCAGAGAAATTGCGATCCATGCTTATGTACAAAATAAAGACGCAGACATAAAGTTCTCTATTACGTATATGATTTGATTCTGCAAAGGACAAAAGAAACATTTTGAACTTAGTGAACAATGGAAGCAAAGAAGAAGCAGTAAAACATCTTGGGATATAAGCCACTATTTTAGAACTGAACAACAAAGGACAAAAACGAAGGGTAATTGCTCCTCCTTGAACATCTCTGTAATTCGTTTTTGAAAAACAATAGACACAACTAAAGGTTTCTTTCCAATTAGGCCTATGAAATGTAGCATGGACAAAATCCAGAACAAAAATCCTTCCTCCTTGAATTTCCAGGGATTATGGAACTCAGTCCTAGTCTTGACTATACATTTTTGACCACATCCAGTTGATCTCTTCAAATATTTTCCTATCTCTCCTTTCTCTTCATCTTTCCAGAGTGTGTTTAAGGAGCATGGCCTAATGTTATTTTATCCAAAGAGCCTCAGATTACCGCTGGCTGAAACACAGCCTAGGCTTCACTTACTGGCTGCTTGTAAGAGCTATTAAGAGGGAACATCCTTAGATCAGACCCATCATTGGATTCAAGCTGAGAAAATGGAAAACTCTGTCCTTGCTCCCCTGCTAATGTTTCAATAATTAGTCAAATAAAGATGGCTATTTGCTAGTCCCTTCTCTCTTCCCACTCCTGAAAATCTTTGATGGAAGGGAATTTGGAAAGGAACAACAAACGAGAGTGCCAAAATATCATTTTCGAGAGGCAGGGGAAGAGGGATCACTTATCATCACCGTCATCATTATTATTAGAATGTTGAAGAAAGTGGTCTGAGAAAAGAAGGAGTGCCCGGTATACAGATACATTTATTTTTGCTGGTACCGTTGCAGCTGTTCCAAAATAGAGCAGCGAATTTCTGAAACGTTGATGTCCACTAGCTGCCGATTGGCTTCCAAGTACATCTCAAAATGTCTGATTACCTTAAAGCTTCTTGATGGCAACATGAGATAATCTTCCCAGCAGTTGTCCCAACATTGTGGAACATCATCTCATTAAAGTACACATCATTCCCTCTTTGACTGTATTTAGCCAGTAGTATACACATTTATAGTCTGGCAGCCCGTTTCCTGCTGTTTTATGGATAGATGACGGCAGATCTGCCGCCTTCCTAGCTGATTGTATTTTTACTGAAATTTAACATGCTAGTTTAAAATCGTTCTAAGGAGGAGTACAAAGAGATCCACAACTCCTGGTCCATGGACCAGGACTGGTCCGTAGCATTCCAGAAACTGGGCCACACAAACAAGTGAAACTCCAGGTGCCTCCAGGATGCAGGCACCACACAAAACCACATCCCCTCTGACCCATGGAAAAACTTCTCTCCACAGAACCTGTCTCTGGTACCCAAAAGGTTGGAGGCTGCTATATAGTACAATACTGTAAGGAAAAGGTTTTTAAGAATACATCATTTAAATCAGGAGTGTGTGGCATTCTCCAAACTGAAGGCCACACCCAGGATGAGTGAAATTGCTCCCTAAATATAGGTAAATGTGTCCACTCATATCTGACTTTAGGGACTGGTGATCATGTCCGTTTCTTAGCCAAGGAAGCCAGAGTTATCCAAAGTCCTTTGGTCATGTGGCTAGCATGGCTAGACGGCAAGTCACATGGAACCCTGTTACCTTCCACCAAAGTGGTACGTATTTATCTGCTCGCATTTGTGGGGTTTTGATCTGCTAGGTGGGGAGGAATTAGGGCAAGTAACAGGAGCCCACCCCATTGCACAGGGCTTGGGTCTTGAACCCAAGCTGTCAGCTTTGCAGCTGACAAGCTCAGCATCTGTCAACCACCACAGCCCCCTCTCTGAAGCATAACCAAAAGCTTAATTTGACTTCTGAATCAATCTCATTTATACTTAAATCCCATTAAAATAAAGACAGTGAATCACATTACTTATTGGCTATGTTAAATGTTACCCTACATTTAAAAAATTACAATTTGGCAGCAACATTCTCTGAAGGGACGGGGCCCAAGGATGGTAGGATTTCACACTCTCAAGTTAGGCAGCTCAGCTTATTTAAAATAAATAAGTGCTTCTACTTCCTTCATGGAACTAGAGATGACACATGTCATTCCCAGGTGTCCCTGGTAAAAAAATAAAGAGCTTCCATCCCTTCTGAAGTAGGCAAGGACAAAAAATAGCAGTGGCCAGTAACCTTGGAATGGACTTTGATGCAGTTAACAGGTCTTGCAACCATGTTTTGAAAAGCTTGTCAAAGCCACTTCTACATTAATTTATTCATGACACAAAAAAACATGGAAATGTCTGGGTTTCTTTTTCGTGCTTTCTCCTTTTGCAAAACTCAGTTATCTTTCCTCAATTAACTCATTTCCCTCCATTCTCTC
Organism: Rhabdophis nuchalis; assembly: GCA_039707465.1. Lineage (NCBI taxonomy): Eukaryota > Metazoa > Chordata > Lepidosauria > Squamata > Natricidae > Rhabdophis > Rhabdophis nuchalis. Next base: position 200,240,472 of record CM077645.1, read on the forward strand.
CAGTGAACCTGGCATTATATCATGTTGTTTCCCCTGTCAAAGTCCTACAAAGATGGGCCAGCAGCTCATTAAGGTAATGGTGATAATTCTACAGTGGAATATTTAGATGAAGTTGCAATGCTTCCCACTACACTCCTCACTGTTGTCCATCAACAACATTTGGAGAGACTGAGGTGGTCAGGAGGAAAGAGTCATCTTCCTGGATTGTGGTCTAGAGTCTGGAGGCAATACAGGGAGACAAGGTTTGCGAGATTATTTCAGATAGTAGACAAGCATGAATATCCATGTCTGAATATCATCTATTATTTGCCAGGATCACTCTGACTCTGAGTAGCTCTCCTCAAGTATCAAATATTCCTTGCCTGGAATCTGCACTGTATATCGGACATTAATTCAATTGAGCGGATCCAGAGGTATTTTACAAGATTACTCCACTCCACTGCTCACAATAGAATCCCTTATGCTACCAGGCTCGAAATTTTGGGCTTGCACAACCTGGAACTACACCGCCTCCAGTCTGACCTAAGCATAGTACATAAAATTGTCTGCTACAAAGTTCTACCTGTCAACGACTACTACATCTTCAACCTCAATAATACATGGGAAACAATAGATACAAACTCAAGGTTAACCACTCCAAACTCGATTGCAGAAAATACAACTTCAGTCACAGAGTGGTCAATGCCTGGAATGCTTTACCTGACTCCATTGTTACATCCTCAAACCCTCCAAAGCTTTAACCTTAAACTGTCTACCGTGAACCTCACCCAATTCCTAAGAGATTCATAAAGGGGGTATGCATAAGCGCACCAGCGTGCCTACCATCCCTGTCCTACTGTCTCCATCTATTTGTACTCATTTCCTTTGTTCATCTGTTATCTTGTAAATGTTTGACAAACAAAACAAAATAAATAAATAAAATAAATAAAAATATTCAAGGTTACTCCTTCTGCCACTAGAATCCAAATTACACTCTGCTTTGAATTCCTCTTCAATGTTTAGGTGAACTGGTGGGGTAGAAACAGTGCAACAGAATTAGGGAGGCAGTGCAATAAGGAACAGGGAGGCCCCTCCCACACCTGGAGAGAAAGGTGAAACTCCAGAAGTACTTTCATTGAGGTAGGCAATTGCAAAGCAGAGGCCAGTGGGTTGATCTGATCTAATCTGTTTACCTGCAGGGAAGCATCTGCTGTAGCTTTGTATGGAGCCTTGGCCAAGATAACTGTTCTCAAAGGAACTGTGCCACCTATCTTTCCTGCAGAAAATTAGACTCTTGAGGAACTTTACAGGTAGGACTTTTAGAGGGCAAACAGCAGGGATTATAAGATTAAACTGCCTGAAATGGAGACATTCTGATCTAGGAATACAAAGCAATTGTTAAACAAAAATTCTGCAAATGACAACAGGCCAACTGTCCTGCGGATAGGAAACACAGCAAACCAAATATCCAGCATAGTCTTCTCTGATTACTCATCCTATTCCAGGTAATGAGACCATGGAAAATTAATACAATTCTCAAGCAAGCAGAAGAGGACTTTCTGAACCCTGACGTAAATGGAGAGTCGCAATCCAAAAATGAGGTGATTGACTAACTCTTAATATCAAGTAAACGTGATGTAGACAGACTTTTGTGTAGTCTCCAGAATAGATGGTAGCTCCATGAATGGAAAAAATGACCTATCTTGGTAAACAGATCCACTACCCTCAAATGGCCATGTTTTCTTGCACATCTGGAATTTGGTTACAAAATCCAAGGGATCTGTGTCACACAAGCCTGGGGAGAGGGGAGTGGTTAAAGCAAATCAGCCAACTTAGCAATGGCAGCCTTCGTCTGATGACAGATGTGACAGAATGACACATAAACTTTGACATCTGCTTTGAACCTTGGCCACCAGAACAATCTGAATAAAAGATGCAATGATTTGAACATTCACTTATATTCAATGGCCACTTGCTTATGTTCCTCATGGATAACTTGAAGCATCCATACCATAGTATTTGTTTGTTGAGCAAGGGGGTTTTCCTCAGAGGCATAAATAAGATGGCAGTGCCTCCATTCCTCAGGAGGTCTTTGCTGGGTCCAACTGTAATGGACAATTTTTGTTCAGTCCCAAACTTTCTTTTCTAGGGAAGGCTGTTTAGTAGCTGCTTAGACTGCAACTGTAGAGGATCCTGGAAGAAAGTGATAATCTGGACTATGAATATGGTAGATAGCATTTGTTGTGCTTGGTGGATCTGACATTTGATGGGTCTGAGATAATATAGCTACCCCACCCCTCAACTAGCTAATGTATGCTAGGGCTTTCCAAATTGTTCAATATGAAATAGTAATTCATATAGTTTCATATAGTTTCACAATGAGCAAAATTGTTCTTCACTGGGAATTGTGCAAGTCAGATGTGCAAGAGACCTAGTTTTGTCTAGTAGTTAAGGCTAAAGAGTGGGAGACTATAAGTTCTAGATCTACCTTAGCTATGAAAGCCAGCTGGCTGACAATGGGCCAGTCACTCTTTCTCAGACCAACTGACTTCAGGATTGCTGTTGTGGAGACAATAGAAAGAGGAAGGTGTGTTGGGTATGTTCACCACCTTGAGTTATTTGTATTTGTATTATTTATATTCTCTGTTGGCAAGACAAGTACATCTGAGCATTCTATATTAGTTTGCCATGGCTTCAACCTGCTGTTCCTGCAAGATCTGAAAATCCAGAAGAATCTCCAAATGGCAAACCTGCTTTTCTAAGTTAGCATAATCTCAGTACTGTTCTGACTTCAGTTGTAAAGCTCAACATATTAACTTATATTGCTTGGGTTGAATCTCAAACTGTTTTGTTCCATCCAGACCCTTACAGACTTCAGATATCAGGTTAAATCTTTTTACTATCAATCTTGATTGCTCTGGGGTAAAAGTAGAAAAGTATACTATAACTGAATCTCAACTGAATTTAGGCATTATGGTTTGTAAAGTAAGACTTCTGGCTTAATATATTGGTCAATTCCCTGGTTGGATTTTATTCTATAAATCAAGTGAAACAAACCATGACTTAGTATATATAAAACATACAATGTGACAGAGAGATATTATTCAATGGTGGGATTCAAATAATTTAACAACCAGCTCTCTGCCCTAATGATTTCTTCCAACAACCAGTTCACCAAACTGCTCAGAAATGTAACAACTGGTTCTCCCAAAGTGATGAGAACTGGCTGAATCCTACCACTGATATTATTATTCCACATGCAGTTGATTCGGGATAAGCTCCATCAACTGAATGTACAGGGTATTTTAAAAGTCGTTCATAGGGACCCAAAGGTACTTTTTCAAAAGCCAACTGGTCTTCGCTTCTCATACAAGAAGCTTCTGCAGAACTGAAGAAACTTCTTTGATGAGAACAAAACATCTTCAAGCAAAAACAAAGAAATTCCATAAGGCTGAGAATCTCCATAGGCATTCGCCCAGAGAATTTATCATCTGTATTGCATGAAAGGTTTGAATGGTTGCCACTGTCTTCTAAACACTTTCTTACTTATTTAAAACATAATCATTTTTCTCTAAAAAATAATCATAATTATAAACATTAAACATATTTGGTTGGCCCATGAGGCCTGACTTGTGGTGCACCCTTTTAAATGATAATTATAAATCCATCGGCAGATCACAAAGGAAGCTATACCCCCATATGTTACTTAATTTGGCTTTCAGTGACTTCACATGCACTAGTGAGTACTTAACTGTTCTTGGTTTAAGCCAGTTTGCTGAAGAAGCCACAACAGTCTACTTCACAGTATAATGGCAAACTCACTTTTCCCAGTTTGAGCAGACTTCTCATGTAGGAGTCCCAACTCCCCAACAACAATCATGGAGAAACCCTATGTTAAGATATAAAGCATTGTCCATAAACCACAAGAGCTGAGTTTATTAATTTTAGCACAGGGAATATTTAATTAGTTTTTAACAATTTTGGATTTTTGTATTTTTTTGTATGATTTTAATGATGCCTGTGCGCCGCCCTGGGTCCTTTTTTAGGAGAAGGGCGGGGTATAAATTTAATAAAATAAAATAAATACTGTTAAAACTAAATAGAATTTAAGCCAGGGTTTTAAAACTATGATTTACAGAATAAACTGCAATGGGAAAATTCATGGGTAATGCTAAACCACAGAACATGACTTAGGAATTATAACGGTTGGGTTTGCACATAGAGCTAAGTCAAAATTAAGCAAACCATATTATGGTTTAGAAGCATATATATATATATATATATATATCCGTCCAGTATTTCTGGATTCATATCTGCAGCCCAAGAGATCACTTTCAATGATAGCACTTCAAAGAGTCGTTTTCTGCCTCAGCAAAGAACTCATTGCTATCACACCTTTGATATGGTTTATCTATAGATACGGAAACCAAGTCTACTATTGTTTTAATGTCATGTCACAGGAGGATTAAGAAGAAGCTCAAAGCTCTTGAATGTACTGGTTGAACTGCAGCCAGATCTGTCAATCAGAAGGCTGCAAATTCCCCAAGACCACAGAATGATCCAGGCAATCCTCATCCAATAATGCATTAGGAGTTCATAAAGACATCAGTGCATTAACCAATTTGGAAAGCAAGCATTGAAAAGTGCTATCAAAATAGAGTAGAGTCAGGGGATGGTTTTTCTTTATAATTGGTCTGCTGGCTTTCAACCCATATAGATCTTGAAATCCTTCCACTAGTTTGAGGGGGAGAAGAGCTACATTTTCTGTCCAACACTCCCACCTGCAATGCTAGTGACATTGATCTAAAACAGTGGTGTGGTAATGATCTTACATATGACACCTACAGGAATGGAGGACAGGATCTTGTACAACTAATGGAAGTCAAACAAAAATGAAACTCTCACCTATGCTCTTAACCCAGGCTCCATGGCCACGGATCTTGCTTATTCAAAAGTAAATCCTATTAGCAAAACTTCCAACTTTAACTGAAGCTTTTTTCTTGCACGTTCAGCCTGTTTCAGGTGTTACACAGGGGGGCGGTTACAGGGATTCGTAGCTTCCTGTGAAATCTCTCTTAATCACTCCAGTGTCACCTTCCTTTCCAGAAAGAGGGAACTTTACCCTAAAATGAACTAGAGCTCATTCTCAGTTTATGACCATTTCTTTAACAATCACTTGAATACTGCTGGAAAAAGCGACTTATGACGGGACCTCACACATTTGAGCAATGCAGTGACCCACAGGCATCACAATTCAGGCACTTGGCAACCAGCATATATTTATAGTGGTGTCATCCGACTGCCATTTGTGACCTTCATGGCAAAAAAAAAAAGGTCCTGAAATGAGATGCAGTCATGGGATGACTCACCTAATAATCACACTGCTTAGCAAGGAAAACCCCAATCCCAACGGTGGTCTTAAGTTTTCCTTGTTACCTTCTGGGAGGAGGCTTCGTGGTATCCAAAGCAGAACATCCAGATTCAGTCACAGTTTTGTTCCACGCAACATCAACCTCGCAAACTCGCAAGCTTCCTCTTTTCACCATGTATTCAAGATGGACATTGATTCACATTCATATCTATTTCTAGGCATGGGTGTAGGTACATACATATGTATGTACATGCATACCATGTCTATATGTGGGCATGTATGTCTACGCTTTTGAGAGCAGGCAACAGAATTTCATTTTTAATATGTGGCAGTGTACCCACAGTAAAGAAAAATAAAGGACAATCTATTGTCAAAAAAAGGACAATAAATGACAATCTATCTAAGTCAAGGACTACCTGAAGGTAAATTATAGTCTCATAGGTAAAGGTAAAGGTTCCCCTTGCACATAAGTGCTAGTTGTTCCTGACTGTAGAGGGTGGTGCTCATCTCCATTTCAAAGCCGAAGAGCCAGTGCTGTCCAAAGATGTCTCCGTGGTCATGTGGTCAGTATGATTAAATGCCGGAACGCTGTTACCTTCCCACCGAAGTGGTTCCTCTTTTTCTACTTGCATTTTTTTATGTGCCTTCAAACTGCTAGGTTGGTAGAAGCTGGGACAAGTAATGAGAGCTCACTACATCACATCGTGTTAGGGATTCGAACCGCTGAACTGCCGACTTTTCTTATCGACAAGCTTAGCATCTTAGCCACTAAGCAAGGCTGAGCTAGATAATTTCCATCGGGTTGGAGATGACTTCGAAGGCCCTGAAGTCCAATGCGTTGCCCAGGTCTGGAATCCTCAGGCCATCCCAGTCACAAACTGACATTTCTATTCCAAAAGGAAGGGTGGGATTATTTTATATTTACATTTATATTTATTTATATTATTTTATTTATATTACAGTTTTTAACTGTAAACAGTTAAACCTTTTGGAAAGGCATATTGAAAGCAAGCAAGGATGAAAGCTGTCCCTTGGAGGAAGAGATTCTTGCTTCTCAATCAGAGCAGGCAAAATGCCTCCTCATCATTAAAATTGCATTGGGCTCCATCAAAAGAGGCAGGAACTTAGTCCCAACTTGGCAAGAGACATTCAAGAAACAGGACCTCTTAAGAGCATCAGTTATGCTTTGCTTGCTCACTATATAGAATCCGATGTTGTTGCAATTGTATTTAACAACAAAAAGAGGTGTGTGTTAGGTTGTAATGGAGGCAGTAGGACAGGGGTGTCCAAACTTGGGAACTTTAAGACTTGTGGACTTCAACTCCTAGAATTCTGGGAGTTGAAGTCCACAAGTCTTAAAGTTCCCAAGTTTGGACACCCCTGCAGTAGGATAAATGGAGCATTGGGATAGATTAACAGTAAAGATCAGTAAGCTTAAAAAGCATGCGGGCAAATCTAAAGGGTTAGGAATCTGAGTCTATAGACTTCATCGGTACTTCTGTCTTATATATTAATCTAATATCTGGTGATTATACACTTATGAACACAGGAATAATCTTTATTAAGGCTGATTTGCAGGTAGGCGAGCATAGAATAGCATCTATAATTAATGTGGCTGTTTTTCCATCTCTGCAAGCCAAACAACCTAGTCAAAATTCACTTCCAGCACCAAAATGCCTCCCTCTATAGTCCTTGTATTCCACTTTGCATTTTAAAAGCCAAACCACAAAGCTCTTGTGTTGACACGTTAAATGAGTGTGGCTTCTAATTGCCACACAATATTATTTTTTAAAAGAAAAACCAATTTCAGTGCAGCAAGGATGCCAAACTTATTTGCCAGTTTTGAAGGATTCAGCAAAATCCTAGAAGTTTTATTCCATGGTTGCTGGGTGCAGCTGGCCATGACACCATCTTCCGTGTACTATTGCTCTTGTTTTATTTTTTTCCCTTGCTGGAAACAAGGTTTTTATTTAATCACCAGCCCGTTATAAAACTAATTTTGCGGGGGCGGAATTGCCCAGCCTGCTTCAGTGGTATGGAAATCGGTATATGTAAAACCTCCGGAGAAATCAAGAAATGTTAGTTAAAAGAAACTCCGTTCATGATCCAAAATCCACAGAGCCAAAACTTACATTAGCGCCAGTTGACATTTTACAAAATAGCTGAAACCTTTTAGTTTCCAAAAATCTTTCAACAGGCAAGATGGTGAGAAAAAATTGGAGCACGGTTCACCGATCAGCCACTTCCCACCCCCTTCTTCCTCCCCAACCCTTTATTTTTCCTGGCTTCTAACCACCAAGACTGAAGACGAGTCCTTCGAAATGCAAACGCTTTCAACCGTTTTATAAAAATGAAATTAGCCCTGTAATCGTATTCTTTCGATATAGCATTTCTTTTTTTGTATTTTGGTGTTTCGCGGCAAATGAGTATCCTATTGTTTTGGTTAAAACTATATGTCGAATCAAAACATGGCATGTTGAAGCAGACTTCTTCAACATGATGCCCTCCATTTGTCTTTATTTATTTATGAAAATTTATATGACACCCATATCATTCTCAAGGAATCCAGGCAGACAGTAAAAGCGTAATATAAAACCAATTTTAAAAAGTGATAACCTTCCACTCTCCTGGCGGCAACAATGAAATGAGCCACTTGATAGGTTCTATTCCACTCTGGGGTCCCCAGGCCTGTTGGTAGAACCATGTCTTCAGGGCCTTGGGAAAGAATGTCAAAGTGAGGGTGAGGATGATGTTCCACAGGGAAGGAGCCACTATGGAGAAGGCCTTTCTTTGTGGTTCCTCTAGATCAGGGGTGTCAAACATGCGGCCTGCAGGCCAGATCCATCACAAACTGGTGACACCCGGTTTAGCGAAGGGGGAAAAAGTTGTGATACATCTGGTGATGCTGCCGTGACAAGATAAGTTTGACACCCCTGATCTAGATCAGAAGTCACCAACTGGTGGTCCACGAACCACTAGTGGTCTGTGAGAAAATTTTGGTGGTCCACAGAAAAATTATTTACATTTTTATATTGCACTAAATCAGGGGTCCTCAAACTAAGGCCCCTGGGCCAGATACGTGTCATGAACATTTGTATTGCTTCAGAAAATCTCCTCCTTCTGGGTCTTTTTGTGCAGGTCGGAGAGGGGACAGAAATTCCAACTTGGAATTTCAACTTGGAATTTGGCTTCAGCCTCCTGGTGTGGGGCTTTGGGCGAAGGCTGGAGGGAATAATAATAATAATAATAATAATAATAATAATAATAATAATAATAATAATAATAATAATAATAATAATAATAATAATAATAATAATAATAATAGTTTAATTTCTTGACTGCTCCTCTCCCCGTAGGGACTCGGAGTGGTGCACAGGGAAACTAAAACCATAAATATACAATCAAAAACATCTTAAAAACAAATTAAATAGTACCTGTGCTAAAATACCCAATCTAAGCTAAAATTCCCACTATACAACTAAAACCCCATAGAGAGAGACTACCCCAGACCGGCCAAGCAGAACAAATATGTTTTTAATTTCAGACGGAAGGAGCGGAGGTCCGTGGTCGTTCTAATGTCGGGGGGAAGGTCATTCCAGAGGGCAGGGCCCGCCACAGAGAGAGCCCTTTCCCTGGGCGTCGCCCGCTGACAAAGTCTAGTGGACGGCACCCGGAGAAGTCCCTCTCTGTGGGAGCGAATCGGCCGTGAGGAAGTATGGGGCAGGATCCGATCCCGCAAGTAGCTAGGTCCCGAGCCATGGAGCGCTTTAAAGATGATAATTAGTACCTTGAAGCGCACCCGGAAGACGACAGGCAGCCAGTGCAGCTCGCGCAGGAGAGGTGTTACATGGGTAAACCTAGAGGTACCCAGGATTGCCCGCGCGGCTGCGTTCTGGACCATCTGCAGTCTCCGGGTGCACCTCAACGGAAGCCCCATGTAGAGAGAGTTACAATAGTCCAGTCGGGATGTCACGAGAGCATGAGTGACTGTGCGAAGGGCGTCCCGAACCAATAGGGGGAGCAACTGACGAACCAGGCGAACCTGGTAAAACGCCCTCCTACCCACGGCTGTCACTTGATCTTCCATGGACAGCCAGGCATCTAGGAGGACACCCAAGTTGCGCGCCCCATCCACAGGGGCAAGATGTTCGCCCCCTATGGCCAGCGATGGAGTTAGCTGGTTGAATCGGGCAGCCGAAAACCACAGCCACTCGGTCTTGGTCGGGTTGAGTCTGAGTCCGTTACTTCCCATCCAGATCCGTACGGCTTCCAGGCACTGGCACATCACCGCTACGGCATCGTTGGGGTGGTTTGGGGTAGATATATACAGCTGAGTGTCATCAGCGTAGAGATGGTACTCTACCCCAAAACCACGGATGATCTCACCCAGCGGCTTCATGTATGTGTTGAACAGGAGAGGCGAGAGGACCGACCCCTGAGGCACCCCACATGTGAGGGGTCTCGAGGTCGACCTCTGCTCTCCTGTCAACACAAATTGCGATCGGCCAGAGAGGTAGGAGGAGAACCACCGTAAAACGGTGCCTCCCACCCTCAACCCCCCCAACCGATGCAATAGGATACCATGGTCGATGGTATCGAAAGCCGCCGAGAGGTCTAATAGGACCAGGATGGAGGAACAACCCCCATCCCTGGCCCTCCAGAGATCATCAACCAACGCGACCAATGCCGTCTCGGTGCTATGCCCGGGCCGAAAGCCGGACTGGCACGGATCTAGATACTCAACTTCCTCCAGGTGACGGGGAAACTGTTGTGCCACCACACTCTCAACAACCTTCGCCAAAAAGGGAAGGTTGGAGACTGGACGATAGTTGTTCAAAAGAGCTGGATCCAATGAGGGCTTCTTGAGGAGGGGCCTCACCATAGCCTCTTTTAGGGAGGTAGGCAAGGAACCCTCACTCAAGGATGCGTTGATAACCTCTTGGAGCCAGCCTCGTGTCACCTCCCAGGATGCCAGTACAAGCCAGGAGGGACACGGGTCCAATAAACATGTGGTGGCTCGCAGTCGCCCACGTAACCTGTCCATATCCTTGTGGCAAAGAGCTGGAGGGCCTCGTTCCAGTGGGACTGCACCATGGTCTGGAAGTGACTGACCATCTCAGCCCGCTGAGCCTCCAGGTGCTGGTACCTGGCCTTGCACTCCTGCAGGTCTTCCCTCTGCTTGGAAAGCCTATGCTTGTAGTCCTCAGTGAGGTGCTTCTGCTGACCCTCCATCTTGGTCATCCAATTTGAACTGAGCCAGCTGTTTAGCCAACTCTTTCTCATGGTGGCTACTTAGCTCCAACAACTGCTTCCTGTTAGGGCCCTAAGGAGCCCAGGCGGGCAGGCAAGGAATGACGAGTAGATGCTGTCAAGGTGCCCCTCAACATGAGTGACCTCGAGTTGTCCACACACACCAAGTTAAATGACCACCTTGCCATGCCCACCCAGCTGGTCATTAGGCAGATCATATTAGTGGTCTGTGGAATTTAAAATTATAAATTCAGTGGTCCCTGAGATCCAAAATGTTGGTGACCTCTGCTCTAGATCGACCTCCTTAGGAGAGGGAACTGTACATCGCTCAAAACCAAAGAGCTGATGATGATTCTATAAATAGTGTAACGTGTAAAACCTGTATGGAGACTCTTCATTTCATCCACCTATTCATGAAGTTGCAGATTGTACATAATGTAATACTATTTTCACTAAAAAATACTAAACACAACAACAAATGGTAAGTGAATAGAGAACAATGGATAGTTCCATCAATTAGTTTTTTAATTGGAATTTTTAGCGCAGGGAAATATTTAATTTGTTTTTAACTATATGTATGTATTTATTGTTTTATTAGCCCTGTGCACCGCTCCGAGTCCCTCCGGGGAGAGGGAGCGGTCAACAAATTTAATAAATTAAATTAAATTAAATTAACCCTTGACCAATTTGGAGAACACTACCCTAATGTATGAAAAAGAGTCTTAGCTGTTTTTTAAGAAAAAGAAAAGGTGCTTTTCAAAGAATAGGAGAATACTTAACCTTTTGTTCTGTTTTTCTACAAATTAAAAATATGTTTGAAATCCTGTTCAAAAGAAAAATTATGATGGGATTAGCAAGTTTTAAGATAGCAGTGAGAAAGTCATGCTTTCCTGCTATCATAAATTTCACCTTCCCCAAATAACTTCTTTCTATTTAGACTTGAACTAGGAATCTTTGGTTGTGATGCAGCCAGGCATAAAAAAAACCCCTCCATATAACTATATCTTAACACGTCGTACAAGTTCAATAAAGTCTCTCAAATATATGGCTGAGAGCACAAGCAAAAAGAATTGTTTGCAGAAACTGTACATCATGATCCCACGATTAACAATTCAGAATAATATTTAAAAAACAACAACAGTTGCCTTCTACATGCACACCACGTCATTCATATTCAAACATTTTGTGTTTTTAAATAAACCGATGCTTTTAAAAAGCCTTACTTGAAAAAGAAGTGATATACTTGCTTTTCTGGATTGTGTGAGACATCTCCAAGGAGCTGCTCTATGCCAGGAAGGCTATTTCATTTAGAAAACATCATTATGCACTATCCGAATATCTATATAAGACCCAGTGTTATGCCAGGGTAGATCGGTGGTGAAATTCAATTTTTTTTTACTACCGGTTCTGTGGGCGTGGCTTGGTGAGTGTCGCAGGGGAAGGATGCTGCAAAATCTCCATTCCCACCCCACTCAGGGGCCAGCCAGAAGTGGCATTTGCCAGTTCTCCAAACTACTCAAAATTTCCGCTATCAATTCTCCTGAACCTGTCAGATCCTGCTGGATTTCACCCCTGATCTAACTCCCAGTACTCATTATGCACACCCTTCTTTGCAGATGGGGCATCTGTTTGTATGCATGGACACGTAAAGGATCTTTATTTCCCCCATAGGAACTTTACTCCTTCATTTTAGCATTTGCACACAATTCCAGTTATATTAGCCCTGAACATCCCCAAGCGCATTTCTTCAAATTAGCTAAACGCATCACATTTTAACATAATTCAATGTAACAAATGCCCAGACTGACACTATAAAGAGACACCAGATAAGTCAATTGTCAACACCAATTCTATTTGGCCAAGAGCTAAACATCCACCAAGGAGCTAAGTTGGATACAATTGCTTTTTAGACTAGCTTTTCATCCCAGAAGCACAACTGCTCATCTAAGATCAACCAGGGAACATGGCATCAATTAAAACCAGCTTATGGAGATTTTTTTTTCAAGTGAGATGGGAGGAAGGAGGGGGATAATTTGCACAACATGGGTTAGATGCCTATTCATTTCAGTTTTCTTGAAACACGGTTCTTAAACCTGCTTGTAAAATGCAGATTTTTTTTTACTATCGCTCCTCACTGTCTAGCCTGAGGTTGACAATAGCTCCATATTTAATTAAAGATATAGCACATGGATTTCTTTTTTAAGAACAGCCCATTAAAGAAAAAAATGTATAATTGATGTCATTTGCATTAAAAAAAATATTGAATAACTTTAGTTGGAAATTGGGATTGGGGAAAATTGAAAGAAAGAAAGAAAAGCATTTCTAAAGTATTTCTACCGTCCCTGTCTTACTGTCCCCATTTATCTGCAGCTACTTCCTTTGTTCATGTTTATGTTCATACTTATACCTGTTACCTTGTACATGTTTGACAAATAAACAAACAAATAAATAAATAATTTTCATCTCATTGACTATGCTAGAGATGATGGAAGTTGCACCCCAATAAACCTTGAGGACATTAAGTTTGGGATATTTGGTGTCAAATAAAACAGCAACTTGGTTTGAAAATTGTACTGTCCAGCTTTGAAAATACTCTAACAAAGAAAAATATTGTTGGACTATATGTCCACTATATTTTCATCAAGGATTCCTTTATGAAGTAAGAAGTTGGATATATGTAGTGTCAACAAACCTTTCTCAAGATCAGCTGAACTAAAAAGTAGAGCAGAATTATGATCCACACAGAACTGCAGTCCAAATGTTCAGCCAGTTCCACCAGCTGCAGTTTTTCGTTGACATATCAATGGCATTGTGCCGTAAGATTAGCTTGCTTCTATGAATATCTGTTTTAAACTGAACTCTTAACTCATCCCACTGTTGAGTAATGTAATTCTAGCAAAATAGCATTTAAGTCATCTGATGTCATTTCTAGTGTCCCAGCATGCTGCTAAGGAAGATTTATTTGAACAAATGCAAGCCTTGTTCAAGCCATCTAAACAGAAGTAGTAACAACATAGTCTCACCACAACTTCACATATAAGGGCCCAGAAACTAACCAGACACATTTTTTTCTACTTTATACTAATGCAGCATCCAACAATCAAGAATAGCGTGAACTAAGAAGATCATGAGCTCCTCTTTGTGGCTACTAGAAGCCTTATTTAACCTAGCCCATGGCTTTCTAACCATGATAGCTACAAAGCAATTGGTTCCATGCTCAAAACTTGGCAGTAAACAACTGAATTAATAAAGAATAAAGACCACAATTTAAAACAGCCTCTGCACTCAAATTTAATCAAAGTTTTAAAAAATACCATTATATCAAAGGCCTGATCAACCCATAACATTATCAGGCTCAAAATTAATCAAGGAGAATGAGCAAATGGCCTTCGATTTATTTATTATATACTGTTGTGAAAGCAACATTCATAGCTCATAGGTACTACCATTTTTCTTTCAATGAAGTTTAGAAGAAGATAATTTAACAACCATTTGGTCTCATTTTTACATGAGATGTTAATTCAACAATCTTTGGAATAGAGAATTTCCATTTCCAGTGACCCACAAATTAAAAATGTCAAGTGCCCAGCTAAGGTTAAAGTTTTGTGTATGAGTGCTATGTCCTCTAGAATATTTCAAAGGAACAAATTTCTCTCCTTCAGTCTTCAGCAGGGAAGACCAACAGTCTAATATCAGCAACAACAAATCAAATCAAAACTCATCAATTGGACAACCCATAGAAAGGGCTGCGATACCATGGCTTTATTGTCTTAGAAATATAACAGCAGAAATAAGTCTACTGAATTGTCTGAAACTTGATTCCACAAAAATATAAATGTAGTAGACTCCCATTTTTGATGTATTTCAAGTATAGAGTACTTTAAGTTCCTTCCACTGAGTCAATCTGAAAATTATGGGGTTAGAATTCCAATGTAGCAGCTATCTTAAGAAAAAAAATGCAAAACATTGCCGTCTATGTGGCTATTACTGCAGGTCTTCAAAGGCAGCTGATAAATAACCTACATGAATGTCCTGGGACAGAAGGACTTTGTTAAGCATCCATCATATCCCATCATAAAGTAGTCTGCGCTATGACGAATACTACGAATGACTTAAAGGGCACAGCAAGCTTTAAGAAACCCATACTTTCTGTTTCACATTTTTCAATGTATCCGCTGAGACTTCTTTCTTATGAAAAGGTGTAGGTTTCTTACTCTAAGACAAGCTAACACATCTGTCTACGAGAAAACCCAAACCCATAAAGCAATTCAACACTTGCTTTCCTCTCCTAAGCCATACCAGTTCAGAGTCTAAAAAGCAAGACACAAAAGCAATGTTTACTCAAAGATACTTTGACAAGATATACTACAATCTGCCTTTTTTAAAAAAAGAAAAGAAAGTCCACCCTCAGCATGAAATTTCTGGATTTGTTTTTTTTTAACAAATGTTTTAAAATATTTGAGAACTCTTTTCCAAGAGATCTTGCTGGTGTGTTCGAACCTATCAGGTGCGTGGAACTTGGTAAATGGGGCTACTGCGGCTTTTCTGTTACACATCACTTGAAGTCTCCCTGGCTGTTTTTGTATCTTCTCCCCACCGCCACCCCACCCAAAAAAAACCCCAGGAGTTGAACTGAAGGGCAAGATCTGAGAGGGAAGCTGCAGGGTTTCCATGAGAGACTTGCACTACACAAACAGGCTATACACACATGCGCTTGGACCGACTTATAATTTATTCCATGCAAAAACACCACCTACTTCATGAAAATATGCCCAGCATTCTTTTCCCTTTTAGAATGAGATTTTGATTCTAAATTCTCTTTCAGGAAATAGAAAGGGGAAGTGGAATTTTGTTTCTGCAGAGGTCTAACGTCATTGCTGTTTTTAACATCCACTTGCACTTGGTCATCTATGTACGTTCAAAACTATGTTCAAAACTACTTGTAGACATGGATGAAGGTGACAGGAACTGTTACGGAGAAGCTGCCTGCCAGTTTTATTGTCTGCCTATTACTGTGACATACAGGACTTATTTGAGTTATTAGTAGATATTGCCTTCAATCTAGTTGGCTTAGTAAAACAAGGCTAATAGTTTGGGGAAGTGAGTCAAACCCTAGAATGCAGTGTAAGGAGGCATGATATGATAAAGTAATAAACTTCTGGCTAGCCAGTCCTGAAGGAAAAGAAAGTGACATAATGGATAGCAAAGCACTGATTTCTTCAGCAATAAAAAAAACCAGCAGCAGAACAACAGAACAGTGAGTATCACATTCAACATAGATTTAGCAAGAAGATGTTAGTTACTAGTTTATAGATAGGATCCATAGTACACTTTGTATCCAACTAGCTGGCTAGTTCAACTGGAGACTTCAAAGTTTAATAGAAAATTGTACATACAATGGAGAAGCAAAGTGCAAATATCTACACGCATCACATTCAGTTGCAACATCTGCAATAGGCAACAGCCACTAGTTCTACCATCCACAGGGGATTTGCTTTCTCTCTTTGTTCAGGATTTTGACTCTGAAGTCAAATATTAATTAATTTGACCACCTTCTGCTTGCACAACCCAGAAACAAACTATCAATAGGAACTTTTTTTTTTAAAAAAGGGGTCTGCTTTTAATAGCACAATTAAGACAAAATGATGCTCAGTACTGCAAATGCACTCTCAAAATATCACAGATTAGCTCTTCATGGAGAAAAATACCTATAATGGTATTTTCATAGCTGAAGCCTTCTATTTCTTACAGGTGTTACCCAGAAACAGAACATTTGACATTTTAGTCCAGGATTCTCACTGACTTTGTCAGATCTCCCAACAGAAAGTGGGAATAGACAACTAAGTACAGGTTGGGCAACATCAGGATCAGCAGTGAGCTTCCATTGCCTCTGTGGGGGATCTGCCCTTCATGGTCATGCAAATGCCATGCAAATTTACTTGGAATCCTCTCTCATTATCCCATAATTCCACCAGTCCCACCAGCCTCAGAGGTTATTTTCTGTTTGCAACACCCATCAAAAGGATCAAGAAGCATCAAAGGGATGTGGGATGGGGGAAGAATTATTTTACATGCCCACAATTACAACAGGTCATATGTAGAGGTTGATCATTCTATTGCAACCATACACTAGCACTGATGATGTTACCTAGTTCGGGTAAGGAAATGTCTGCAAGAAAACAACCAAGCTCAGAGAGCACCAAGGTCCCCTCGTTTCAATTGTGAGCTACAAATATTCTCCTTTATTGGCATACATCTTTACCCACCATCCCAATTTGGACAGATAGAGCAAAACTGTAAAGGCTCAATGGCACCTGCTTGGCTACTTGTTTGACACATATCCTCTAGTAATGTTTGCTTCATTTGTGCAGGAGCAAACTGTATGTGAGTCAGCCTGAGCCGGAGATTAGGGCTGCGGTATTGGAATCAGATGGACCAAAAGCAATTAAGGACATTTAGGGAAGGAATACATTTTCTCAACACACGGTGGTTGTTAAACTTTTTCTGGGTGCCTACAATATTCTTTTTCAAGTATCTTTTTGTGACTGAGGCTCCACAGAGAATCTTAAAGCACCCGTTAACAGCAGCTAAGCAGAATGGGCTGCATAAACTCTACCTGGGGGGGGGGGGCTCCCTCTTTTTTGGTGGAAACTTTCAAAGGGTGGGGGGGAAGGGTCTCCTTCTCCATGAAAGAGGAAAATGGAACTTCCAGAAGCCTTGTCCACTTCTCACTCAGCCGGGTTTAAATCACATCAAAACTTAAAAAGAAGAGCCCATCTATTTCAGTTAAAAGGATTCCCTCAGGGGAGATAAACCGGTGGAAGGAAGGGAGGAAGGAAGGAGGGAGGGAGGGAGGGAGGGGGGAAGGGAGGAAGGGAAAGGAAAGAAGAAGAATGAAGGAAGGGAAGGGAAAGGAAAGGAGAGAGGGAAGGAAGGGAAGGAAGGGAAGGAGAAGGGAGGAAGGGAAAGGAAAGGAAGAAGGGAGGGAGGGGAAGGGAGGAAGGGAAAGGAAGGAAGGAATGCGAAGGTAAAGGAAAGGAGGGAGGGAGGGAGGGGAAGGGAGGAAAAGAAAGGAAAGGAAGGAAGGAGAATGAAGGAAGGGAAATGAAAGGAAAGGAGGGAGGGAGGGAAAGGAAAGGAAAAGAAAGAGAAGGGAGGAAGGGAAAGGAAAGGAAGAAGGGAGGGAGAGGATGGATGGGAGGAAGGGAGGGAGAAAGGAAGGAAGGAAGGAAGGGCTGCCCACTGGGGAAAGGTGGAGAAAGGCAGAGATGGAGGAAGAAGTAGGCTCACCTCTCTTGCCGCGTCTCAACCGGCCGCCTTGACAGTGACTGTAATCCATACAGTTGAGGACGATCAAAGCAAAGGAGAAGAGGCGAAACCGCATCCTTCGATCTCCGGGAACTGGGGCTTCACCAGGCAGAGGGGAAATAAAGCCGAGTTTCGGCCGCCGGGAGCGGCGCTGGGGAGTCCCGGGGACACCCTCCTTCCCCTTTCTCTGGAAACGGCGAGGGTGACAGGCGCAAAGGTGGACGGCGCCCTCCAAGGCAGCTACTCCGGGAGCCGCTCAGACTCGCACGCCGCCCGAGCTTCTCGGCCGAGCCCGGCCCACTCCGAGCATCTCTAGCCGACCTGGAAGCGAAGGAGAGATTGAGAAGACAGCCTTCATCCAAGACCTGTTGCTTTAAGACGGCAACGCCAGGCCGAGCGGCCGGAGGACCCACCCACCCATCCCTACGAGTAAACCGGGGTTACTTCCGAGGAGAATGGAGCCTCCTCCAATCCGGCTGCCCGGCGTCCTTTGGAGAGGCTCGGAGTCCCCGACCTGGCGGCTAAGAAGCCCCGCGAGTCACATACACCCCCAGGTAGGGCAACTAGGCTCGGCGGTGCTGTCTGGTTTGGGACCCCAGGATCCGGCCGGCGCGCTCCTCAACCCCGGGGAAGCCGCCTGCGCTTCCAAAGCCGCTGCAATCCCCTGCACGTGGCCTGGGCATAAGCCCTCCCCCCTCGCCCCGTCGGCTGAAATTAAGGTGACTGTCCCGCTAAAATAAGGCGGGAAGCTCTGAGGGGCTCGAATAACCTTCACGCCGCTCGGCCCGTCCGAAAGAAAAAAAAAGCGCTGGTGGGAATAAATAGCGGACCTGCAAAAAGCTGCCGCAGCCCGAAGGAGACCGACGCCTGCGGGGCTTGGAAGCGAGCCCCCCACCCGTCAAAGCGGCGCGTCTCCCTCCCCGGCCAGGTGGCGTCTCTTCCTCCCCACGTCCACTAGCCCGGGCGGGGCGGACGGCAGCCTCGGCCGCCGCAGGTCCAGCCGGCGAACCGACCCGACTCGGGAACCACGTGGGGCGAAAATGGGGTGGCGCCGCCGGCGTCGGGCTTGGCGCTCGACCCTTGCGCCCCTTCGAAGGGAGGGAGGGAAGCCGGCTCGAGGCGAGAAGCGGAGCGCGAGGTGCCGCGGGGCGAGGCGAGAAGCGGAGTTGCGCGGCTGGTTCTTCGCGCCCCCTTCTCTTATAGGAGCTCGGCGGTGAGCGCCGCTCACGCTAGGCTAGCACGACGGCTGCGGCGGCGGCGGCGAAAAGTAGGTGGCGCTGTGCTCTACCGCATCTCCCCCGCGGAGAGGCCGCCCGCTTCTCCGCCTTCCTAACGCCTCCGAGCCGGGTCTCTGCCGGAGGTGGGCGAAGGGGTTGCCAGGATCTGCCGGGAACTCAGCCGCGGAGCCGCTCTCCCTGCCCCTCTGGGGTAGGGTGGGGTGGGGGGGAGGCGGCGATCCTGCCCGGGTCGCCGGCGGCTTGGAGCATCTCGAAGCCCGAAGGGTGGAAGCGGGCGAAGCCAGGGCTAGGGAGGACCCAAGGCTCCTCCGCCAGAGGTTCGAGAGCGCCGGCTCGCTGAGTGCCAGATTTCCTCGAGGGCGCCGTGAAAACTGGGGAACGGACCCGCCGTCGGCTGTGCTCTTGGTAGCCGCCACGGATGGCTTTGAAGCGGACCTGGCTGGGTTCCTGGAGAATCAGGCTAACCGTGGCTGCTGCTATGGATGGATGGCCAGCCGTTCCTTATGGGAGAGAACAGGAAGCCTTAAGTTGCCATGAGCCACACGATTCATCTCTCCAGATGCAGGGAGGGGCTGAAGGGGGGGGGGGGGCTCTTAAGGAAGGGAGCTGGGGGCCTTTTAATAAAATGTTTATTTTATGTATTGGTTGTTCAAACATGTACGAGGTAAGTATAAACATGAACATGAACCCAGGAAATGTGTTCAAAGAAATGGCTACAAATAAATGGGGACAGTAGGACAGGAACAGTAGGCACACTGGTGCGCTTATGCACGCCCTCTTACAGACCTCTTAATAATGTGTTGAGGTTGTAGGGGTTGAGGAATAACAACAGAGTCAGGTAGAGCACTCCAGGCATTGACCACTCTGTTGCTGAAGTCATTTGTTCTGCAATTGAGTTTGGAGTTGTTTACCATGAGTTTCTATCTGTTGTTTGCCTGTGTATCATTGCCATTGAAGCTGAAGTCATCGTTGACAGGTAGGACGTTGTAGTAGACAATTGTGTGTGCTATGCCTAGGTCAGACCGTAGGCGGCATGATTCAAGGTTGTCCAAGTCCAAAATTCCAAGCCTAGTGGCATAAGGAATTCTATTCTGAGCAGAGGATTTCTTCAGGTTTGAGTCTGCCATACATGGATCCTGCTTTTCTCCTACAATGTCCCATATTAATGTCTTAAGTCAGAGGTCTGCAAAGTTGGCTCTTTTAAGACGGGTGGACTTCAACTCCCAGAATCCCCCAGCCAGCTGGCTGGGGAATTCTGGGAGTTGAAGTCCACCCGTCTTAAAAGAGCCAACTTTGCAGACCCCTGTCTTAGGTTATTAGCTCATTTAAAATAAAGGTTGCTGGAAGGCGTTTATGGCTCTCTAGACTTATGAGCCACAGGATGCGCAAGTAGAAGAGTGTAAAGCCTGATCCATCTTCAGCTCTTCTTACCATTTGTGATAGCCTTATATGGCCAAAAAGGAGCCAAAAAGCTAAAATCATACAAGTGGGAACCTTGTAGTATAGGCTGACTGCACTTATTTGCAGCAGCTCTTCTTTGCTTGCTATTGTATTACATTTATACGGCCACCCATCTCACAGAAACACATTGAACAATCAATAAAAACCACAAATATATTTACTTATTTGGATATTTTATTTAAAAATACATATTTTATAGCCAAAAGAGGTCAGCTGTATTAATTATTGCAGCTGAGTACTTTTTTCTTTCTTTCATATTATCCATTCCTAGGTAAAAGTAAAGGTTCCCCTCGCACATATGTGCTAGTCATTTCCAACTCTAGTGGGCGATGCTCATTTCCGTTCAAAGCCAAAGAGCCAGCACTATGTAGATTCTCAGTCAACATGGTCATCATTGTCCCAAATGTGCTTTTACAAAAGGCAATTGGACTTTCCATTTTCCTAAAAAAAAGTTTCACTTCCCAAACAAAGTCCAGCTGCCTTTTGAAAAATAAATCTTTGAGACTTAGTTTTTCAACTTAGCCTTGACTTTTCAAATGACAGTCTCCATCTGAGGACTAGCCAGGAATGATCTTGCTCAGCTTTTTAAAGATTGACCAAATCCAAAAACGCACAACAAATGCTAGTATCCAAAATCACCTATGTAATGCTGACTGAAGAATTTGGGACAGATAAGGAGAAATATGTCAGGTAAGGTAGGAGCACTTGTGGAATTCCCCTCTATAAGAGTGATATCAACTTGATGTCTATCAAACAGGACAATTTGTAAAGGAACTTGGGACAAATATAAGTGAAATAAAGCTATTTATATTGTGCTATGCTATATCATTTCATGACTCACTTCCTACACTATGCTAAGTGGTACTGTATGTTCAATTTGCTACAGTGTGTTGAGTAGTCTATGGATGAAAATGGTAGCTTGGCAAAGTGTGAATCTAGTTTGCATAATCCCTAATCAGAAATAATAGAATTTCAGATACCAGTAGTTGCTGACAGTGAATCAAAGATGCTCAATTTTTTGTCCTACCTAAAGGCATCTCAGGAGGTTTTGATAAGCCACTGAAGAATAGCATTCTGGATTACCGTAGATAATATTTTGGTTTAATATAGCAGTGTTGTTCTAATTTTTTGGTAGAATGAGAGACCTATTTGCTTTTATTGTCTCAATAAAATACTTTTTAAAAATTTATTACATTTATATCTCACTTTCTTCTAAACATTTATGGACTTTGTCTTTCCTAATTTGACTTCTACCTATAAGAATGGCTGGGCTGAGAAAGAGTAATTGGTTCACAGTTCATGGTGAATTTACAGCTAGCATCTAGGCTCCGTAGTGCAGATGAACAATTTCACCATATAATTTGGGCTAAATTTCATAATTTATCTCATCCTAAGAATTTATTGGGGCGCAGTGGCTCAGTGGCTAACACGCTGAGCATGTCAATCAGAAAGGTCAGCAGTTCGGCGGTTCGAATCCCTAGTGCTGTGTAATGGAGTGAGCTCCGGCTACTTATCCCAGCTCCTGCAATTTAGCAGTTCGAAAGCATGTTAAAATGCAAGTAAAAAATAGGGACGACCTTGGTGAGAAGGTTCCGTACACCTTCAGCATTTAATCATGCCAGCCACATGATCACGGAGACATCTTTGGACAGCACTGGCTCTTCGGCTTTGAAACAGAAATGAGCACTGCCCCCAGAGTCAGGAACGACTAGCACATATGTGAGAGAGGAACCTTTACATTTAAGAATTTATTAAATTTCTAATTTTACTGTTAGACAAGAATGGCTGATAACAACAGTAAAGAGTAATGTTAGATTTTTTTTTTTACCCTTGTTCGTTAAAGGCTGTGATTACTTAAGCAATGCTTAATTGGAAGAGATGGTGGGTAATAAGAACAAAAGTAATAATGCAGAATAAGAGGAAGATGAGCCTTAGGTATACTATTAGTAGTGCCATTTGTCTTGTAATCTCGTAAGTTTCCGTTTTCTCGCCATGTACATCTATACATCCAAACTAAACTGTGTTGTTTCTCTTTGTCATATAATATGTGTGTGTATATATGCATAATTTTGTATGTATTTATTTTGTCATGTTCATTTAGTGCATATTGGAGGTGGTGACCCTTTGAGAGCTGTATGCAACAAAATTTCATTTTAATGTGTGCCGATTAATGTACATTCAAAGTGACAATGAAGTTATTCTAAGTTCTACTTCCCAAGATGGATCTTTACATAACCAAAAATAGCTCTGCCATCACAAACTCAACAGTGTAAAAAGTATACCATTTGGGTATTTTGGGAGCTTAAATGTCCAAATAAGCTTTTTATTTTTAAAATCTCTGAAAAACTCCATTAAAAAGAAAAGGAAGGGTGAGGCAGAAAAGAGGGTAAGGAAATTTATCCTCAAAAAAGCAAGGTTGAAAATTTTCATCTTGCCCAAGCTAATGAGTTTAAAAGATGAAAAAATAACAAGTTTTTTTTTTATTTTGGGGGAAAAAAGATGCACAGGTCATGCAATGGGGAATTTCATGCAAAGTCCTTGTAAATCTAGATTTAAACATCATGTTAATCCATGATTTGTCAAACATCCGTAAAGGTCTGGATAACCAGAATGGATGGGATTGCACTGAGCCAAAACCAAATAAAAAACATTGTGGTTTACTGTGATTTAACCAATATTTATATGGCAGAAAAAATATGGATATATCAAATGAACCTCTAAATGTATTTCTACTCATTCTCACACAGAAGAGATCCTCAACCTTGCTGGCTGGCCATTATGAACACTGAGGTCCATGCATTAAATTAAAGTGAGCAAAGGACCTTCCAGTTATAAGGGGATTTGTTCTGCTTTGAACCCAAAGTGATTGATGAATGTGTACCTTCAAGTTGGTGTTGACTCTTGGTGAGTCTTAGTGACCACTAATAGATTTTTCTCCAGGGAGTTCTCTCCCTAATCTAGTCTTTCAGATCTTCTATCCATCAACATTGTAACTAAGACCAATGCTGCTGGTTGTCCTCTGCTTCTCTTACCTTCCAATTATGGCCTATTATTATATATATATTATTTTATTTTATTGTGTTGTATTATAGCACTACCACTTACCTATGTACTGCTTTACAGTGCTTTGCAGCCCTCCTTAAGCAGTTTACAAAGTCAGCATATTGCCCCCAACAATTTGGGTCTTCATTTTGTCGACCACCTAAGGATGGAAGGCTGAGTCAACCTTGAGCCTGGTGAGATTTGAAGTGCCAAATTGCAGGCAGTAAGCAGAAGTATCCTGCAGTACTGCCCTCTAATCACTGCACCACCATGGCTCCTATATTATATTACTAGCTGGAGACCCGTGCTTCGTGACGAAACTATGTGATCGGACAATGCAGAAGAAATCCAGTTTACTCTGGTTCAATCCACTCAGTGGTGGTTGGTGATTGAAACACATATGGGAATATCGCTCCTGCCGCCTTGAGTCCGGAACCAGTTTCATAGGTGGAAGGCATAGACATTTTTGTGAGGTACCAACCAGTGGTGGGTTATGGCAGAGATTACTGCCGGTTTGCTCAGGGGTGCTCCGCACATGCGCATGCGCAGTACAACTAAAATTGTTCTGTGCATGCACAGAAGCAAAAAACAAGATGGGGCCTGTCTATGGTACTGCCAAGAGAACACGTTTTGGGGTGTGGCAGGCTTGGGTTGCTGCCAGTTCCAGTGACCCAGACCAAGCTACTACCGGTTGGCTGGACAGTAAGAATCCACCTCTGGTACGGACGTATAGTACTCTAAGGAGCCCCAGACCGCTCCTGAGTGAAGGAGTGTTATGTCTGCCAGTTTGAACTGAGGTAAAAGAATGTGAGGCAACTGGCAGTTGGAACATAGTTCTTTTCAGGTGGGGAGGGGGAGTAGAACTCCTTAGTATCAGAGCATGTTAATCAGTGGTGGGTTCCAGCTGGTACATCCCGGTATGGGCGTACCGGTGCCTGCTGGGAGCAGCAGACACCGTTCTGGTGCGGTGCTTCAGAGGGCCCACCTGCCCACCCATGTTCCTTACCTGTATTTGACCCAACTGGGCCATTTGCACATGCGCAGGCAGCATACAGCACATATGCAATGCTCCACCGAGCAGCTGGAGCATTGCAGGGCAGTGGGTGCGCACGTGGTGGACACCCAGCCCCGTTGCAGCATACCGGTTGCGCCAGGATCTGGAACCCACCACTGTTGTTAATTACTGTGTAAGAAATACTAATCATCTGATGGTCATTTCGAAAAATATTTTCTTAGCGAGCACCTAGAAGCCAAAAGGAATATACATGTCAAATTTCAAGTTTGTAGGCTCTACGGTTCTGGCGATTTCGTGATGAGTGAGTGGTACTTTGCTTTTATATATATAATTGTATTTATCATAGCTTGGTTTTCCACCCCTATTATGCATAAAGTCAATTCATATGAGAAGCTGTTTTCTATGCACACAGTTCTATGTCATAAATTCATGCCTGAATATAAATGTCAACATTGTCCTGACAAGATTCAAACTGACCACCTACCTAAGGTATTTTAAAGTATGGAAGCTGTCCATACCAAAGAGAGCTTGCTTTGCAACACAGTGGTTATAATAGTTTCTGCGAAAATGAATGAATTGTGCTTTTATAAGTTCTTTGATAGGACATAATGTTCTGACAAAGTATTTAAAATTATTGGATGACCTGTCAATGTATTTCTAGAAGAATCTATCTATCTATCTATCTATCTATCTATCTATCTATCTATCTATCTATCTATCTATCTATCTATCTATCATCACATTTTAAAGGTGTAATAATAATTTAGAATATTTGTCACTTTCATATTTTAAGTCATGGTTTCTTCAACTATAAGTTTGGTCAAACATAAAAATTGCAAGCATTTAGAATGCAGGAAGAATCCTTTGTTTGACATGTAGACCATTAGATTAGCATTCTTTTGACGTCAGTGTGAATTTGTACATATAGGGCTTACTGAACACTGTAGGCAGTGTGCAGTTTTCAGGTTGTTTTACATGTATAAATTCTCTGGTTACAGTCTTGGCATTTCTGATGTAAATGATTTTCAGATTTGCTTTACAATCAGTCATGAAAGATTTCTACCAGTCAGTATAAATTGAAATGGGCCTTCCTGTGTTTGATTGAATATGCATGATACCCCTTTGTTTGGCTATTTTCTGTTTTCTGCAGCCCTGGAATTTCAAGGTTGCTTCACTGAATGCATGGCGACGATGCTCTTGGTGAATGCTTTTTTATTTTATTTTAATGTTTCTGTAGTTCATGTTTGTACAAACACCCCACAAGTATTTTTTTTCTCAATTGAATTAGCAATTTTAGGTATATTTTTTCATGAGGTATATCTTTGATAGCTAATTTAAGAAAGCAGTTTTAATTTCTTCCTCTTTTCAGGAAAATTAAGAAGACTGCAGGTAACTGTTTTGGTAGCCTGCATTACATTTCAGTTCCAAGCTGGCATATAAATTCCATGTCGTACAAATCTGTATTCTTTGAGCAGAATTAGCAGATAAGCTACGCACTTTGAGAACAGTTGATAGGAAGCCTTTGCTCTATGAAGCCCTTAGGATGAATGACTAAAGAACACAGAAAGTGGTTCATGAAGGATATTCTCAGACTGCTAATGCAATTCAAGAGTAGCTGTTTTTTTAAGTCTTCCTCTTTAGTCATCCACCTTTGTTGATAAAACAAAGACATACAAGAATAGAATAACAGAGTTGGAAGGGACCTTGGAGGTCTTCTAGTCCAACCCACTGCCTAGGCAGGAAACCCTATACCGTTTCAGACAAATGGTTATCCAACATCTTCTTTAAAACTTCCAGTATTGGAGCATTCACAACTTCTGGAGGCAAGCTGTTCCACTGATTAACTGTTCTGTCAGGAAATTTCTCCTCAGTTCTAAGTTGCTTCTCTCCTTGACTATTTCCACCCATTGCTTCTTGTTCTACCTTTAGGTGCTTTGGAGAATAGTTTGACTCCCTCTTCTTTGTGGGGGATCCTTGTGGTAAAGAATTGATAGAATATCCACTCTCTTCTATGAGATGCCGAAACTAGATCTCTAGCTATATTTTAAGTTGTAGCCCCTGGATATAATACCATTGGATAAGCTGTATATTGGACTGTGAATTTTTAGACTTCCATAGATGTGTGGGAGAATGGACCCACTGCTTTTTATTGACCACTGTCCCTTTTTTTCTTGTAATTTGACCTTTCTTGTTTGAGGGATTGAGGATTTTTTAAAAATCTGGTTGTAGTTTATGTAATTGGGTTGGTTTTTAGTGGGATGTAAATTTTGTTCTCCAGTTATTCTTTCACCTTTTCTTTATGTTATGTTCTGTCCACAATAGCTGTGCTATAGCCTTGTCTTAAAGAAAACAACACTCTAATCAAGGAACTACAGAGGAAATTATATTGTCATCAATTGCCCCTCTCATTGACAAGTCAAGCTACTGCTTATAAACAAGCATATAAGTCTATAATCATTAGCACTGATGATGTTACCTAGATGGGTAATGCAATGTCATCAAGCGAACAACACACCTCAGAGCGCACCCAAGAATTCCCCCCTCTCTAA
This sequence comes from Rhabdophis nuchalis, assembly GCA_039707465.1. Lineage (NCBI taxonomy): Eukaryota > Metazoa > Chordata > Lepidosauria > Squamata > Natricidae > Rhabdophis > Rhabdophis nuchalis. The sequence continues at coordinate 200,267,685 of CM077645.1, forward strand.
ATGTTTAGCACCTGTTCCATACTCTATTCTGAAATGCCTCATGCTTTGTAAAACTTTTGTCTTTTGCTCTGAATAAATCCTCAGTAGAACACCGATAGCGAGGTCATGCACTTCAATGATTGCTGAATTTCTTCCTGTGCCAGACATCTCACAATACTGAGCACTGACTAATGTATTATTCATTGTTCGAAAAACATTTTGAGATTGCTGAAGTTCTTTTTTCAGTAATTTTGAATTTAATCTTCACTAGAGTTTAGTTTTTCATTAAAGCAGATTTAAAGTTACCAGTTTCCTTTTCAGCATACATGAAATATCAAACCATAGCTTAATCATGATTTAAATAAACTACATTTGGCCATATTCAGACGCTACTTATTTAGCACATGCATCTCAAAATCTGAGATCAGATCTGCCTTTGGAAATAATTTATTTCGTGCATTCAGTTTTGCAGACATAACTAGATTAATTTAGAGATGCAGTAACTATCGTAATTGTAGGCTTAACATGCTGTGCTTTGTGGTTTATAATTTATGGTTCAGTATATTGTGTTAAGCCAGCCATTTGTAGTGTATGCAACTTATGATTTACAATATTTAAACTATTCCAGTGTTAATGTACTGTTTATAGGAACATTCATTTCAAAGTAACATTTTGCTAGCACTTTAAATAATAAATGAATACGCATTGATTTTTACCTCTTCCTCCAGTCCAAAGCAATGCAATATTTAGATGCTCAATTTTTTTTAGTCATGGAACTAAACTCAACATAAAGCAAAATGGTATTTTATTCACACAAAGGACTATTACTTTATTCTACTGGAGATTTCTCTGGAGTTTATTCTAGTACTCCAGCATCGATCCGGACAGTGTGCAAAAATACAAATCTTGTTATGCAGTCAGGAAAATTTGTATGACTGAATAATAATCCATGTTAATAAACAAATCTCTGTAAATAGAAAACCGTATCAGGCAGATGGTCAAGTTTTTCATGTAGGAATGAATATGCATTGTCTTCATGACACTTTTCTTGCTGTTAGCATATTTGAAATTTACATATTGATGCACAAAAGATAAAATATTTTTTAGGCCAGTTCTTTAAATTGCATCAACGGCCTACAATCTCCCCACTCTAAACGTTATTCCTCAACACAAATGCCAGGAGGGGATCGACTTGGCATTTTTGGTGTCGAGGATTCTGAGCACTATTCCTTTTTAGTACAGCTGAAGATATTGTTTTAATTATGGATACATGCCATCACATTATTGTCAATTCTTAGCAACCACATAGATTTTCTCTGTGGCATTTCAACTGTAGTGCAAATAATTTTTAAAAAGTATGGTTTATAGTTATGTAATTATGTCATGATAGTTCTTTTACTATACTTTTTTAATTGCTTTGCTGCTATAAATAGTTGAGTTTTGCAACCGGATAAAAATGCAATAAATAATTTGAATCCTCAATCCACTAGAAAGGGGTTTACAGGTAGGGTCATGGGACTTCCAGATGTATGGAAGTATGATTATTACTGAAGAAGCTCCAGTAGAAATGATTGGTGCAGTTCAGGTCCTTGTATTGCCCACTTCTTAAGTTTTACTGAGCAAACCCTAGGGGGGCAGAAATGTACCGTAAAAATAAAAGAATCACCATGGAATGTCCCATGGGTTGCATGCAAAGACACAGGGATTTTTTTTAAAGACGTTTTCTATAGTTTAGTCAAAAATATTAGCAGAAATAACTTTTAACCATATGGTTAAATAAATGAAACTTTTTTCTACTTCCTTTCCTGAATAGTTAAATCCAGATGATAAAAAAGAGCCAAACAAACTTTATATTGACAAGCAGGAAGTATCAATTGCCTGTTTCTTGTCCTCTATAAGCTTCAGCTCTTGCCTCACTGTATTAATTTCCCTAATTACTAGCTCTTTATCATACAGATAATGTAAAATTATTACATCTGCTTTAATATTCATTATTTTCTTCCTTACTCTTGCTTTTGTATTTTAATCATACTGCCTGATATTATGTTCAGAATTATTTTTTAAACAACTATTTTGTAAATCTTCAGTAGCCTATTGCCTAACGTGGATTCTGATTCTTTTTTCTGCAGGAAAATATAGCTGTTATTATTTCTGAAGTGTTTGTTACATACTTGTTTTGTGATTGTGTCTCTATTGATTAAGCAGTTGTAACAGCTGTCTTATCATCTAACATGTTTAGAAATAAAGTGGGAGGTGTAGACTTCAAAAGCACATTAAAAATTATAATGCTTTTTATTCATGAATTAAAAGGTTTAAATTAACATCTTATATTGAGCTAATCTTTTTATGTATCCTAACAAAAGGAAAAAAGAATCCATTTTCAACCTCAGAGCCATATATAGATCTAATACACCACTGAAGATTTTTCAAAAAAATAAAAATAAGGGGGAAAAGCAATGTTTTTCTGTGGTTAATTTGGATGTTACTGTGGATCAAAAAAGAGGAAATATCATATGAGATGCTATGAATTCTTTATTTAAAAAGAATAAACAGATTTTTTTAATTAAATATTTTTAGAAACTAGGAATTTTTCAATAGAAGAAATATACTGCAAAGTTCTCCCTTTACGTGGACATCTGTTTATAAAAGAATAACCAGATTTCCTCAGTTGTTTGCTTCTCTCCAGGAGAAAAAAAAGTTGGCTAAAGAATAAAACAGGAACTTACCTGGTTCAATTGTGCCATTGATCAAAGTTACATATTCTTTTTTTTAAATCAAACTGTAGCAGCTTTTTCCCCCTAAAAAGGGGGTCATCTTCAAACTTGCTATGAATAGATATGCAAACTTACCACTTGTTCTTCTGATTTTCTCAGAGTTAATTTTGTGCTTCTACTTTTGTTACTACTATTCATTGCTAAGATCCTGTTAAGTCTTCTTAGGTGATTATCTTGAATAATTTGCAATCATCTAGAAACAGCTATCTTAGTGCTCAGTTCCAAATGCCTGAGTAATTTCCAGTTTCTTAACATGCTTCAACTGTAGAAAAATGAGCAGCTATTGCTGTGGGCTATCAGGTCAGACTCAGTTCTTGTTTATTTTTCTAAACAAGAAATAAAGTTTGAATCGACTCTCTAGATGACTAAGACTACGTCTATTGAATTGGTGTACATGAACACCCACCCATGTAATAGATTTTAGGTTGCTACTTTATCATTAGAATATTATATTTCTAAAGCAACTACCATATTTTTTGCTCCTTAAGATGCACATGACCATAAGATGCTCATAGGTTTAGAGGTAAACAAGAAAAAACAAATTCTGAATCAGCGCCTGAGAGAACCAGATAGGTGTCCTCTCAAGTGCCAGCTCTGCCTATTGACTCCTGCACTGCGGAAAAGAGACAGAAAAGGTGGGGCTCAGCACTCTAAAAGGACCCCGCCACTGCAGCCCAGGCTATTCACCATAAGATGCAGACATTTCCACCCACTTTTGGGAGAGGGGTGCGTCTTATGGAGCGAAAATAATTCTGAAGTGCATTTGAAACTATAAATGCAGCCAGAGGATCAGGTATCCAGTCCAACACTGACAGAAGGGACTGACTTGGAAATCTACAGCATACACTTTAATGAGCTAAAATTTACTTTATTTTTCTCATGACACTACATTACAAATTGCCAGTCAAAATCTTTATAGAAGTGTTGCTGATAGAAATTGCTATTAAAATTGTTAAATTATTAAACTCAATGCTTGTTTCCTAAGCACTGCTGGCACACTAGACAGGCTCCTTTGTATGGAAACTTTCAGCGAATTCCTTCTGTCTTGTAATCTTGCCCTATTCTGTCTGAGGAGAGCCGACTAAATAATGTTGCCATTTGTTACTGACAGAAGTACTCTCCATTTATTTTTCCCTATTTAATTGCTCACTAACCACACTCATTGACTTTATCATTTCTACATTAAAAGCAATGCTTCCTAGTACAACTGTTGATCTTTTAAAGTTGTAATGACTCTACACAAAACCATCTGAAAGCAGATACTGTAAATATTTAGGATACAGACTTTTCCTACTTGTAGTAGTTTAATGATAGTTACAGTAATCTGATACGTACACTTGGTTTCTAGGGGCAAGAAAACACAATAAACTTATCTCTCGAGAAGATAAAATCTGTCAATTTGAACCAATAAATTAAGAACCTTTAGCTTTTCAGAGTTGAAATGTAAGTAATTTTTAAATTTAAATTGGTTTTTTTAAAACTTTCAAGAAATCACTAATTTTGAAGAACTGAATAAAACCTTTTCACAAATCCAATTAAAGATAGACAACCAATTAAAAGTAGCCAGTTTTATTCTGATTAATATGTACTGCAAAGTTCACATAATTATCACCTTTTCAAAACAGCACATAATTGAAATCTTTATCAAATGAAAGTTGGTGTTTTCTTTTCCTTTTAGAAACATTTCAGTAGAAGCTGGAATCTTGAGTAGCCCAGTTAGGTGCCTTTAAAAAGAATAAATAAATAAAAATTAGAAAACAGTGTCTTTCATTCCTAATTAATGAAACAAGTATAAGCACAGCTACAGAGCCTGTTGACTTTGTGTATCAGAAAATACCATATTTTTCCAAAAGGAAGGCAACTATGAATCCCATAAAAAGCAAAAGTAGATGTAAAAAGAAAGAATGACAACATTCCTTTGTACATGTGCAGTTTTTTGTTTTTTAAACTCAGGATTCTTAATTTCACCTATCTTCCTTATTTTGCTTATATCAATTAATTAATTTAGTTCAATTCTTCACCTGAAAATATTCTGAAATATCTAGTTATGTGTCTTTAAATTACTGAGAATGATATTTGGACCAAATTTCTCTTTATAGATTGTCTTCCTTCTTTGCATTCAATATTTTTTTAAAAAGACACTTTATTTCTGCTTACCTCAGCCCTGCTGCCTTGGTTTAGTTTTTTCTCAATATTCATAGCCAGCATCTGACTCCGGAAAGACAAGCTTTTGGTTTTTTCAATCACTTGCTGATAAGGAGATACTGCATTGTTCCCCATAACCACATGGCCCTTAAAGAAATCCCATAAACATATTACAATACTTCACAAAGGTATTACAAGCTGAATACTTAGATCACATTCAAAACTGAAGGGTTTATAGATTTCATGGATATAAATTAATATCTAAGCTGTTCTTCATAAATTAGTGCATTGTACCTTAAACTTTCCAGTACTTTTCAATAACTTTTTCTCAAATGTTAGTTTGTTCCTCAATTTAGAGGGAAAAAAACAATGTGGCAGAACCTAGAACCATAAATTTTAGCATTCACCCTCACATCTTTGATTCCTTATTCCTAAATGCATTAATTCCTTACTTTATTAGTTTATCTTTTATCCTTTGGAACTTAGACCATACATTCATTAAAAAAAGTCTGGAAATTGAATGGGAAGTTTTCACATGGCAATCATCTCCCATTTCAGTCTTCTTCCCCCAATATATAGTCCAAGCATGGCCACTTTGTTGCCAAAGTTTAGTAACAACTCCTTTGAGATACATAGTTAATGGCTAATTTCTTTTATGCAGACTAATGTATTTTTACAAAAAAGACATAAAGTACATGGTACTGTCTAAATCATCTAAAGCCTTCACTACTTGTTCATCTTAGGTTGGTACCATATACTAATCATCAGAATCAAATATACATGGAGAGTAGAAACTACAAGAAGCTCTTTAAGTTTCGCTCTAGTATTAAGAATTCACTTTAAGTCAGATTACAGTGTTACATGGAACCTACCAATTTGGAATCTATTTTGGCATCTAGCCTTGCATTTCGGATTAAGTTCACAATCCATCGCTCAGCTTCTTCAGGTGTCATATTTAATTTATCTGCCAACATACTGAGGAAAGAGAAAGAAAGAAAAAATAGAATCGTGTTCTTTGATCTTTGTTCTATTTCTGGGTTGGAATCATACTGTTTTATGCTGAACAACTAAGTATTCTATTTCACAATTCCTACATTGCAGCCAGTTTAGTTTTGAATCTTGACCCAGCATCAACCAGAGAAAATGGAAACATGGAAAGGCAAAGTTCCCTTGTACCAAAATTAAGTTTCCCAGAATGTCTAAAGATTAAAACTTAAATTATCATTTTAAATATAATTTAGAATTTCTAAATGTAACATAAAGAAAAGCGATCTCTCAGATGTAACATAAAATAAAGTTATTATTTGTTTGTAGATCTTTAATAGGATTTTTAAAATCCACAGTATAATCCTATTTTTTTCCCCTGCCAAGTAAACCAAGGGTAATCAACCTTTTTATACCTACCGCCCACTTTTCTATCTCTGTTAGTAGTAAAATTTTCTAACCGCCCATAGGTTCCACAGTAATGGTGATTTATAAAGTAGGGAAGTCACTTAAATTTAAAAAAAGGAAAGTGCTTCAGTATCGGACAAAACCCCTACCGCCCACCATGAAAGCGGGAACGCCCACTAGTGGGCGTTGGGACTAGGTTGACTACCACTGAAGTAAACTGTAAAAAATAAAACAGTAACATAGTCATAAAAACAAGCAGTTATTATTTTCTAAATCAGCAAGTGTATCTTGCTGCCTATTCAATTTATTTTAAGACAGTCCAATATGGTCTATCCAAATTTTTAGAGAAACCAGGATAACTCATGAATCTTATAGTATACTCAGTGAAAACAAAATTAGATGTTATCCTACCCTATTTTCTGAAAATAAGACGGGATAATAAGTCCAATTGGGCTTTTGAGCACATGCGCTAAAATAAGCCCTTCCCCCAAAATATTGCAACACAGCAGCAGCCCTGAGGTGACCGCGCTCGCTACCTCCTGCAAATCAAAAATAATAAGATCTCCCCGAAAATAAGACCAAGTGCTTATTTCAGGGGTCAAAAGAAAATAAGAAACAAGGGGAAACACGGTATAGACTATATACTTGTCACCCAGACTCCACTGGAATTCTGCAGCTAATGTAAATGCATATAAGCATATTTTTATAAATATGTAGGTTTTAAAAAAATATTCCTGAGAGGTGAAGGAATTTGTTTTAATAGGATGATGGGACAGTTTTAACTATTAATCAAATAACACATAACCAAAAAATCTCACTAAACTTTAGTGACATTCTGCTGAATGTCCATCTTGCTTCTGGTAAAATAATTGCTCTAAGGAAGGTTTTGTATTAATTCAAGCAATAAAGCATTAGAAATCTCTTTCATGTGCTTTATCAGATCACTTGTTCTGAGACCTAAGAATGTCAAAAGAAGCCTTTTTTAACTACTGTTGTCAGATTTACAAAGGTGTAACTTCATGACTAAACTTATTCCAATATCTTGTTCTTTGTAATAAGAAACAGCATTTATTGTCCTATTAACATATTTTATGAAAATGACATTTCTGTCATTTCTAACTTTCTAACTACTTCTTAGCATTTCATTTAGTTTTCTATATTAATTAGAGAATTATAAAACTTACTTTTATTTAGCTTTTAGTAAAGGTTTTTTATCTGTAACATAGCCAACAGGCAACACTATAATCTCTACTTTAATAGTTTCCCAGTGCAATTTCTATCTGCCTTCAATTTAAGTGTTCCATATTGCCTTTCTGGCAATAGCTTACGAAATCTGTACTCTTGCTTCTGGTGAAATAATTGCTCTCTCTCATATCAAGGGAAAAGTTTTTTTTCTTCCTTGGTATGAGAACACGACTGGCTCCAAATGACCCAGCTGGTTTTATTCCTAAAGCAGGACAAAAATTCAAGGTCTTCAGATTCTAGTATGGTGTTTTTAACCAACATAGCAAATTAGATATTTTAATTCAGTGCAGAATGGATTAATGATCATAAAATGGCACATTTGGTATTAATTATACAAAATTATCACCAGTTTTTGCATATGCTACATTTAAGCCATTATATTGTTCACTTACCTATGAGTAAGTCACCCCTGTCCAAATACTTTCTGGACAAAAGATAGAGTAGACCAGGATTAAGCAATATGGTGTTTGTCATGTTTTGGGTATCAGGTCAGAACAATCCAGCCAGTGTGGTCAATATAAAAGGTTTGTGTATGTAGTTGAAACTATTTCTGGAATACCTGATTGCCCTCCCATAAAAATAATCAGAGTGTTGTCTGTGACAATCACAACTCAAAAGAAATGCTGCAAGGACTATATCATCTACTGATCTTATGTGTACATTTCCATTGTAACTATGATACTTGTGTTCAAATAATGTTCTTGCTTTCTCCTTTATTTGCTATACAGAAATAGAGGATTCCACAATATTTGGTGCATGAGGGAAAATGCACTATTTCTGCAAAATAGCAATAAGCTATGTGGTGTGTGCAGTTTAGATCACATATAAAGCAAAACATAAATTATAATTTTTTAAAACTACAATTATTTGATTGATTATGCTTCCTTTTTGGTAGTTCAATTACTAATTAAGTATCTCTACAATATTTATCTGATATTAGAGATTAACATTTCTAATGTACTTCACATCCCCTTACTTTATGCTGATACATTGGTGTATCCGACAGAAAGTCTCAAACACAAAGAGTCGTGCATTCTCAATGAAGTCTTCAAGGCAGGCCACCAAAAAGAAGTCATTCACAAGAACCTGTTAAGACATAATATATTTTCCGACATGGGCAGAGCAATGGGGGAAGCCATATTACACAGATTACTTGCAAGCAAGCATCTCCTTTAAATGACAATGTGCCTCAAAGATGCAAAACTTAAAATGAATTCTATATGGTAATCAAGACATATTGCAACATGTTCTTCTTTAAATGTTAATTATTTTTAAAAGATTCTTACCAATTCACATTCTCTCAGCTTTTTTTGAGCTCCATCAAAGTCAACGTTCACATACAAACATTCTACAAATTCAGTAATTGGATCCTTGTAGGTGTAAGATTCCTGCATATTTTAAGAGTAATTGTACAATATAGTAAGTACATATGTAAATATTCAATGTCCATATGATGTATAGCAAAACAAATTAGAACAGCACAAGTGAATCAGTTTTAAAGTACTAAGATAAAATTGCCATTTGACTAGTTACCTTAAATATGAATCAATGTGCTTACAAACATTTTAGTGAGGTTTGTTATGAATTCATAACACACAAGTTTGCATTATCTATACAAGCTTCGACTCAACCCATCCAAGACCGAGTGGCTGTGGCTGCCGGCGTCACGGTATAGCCAGTTGACTCCATCTCTGGCTATTGGGGGCAAGTCATTGGCCCCCACAGAGAGGGCAACTTGGTGTCCTCCTGGACTCCTGGCTGTCTTTAGAAGAGCACATGACGGCCGTGGCCAGGGGGGCTTTCTATCAGGTCCACCTGATACGCCAGTTGTGCCCTTTTCTGGATCGCGACGCCTTACGCACAGTCACTCAAGCCCTCGTCATCTCCCGCCTGGACTATGGAAACGCTCTCTACATGGGGCTTTCCTTGAGGTGCACCCAGAGGCTCCAGTTAGTTCAGAATGCGGCAGCGCGGGGGATTTTGGGAGCATCTAGATGCTCCCATGTGACACCTCTCCTGCGTGAGCTGCACTGGCTGCCTGTGGCTTTCCGGGTGCGCTTCAAGATATTAGTGACCACCTTTAAAGCGCTCCATGGCAAGGGACCTGGTTATCTGCAAGACCGCCTCCTGCTGCCAAATACCTCCCATCAACCAGTGTGCTCCCAGAGATGGCCTCCTCAGGGTGCCATCGGCCAAACAATGTCGGCTGGCGACCCCCAGGGGGAAAGCCTTCTCTGTGGCAGCTCCTGCCCTCTGGAATGACCTACCCCCTGAATTACATAAGATCTCAGACCTACGTCTCTTCCGTCGGGCCCTGAAGACACATCTATTTCATGCAGCCGGCCTGTCATAGCCTTGTTTTAACTAGGTTTTTTAGTATTGGGTTTTAAATTATGGGCCGAATTAGTTAATATATTTTAATATATATTTTAACTTCTGTATTTTCTGTTTTTACTGTGGCTGTTCACTGCCCTGAGTTCCGAGAGGGAGAAGGGCGGTATATAAATTAAATCAAATAAAATAAATAAATAAATATACAACTTTAATTATAGTTATGCTCTTTAAATTATACATCTTTCCTCAATTAAGATTGCATATTTTAAATTATCTTTCTTCAAATATATTACTTATTCATTATTTCCATTTATATGGTTGCCTATCTCAAATTCATGATTCTAGGTTATCTTTATAATGAATTGAACTGTTCAAGTCTGGTGACGCTGTGAACTTTTCTTCTAAGTATGTTTCCTGGAAACCATACCAAAGAGGTTTTTCAATGCCTTGTTCCATGATTTTTAATACTGTTGTATATTAAGTAAGTAAATAAATAACATGATTATTTTGCAGTGGTCTTCCTTCCTAAGATCACCTACTTAACTTCTGATGTATTTACAGAATGATCTGGTATGAATAGCAAGAAAACATTTTATGTTCAAGTTAGACAGAAAAAAAGACCTCTATTTTTGTTTTCTGTTTTTGTACTACTTGTTTTGAAATTTGCAAACTGCCCAGAGTCACTGAAATATAGTAATTCTTCTCTTCTTCATCATCATAGCATTGCTTACTATTAAAATGTGACAGATTAATCTTTTGCAACCTAATTGTCCCTCTTAATATACTTGATCACAACACCCATAATTTGTCACGCAACACATCTATCAATAAGGTAGGGCTAATTTAACTGAATTAGAGTAGAGGTGTTCCACTTAGGACTTGAGTCCTTAACCCTAAAATCATTTCTTCTTCAAATATGCATTGCTGAGAAGACAAGAGTTGCAAAGAAAAACTTCATCAGGGAAAAAGAGGTCCAATCGGAGGTTACAATTTCTAAGGCATCTTGGGTCTGCTTCATTTTTTAATGGTCACCACACACATTAAATGGCTTCCATCTTTTGGTTTAGTTCAGCTGTCTAAAATGTATGTACCTAAATGCATTTTCAAAGGACGTGTATCAATGAAAATCAGTAAAACCAATGCATTACTTTTAATACAAATGATGTAAATGCAAAGATTGTTTAAGAATACACTGGACTTATTTGCCTATAGCACAGAAACTCCAATTTTTATTTTCTGTTAAAATAACAAAACAAACCTTGAGCAACTCACAGTATTTGTAAAAATGTACTCATTCCTTACCTGCTGAATAACTTTGACTAAGTCTTTCAACACCTGCCTTCGTTTTCTAGCATCTTTGTTTGTTATCACTGCTGTAGTCAGATATCGAAGAATATGTGGGCACATTGTCTGAATTGCATTAATATATCTGAACAAACAGAATATTATTTAGTCAGGCAGCAAATATTTAGAATGCAATTATTCATTCTGAACCTAGAAAAATCCCAACATTTATATATTTATGGTAGTCAAACAGGGGCAATTTAGAGATTAAACAAGCGAGCAATGCAATGCAATGATCAGAAAGTTGGTCTTCAAATGAAACTTAATTTTTTGCCTAGGTTTATCCCATGATAATATAATTAAAATGAAGCACACATAACCAGTGATTGCAATAATTTTAAAGAATTTCCATTCAAAACCGTTAACAAACAACTTCAAAGTATCAGAGCCTACAAAACAAGAACTAGTTTTAAGCATCCTATGCCCAATTACACTATGAGTTTTGGCACAAAATGAGTTCAGTGCCATTGTACAAAACAAAGTTACAGGTGGAAAAATGACACAAATACTTGTGATGCAGTAATAATAATTTACTATAACCATCTGAAGGATGGTAATTGAGTTCAATCTAGAAATGAAATCATACATATTGTTGGATATAATGGCCACAACTTATGATGAATCATATGCCCTTGGAACACAGTGCAATGGCAGTGAATCAGTGCATTACCTCATGAAACACTTAGATCACTGCCCAATTTCAAGGAAATTGATAGCCTGTGTTCCTTAAAATCATTGATAGCTTTAAATGTAATATAGTTTCAGTAACCAAAGCAGAGGAGAAACAATCTTCTATGTTTACACCAGATGCTACTAAAAGGTTTTACCTGTAATATTCCTCACTCATTCCTGCATTATATTATTGCAAAAAAGCTAAAAGATAATCAATTGCTAGCACCAGCCATTTTTAAAAGAAGTATCCATGAAATGCTTTGTTAGCAGCTTTCAAAATTGACATGGATTTAACCAATTCTGTTCATCAACAAAGAACTTTTTCTTGACAATCAAATCTGTATTCAGCATGACCCTACTTATATTTACTAAAATTCCATTAGCCAGTGTTCCTTACTAATATTAGTAGTAACAGTAATGAGAAGTGTCCCTTACTATGGAATTATTATAACTATTATTGGTAGTACTATTAGAACAGTTCCTTGCTATGCTAAGAAATAAATTAAGTTCTCTTTGTTTTGGCATAATGTTATATAAACTCAACCATTCTGACATACTGAAGAAAACAAATCACATTACAGAAGTGCTTTTGTCAACCCTGTGGCCCAAAACTGAATTTTGTGCACCTCTTGGAAGTTCCCTTGGATTGCCATTATTAAAAATCCCTCCAATAGGAGACATTAAATATGTCTGTACCCAATGCTAAACTAATGTTGAATTTTTTTTAAAAAATCAAAAAAAATCTACTCTCCTCTTTAAAAAAATAAATCCCATCCACAGGTTTATACAAAATGTTGTAAAAGTGATTCAGAAGAACCTCTTTGGAATTGCCAACATAGCACATATCTGCTATTCATTAAACTATTTCCGGCCCTCTAAAGCCTGAAAAAATTGTGCCTGATTTAATAGTTGTACTGAGTCACCTCCTTTATAGCATCATCAACAGGTTTTTCAAGATTGCCCAGTAGCCAGAAAAAAAGATGAACTGCTTTATGATTAGCAGAAAGGGGATGTAAGTTCAAGCAAATTATTTTGAAAATATGCACATCTTATCATATAGCACATTTTACTGGAAAAATATACCATAATCAAGCCAAATGTCGTAAGTGCATATTCTTCTTTACATGCTTCCCTATTACAACTTTCAGACAAACATTGGTTACTCTATAACACTTTGAACCGAACTTCTAGACTTGAGAACTAAATGTATTGAAAACTATTTAGTCAAAAACTTTTCTCCTGCATACTTCGAACAATCTGAAAAAGATAGAGTAACTTCTAAATATTCTGATTAAATCTTTAATATGTTCAGGTGTGGAATAACTTTCTATATCCATGTTGTTTATATATTCAACACAACTCACTGGGGCTGATAGAGGAAGAGATCGATGATGTTATCTCTGCCTTTAATATGGTTGAAGAAAACAAAGAGGGACCAGTGAATGAGCCATGTTCTCTGCTGAAGAGCCTGGAGTGGAGAGCTGACGGACTGAAAAAGAGATTTATAAAATTAGAATTATTTACCTATTAAAGCTTGTTGTATTTTCAGATTGGAAAGCTAAGGATTCAAATAAATGTTTCTTAAGAGACAATATTTACTTTTAACAGTTCCCTATGACTGATCCCATACTGTTCAAGAATAGACCCCAATGTTCCAGAAAAGCTGTTTCGGGAACAATGATATGACTGTAAGGCACAAGCAATCAGAATCATTCATGAATAGCCTCAGACTATAATATTATTGCTTATCAACTACGTTACAAGAATCTTATCAGACTGCTTGCCTTCCCCTGGGAATGACCAAATAAGTCTTCATGGGTTTTGGAGCATATCATGCTCAATGATTCCAAGCTAGGCCCTCACTTGATTCGTCCCTCAAGCCTCCCTGGCAATTCTTCTACATTGGTGCAGAGAAGACAAAGGAGTAAAGAACATATTTTCCCGCACTGATCACTTAAAAGTTTTAGCTCGTTTCTTACTCCATTTCAAATTATGATAGAAAAACATCAGTTTTGAATTCCTTTCACTAAGATGGCTGCAACTGATTTGTTGTATAACTTGCTACCTCCTTATGGCAGATTAGAGCAACTGAAGGCAAATTTCTGCAGCTATTCCCACAGTACCAAGCAATATTTCCCAGTTGAAGAAAATGTAAGCAGCTAATTTATTTACCGTATTTTTCGGAGTATAAGACGCACCTTTTCCCATAAAAAAGAGGGATAAAATTTGGGCCCGTCTTATATACCGAATGTAGCCCCACCCCACCCCCTCCAAAGGCTGAAAACGTAAGGCATGGACACAGCGATGGTCTGTGGCAATCCCTGCAGCCTGGAACAATTGATTGGGGGTATTCCGGCAGTCCGATCCACCCGCCAATCAGCTGTGCTGAATCAGGCTGCAATAAGTACTGAAGTTGACCTGGCTGGTCAGAGTTTACAGCAGCAATCATATGCAGAAAGCACACACAAGTAACTGATTCAGCAGAATTCAAAATAATAATAGTAATAATATACAATACAATACCAAAAGCATGTTTTCCAAGGTAGCAGTAAATACAAGCAGAATACAATTTCACTTTCAGTTTTCCGCTAAGCCAGGCTCCTCCCTGTCTCCTTGTTGCTCACATGGCAAATACTGTTTCAAAGTCCAAATAGCCCTCTTTGGCTTACTTAGTTGCTATGCCTATTCATTGGCTGACCTTGTTAAAATGTGTTCCAAGTCAGGAATCTAGCCCAGGGGTCCCCAACCCCCGGTCCGCGGACCGGTGCCGGTCCGCAGCTTCATAGGAACCGGGCCGCAGGGCCGGCAAGGAGGAGGGAGCAGCCCCCTGGCAGAGGATGGCCGAGCGCGCCTCCACCAGCTCGTTCCGATGGCCACTGCACTTTCCGGGGCTTTCTGGACAGGCTGGCATGTCGGCTGGGAAGGTTATCCCGCAGCGGGCGGCCGAAGGACCCAAGCTGCGGCTATCTTAAGCCCCCGGACGGCTTCAGCGGCGCACACGGAGCTGGAAGGGAGCTGGGCGTGCAGCGGCACTTAAGAATAGCCGCAGCTCGGGTCCTTCGCCCGCCCGCTGCGGGATAACCTCTGCAACCAACATGCCGACCCCTCTGCTGCTTCCCCGGGGGGAGGGAGGGAGAGAATGGCAGACACACAGAGAGGCAGACTTAGAGAGACAGAAATAGAGAGAGAGGGAAACAGACACACATACACACACACAGTGACAGAGATGGGTGGAGGGAGGAGAGACAGAGAGAGAGAGAGACAAAAAAAGAGAAAGAGAAAGAAAGAAAAATAGAAAAAGAAAGATAAATGGAGGGTGGGAGGGAGTGAAGGAAAGAAGGGGGAGGGAGGAGGGAGAGGTGAAAGAAGGAAGGAAAGGAAGGAAAGAAAAAGAAAGATAAATGGAGGGTGGGAGGGAGTGGAAAGAAGGGGGAGGGAGGAGGAAGGGAGAGGTGAAAGAAGGAAGGAAGGAAAGGAAGGAAAGAAAAAGAAAAAGAAAGGGATGGAGGGTAGGAGGGAGGGAAGGAAAGAAGGGAGGCAATGGAAGGAAGGAAAGGAAGAAATCTATTTTCCTATTTCCTTTATAAATTTAATAAATTGAAATTGAAATTCCACCTCAAGCTACCTGTTTGGTTAACCAGGTTAAAGATCTATTTTTCTCCCAGTGGTCATTTCAAAGGAATCACATCCTCTGAGTCATTTCCTGGATTCAAACCAGCATCCCAAAGAGTCATGGGCTGCCTTTATATATAACGAAATCCATTTTTACCATCTTCAGAAGACCAAAGACCAGCCAGAAATGGAAGAAAGAAAGAAAGAAAGAAAGAAAGAAAGAAAGAAAGAAAGAAAGAAAGAAAGAAAGAAAGAAAGAAAGAAAGAAAGAAAGAAAGGGAAAGAACTAACTTATGACCACAATTGAGCCCAAAATTTTGGTTGCTAAGCAAGACTGTTAAGTGATTTTCACCACATTTTCCAAGTTGGCCACGCCCACTGGTGTCACATGACAACTGAGCCACTCCCACAAAATAGGCCACACCTTTTGGCTCTCAAAAGAAATTTCAGTTGTGGTACTGTTGATATTTGGCTCTATTGACTAATAAGTTTGCTTACCACTGCCCTAGACGGCCAAGTGAACCGACTCCCCCCCCCTGCATGCGCATGCGCTGCTTGTTCCCCCTGCCCCCCCTCCTCTTCTAGGCTAGCCGGTCCGCAGAATTTTCTTTAAAATGAAACCGGTCCCTGGTGCAAAAAAGGTTGGGGACCCCTGAGCTAGCCAGCTGAATACCATGGATGTTGGTAGGCAGAGGCAGAATTATTTTTCTTCTTATTTTCCTCCCTAAAAACTAAGGTACGTATACTTTGGAGCATCTTATATTCCGAAAAATATGGCATCTTCTACCTTTAATATTACAATTAAAATTTATATTATATAATATAAGAGGTTGCCACAAAGAAGAGGGGGTCAAGGTATTCTCTAAAACACCTGAGGGCAGGACAAGAAGCAATGGGTGGAAACTAATTAAGGAGAGAAGCAACTTAGAACTAAGGAAAAATTTCTTAACAGTTAGAACATTTAATCAGTGGAACAACTT
This sequence comes from Rhabdophis nuchalis, assembly GCA_039707465.1. NCBI lineage: Eukaryota > Metazoa > Chordata > Lepidosauria > Squamata > Natricidae > Rhabdophis > Rhabdophis nuchalis. The sequence goes on from CM077645.1 coordinate 200,284,162, forward strand.
GCCTCCAGAAGTTGAGAATGTTCCAACAGCAGAAGTTTTTAAGAAGAGATTGGACCCACATTTTTTTTGAAATGGTATAGGGTTTCCTGCCTAAGCAGTGGATTGGACTAGAAGACCTCCAAGATCCCATCCAACTCATTCTATTTCTATTTTTCTTCTATTCTGAAAGTGTCTTTCTATAAGTGACAAAAAAGCAAACTATGAACATTGCTGCCAATTAAGATTCTTTTCCTCACTTACCACATACTGTTCATTGTAAATGCAAACTTTCTCTAGCCTACCTATCTGGCAGGAAAGACATATTCTGGGTCCTTCCACAAGAGAGTTCCCTTGAAATTAGACTTCCCCTGACCCTGCTGACCTTTCATATGGCATTAAAAACTTGGATTTCCCACACAACCTGGGATTCTGGAAGTATGAGTAAGTGGTTTATATGGTATGTTCTTCGCTGCTATGTTATGCTATTGATATTTTTGATTTGTTTTTACTGTTTTTATCTTGTTTGTACGGTTAGCTGCCCAGAGTCATATGTTCGAGATGGGTAGCCATACAAATTTATAAATTAACCAATATCAAGTAGCCACTGCAAGAGCCACTTTTCCCATTAGTTTGTTGCAGGAGTGAACAAGCCATAAATCATATGTGATTTCGCATGGCTCCATTTGTAGTTCTAACTTGCAATGCTGAAATGTGGAAATAAAATGATATAGTTTAGATGGTGGTGCCTTTGCGTAGCTCCCACATCAGCAAAAACATTAACATTTGAAATGGGAGATGCCTCTGGAAAGTAAATAGCATCCATTTTCACCTTTAACACATGTCTTCTGCTCCCAGAAGTGCTTAATTTCAGGCTATTTTGGTTTGTTTCTGTGGCAGGTTTTTTTTTATAAAGAGGGTTTTGTCAAGAACACTGAGAAATTTTCCAGAAATGTGTTACAGATTGTATCAGCATCCTCAGTGCCAAGAAAAAAATCAATAACATCTTTCTGCATTCTATCACTGGTGAGGTATAACAAAGATAATGATACAGAATATGAAATTTCTGGTGCTAATGCCTGGGCTGTTTGCAATGCAGAGATGGTCAGCCTAGATGAAACAAGCAGAGTGCCAAAGTGTAGAAAGATAAAGAATATATACTAGGGCAGTGATGGCGAACCTTTTTAGGCTCGTGTGCCATAAGGGGGGTAGCGCAGGGGGCCGTGCGCTGGTGTGCCGCACCCATAATGCAATGGGTGCCCCCCAGTGCACATGCACGCATGACAGGCGCTCCCCCCTATTTTTTACATGCTTCCGGTTTGCTCGTAGCAACATTTTTAGTCCTCCGGAGGCTTCAGGGAAGCTCCTGAAGTCTCCGGAGGGGCTCCAGGAGGGCAGGGGGCTGTTTTCGCCCTCCCCAGGCTCATATAAAGCCTGGGGAGGACGAAAAATGTTCCATTTTTAAAGAAGTGTTATATTCTACCCTCACCTTGAAAAATATGTTTTATAACTTGTCAAAGCACCTGAAATTTTAAGACTTATTCATGCTTTCCAAAAAAGAATAGGTAGGCAACCATAAAATAAAATGTTCTGATTTATAATCAGATTATAATTTACAATCTATTCTGAAAGTGGGAAAGATCACATGTTAAAGATAACATAAATATATTTTATCCTGTTTCTATTCTTTATTCTAGATGACCTACTCACTCTACTTGCTCCTTGTCTGTTCAACTCTAAAATATTTGTCTATCTTGAAAGATACAATTGAGTTTATATATAGTTAATATATTATTAACTCTTTTCTGGCACTATCTTCCTTCTATTTCCACCTAAAACCGCAGTTTATTACCTATATAGTGCATTTTGGCATGCTTCTCCATGTAGATTTAAAAAATCCAATATTTTCCAAGTACAAATGCAATAATGAGAACAGAAAGTGCTATTATGCATATTTCTTTCACATTTTTGGATCCTTCTGATAACTAACTACTTGAGCTAGTCCTGAAATTCTGAAAGCGGAACTACAACCTTTCAGCTAAAATTGGGTCATCAATAATTAACTAATTGAGCTCATTTTCCAGGCATGCAAAAAACTTGAAAATATTCTCTGAAACAGACTTTGAAAAGCATAGTCATAAAAATAAATGTGAGGGAAACATGAGCTGGTACTAAATATGTCAACATCCAGTAGGTATCTTCCTCCATCTGTATTATGTGGTGAAGCAAACAAAAACAAACTCACACTATTATCAATTGTCTCTTTCAACCTTGTAAGGTCTTCCATGGCAGCATCCCAGTCCTGCATCAGAATTCCAGATGCCAGCTTTCCCCAGAGTGAGCTCAAAGCATTTCTATCTGTTGATGGAACCTGTTTTAAATAAGTGAATCCGATTACAATAACCACAATAATTTAATATTTCTCTAGGTCAAACATTTTGATTAGAGACTTGCTGGCACCAGCAGAGAGAGAATATGCCATTGACATACTTGCTCCACAATTTTGGGAAAATAGGCTGTGTTTCATTTAGCAAATCAGTTTTGATTTTCAAGGAAACAATCAGCAGTAGGCATTTCCAAGGAGATTCAGCTGGAGATTAAAACAACAGGAAAGCCTGGAGAATTGGCAGCCACAGCTTCTGCACAGGATTTTCAATTCAAGCAATAATGATCTTTTCATTAACAATACTTCAGTGTAGTTTGGGGTTTCACACACTAATTTAAAAGGGTTTAAAGCTTACCTAGTAAAACCTCAACTCTACTGAAAAATATTTCCTAATCAGAATGAGGAAAATCTAGACGGGGAAAACAGGCCACTAACTGTTTAACTGATTGATCATTATAAATTCTAAACCAAGATGTAATAGAATGGCACTTGTAATATTCTACTTATGTTTCTCCTTTCCGGTCATTTTGAATAAGGGCAACAAAACAAAGTTTAAGGCCCATTACTCAGAAAGCATACTTTTGATCTCTGGTCATTTCTGATCAATTCTTACATTTTCTCCCAACTTAAAAAAGAATACTTGAAAAAGCATGTAACTTCCACATTAGCCTATAAATAACATCATATCTTGGAATAAGGACATGCATATAAAAATTTTGAGTTTACTAAAAGATTATTAAATCAAATAATACTGATGTGAAATAAAATAGTAAAAAGAAAAAGCACTACTCAATGCTTAAACCTCTATCTTAAGCAGCATTTTTAATAAACTTTTGATATTTGAACAAAAACAGTTATACCTTTCTTCAGTTCAATAGACTAAATATTGTATCCATAGACATCAAAGAAAATAAAATTTGATACAGATTCATTTCATAAACTTTATAGTAGTAGAACCTTCTATTCTTTAGTGCAGGGTTTTCCAACCGTTTCTATATCCCGCACCCTTAGAACGCTTCTGATATATTCTCACCCCTTACAAAAGTAAATAGTTATATGCATATAATTATGCATACACATTATAATTTTGAAACTTCTAAACCCAAGCTTTCGCACCCCCTGGACTATCATCTCACACTCCCAGGGGATGTAAGCATCCCCAGTTGGGAACTCCTGCTTTAGTGGGATCATCTACTAGGGCAACCATTTGTAAATCCACATTTAAATGCATGTACATAATGCTATTTGTCCCATCATAAGATTACCAGATCTGTTTTGGCATACCTCCATATTTGGTACTGCAGTAAACTTGAGAGTTTACTGTACTAAAAACTCAGCAAGTAAACAAATGAAAATCATAAATATCATAAATAAATCAAAAACCCTCATTTCTAAATCCACACTATGGACACTCAAGTTTTTAGTTTTCTTCGTGAGATTAAAAATCATAGTTATTTGCAAGTCAGGAAGTTGGCATTTCTCAGGTGGGAAAGGAACATCACCACAGGGATTCCATTATTTAAACCAAATTTTGTTATACAATCACTGAACAAAATGTATCAAGCAATCTAGAGATATTCTTCAAGAGCAGATATAATAAGCACACACAACTGATACCTGTCATTTGCACAGTTGCTTATTGAAGCTGTGCAGTGCTTCTGATTTAACTGAACATGTCACCTTTGTCTGATATAACACAAGCACAGGAAAAAAAATGCACCTACTTAAAAAAGTTAACTCTATGTTCTCTGAAACATTTTTCGGAGTCAAATGCAAACATGCCTAAACCTTGGCTTTATGTATTTCGTAATTAATTTATACTGATTATGAGCCATCTAAGTCAGTATTGATTTTTAGCAACCAGATACATTTGTTCAAGAACAACATATAACAAGAAAATTTAAAAATAGCCATCAAGCTTCCTAAAACTTAACATTTTAGTTTAGTTAACTATAAAAATTGTCTCATTTAAAACAAATGTAGCATCTCTATTCAGGCAAGTCAGAAATACAACCTTTCCAGACAGCTCTTAAGAATTAAACATGCAGACCTTAATATGCTACTATGGTTCTCAGAAGGTAAAAGTAGCAGACAAACATTTGAATTTAATGATGTTATGAATTGTACTTTTGAGCGTTTAGAAAAATAAGAAAGTGAAATAAAAACTTCTGTAATATATAAAATGACAATATCCTCTCAAAAATAGTGACATCTCCATATGAAATATCCCCTAAATTAAAGTATAATGTACAATGTATTATACACCCATTGCCTAGAAGATCTAGTTGAAAGTTATACAACAATTTAAAAGTATAATAGAAAGATACTTACCAATACTCTAAACAAGTATAGATATTCTGATGCTGCTGTATAATTACCACATTTATACTGGAATTTTGCGAATCTATAAAGACTATCTAGATATTCTTGCCTGAACTGAAAAACAGAAAATAAGCAATATCAAGAAAAGGTAAATATTTAAAGTTGAAAATTTATAATTGGATATTTGTTTGTTTAGAATATTTTATGACCACAAACATCCTCATGGTGATTCCAGGTAGCTTACAGGAATAAAATCCCAAATACAAAGCCACACAATGGCAAAACAATAACAACATGCTCACATCACATTGTCATGTTACTTCAGGCTAAACACAGAAACCTATTATAAGTAGTTCCTGGCTTTAAAACCATTGAAGGACAGTTCAATGTTTTGACAATCTCAGAAAAAATGACTTATGACTTGTCCTTGAAATTGCAACCATCACACCTGTGATCACATGATATTAATTTGGGCAACTGGCTTGAATTTATCATAGTTGCAATGTCTTGCAGTCATGTGATCACAATTTTTGACTGTTTCAGCCGGCTTCTGAAAAACACAGTCAATTGCGAAGCTGGATTCATTTAATGGTCTAATGGACTACATCATTTAGCAACTGAAATTCCAGGCCCAATTGTTGGTATAAGCCCAGCACTATCTGTACGGAGTCTGCATTACTATGAATGCGCTACCTAGATTCTCCCAAATATATGCTTTATTAAACTTGATTTTTTTAACAGAGAAAAATGTTTAAAATTGTTATACTTCTCTTACGTTTAATACGGCTAATCATCTTAAGCTGTAATTTGGGCATACACTGGAATACTAAAATGACAGTAATTTACCAAGTATAGAAATGATCTTTAACTATATAAAGTCTAGAATGAGACATAATTACACTTACAATCAATGTGTTATTTGGTCAGCAAAAAACAAACTCTATGAAACAACTAGGCTGGGATCTAATTTATTTTCCTTAAAATGAACTAAACATGCTGACTGAGTTTTCTTGCATTAAAACCAATATGCTCCCAAGTGTCTTACTTCGACAGATAGCTTTCCTTGTTTGGTTCAAAATGGATGAAAACAGAGCACAGTAAATTAGGGTAATAATTCAATTTGAGAATTATCCATGCACTGTTATTGGAAAAGGGTGTCTTATTTTGTTTTACCTACTTATCCTTATTTACTAATGTTTGAAGTGAATTCAAACAGGCTGCCTGTATTTTTTGAAAATTGCAGTCTTTAAAAAGCTGCTTGGAAAGTGGTTTACCACTGAGTTTAAAGGATTTGCAAGAATAATCGTGAATAAATCAATCCTTAATTGAATAAACTGGATTAATGACAGAGATTTAGAAGATTACCTTGGGAATGGAAGATAGGCATTTTTTTCTTTATTTTGTATTCTGATTTTATTTTTACTATTATTTTATTTCAGAATATTAATTAGTGCTACAGCCTGCACAGAAAGTAATTATTCCAATACTTTCTAACCATAATTTAGGAAAATTATTAATCATTATTATGCCATATCAAAAATAATTTAATTTCCAAATTATAAAACTTATAACAAGTAATCACAATGATAGGAATATTTAATATCAGTATTAAAAATCAAATGTAACAGTTGTCATTTTTTGTTACGTGTGATTCGCAAGGTGCATTTACAGAGCAAGGCAAAAATAAAAGTTTAACTTAGTTTTACAGATTTAATAGTAAATACATACTCCATGCTTCTCAGCTAAGTAGTCAAATAGCACCCGACCATCCCTGCAATAAATAAAAATTAATAAGGATGCTATCATTGGCTATGATATGAATCTTTAAAAATAAATAAAATGTTCTTTTAATAGTTAATTCATTCCACACAACCTTTTATCGATAATGAATCTATTCCTTTAAAGCAATGATAAGTGTGGCCTTGCTTAACACATAACTATGATGAAATGACTCAGGCAACAAACCACAATTAATCATATTTTGACAGCATGTAATCAAGTTGGATTTGAAGGTAATGCACAGGGAATAGGAAAATGTCAATACTATTTTCTACCACCCCTGACTTTCTTCTGAACAAAAAAAATCATATGCTTGCAATTGAGAAACAGCATCATGGAAACCTTTCCATTTAATCCTTTCCCTCTTTTTTATTTTCCTGAAAGAATATTTAACATTTTATGTCGCATTCATCTTAGCTATTTCCTCTTAAGGGAGAACAGAAAGATACAATCTTATAGTTTCATTGCTTGTGTATCTTTAAATCAGCCCCATAATTTAAATAAAATCTACTAAGGATTATTTCTTATTTTATTTCTAATAAATAACTCAAGGTGACAAAAATGCCTAATTCTCCTTGTTCCTCCACTTTTTCTCCACAAGCAGAGTGTCGGATGGGTTGGGCTGAGAAACAGACTAACAGACTAACCCAAAGTCACCCAGCCAGCTTTCATGCCTAAGGCAGAACTAGAACTGAGTTTTCTGATTTCTAGGCCAGCACCCTAATCACTACGCCATGGTAGCTATCTAAATTTAAATTTAATCTAAAACAGGGGTGTCAAACTCACAGCATCACATTGTCGTCATGTGACATATCGTGACTTTTTTTCCCTTTCGCTAAACTAGGGGTGGGGATGCCAGCATGTGACGCATCTGGCCAGCAAATTTGACACCCCTGATCTAAAGCTTTAAGTATATATACTAAGGAGTCTTGTTCAAATAATAATAATAATAATAATAATAATAATAATAATAATAATAATAATAATAATAATAATAATAATAATCTTTATTGTCATTGTGCAACTCATTTTGCTTACCCACAGAAAAAAGCTTTAACTGAAGGAAAGCAGTACATTTTGAAGCATTTCATGATATGTATAACAAAAGAAAACAACATGTAGAAATACTACCTGGTGGACTGCATTTGAAGTGTGGTCTCTTTGTCTTCAAACATCTTAACAATTGGGTCCATTTCTTCCTGAAGCAACTGTAGCTGTGCAACTACTGTGTTTCTCTTCTCACGTAAGGCTGAATGAAAAATATAGTGAGTGATCTATGCTCAGAAACTCTGATTCTAAGCATAAATATATAATACTCTGTAGCAATAGCACTTAGACGTCTATATCCCTTTACAGTGCTTTACAGCCCACTCTAAGCAGTTTACAGAGTCAGCATATTGCCCCCAACAATTTGGGTCCTCATTTTATCCACCTTGGAAGGATGGAAGGCTGAGTCAACCTTGAGCCTGGTGAGATTCAAACTGCCAAATTGCAGGCAGTCAACAGAAGTAGCTTGCAATACTGCATTCTAACCACTGTGAAACTGTGCCACCTCAGCTCATGTATTCCATAAGCGCAAACTTATAATAATAATAATAATAATAATAATAATAATAATAATTTAATTTTATATCCGGCTCTCTCTCCCCAAGGGGGACTCGAGGCGGAGCACAGGCAATTAAAATACAAATAAGACCACAGACAAAATACAAAATACAAAATTAAAAATGGATTAAATTGATCCTGCGCTAAAACCCATAAACTAAACTAAAAATACCCCTAAAACCCCTAACCTAAAAAGAGACTACCCAAGGCCGGCCAGGCGAAAAAAGTGTGTCTTTAATTTTAAGCGGAAGGAGCGGAGGTCCGTGGTTGTCCTGATATCGGGGGGAAGGTCGTTCCAGAGGGCTGGGCCCGCCACAGAGAAGGCCCTTCCCCTGGGCGTCGCCCGCTGACAAAGTCTAGTGGACGGCACCCGGAGAAGTCCCTCTCTGTGGGAGCGAATCGGCCGTGAGGATGTATGGGGCAGGATCCGATCCCGCAGGTAGCTAGGTCCCGAGCCATGGAGCGCTTTGAAGATGGTAATTAACACCTTGAAGCGCACCCGGAAGACGACAGGTAGCCAGTGCAGCTCGCGCAAGAGCGGTGTTACGTGGGCAAACCTAGAGGTGCCCATAATTGCTCGCGCGGCTGCGTTCTGGACCAACTGAAGCCTCCGGGTACACCTCAAGGGGAGCCCCATGTAGAGAGAGTTGCAATAATCCAGTCGGGATGTCACGAGAGCATGAGTGACTGTGCGAAGGGCGTCCCGATCCAATAGGGGGCGCAACTGGCGTACCAGGCGAACCTGGTAAAACGCCCTCCTGGCCACGGCTGTCACTTGATCTTCCATGGACAGCCGGGTATCCAGGAGGACACCCAAGTTGCGCGCCCCATCCACAGGGGCAAGACTTAGGGGGTTCCTTGTTAATTTTTTAATTCGGTTTTTAGGGGGTTCCAGGGAGGAGGGAGGGAATAGTCAGGTGGAGAGACGTCAAACTATAGGGCCGGCTGGCGGAAGTAGAGCAACGGAGGAGGGGGAAGGGGGGGGTCGTTTCCACTGAGGTATCTTCCATCAGTTCGGTCTTGGGAGACGCAGGGGCGGTGGGATACGGGGTGGACATTATCGGTTGGAGGACCACGGCTGCTGGCTATGGGCGGTCACGCGCTCCAACCCCCCTTGCTCCCATCGCAGACTAGGTGGGCAGGAACCACAGACCCGGGGCCCTAGGCTGATGTGCAACGCCAGGTCCGTGGTACAAAAAGCCCCCCTCATCCATGACCTTGTGTCAGAGGGGGACCCGGACCTGGTAGGTATCACGGAAACCTGGTTGGGCCACGAGGGAGGACTTCCCCTCGTAGAAATGTGCCCACCAGGATACCGAGCCTTTCATCAGCCTAGGGCCCTAGGGAGGGGTGGGGGGGTGGCGATTATGGTTAGGGAAGGTCTTGAGCCAAAGGAGACCATGATCCCTCAGACGACCGGGTGCGAGTCCCTCCTTGTGAAGTGGGGCCTAGGGAGGCAGTTGGGCGTGTTAGTTGTATACCTGGCTCCTCGCTATACAACAACAGCCCTGCCCGAGCTCCTAGAGGTGATAGCCGAGGCGGCAGATGAGATCCCCCAGACTGTTAGTCATGGGGGACTTTAACCTGCCGTCAGCAGGCGAAACCTCTGGGGTAGCTCGGGAGTTCATGGCTTCCATGACAGCCATGGACCTGACCCAAGTAGTTGTAGGCCCTACCCACGAGGGCGGACACACTCTGGATCTAATCTTCGTCTCGGGACAGTGGAGTAGTGATCTGGGAATAGGGGATCTAGCCATCACACCCCTGTCATGGACAGATCACGGTCTCCTTCGGCTCGACTTTCCGATCGCCGCACCTCACTGCGCGGAGGCGGAACTGGACATTCCTATATGGTTCTGCCCCAGGCTCCTGATGGACCCGATAAGGTTCCAAAGGGAGCTTGGGCCAATTCCTGTGGACTTGCCCTGCGACTCGACTGAGGACCTAGTGGCCGCATGGTTAAGTGCGGCCACGGGGACCTTGGACCGAGTCGCGCCCTTGTGGCCTCTCTTGCGGCGACGAACCACCTGGGCTCCTTGGTTTACCGAGGGGCTCAGGGAGATGAAGCGCCACAAGAGACGCCTAGAGAGCAGATGGAGATCTTCTCACTCCGAAGCCGACCGAACACTAGTGAGAGACCATATTAGGACTTACTTAGTGGCGATAAGAGTGGCCAAATGTGAGTATTGTGCCACTCTTATTGCATCCGCAGATAACCGCCCTGCCACCCTGTTTGGGGTGACCCGCTCCCTCCTTCAACAGAGGCCGCGGGAAGCCCCTTTACAGGGTCGAACAGAGGAATTTGGGATTTATCTGCAGGAGAAAATCACTCGGATTCGGAGCGAGCTACCCTCCATCGACAGTGGTCCAGTCGAGCGGGCCGAGGCTGTTCTTGTGACACCATCTTGGGAGGAGTTTGATTTTGTTACCACCGAGGATATGGACAAGTTGTCAAAGAGACTTAGGGCTACCACATGTTTATTGGACCCGTGTCCCTCCTGGCTTGTACTGGCATCCTGGGAGATGACACGAGGCTGGCTCCAGGGCATTGTCAACGCATCTTTGAGTGAGGGGTCCTTGCCTGCCGTCTTGAAAGAGGCGGTAGTAAGGCCCCTCCTCAAGAAGCCGTCCCTGGATCCAGCATTATTAGAGAACTATCGTCCGGTCTCCAACCTTCACTTTTTAGTGAAGGTTGTTGAGAGTGTGGTGGCTCAACAGTTTCCGCGACACTTGGAGGAAGTTGATTATCTAGACCCGGGCACAGCACCGAGACGGCATTGGTCGCGTTGGTTGATGATCTCTGGAGGGCGCGGGATAGAGGATATTCCTCTATCTTAGTCCTATTAGACCTCTCAGCGGCTTTTGATACCATCGACCATGGTATCCTATTGCGCCGGCTGGGGGGGTTGGGGGTGGGAGGCACCGTTTTGCGGTGGTTCTCGTCCTACCTCTCTGGTCGGTCGCAATATGTGTTGGCAGGGGGGCAGAGGTCGGCCTCGAGGCCCCTCATATGTGGGGTTCCCCAGGGGTCGGTCCTCTCGCCCCTACTGTTCAACACATATATGAAGCCGCTGGGTGAGATCATCCGTGGTTTTGGGGTGGGATATCATCTGTACGCTGATGATACTCAGTTGTACATATCCACCCCAGACCACCCCAACGATGCCGTCGAGGTTATGTCCCGGTGCTTGGAGGCCGTACGGATCTGGATGGGTGGTAACAAACTCAAGCTCAACCCGTCCAAGACTGAGTGGCTGTGGCTTCCGGCGCCCCGGTTCAGCCAGATTATTCCAACTCTGGCCATTGGGGGCGAAACACCGGCCCCCGTGGAGAGGGCGCGCAATTTGGGTGTCCTTCTGGATTCCCGGCTGTCTATGGAAGATCATGTGGCAGCCGTGGCCAGGGGGGCGCTTCATCAGGTACGCCTGATGCGCCAATTGCACCCCTTACTGGACCGGGGTGCCTTACGCACAGTCACTCAAGCACTCGTCACCTCTCGACTCGACTACTCTCTACATGGGGCTCCCCTTGAGGTGCACCCGAAAGCCGCAGCTAGTCCAGAACGCAGCCGCGCGGGTGATTACGGGAGCGCCTAGACACTCCCACATAACACCTATCCTGCGCGAGCTGCACTGGCTTCCTGTGGCCTTTCGGGTGCGCTTCAAGGTTTTGACGACCATCTTTAAAGCGCGCCATGGCTCGGGGCCTAGTTATATGCGAGACCGCCTCCTGCCCCATACATCCCTCAGACCGATACGCTCCCACAGAGAGGGCCTCCTCAGGGTGCCGTCGGCTGGACAATGCTGACTGGCGACACCCAGGGGGAGAGCCTTCTCTGTGGCGGGCCCAGCCCTCTGGAACGACTTACCCCCTGAACTCCGCACCATCTCTGACCTCCGCCTCTTCCGCAAGTGTCTGAAGACACATCTATTCCATCTAGCCGGCCTAGCGTAACCTCCATTACTGACTATTAGACAGTTTTAAATTGGGATTTTAATTTGGTTTTTAGCGCAGGTTTTATTAGAATAAGTCTTTTAAATTTTATATGTTTTGTATGTATTTTAACATTCCTGTGCGCCGCCCTGGGTCCGTTTGGAGAAGGGCGGGGTATAAATCTAATAAAATAAAATAAAAAATAAATAAATTTGCAACTACTTTTAATTACACATACTTTTCTAAAAATATAAATGTATTATAAGTGTAAATTACCATTTAACATCAAATTCGATACACTGTATACAAGCTTGATGTAATTTCATTATTATTTTAGGCTTGGTAAAATGCAACAACTGTTTTCAAGAAAAGAACTGTTATTGCATTTCCTTTTGAAGTTCACACAATTTGAAAACTTTGCTTGTTAACTATGAATTACCACAATCTGAGAGACTGAGCCAAAGTTTTTTTTAAAACTTCTTCTAGCATTACCAGAAACTGGTGGTGGTAAATGAAGGATTACTTGTACTTAACTGGAGGTACACAGAGATTATGGAAATGAAGATGAACACATAAATAAATGTATAGAATGGAACATTTATAGAATATTTCTTCTATACTTTTAAAAATGAACTTACTATAAGATTTTATTGCTTTTAATTCTGAAGACTGATTATGCAATAGTTCTGTTTAAAACCAAATCACATACCCTGTGGAATATCATCAGAGTAAAGATTTCTGTAGACATCCATAGCAAAGTCCACCATGTTGGTGTCATCAAGAAGGTCCAGTTTTCCGTGTAGTAGTTCCTTTTCATTGTATATCTAGAAAAATAATACATGTGAAAAAAATCTGTTTTCTTTTAATTTCAGGTTTATTTAAGCGCATCATTCTTTAGTTTTGTAACCTTTTGTCCAAGGAGTTTCACAGTCAGCCAACAGTTTATTAATAGTTATTTAGATACCCTGAATAATTTGCTCTACAAGTTTAAAGACTTGAGGAATTAGAAATAACACACAACAAACAAAAATACATTAATTTAACACTGGATCTAGTCAGTTTTCTTTATTTAATTTTTATTATTTCAATTTATATAGCTGCTCATTTCAAGTTCATCATTCTCAGTATCCACGGCTCCTGTTGCTTCTGTCAGAATGCTGAAAGCAATGTCACAAGGTCTACCCCTTGTATACATGCCTTTGGGGCATGTATACAACATTTGACTCAAGTAAAAAAGAAACAGAACTTGTGTTGATGCCACAATGCTGCTAATGTTAGTATACGTGCATCACTATCACATTACATAAAGTAGCAACATCTGAGATTAGTAAAACTAGGCTCTGCCAATTATTAAAAACCTTTAGTACAGAACTCATTACACCACATGCAATTACAGTCCTATGAGTTAACTAACTGGCGTGTTTTGCAAATTTCTCTAATCTGATTCTTAGAAATAAGAACACCTGAGCAATTGGCTTCATATTTAAATTTAACTTGTTGGTTTCAAGTGATTGCGATTGGTTTTTTTAATCAAAGTAATTTTCAAAATGTAGAGTAAGCCGTCTCACTTCATCATGCTTCCCATCTTTTATCTTTTTAAAATTGATTTTATTGTACACTTTTTTTTGATAGTTATGAACCACCCAGAATTGTTGAGAAGTATATATGTTTAATGCATTATTACCACATCACATGTAATCTGTAGAGTTTCAATTAAACACATATTGAAGTTGGATCCAAAAACAAGTGCTAATCATATTTTGGTGGATAAAGTTAGAGAACATTACAATTTATTAGTATATAGCTTCCTTATATTAGCTCTCAGACTAGAGAAAGAAAGCTGTCATGGCCTCACAATGGAAATTCACAACTCTAGGGGAAAGGGCTATTTCATTATATATTCCTGTGGTTAAGTAATGCCTAAAACCTGTAAGCATTATTGGAACCTCTTTTGAAGTGATACACAAGTAATTCCATGCATAGTTCTGATTCTAAACACATTTTTTATATTTCTATCTTTGCATTAAATTTGCACATAGATGTATCAATACAAAAAAGCAGCTGATAGCATATTCTATTAAGAATAAAATAACATATTTCAGTTTAATATAAATAACTCAGAATGGAATGTGCATTAGATTTGACATATAAATCTTTGATAAAAGTCTTAACTGAAGATGGAAATTCAACAAATGTATTGTGTTTGATAGTCTGATGGTTTTAGTGTTCTAAGATTTTACAGTACTGTAATAATTGCAAATCCAGTATAATAGTGAATTAGGATACTAAAATTATAGGATGGCAGTGTATTTATCACGGCACTATAGCAGCTCCAATTCCCCCAAAATGATCATGCTTGGGCACAAACACAGTACCTGGCCCTGACTTTTTAAAAGCAGACACGTTTTTTCCTGTGATCATGAAACATGCTTTAAACAGTTGCAGACATTTTATTAGATTTTATACCATCTTTATTGCTGTATAACGTGGCAAACATATATAATATTCCTTTCCCCTCCTATTTTCCTCACAAAAACAATCCTGTGAAGTAGATTGGGCTGACAGTGACTGGCCCAAGGTTACCCAGCTGGCTTTCATGCTAAAGTGGGACTAGAACTCAGAGCATCCTGGTTTCTGACCTGGATAATGGTTAAGTGCCTTAACTCCTAGACCAGTGATGGTGAACCTATGGCACGGGTGCCACAGGTGGCACGTGGAACCATTTCTGAGAGCACGTGAGGCGTTGCCCTGTCAGCACTAGCGCGCATGTGTGCACTGGCCAGCTGATTTAGGCATTCTTTTGAGGCCATTTTTCGCCCTCTGGAGGCTTCAGAGAAGCTCCTGAAGCCTCTGGAGGTGTGGGGGGGAGGCTGTTTCCAACCTCCCCGGGCTCATAGAAAGCCTCTGGAGCCTGAGGAGGGCAAAAAAAGCATGCCAAAAGCAGGGGGTTGCACACATAGCATTATGGGTGTGGCACGCTCACGCACGACCCTCCTGTGCTTCCCCCCGCTTTTGGCACGCGAGCCAAAAAAAGGTTAGCCATCACTGTCCTAGACCAAACAGTTTTTATGGATACTCTAAAGCAGGGGTCCCCAACCCCCGGGCCGCGGACTGGTGCCGGTCCGTGGCTGGATGGGAGCCGGGCCGCAAGGCTAGAGAGGAGGAGGGAGGGAGGAGGGGGCTGCCCCCTGAGCAGAGCGCGCAGGAGAACGCAGGCGCGGCTGTTCGCACCGTTGGAGTGTGACTCTTCCTCCACCCTCGTCGACGGAGGGACTCCTGGACGCCGCCGGACCGGCCACCGATTCCCTCCCCTGCTGGCATGCCGGCCACTCGTTTTCATCCAGGGACTGCGGAGGCTCTGCGGGCTGGGGTGGGAACTGGCGGGTTGCTCCGGCGGCGCAAGGAGTCCCTCCGTCGACGAGGGTGGAGGAAGAGCCCCCACCATCCTCCTGCGTTCTCCCGCGCGCTCTTCCCAATGGGCTGCCCCCCCTCCCTCCTCCTCCTCTCCAGCCCGGCTCCTATCCAGCCACGGAGCCTGAACGAGCGAACGAGCGACCAAGCCTGGCAGGCTGGATGAGGAGGCTGGGGGCGGGGGGACGGGACGACGATGACGACGACAGACACACATAGAGAGACAGAGGGAGGGAGGGAGAGAAAGATAGACAGAGACACAGAAGGAATGATTGAATGAATGAATGCAAGACAGACAGACACACACACACACACACACACACACAGAGTGACAGAAATGGGCGGATGAAGGAGAGACACAGAGAAAGAGAGAAAGAAAGAAAAAAGTGGGAGAGAGAAAGACAGAGAGAAAGAGACAGAAAGGAAAGAAAGAGACAGGAAAAGATACAGAAAGAGGGAAAGAGAAAAAGAAAGAGAAAGAAATAGAGAGAAAGAGAAAGAGAGAAAGAAAGAAATAGCGAGAGAGAAAAAGAGAGACAGAGACAAAGAAAGAGAAAGAAAGAGAGAGAGAGAAAGAAAGAAAGAACTTATGACCACAGTTGAGGCCAAAAGTTTGGTTGCTAACCAAGATCATTGTTAAGTGAGTTTCACATTTTCAAAGTTGGCCACGCCCACCCAGTCACATGACTGCTGAGCCCCTCAGCTGGTCCGCAGAATTTTCTTTAAAATGAAACCGGTCCCTGGTGAAAAAAAGGTTGGGGACCCCTGCTCTAAAGTATCTTTTGGAAGTAAATCCGAAACTCTGCTGCTCTAATCTAGCATTATCTAATGGTTCAAACTGGATGCTTTCCTATTCACTGAAACAATTTCTTAACCTACTAGTCTACTGTGCCAGCTACAATACTGTTGCAGAATAACACAGAATAACAGAGTTGGAAGGGGCCCTGGAGGTCTTCTAGTCCAACCCCCTGCTTGAGTAGGACTATTTCAGAAAAGTGACTGTCCAGTCTCTTCTTAAAAGCTTCCAGTAATGGGGGTACCCGCAACTTCTGCAGGCCACTCTTTAATTAATAATAATAATAATAATCTTTATTGTCATTGTAATAATAAAATTATTGATCTCAGTTAGGACATTTTTCCTTAGTTCTAGATTGCTTCTCTGTCAAAATTCACCGGAAACCATATATAAAAGTCAATTTATAAAAGGCACACTAGAAACAGTAATGAATGCACTCAGCTTCCAAAAACTTCAGATTGTGGTCAGCTATTCAGGCTAGAACTGCAATAATTTTTGGCCAGGGTTGTTCCAACAAAAACACCTTATATCACCTAAAATTAACAGCGTTGCAGGACAGCCCTTATAAATACCCTCAGAACCACGCTTAAGGCCTATGACCCAGAGGACTCTTCTGCACTAGGGGATTCTTTACTATTTAAATAAAATGGAATATTTATAGTAAGCTGTCTTGAGCTGTAGGCGGCAATATAAATGTTCTAAATAGCTAACTAAATAAATGTGGGAGTTTTTCTTCCATATTACACAGGAGATGATCTCAAGTCGGTGCTTTTCTAACACTTTATAAAGCCTGAGTTTCCATTATTTACAGATATGGCTCCAAGATGTCAAAAGAAACATCTTAATCGACAACAGGTTGTTTTATTGCATTCGTTTCCTTGACACCTATAAATCATAATCGACTGGGGGGAAAACAGCTGCCTTTCACCCACACGGGTCTGGGATTTCGTGGTGGTCTCCCATCCCCAATACCGGCATTGCATGACATCCTAGATGTGCGCCCAGTCGGCTCTTGAGAACAAGTCTAAGTATTAAATCTACAAATGTGGCTTGGGAAAAGTCAGTTTGAGGGTTTCCTCGCTCGCGATGCTCCGCTACCGCGCCACGTATAGGGCAACCGGCCTCACTAAACCCGCGCCTCTCAGAGGGGTGGCTCAGGCTCCCCCGGGCCTGGCCGCCTTCGACGAGGCTCCCGGAGAAATTTCGCCCCGAATCCCAGACAGTTGAGAATAGAAGAGTCGCCTTACTCACCCCTTTGACGGAGAGGAACTCGAGGAGCGGAAAGATCAGGTGCCGGTCCAAGAAATGTGCGATCCGGTTAGTCAGATCGTATTCCGCCATCTTGGACAGGCGGCTGAGGAAAAGGCGGGTCCCACGCACGCCGCCGCCAGCACGCCTAACCTCAAGTGCGCATGCGCTTTCAGGGCGGGCCTGACTGATCTCTAAGCGGATGGGTTCAGCTGGGCGGTTCTTTAGCAGTCAGCATGAGCTACGCATGCGCATAGGACACGCTTCCCTTTTACGTCATCTTTCTCCGTTGAAAACTTCAGCCCTGAGAGCCGGTGGGCGTTTATTTGCAATCGCTCTCCGCTTTTCAAAGCATAGGCTTGGTAGGTTCTGCGGCTGGGTTTCATTTCTAGAAGTCTCTCCGCCTAGGATTGCCTTGACAACTCGTATCTTGCAATATAGGGCAGTGTTTCTCAACCTAACAACTTTAAGACTTCAACTCCCAGAATTCCCCCATCTAGCATATTGGTTGAGGGAATTCTGGATTGAAGTCGTCACATCTTAAAGTTGCTGGGTTGGAAATATTGGTGTATATGGTGTGTGCTCCGAAGTTTTTAACAATAACAGATTTGGAGGGAACCTTGGAGGTCATCTAGTCCAATCCCTCTGCTCAAGCAGGAGAATTATACTACGGATTCAAACCACCGAACTGCCAATCTTTCTGATCAACAAGCTCAGCGTTTTAGCCAATAAGCCAGGCTGGTATATGGAACAAACGTAAGAAGTTATTTTAGAAACTTACAAACTAGATGTCTCTACCCAGCCTGGTCCTGTCCTCCCTTCTGTTAATGAATTTCTTATTGGAAGATGCATTGAGAAGAAATTTATTTATTTAAAAGTTTTATATACCCACCCATCTTGTACCAAACTCTGGGTGGTTCACAACCAAGGGAGAAAGCCACATCAATATAAAAAAATATCTAAACCAAAATTATTAAAATCAAAAGACCAGGCATTGTTAACTAAACATTCTCACGCAGCCTCAACAACTCACCCAATTCCAGTTCTTTGGGGAAAAAGCAAGGTATTGAGTGCTTTTTTAGAAGGTTAAAAGGCCTGCCAAAGAACGATGTATATGAGGCAAGGACTGCTATGGAAAAGGCACTTCGCTTCTGCACAGCTGAAAAACAGCACAAGAAGAACTTCCCTCTTCCTGATTTTCTCTGTCCTTTTCAAGTTCTGCCCCTAACTAGGCAAACCCCCAGCTTCTGTTTTCAAAAGGAAGGAAGAAAACACTGGAGAACTATCTAAAGCAGGGGTCCCCAACCTTTGCAACTTTAAGTCTGAAGGACTTCAGCTCCCAGAATTCTCCAGCCAGCTGGCTGGAGAAGTCTGGGAACTGAAGTCCTTCAGACTTAAAGTTGCAAAGGTTTGGGACCCCTGATCTAAAGGAATGTTTCTCAACCTTGGCAACTTTAAGGTGCCTGGACTTGTTCCCAGCATTCCCTAGTTGGCATGGGGTATACACCTGGATACAAGTGAAATATGTCTTTGACTCTTCCCTATAAAATTCTGCCTATATGAGCAGTTATTGTCTTGTGAAGCAGCGTCTAAGATCAACACGAAACAGTAGCTGATTAAATTTTTGTTAAGCCCTGACACCGAAAGAACCAAAGTGAGAGGAATTTAAGTTGTGCTCCTTAAGGACATGGACATGATACTTCCAATAACTTTTAATCTTATTATTGGAGTCATGTTATTAGTTTTACTGTTTTAAATGGGGTTTTATACTTTACCACAGGCGAATAGGCGGCAATATAAATTCAATTATAAATAAAATATTCAGCAGTTGCATTAAGCCTCTATTTTATTTGTTGCTTTGTGATGCTGCTTCAGAGGGCTGTTGAAGCCAAATACCCCTGCAAAACTTTGCACAAGCTAGATCTCTTCTCTCTTGTCCATCCCAAATTTAAAAATAGACTAATTTGAAATAGAATTCCCTCACCTCGTAATCAATGTGTGCTTCATCGAAAAAGAAGCAGATAGAAACAATATAGTTACGTTTGTACAGAATACTTACCCATGACTAAGAGAATCATGCTTGATTCAATTAACCCAGTTTTCTGGGTTTACATGCTATATTGTACCATTAGCTAATTACAGGGCTAGATTTACCTCTGATCGCATTAGTTTCTGGTCTTTATTGCTTGCTGTGTTTTTACATACCATAAACTACAAATTAATCAGCATTTACAAATATATGCTACATGATTACACTCAGATTAGTGTGTCGTATGAAACAAGAAAAATGGATTGAATAAACCATGGTTTTGTTAATTGTGCTTAAATGTGTTGTATGAACACAGCATCTGGTGCCTTAAAATTTGATGCAGCCTCAAATCATCCGCGAGGATTGCTCAACATGTACGTATAATGTTTAATTTACAAGGAGAAAGGCAAATTCACAGATTTTATGTCACCTTATTGCAGGACTGGTTTTTGTAGATAAGGGTCAAGTTAATCAGAAATTAGTAGGCTTCTATCAAAATAAATGAGCTGTTGCACTTTTTTAGAAGACAACCTAGCGTCTTGTCTGAAAAAGATCAGCAATTTCTTAAACTAGCATTGAGAGATTTTACCAAAACTATAACTTTTCAAAATATCTTCTTATATATGACATGATTCATAAAATTTGTCTATACTGTAATGCTTGTCTATTATATTCATTATGGTGTGCTATATATTAGGGGTCTCAAACTCAAGGCCCAGGGGATGGATCTGACCCGCGGGGCCACCCTGGAAACAGTGAAGGACCAGCCCGCAGTACCTCTGCCAGTGAAAACAGAGTTCAGGATGGCTTTGCAAGGCTCGCCCTGACTCCGTTTGTGGCTGCAACGGCCTCCTGAAGCTCTCTGCCAGGGAAAACGGAGGCCCGGGAAGGCTGCAGGCTCCATTTTTGCTGGCAGAGAGCTGCGGGAAACCGTCACAGTCAAAAATGGAGTCTTGGTGAGTGACATCGAGCTGGTCACACCCACTGGCCATGCACCGCCGCCACCCCCGGCCCCAAGATCAAACACAATCCTGATGCAGCCCTAATGAAATCGGGTTTGACGCCCCTGCTATACATATGGTTATTCAGAAGTGGGTCCAGTCAAATTCATTGTGGCTTATTCTCCAAGCAGATTGCAATTTTAGGGAAGAACTGTGCTTTCTTTTCTTTCTTTTTATTTTTTCAAATTGGAAAGTGTGAAACATCTTACTTTAAATCCACAATATCTTTGGCGTCTCGGGATTAGTGGTCTTGCTGAGAAAGGAAATAATTAAAAGTCTCCATGGCTGGAGGAATTCTCTCTGGGAGATGGTTCTGCTGAAGGCTTTTCCCAGACTCAGCGAGATTTCTTTTCTGAATGGCCTTGGAGGACTCTAAAAGCTTAAATCCATGACCTCCATTGGCTTCTAACAATAGAGAAGTCTCCCTATGGAATTTGAATGGGACCCTGTGTGTTTATTATTGCAGAATATTTTCATTATGCAAACGACCACTGAAGTGGACTTTAATTTCTGGCAGACAAAGGTGTCCTTGTGTCTGTTTTGGGGAAGTATATAAAAATGGCTAGAAAAGAATTAACAAAGCCGTTCAAGACGTGGCTTTTTCAATCTAATGCGTACTTCACAAAATGGAAAGAATAATTTATAAGCGGGTGATCTGATTTTTGTATTTGGTTTCACACCTGGGTTTTACATTAGCAAGAATGAATTTTCTTTTGGGAGAGTTAATTCCAGACTGAAAATAGCCCTCCAGTAATTCCATGTTATCAGCCTTAAAGGCAAAGTGGCATAAAATAGCTTCAGTGGATACATTCTGAAGCAATGTAGTTTTTCTGAAAATAAATGGAAGGAATGATTAGTAGAATACTCAAGCCAAGTTGTATATAGTCTTTTCCTCTATGAGAGGCGATTTGGAGATTTTTCCATGGAAAATGATGTAGGGAAAAAATATACCTTTGGAAATTTGCCATCTCTCTTAAGTTTTCCAAGACTTGCTGAACAAAATAGTTGACTCCTGCTGGGTCCCACATAAAGCCACATTGAGATCAAGGCATGTATACATCTATGGGAATCACATTTAAAAGCAGTGAGGAAATAACGAAAGCAGAAAAGGCAATCTAATAGAGAACTTAGAAGTCAGTGGTTATCAGATAAAATTAAATATGACACAATAATGTCCAGTTTGAATACCATACTTTAAAAAACATTTGGGAAAGAGAGTTGTTTATTCACAGAATTCATTGTGATCTTGAAAATAATCCTTGACATGAGCTGAGTTGCTGGTGAAACATCTTTCATGGATGATTAAATCCTGCTCTAAAAAACCTATCATGGCTTTAACTCTTAAAAATATCAGATAAAGGTTCTGAGCTTGGACACGACAGAAAAATTAAGATAAACAAAGCAGGTGGGCCTTAAGAAAATAGTTTTTATTTTGGGCACATCCATTTTTTTGGCATTAATCCATCTTTCCTCCTTGTATTTGCTATAAGATCCATGTGTGGCCCTTGTCCTAACCAGGATAAGTACCACAAGCGTACTACACTTTGCCAGGAGCAACATGGGCTAGTGTGGCCGAAATCAGCAGGAACATATTGGCCAGAATGCAAGCTGGAGAATTAGCTAAACTTCCTGAATCCCAGCTCACATATTTATTTTTGTGCAGCTTTAAGAAGTTCATGAAGGTGGCCTTGAATTATTTGTATTGCTTCTATTGAAAGAAATGGTGTCAGATTTCATTTCTGCCAGTAGTTTATGTATTATAAGACTGAGCTAAGTAGAAGGACAGGAAAAACTAGCCCCTTTCAATTTTTGGTACCAAATTATTAAGTACATTTCTTAAAAGATGGCTCTTAGCAGATGGCTCTTCAGTTCTAGATCTTTGGTAACTCTTTTCCTCTACCATGAATACCAAATACCCTGTTTCCCGGGAAATAAGACTTCCCCAGATTATAAACTCAATAGGGCTTTTGAGAGTATGTGCTGAAATAAGCCCTACCCCCAAAATAACCCCCCCAAAAAATATTTAAACGCATGCGCAGCCAGTCCCCACCATTTCCTCTGGTTGCTTGCCACGCAAACAACACATGGTGATGAGGCAAGGCCAGAGTGGGGGGAAAGGGAGGGAGGAACATTCCCCATGCACCCCCACATGCCGTTACCTAAGGTTGCTCCGGCAACCTTAGCTATTGCACCTCTTCTGTCACGCTAATGGCTGTTGCAAAAAGAGCAGCAGGCCCAGTGACATGCAACACAGCAGCAGCCATGAGGTGACCAAGTTCACTGCTTCCTGCACCTCAAAATAAGACCTCCCCGAAAATAACGTCAAGCGCTTATTTTGGAGATCAAAAGAAAATAAGACCCTGTTTTATTTTCGGGAAAACATAGTAGCAGTCAGAAGACATGATGAAACCTTTTTAATTTCACAACACATGGACAGACTTAATCATAGTTTCAACTGGGAAACCATGACCAAGCCAATTGCAAAAATGCTAGAAAATTCCTAGAAGCATGGCACTCTGACAAACAGACATCACATAGGCACAGGGACATAAACATCTAAAATATCAATTAAGGATAATCCACAAGCCTAAAAGGGGGGAAAAAAGAGGACCAAAATACCTCCCCACTAACAATCAACAGCCAGATGAACAGTGATTAATAGGCCGACAATCAAAAAGTAGTCAGTACCCCAACCAAGCAATTGCCAAACAAGCTAACAGTGAGCCCAACCAAAGAACTTCCAAGACTACACCCACCAACCTAACAGTGCAAGCCACTAGAATATAAATGGAGAGCAAACACTATTCCCTACTAGCACTGATTTTTTATTTTTTTATTTTTTATTTTATTTGATTTTTATACCGCGCCTATCTCCCCGAAGGGACTCAGGGCAGTGCACAGGAAATTAAAAGCGGAAATACAAACATATAAATAAAACGGACGTATAATAAATAAGACTACAACAATAAAATCTAATTAAATTTAAAGTGCCCTGTGCTAAAAATTCCCTAGAACATTACCAACACATTAAAATCCATTAAGACAATTTGAAACTCAGTCTGTGAGAGTGGTCTCTGGGATTAGGCTAGGCCGGCTAGATGGAAAAGATTAGTCTTCAAACGTTGGCGGAAGAGGCGGAGGTCCATGGTGGTGTGGAGTTCGGGGGGTAGGTCGTTCCAGAGGGCTGGGCCCGCCACAGAGAAGGCCCTTCCCCTGGGGGTCGACAACCGGCATTGCCCGGCGGACGGCACCCGGAGAAGTCCCTCTCTATGGGAGCGAATCGGCCGAAGGGATGTATGAGGTAGGAGATGGTCTCGCAGATAACTAGGCCCCGTGTCATGGAGTGTTTTAAAGATGGTTATCAACACCTTGAAGCGCACCCAAAAGGCCACTGGCAGCCAGTGCAGCTCACGCATAGAGGTGTTACATGGGATTGCTGCGAGGCTCCCAAAATCCCCCGCGCGGCCGCATTCTGCACTAGCTGTAGTCCTCTGGTGCACCTCAGGGGGAGCCCCATGTAGAGAGCATTGCAGTAGTCAAGACGGGATGTCACGAGTGCTTGAGTGACTGTGCGAAGGGCGTCCCGGTCAAGAAAGGGGCGCAACTGGCGTACCAGGCGAACCTGGTAAAAAGCCCCCCTGGCCACGGCCGTCACATGGTCCTCCATGGACAGCCGGGAATCCAGGAGGACGCCTAAGTTGCGAGCCCTTTCCACGGGGGCTAATAGTTTGCCCCCGATGGCAAGTGATGGCATCAACTGGCTGTATCGGGACGTCGGAAACCACAGCCACTCAGTCTTGGACGGGTTGAGTCGGAGTTTGTTACTCCCCATCCAGGCCCATACGGCCTCCAGACACCGGGACATCACTTCAACGGCATCATTGGGGTGGTTTGGGGTAGATATGTACAGCTGCGTGTCATCAGCGTACTGATGGTACTCTACCCCAAAACCACAGATGATCTCGCCCAGCGGCTTCATATCGGTGTTGAACAGGAGTGGCGAGAGGACCAACCCTTGAGGTACCCCACACATGAGGGGCCTCGAGGTCGACCTCTGCCCCCCTGCCAACACGAATTTCGACCGACCGGAGAGGTAGGAAGAGAACCACCGTAAAACAGTGCCTCTCACCCCCAACCCCTCCAGTCGGCGCAATAGGACACCATGGTTGATGGTATCAAAAGCCACTGAGAGTTCTAATAGGACCAGGATAGAGGAACAGCCTCTATCCCGGGCTCTGCAGAGGTCATCCACCAACGCGACCAATGCCGTCTCGGTGCTGTGCCCAGGTTGGAAGCCAGACTGGCGCAGGTCCAGATAATCAATTTTCTCCAGGTGACGGGGGAACTGCTGTGCCACCACACTCTCTACAACCTTCGCCAGAAAGTGAAGGTTGGAGACCGGACGATAATTTACTAACAATGCTGGGTCCAGGGAAGGCTTCTTGAGGAGGGGTCTCACCACTGCCTCTTTCAAGGCGGCCGGCAAGAACCCCTCACTCAGAGAAGCGTTGACTATTTCCTGGAGCCAGCCTCATGTAACCTCCCAGGATGCCAGTACAAGCCAGGAGGGACACGGGTCCAATAAACATGTGGTGGCATTCAGTCACCTTGGCAGCCTGTCCATATCATCGGAAGTTACAAAGTCAACCTCCTCCCATAACACTGTCTCAAGACCTGCCTCGGATGGTCCCTCTAGATGTTACCTAGTCTGAAAAATGAACCGTCTGCAAGAAAGCAAGAAAGCAACCAACAGAACACCAAGGACCCTTCTGTCAACATTCTTCATAAACCATAAACCAGTGGTCGGCAAACCGCGGCTCGCGAGCCACGAGCGGCTCTTTGGCCCCTCGGGTGCAGCTCTTCCTCTCTCCTTCCCCCCCCCAGGCAGCGGAGGGCCCGGCATGTCGGTTGGGGGGAGCTCTGGCTGCCTCCCCCTGGAGCGAGCGAACGGGCGGGGGGAATGCCCGGGGCTGTGGCTGCGCCGGAGCCGTCCGGGAGCCGCGCGCACAGGGAGGCGGGTGCACAGTGCCCCGACGGCCCTGGGAAAGCTCCCCCTGCCCGTTCGCTCACTCCAGGGGGAGGCAGCCAGAGCCCCCCCAACCAACATGCTGGGCCCTCCGCTGCCTCTGGGGGGGGAAGGGCCAAAGAGGGGGCATCGGGCAGGGAAGCCGCGCGCATCTCCACCGGCTCCCTCCGACAGCCACCACGGCGCACGTTCTGGGGCCGCGCGTCCATCTCCCTCCCAGCCACGCAGCCCCAGAACGTGTGCCGTGGTGCTGTCGGAGGGAGCCGGTGGAGATGCGCGCAGCTTCCCTGCCCGATGTCCCTGCCGGGAGCAAGACTCGGGGATAGCAGAAGCAGCAGCAGTGAAGCAACTCGCCACTTTTCCACACCCAGGAAAAGAATTACAGCCCAACTTCCCACCGCTACGAAGTCTCTTTTCTGTGGAAAAGATAGGCACGCGCATGCTCCGCTCAATTACAGTCTCGGAGACTTCGTAGCGGTGGGAAGTTGGGCTGTTCCGCGGGACGTGCACGCTACGAAGTCTCCGAGACTGTAATTGAGCGGAGCATGCACGCACCTCTCTTTTCTGTGGGGAAAAGATAGGCGCGCGCATGCTCCGCTCAATTACAGTCTCAGAGATTGCGAGAGGGAGAGGGAGACGCGACCGGCTTCTCTGCCAGACGACCTGCCGGGCGACAGCCTTGGTGGTGCTTAAGATGCCGGTAGCCGCTGCGGGAGGAGGCGTCCGTAACCTCTGGCATGCCAGGCCCTTCTGCTGCTTCCCGGGTTTTGGGGGGGGGAGGAGAGGGAAGAGAGGGAGTGACTGACATACACAGAGAGAGACAGAGGGGAAGGGAGGGAAAGACAGAGAGACAGACAGAGACAGAGAGAAAGAGAGGGAGGGAGAGAGACAGAGAGAGACACAGATAGAGAATGACACAGGGAGGGATTGAATCGGAGACAGACAGGGGGAAAGAGAGAGAGACAGACATACAGAGACAGAGAGAGGAAGGGAGAGAATCAGAGTGAGTGACACACACAGAGACAGGGAGAGAGAGAGAGGGAGGGAGAGACAGATACTGATTAAGTGAGTGAGAGACAGACAGACAGACACACACACAGAGTGACAGAGATGGGCAGACAAAGGAGAGAGAGACAGAGATAGAAAGAGAGAGAAAGAAAGAGAAAGAAAGAAAGAGACAAAGGGAAAGAAAGAGAGAGAAAGAGGGAAAGAAAGAAAGAGAGTGAAAGAGAGAGAGAAAGAGAGAGAGAAAGAAAGAGAGAAAGAAAGAGAGAAATGGAGAGAGGGGGGGGGAAGGAGGAAAGAGAGAGAGAAAGAAAGAAAGAACTTATGACCACAATTGAGCCTAAAAGTTTGGTTGCTAACCAAGACCGTCACCACATTTTCCAAGTTGGCCACGCCCACCCAGTCACATGACCGCTGAGCCACTCCCACAAAACAGGCCACACCTTCCGGCTCTCAAAAGAAATTTCAATCGTGGTATTGTTGATATTTGGCTCTGTTGACTAATGAGTTTGCCCACCACTGCCATAAACCATGATGGCGAATCTATGACACGCGTGCCACATTGTCTATGACAATGCCGACTGACGACACCCAGGGGGAGAGCCTTCTCTGTGGCGGGCCCAGCCCTCTGGAATGACTTACCCCATGAACTCCGCACCCTCTCCGACCTCCGCCTCTTCCGCAAGTGTCTGAAGACACACCTATTTCATCTAGCCGGCCTAGCGTAACCTCCATACTGACTATTAGATAGTTTTTAAACTTGGGATTTTAATTCGGTTTTTAGCGCAGGGTTTATTTATTAGAATAAGTATTTTAAATTTCATATATTTTATATATTTTGTATGTATTTTAACATCCCTGTGCGCCGCCCTGGGTCCTAACAAGGAGAAGGGTGGGGTATAAATTTAATAAAATAAATAAAAATAAAAAATAAAAAACAGGTGGCACCCAGAGCCTTTTGTCAGGGCACTCCAGGCTTGCCCTGTCAGCTACCCAGTGCGCATGCATGCATTGGCCAGCTGACTTTGGCCTTCTTTTCAGGCCATTTTTAGCCCTCTGGAGGCCTAAAACCGACCCTATGAGCAAACTGGAAGTCCTAAACTTCCAGTTTGCCCATAGGGCTGGTTTTTTGCACTCCGGAGGCTTCAGGGAAGCTCTTGAAGCCTCCGGAAAGCCTCCAGGGGGGGCGAAAAAAGCATGCCAAAAATGGGGGGACCTCTGGTTGTGTGTGCATGCATGCTGTGGTGCGCATAGCATTGTGGGTGTGGAACGCCCATGCACAACCCCCTGCGCTCCTCCCGCTTTTGGCACGCGAGCCCAAAACGTTTTGCCACCACTGGGATATAATATTGGTTTGAAGAAATGGAACAAAAGAGAGACCGATCTGTTTGTAAGTGAGAACAGTAGGGTCCTGGCAAGTTTCTCAAGTTAATAGCATGATGGGATACTAGCTGGAGAAACCAACCAATGGATTGACGTGTGAGAATATTTGAGCTAAGTGTCTTAGTATGCTTAGCTTGTGCTATTGTAATTAAACCGAACTATTGTGCCCTGCTTTTAAAGGTCACAGACAAATTTTTAAAATACATATCTATGAAATGGTTTGCAAAGAAACCAGGCATGGATAAGCAATATTTTTAACCATTCTTGCCTCATGAGGGGTTCAGCCAACCACAACTTTTTTAACCAGAAAGTTGAGGATTGTATTCAAGCCCCCATCCATGCATTTAATTCTCATAATAGTATGCTAAGAGTAACCCAGTATCCTCAGATCACCTCTATGAGCATCGTGATTTCCAAGAACCGAAAGCTCAATTGCCCCTCATCCAAATCCAGCACTTTAATCACAAGCCACAAAGGGTTTGCACACTCACACAGACACTTGGGGGGAAATCAAATCACCTAAGTATAGTGCTTGTAGACAAAGTAATTTAATTTTACTTAATGCTTGGGCAATGTTGGCTCATTTCCACAAGTTCATTCCAATTGTCAGGGCATTCAGAAACATAAAAATATTACCCAAAGAGCAACGTTGCCAGTTTAGAAAACTCTTTATATCTTGCTGCAGTGGCAACAAATCTTAGCAGTCAAGGACTCTTTGCCAAAGCAATGTTCTCTTAATTCACATCATGTTTGCCGCTGCATTTCTTCCTTTCTTGAAAAGGAAACCCAGGATCATGATTTCAGGGTTGTTATAGTTGTAGTTTGTGTATGTGTGTAACAAGAGACAAGGCTGAGACTGTTTAAAAAAAAGTATCCTTTGAGAACTGTAATATAGGTAAAGGTAAAGGTTCCCCTCGCACATATGTGCTAGTCGTTCCCAACTCCAAGGAGAGGTGCTTATCGTCACTTCAAAGCACTGACCGAAGACATCTCCATGGTCATGTGGCTGGCATGACTAAATGCCAAAGGTGCACAAAATGCTGTTACCTTCCCACCAAAGATGGTCCCTATGTTTTCTACTTGCATTTTTTACGTGCTTTCAAACTGCTAGATTGGCAGAAGCTGGGACAAGTAACAGGAGCTCATTCCATTATGTGGCGCTAGGGATTTGAACTGATGAACTGCCAAACTTTCTGATCGACAAGCTCAGTGTCTTAGCCACTGAGCCACCGCATCCCTAGAAATTGCTTATTCCAGGTAATTATTTTGAAGAATCCAACATTTAGGAAAAATAAAAGCATATTGACAATGTACCAATAGTATTGCTTATTGATGCAACTCTATGGGAATCCTAATGTTCCTGATGGATCTTGAACAGGTAGTCTTCAACTTAAAACCATTCATTTAGTGACCATTCAGACACTAGTCAACTGGCATGTATTTATGACAGTTGCAGTGTTTTGGGATCACATGATCATCTTTTGCGACGTGAGAAGTAAAGTCAATGGGGAAGCCAGATTCACTTAACTGAGTTATTAACATAACAACTGCAGTGTTTCACTTAACAACTAAGATCATAAAATGGGACAAAACTCACTTAACAAATGTTTCCCTTAACAACTGAAACCTTGGACTCAGTTGTGGTCATAAGTGAAGGACTACCTGTATATTCCCAACTTGGAGAGTCCAAATTAATGTAAAATCAATAACAAGATTTTTAGAAGGTATTTCTTTTACAGCAGTCCTATCAAACTGGCGGCCCATGGTCCAGATGCGTCATATGCAGGCCACACTCACTCCAGCTCTGCAAATGTAAAAAATGTGATGTGTCACATGACGCATTCAAGTTTGACACCCGTGCCCTATAGCTGTGATGGTGAACCTATGGTACACGTGCCACAGGTGGCACGCATAGCCATTTCTGAGGGCACGCGAGGTTTTGACCTGTCAGCTCCAGCACGCATGCACACACTAGCCAGCTGATTTTCAGCCTTGATTTCCAGCAGTTTTTTTGTCCTCTGGAGGCTTCAGGAAAGCCTCCTGAAGCCTCCAGAAAGTGAAAAACAGACTTACTGGGCCCAACAGAAGTTGGAAAATGGGCTCTGGGAGGGGCGCGTCTTCGCCCTCCCCAGGCTCCAAGAAAGTTGTGCATGCATGCGCGGGGCAGCAGGGTGGAGTGTCACGCACGCATGCACAGGGGCATGGCATGGGAGGGATTAAATTATGGGGGTGGGCACCCGAGTGGGTGCAATGGTGCGCAAGGGCGTGCTTTTGGCACCCAAAGCAAAAAAGGTTCGCCATCACTGCCCTATAGGATACAAGGCAGGGTGGGAATCTGAGGTTGAACAGTTTTGCAAAAATAAAACTATGGTTTGATAGAAATAAAACGTGCTCTGCTTCCAATCTAACCACCTATCTTGTCTGCTATTTGATTCACAATTTCCAATGAATTTTAATAAGGCACATTCCCAGATAAATAGTTAGGACAACCCACCTTTATTAAAAATTTCATGGTCAAAAATGTGCAGCTTTTGGGATTTTTTTGCTTACAATCCAAAATGTTTGAAGTTAAAAATGACAAGATTACCTAATGGAATAAACGCTGATATAAAATAAAAAATGAGATGGAAAAACATGTACAAAAATGTTCATAAGTCTTTTTTTTTAATGAAATATTGCCTTTAAAATGGTCTGTCTCCAAACACTAAAGCCTATCAAAAGATTTTATGTCTTAAATCAGAGTTGGAAGAGACTTTGGAAGTCGTCTAGTCGAACCCTCTATTAAAGTAGGAGCCCTTATACCAATACAGACAAATTACCATCCAGTCTGCTTTTCAAAGCCTCCAGTGATGGAGCATCTACAACTTCTGAAACAATTCCACTGGTTTAATATTCCCACTGTCAGGAACGTTCTCCTTAGATCTAGGTTGCTTCTCTCCTTGATTAGTTTTTCCATTGCTTCTTGTCTTGCCTTCTGGTGCCATAGAAAATAGGTTGACTGCCTCTTCTTTGTGGCCGTTCCTTAAATGTTGGGAAACTGCTATTATGTCACTCCTTTCTTTTCACTAGACTAGCCACTCCTGCAACAGTTCTTCACATTTAGACTCCAGCCCCCTAATCAGCCCCGTTTGTTGTTCTTCTCTGGTCTCTTTCTAGAGCAGGGGTGTCATACTTGCGCTCCACGGCACAGATTCATCACGCACTAACCA
The DNA here is from genome assembly GCA_039707465.1 of Rhabdophis nuchalis. Classification (NCBI taxonomy): domain Eukaryota; kingdom Metazoa; phylum Chordata; class Lepidosauria; order Squamata; family Natricidae; genus Rhabdophis; species Rhabdophis nuchalis. Next base: position 200,315,271 of record CM077645.1, read on the forward strand.
TGGCCACCTCCAGTTTTGTGAAGGGAGAAAAGTTGTGATAAGTCAGTGACGACAATGTGACAGCATGAGTTTGACATCCCTGTTCTAGAGCCTTAGCATCTTTTTTATATATGTGACCAAAACTGGATGCAGTAAACAGGTATGATCTTACCAAGGACTTATAAAGGGGTACTAACACTTCACTTGATTCTATACCTCTGTTAATGCAGCCTAGAAATGCATTGGCTTTTTGGGCAGCTGCATCACACTGCTGGCATCTATGCATTTATGTGTGTTAATAGTTGTGTTATAAACCAATCTAAAAAGTGAAAGTATTGGCACAATCTGAACACATTTCCTGAAAGATTATTATTGAAGATCGATTGATTGATTGATCGATTGATCGATCCATCGATCGTTCGTTCGTTCGTTCGTTCATTCATTCATTCATTCATATAGCTGGCCACCTCACTTTTACTTACCTCTGGGTGGCCCTAAGTGATGTTGTAATTATATTCTGAAAACCTTATAAATTGCGTTGTGAACGTAATTTGTCATTCGAATCCAACTGGCAAATCTGTGTAGGTCAGCACCGAACGATTTGTCAAACTGAAATAAATCAGCTGTTTCAGGTTTTATTTCCAAGATACAAGTCATTAAACCATATTATGGTTCTTTTTTTTCCTGTTTTCTGTTTTTTAAGGAAAATGGCTTTTTCATGGAACAGATGGAGGAAAGGGAACTAATTTGTCTGAAATTGTTTCAGTATTTGTTCTAATTCTGCTGGACTGGCTTTCGGAAAAGAAATTTGCTTTCAGTTTGGGAGCTCTGTGCAAAAAACAGAGCAGAGAACTGTATGGAAGGCCCTGCAGAGGGGGAGAAAGGAAGAATTTATTGGGGCTGAAGAATCAAAACATGGGAATGGGAAGATAGTGTGGTCCAGACAACTATTGCATTAATACGAAGGCATAAATAGAGCCAAAGTGTAGTAGGTACAGTTTCTGTATTTCTCTTGTTATAAGTTCCTGCAAGATTTGCTGCAGGCAATGAAAAACAGGCCTTGAAAAAAGTGTATGTGTGTGTGTGTGTGTGTGTGTGTAGAGTGTATAGAGTGAGCAGGGGATTCACTTCTTTATATGTTTGTAGTGTACTGTAGTGAAAAATATTCATACTCATATTCATGGTATTTCACAGAACACCAGTATGAGGCTTGGGCTATAAGTTGGCTCCATCATTCAGGATTAGGCCTGCTCATTAATGTTGTAAATTGTAAAATGGGTTGGTCATGACTGATCCAATTTTATGATGCTTTTTGCAGTGGTTGTTAAGGGAACCCATTGTTTTCTATGACAGAGTTTGCCAAAACCAGGAAGTAAGTGCCGATTTTCAGCAACACTTATAAAACATAGTCATATGATCACGAGTTGCTAAAACTGGCTGTAAATGCAGCCATGTTGCCAAATGTCTGAAGTGCAGTCATGTGACTGAATGGGAGAGGCAACCATCAGAACGTTGAACTCTGGATCCAGGTCACAAGTCCTCTATCTAGGTAGGTCGTAACTTCAAACGGTCACTAAGCAATTGGTCATAAATCAAGGACTATTTGTATATGATTGTATCCTTCCCTTCAGTTGCCAACAAATTAAATTACATTGTTTAACCAGTAAATAATTTTTAAATATGATTCCGAGTCAAGATGTGTGTGTTGGCATTGTTTTAAACTAGAATGAATCAAGAAATAGCTGATATGAATCAGAACAGAGTTTGAAGGGACCTTGGAGGCCTTCTAGTCCAGTGCCCTGCTCAAGCAGGAAATCCTACAGAATTTCAGACAAATGAATGTTCAGTCTCTTCTTATAAACCTCCGGTGATGAAGCACCCACAACTTCTGAAGACAAGCTGTTCCACTGGTTAATTGTCTTCATTGTTAGGAAGTTTCTCCTTAATTCCAGGTTGCTTCTCCCAAAAAATATTGGACGTATATTTTATTAATAATTATTATTTGATGACATCTAACATGATCAATATCACACAGCAAAGACTAAAGAACAAATTCATCAAGCGGCTTCTAATATTTTTGCAATTAAGGGCATTTGGTAACTTTATTAGACATACCAATATATTTACTAGACTTCTTAATCTCTCTATAACCATAGTTTCATCATGGTTTATTGACTGAGTTCACACAACGTGCTAAAGTGGCTTATAAACCACAGTGGTAATATTCATATAGCATACTAAGCTATAAAGTTGGTTTGATTGGCTTAATATGAATCACTATCCAATCAGAGACTACATTCATACTAAGCCATGTTATGTTGAATAAATTGGAATTGGCTGGAATATACACCATTTTAGTCATGACTTACAAACTAGAATAGCTGGATTCATGCAAGTAATCCATAAAGTATACTTTGGCTTAGAATAATGTGCCATCCCAGCAAGTGGTATTTCACATTCTTTCTTCTTATGCTGCTTCCCTGCTATGTTGGATAAATAGCAACGGGAGATATACCTGCAGTCATAGCTACAACAGTAGCAACGTGTCCTTTTTCATATAAGAATTCTGAATTTTGCATTTAAATAAATCCAGTGTCTTACCTTGGCCTTTCCGGTATGATCAAGTATAAGGACGAAGGTCTGCCAAGTGTCCAGCTGATCTGTCTGCCACCCACTTAGAAATCTGGTGACCAGACTTCATTCTGGTTATTTTCACTCTCCTTGACTTTTTTTTCCCCCTAAACAATTTTGTTGGCAAATAACATGCTCGCAAGATTCCAGGGACAGATACGTGGGACAGGCAAACAATCTAGTCAGTTTCTATATTCTCAGCCATTAAAACATCAGCAATTTATTTTTATTTAAAAAGACATACAAAAGTAGTCCCCTACTTACAATCACAATTGAGCCCAGAATGTCTATGGCTAAGTGAAGCATTTGCTAAGTGAATTTTGCCCCATTTTACAACCTCTCTTGTCACATTTGTTAAGTGAATCACTGCAGTCGTTAAGTGGCTGCTAAGTGAATGGCTTCCCCATTGACTTTGCGTGTCAGAAGGTAATACCAGGGCCTCACTGCAATTGTCATAAATATGAATCAGTTGCCAGGCATCTAAATTTTGATCACATGACCTGCAATGGTTATAGATATAAAAAAATGGTCATATCTCCCTTTTTTTTAGTGGAATCCTTCAGGACAATGACTACCTGTATATGGTAATCTTGTATATAATATCTCTGGATGACTCACAAGTGTTGAGGATATCTCCGTTAGGAAACTGAGAGATGTGCAACGAAATTGCAGCAAGAGATATGTTGCTAGATATTCACACTATTAGTCATAGACACCGATAGTAAAAACAAATAGACTTTTACTTGTGGTAGAAAATAAAGTAAGCTACTTCTTCACAAACAAGTGATAGTTAGTCTTGAATCAAAATACGGTCTATAACTCAAACAGTTGCTCAATCCACGATTCTCCTTTTTACTGATCTATAACTGGCATACAGAGCCTTCATCCATGAGATCAGCGTCTAACAGTGATTCTGGCGTCCTCTTATGGGTGATTGAGGAAGCAGCAGCCAATTACATTACACTGTAGCATTTAAAGTTACAGATACCAATTCCAACCATGGCTTATATATATATTGCCAACCCAACACTAGGATTATATTCCTAACAAGGATACAATACAATATATGTAACCCAGGAGTTAAATATGTGTAACCCAAACTCAAGGCCCGGGGGCTGGATCTGGCCCATGAGATGCTTACATCTGGCCCGTGGGGCCGCCCTGGAAACAGCAAAGGGCTGCAGGTGGATTATTTATTTATTTATTTATTTAATCGTATTTATAAGCCGCACCCATCTCACCACACAGGGACTCGGGGCGGCGCACAGGGAATATAAAATATAAATATACATATATACAAGAATATAAGCATTCTTAAAACTAAATTAAATTAAACCCATCCTGCGCTAAAACCCATTTTAAAACCCCTGAATTAAAACTTTGGTCACTAAAAGCAGTACAGTGTCGAGTAAAATCATGCCAGGCCGGCTTGTTGGAAGAAGTGCGTTTTTAACCACTGGCGGAACAGGCGGAGGTCCGAGATGACACGGAGTTCGGGAGGTACGGCGTTCCAGAGGGTTGGGCCCATCACAGAGAAGGCTCTTCCCCTGGGCGTCGCCAACCGGATGGCCTTCCCGAGCTCTGTTTTCACTGGCAGAAGGTTGCAGAAAGCCATTGCAGCTAAAAATGGAACTCAGGAGTCCATTTTTGCTGGTAGAGCACGCGGGCCACACAGGCGCCCCTGACACCAGTGATACCGAGCTGGCCACTTCCCCTTGCCCTCACCCAAGGTCAAACACAACCCTGATGTGGCACTCAGTGAAATCGAGTTTGACATCCCTGGTGTAAAGATACACGGGGGACGATAAACATTAAAAGATCAGCAGCCTCTTGATAAGACAGAAACGGGAGGGGTAAGAGAACAGCCATTACTCTAGAGCAGGGTTGTCAAATTCAAGGCCCAGGGGCAAAATCCGGCCCGCAGGATGCTTAGATCTGACCTGTAGGGCCACCCTGGAAAGAGCCCATTTTCATTGGCAGAGCTCTGGGCCCACCAGAGGCACCCCTGACATGAGTGACGCATAGCTGGCCACCCCAACCTGCCTCCCGAGGTCAAACACAATGCTGATGCGGCCCTCAATGAAATCAAGTTTGACACCCCTGCTCTGGAGGCAGAATAATGCCGGACCAAGTTCAAGCGATAAATCAAAAATATTTGTAAAAAGTCATACCAAGAAAATATTTTGGCCAGTATTTTGCCACCAAGATAAATAGTTACATCAAAGAGACAAAAGAAGTTGACTTCACATATTTGTGGACAGATTTTTGAGATTTACTACAATGAAATCTACCACAGCAATGAATGGAGTCCATTGATTCTCTTCCTCTGACTGAATATTTGCACCTCAAAAATCTGTCAAAGATGCAGCCTAACAGTCAACCTAAGCAAAATGGAATGATTCAGAGACTGATGGATTCCAGGATTGTACCCTCTCTTAGGCTCTTGATGCAGTTTTGCTTCCCAGAAACAGAAACCTGGGCAAAGAGTCCAGAAAGACTTATTCACAGGTTTGGCCTGTGCACCAGTTGTGACCTTTGTTAGTAACTCTGGGTTCAGAACCAGTATTAGAACTCTGGTCCCATAACCAATGTTAGCTAATATATGCGGAATAGTGTAATTCACCGGACAGTAACGAGATACGTTGCTGTAAACCATAAACTCTAAAACAGTGATAGTAATAAAATAAATAGTCTTTACTTTGTAGCAACTAAAATGCTTTTTCCGACTAACTTCTCAAACAATAATAACAGTCCTACACCAAACAGAGTTTATCTTACAGTGATGCAAACAAAACCTCCTCCTTCTTCACAGTCTTCTCAGCACAGGAAATCACAAGGAATTGATCAGGGATCAAACAGGGAATGAGTTGTGTTCCTGAGCTTCCTTTATAGTAGAGCTGTATAATTACAGCCAATCAAATTATACTTAGTTCTTAAAGCTACATAACTCCTGAGCTTCCTTTATAGTAGAGCTGTATAATTACAGCCAATCAAATTATACTTAGTTCTTAAAGCTACATAACTCCTTAAGAACATAGGCTCATATATATTGTCAACCCAATATAAAGCTGAATATCCTAACCACCTTATCTGAAAAGGAACTCCTGGAGATGATAACTTATGCCCTAGTTATCTCTTGATTATTGTACATTTTTCTGCCCTCAAAGACCAGGGCAAGAGAAGAAACTTCAGCTGGTCCAGAATGCAGCAATGTGCATTTGTAATGTTGGCCAGGAAAACGCATGTTACATCTTCCTTTCACAAGCTGCTTTGTTGCCAGTGAATTTAAAAGATGTTAATTTCTACCTAGAAACTCTTATATTCTTTGTATCTTAGAGTTTGTCAACTCTACTTCAAGATACAGAAACCATGAATATTTACATTGCCTTTATCGTAGAGTTAACAGTAACACAATCTTGCAAGACTAAAAGCACTTCTCCCCTCCTTTACGTTTTACTTGCTTGATGTCAGCCTTCGCTATCTGCTTTGCTGCCATGGAAACGGGGAGGGTGGGGTGCTGGGATTCAAATGTTGTGCTGGTGGAAAACGGTGATGGACGGTGTTATCTCTTCGGCTAACGGTCTCACATTCCAGGCTGGTGATGACCTGCCCACCTGATGTCGGAGATGAATGCATATTGGACACTGCTTTGGGGGGAGTTGGGTATTGGGTTGGGCTTAAAGGTTAATACGCTATGTTGGCGCCTAAAGTATTCACTCTCTGCTCCAAATGATCTGTTCACTTACGATCCTTAGTAAAAGTAACTTTATTCATTTTCAAACAATGTCTAAGTGTGGTCTTTCCTAAGAAATCGAAGAAACAGGTCCTGACATTAAGCAGAGAGTCACAAATAAATCCTACACCATGTCGGACCCCACGAAACAAGAAATTCCCTTGGTGGAAGTCCGGCCCGAAACGGAACTGGGAGCTCAAGCACCAACAGAAGATACGAGGTCAGTGTTGGAATGTTTAGCCGGCCTAGATTTAAGCCAGCCAGCCGAAGATTCTTCCAAATCTCGCCGCTGGTCAGAGGGCGTGGGAATGACTGGAAGCAAAGCCTCAGGAGTTACTGTAACCAGGCGTCGCCTTTCCCCCAAGCAACTCATACCTGAACTCTTAAAAGAGGAAAGGGAATTTAAGGAGTGGGGCCAGCATTACCTTCAACAGGCAGCTGAGAAGCGGGCGGCCCTGGATGAACTCTTGCGGAGGGGACAACAGCAGGAAAGCAAACAGTTAAATATGCAGGGAGCTGCAGCTGTTAAGGATGTCAGAGATTCACCATCCCCCCCTGCCCGAGCCAGCAGAGGTATGCAGAGAGATGCCCGCCCAGCCTCTCCCCGCCGGCTTGCAAAGCTTCCTCCCCTGGGTGTGAAATTCGACGGCAGTGCCGAGGGCCTGGCATTTTTTCTGATTCACGTCGATAATTTTGTACAATTTTATGCAGCTGATCTTGAAGATGAATTCAAAATTAGAATTGTCTCTATGGCCTTGGAAAAAAATGCTTCCCAATGGTTGGTCTCACTGCATAATAGCCATTCACCCGTGTTGCGTGACTTTGAGCGTTTCATGACTGTCCTGAGAAGGCGCTTTGAGGACCCCCGTGTTGAAAGGAAAGCTAAGATGAGAATGAGAAATTTACGCCAGGGGGATAAATCAGTTCAGGAATACACGCAGAACTTTAAGGACCTGGCCGTGTTCATGACCGGTTACAGTGACCGGGCATTAATGGACCTCTATACTGAGGGTCTTGATAAGAACATTTATCAAACGTGCATGAATAGATTTCGCCCCGAAACCTTAGAAGAATGGATAGATCTCGCGGGTGACGTTGAGCTGGATCAAGCCCAATTACAAGATTCAGTCCGTCATGAGCGGAAACTGCAAAGAGAGAGTCCCAGACCTCATTCCCCTGAAAAGTTTTCACCCATCCAGAAAAGTGGGGGGGGCCGAAGACCTACTCAACCGCGCTCGACTGTTTGTTATCGATGTGGAAAGGAGGGGCATTGGGCTAACAAATGCAGATCAGGTCATTCTTCACGCCCACATTCTTCTCCGGAGAGGGAAGGAGGGAGGGACAGAAGACCTCCGAAACCTCTGAGCGTGCGCAGTAAACCCGCGATGAGTGGTGTGGAGCCACTGGACCTCTCGTCTGCCCAGCCCACTGCCTGCCCGGATGACTGGGAGGAGTCGGATGACGACAACTTGGTGAGTCATCGTTCCGGCCCCCTTTATATTAATTTAAAGCTTTTGGCTCCATCTACTGGCCGCACTTGCAATGTGCAGGCTCTAATTGATTCTGGTTGCTCACGGTGCCTTATAAATCAAGATGTTGTGTATTCTATGGGTTTCCATCTAAAAAATCTAAAAACTCCCATAGCGTTTTGCCAAATGGATGGTTCTGTAGCTGGGGGAGCCCCTGCCTCTCTCATTACTGAACCTATTCGTGTCTCCATTGGGCAGGCCCATACAGAAACCATAAATTTCATTGTAACGACCATTTCTGAAAATGCTGTCATTCTGGGTGTTAATTGGCTTCGTAAATGGAACCCCCTCATTAACTGGAAAGAGGGTTGGGTTCGAATTCCTTTGATAGTGCCCGATCACACCTCCCTGCCTTCGGAGGACGAGCATATTTCGCCCATTGACCTGGCTCCTGTTTCGGAACCAGCTGCTCAATTACTGGCTTTTCCTTCTCCTGAGGTCATCCCTGGAGAAGAAAGAATTCCCAAAGAATATTGGGACCTCAAGGAAGCTTTCAGTGAAAAATCTTGTGATTCCCTCCCCCCTCATAGGGCCACTGATTGTTCAATTGATTTCCTCCCGGGAGTGCAGTTGCCAAAACCCCGCATTTATTCCATGACGCAGCGTGAGATGAATGAACTACGGAACTTCATTGACAAAAATCTTCAAAGGGGTTTTATTGAACCAGCTAGGCCACGTGTAGCGGCACCTGTTATGTTTCGAGAAAAGAAAGATGGCACTCTCAGATTAGTACAAAACTATTCTTATCTGAACACCATTTGCGAACATAATGTCTACCCACTCCCACTTATGAAAGACATGCTGGCTCACCTGGCTACTGGAAAGATTTTTACTAAGCTGGACTTGCGCGAGGCCTATTATAGAGTTAGAATCAAGGAAGGGGACGAATGGAAAACTGCTTTTAACTGCCCACTTGGATGTTTTCAATTTAAGGTTCTCCCTTTTGGTTTGCAAGGTGCCCCCTCAGTGTTTATGCAATTGATAAACGAAGTCCTCCACGAACACCTTTATAAAGGCGTTTTAGTCTACATTGATGACATCATCGTATATTCGCAGACACGTGATGAACATGTTAAGCTTGTGCGTTCCGTCCTTCGGAAACTTCGCTCCGCCGAGCTATACGCCAAATTATCCAAATGCGAGTTTCACCAGGATAAGATTGACTATTTAGGTTATCGCATCTCTTCTGAAGGAATTGAAATGGATCCTGCAAAGGTTAAGGCGGTAACTGATTGGGCCCCGCCCCGTACTCGTAAACAGCTCCAAAGTTTTTTGGGCTTTGCAAACTTTTACCGCCAGTTTATTCCATCTTTCGCTAGTATTGCTTTGCCTATAACAAATCTTCTCAAAACGAATGGCGAGGGGAAACCTCGACCAGGAACGCCCCTTAAATGGACCATGGAATGCCAAGCCGCTTTCGAGAAACTTAAGCGTTTATTTGCGGTTGAGCCGGTTCTCAAACACCCCGATGTCACGTCCCCTTTTGTGATTCAAGCAGATGCGAGTGATGTCGCCGTGGGGGCTGTCCTGTTGCAACTCAACAACCATGGCCAATTACAACCGTGTGCCTACACCTCTCGGAAACTCACCACGACCGAACGTGGATGGGCCATTTGGGAGAAAGAGGCTTTTGCTGTTCGTTGGGCCCTCATGACTTGGCGTCATTTTCTTGAAGGTGCTCCCCACCCATTCGAGGTCTGGACCGACCATAAGAACCTGGAAGCTCTCACCTCTTCGCGTAAACTATCGCCAAGACAGTTACGCTGGGCGCATTATTTCCATCGGTTCAACTTCCATCTTAAATTTATTCCCGGAGGAAAAAATTTCATGGCTGATGCCCTCTCCAGATTACCACAATATGATGCTTCTAAACTTACCGTTGTACAACCCCTCATGCCTCTTACTTTACCGGCTTCTCCGGTTGCTACTCGAACTCGTTCTACTATTCAAACTACCCCTCCGGTTGAGCTGATTGCTCGGATTAAGACTGAACTGCTTACTGATGAGTGGTATTCCGCCCACTCTGCTGATTGCACCATTAGAGACGATCTTCCTTGGATTGGTTCCAAAATTTATGTCCCTGCGACCATACGGCCTTTTGTACTCCAACGCGCTCACGATTCACGTTTGGCAGGTCATTTTGGTTTCGTTAAAACTGTACACCTTGTCAAACGTCAATTCTGGTGGCCGTCTCTTAAAAAGGATGTTGAATCTTATATTGCCAGTTGCCCTGTTTGTGCTGCTTCGAAACGTTCCCCTGGAAAGCCACAAGGCCTTCTCCAGTCTGTGGCGATGCCGGAATCACCTTGGAAAGAAATTTCGATGGACTTTATTGTGGATCTCCCGCCCAGCCAGGGCTATACCGTTATTTGGGTGGTTACAGATCTTTTCTCCAAACAAGTACATTTTGTGCCTTGTTCCAAAATTCCATCCTCCAAATCTTTGGCTAAGTTGTTTGTCACTCATATCTACCGTTTTCATGGTGTTCCCCAACGCATTATCTCTGACAGGGGCACTCAATTTACGTCTGTCTTTTGGAAGGAATTCTTGAAACTGATTGGCTCCGCCCAAGGCTTAAGCTCCGCCTACCACCCCCAGACGAACGGATCTTGTGAGAGGGTCAATTCTGTTTTGGAACAATATCTACGCTGCTTCATTAATTTTCAGCAGGACGATTGGGCTGATCTCCTGGTGCATGCGGAAGTGGCTTATAATAATTCGGTTCAGTCTAGTACGAATATGACCCCTTTCAGTATCGTCTATGGACAAGATTTTGTTCCCATTCCTGAATTACCGCATGTCTCACCTACTGTTCCTTCTTTGGCCGATTGGTCTTCTAGACTGTCTCCTGTTTGGCCTATCATACGTAAGACCTTGAACGATGCCCATCAATCACATAAAATGTATGCTGATAAGAAGAGGTCAGCTCCCCCGGCCTACAAAGTTGGTGATAGGGTATATGTCTCTACTAAACATTTGGATAGCCCGCAGAAATTTAAGAAACTGGGACCCAGATTTGTCGGTCCATTTACTATCACTAAAATCATCAGCTCTGTCTCCGTCCGCTTGGATCTCCCTAAAACTTACCGTCGACTGTATCCGGTGTTCCATGTTCATCTGTTGAAGCCTGAACGCACTTCGCATCTTCGCAAGCCGTTTCCTGATGCTCCTACCCCTACCATGGTGGACGGTCACCAGCATTATGAAGTTCGAGACATTTTGGACTCCAGAATCCATAGAAATAAGACTCAGTTTTTGGTCAGCTGGAAAGATTTTCCCCCTTCACATAATGAATGGGTTGATAAGGACCATCTCAAAGCACCTAAACTACTACGGCAATTTTATGCCAAGTATCCTCACAAGCCTTGACCCTTTCCCTCTTTTCTCTCTCTTGTTTTGTCCTTTCTTGTCTGTTTTTCAGGTCTAACATCTCCCTTTCGGCGGGTATCCGAGCTTTCTCGCTGTTCCTGGAGGAGGTCAGCCTTCGCTATCTGCTTTGCTGCCATGGAAACGGGGAGGGTGGGGTGCTGGGATTCAAATGTTGTGCTGGTGGAAAACGGTGATGGACGGTGTTATCTCTTCGGCTAACGGTCTCACATTCCAGGCTGGTGATGACCTGCCCACCTGATGTCGGAGATGAATGCATATTGGACACTGCTTTGGGGGGAGTTGGGTATTGGGTTGGGCTTAAAGGTTAATACGCTATGTTGGCACCTAAAGTATTCACTCTCTGCTCCAAATGATCTGTTCACTTACGATCCTTAGTAAAAGTAACTTTATTCATTTTCAAACAATGTCTAAGTGTGGTCTTTCCTAAGAAATCGAAGAAACAGGTCCTGACACTTGGATTTATTTTTTGTACTTTTGAGCCAGTGTTGAATGCCTGGTAACTTCCTGTAGTTTTCTCGACAAGGTGTTTTTGGAAGTGGTTTGTCCTTGCCTGCTTCCTGGGGCTGAGGGGTAACGACTGGCCCAAGGTCAACCAGCTGGCTTATTCTCCCCCATCTTTGCCCTTTTGGCTGCCCTGTACCCTGTTTTGTGGGTGGCAAGCAACCCCCAAACTGTGCAGCTCAGGGGCTTCTTGGTGTGCCACAGCTCTGGGCTGCATGAAGGTACAAGTTGCAATGCAGTGGGAATCTACAATCACTCCCTATGGCCTCAGCTGGCCACTCCTTTTGGCAAAGCAGCAGGCATGAAATCACAGCTGCCTAGGGAAAAACCTCAGTCCACAGCGTGGCACAAAGTCTCAGCTGCCTTGGGAAACCACAGACATCCCGGGCTAGCCCAACTCAGCCACAGCCATAACCCACCAGCAGCCACACTCTGCATGACTTGGGGAAGAAAGCTTGGTGTGGCCAGCAGCTGCCTCATGAAGGGCCAGGCCTTGGTCAGCAGTGGGAGGAAAAAGACAACGAATGTCAACTACAGGTTTAGTGATCGTTCAGTTACAAGGGCACTGAAATAAGTGACTTACGACTGTTTTTCACACTTATAACCCTTTCAGCAACCCCACGGTCACATGATCAACATACAAATGTTTGGCAACTGACCAGGGGTGAAATTCATCAGGTTCTGACAGGTTCTGGGGAACTGGTAGCGGAAATTTTGAGTAGTTTGGAGAACCAGCAAATACCACCTATGGCTGGTCCCAGAGTGGGGAGGGAATGGAGATTTTGCAGTATCCTTCCCCTTGGACTGGGGAGGGAATGGACGTTTTATAGTATCCTTCCCCAGGAGTGGGAAGGGAATGGAGATTTTATAGTATCCTTCCCCAGGAGTGGGAAGGGAATGGAGATGTTATAGTATCCTTCTGCAGGAGTGGGGAGGGAATGGAGATTTTATAGTATCCTTCCCCAGGAGTGGGAAGGGAATGGAGATTTTATAGTATCCTTCCGCAGGAGTGGGGAGGGAATGGAGATTTTATAGTATCCTTCCGCAGGAGTGGGGAGGGAATGGAGATGTTATAGTATCCTTCCCCAGGAGTGGGGAGGGAATGGAGATGTTATAGTATCCTTCCGCAGGAGTGGGAAGGGAATGGAGATGTTATAGTATCCTTCTGCAGGAGTGGGAAGGGAATGGAGATGTTATAGTATCCTTCTGCAGGAGTGGGAAGGGAATGGAGATGTTATAGTATCCTTCCCCAGGAGTGGGGAGGGAATGGAGATTTTATAGTATCCTTCCGCAGGAGTGGGGAGGGAATGGAGATTTTATAGTATCCTTCCGCAGGAGTGGGGAGGGAATGGAGATGTTATAGTATCCTTCCGCAGGAGTGGGAAGGGAATGGAGATGTTATAGTATCCTTCCGCAGGAGTGGGAAGGGAATGGAGATGTTATAGTATCCTTCTGCAGGAGTGGGAAGGGAATGGAGATGTTATAGTATCCTTCCGCAGGAGTGGGGAGGGAATGGAGATTTTATAGTATCCTTCCCCAGGAGTGGAGAGGGAATGGAGATTTTGCAGTATCCTTCCCCTGCCATGCCCACAAAGCCACACGCACGGAACCTTTGGAAGTAAACAAAATTGAATTTCACTACTGCAACTGGCTCATATTTATGACGATTGCAGCATCCCGAGCTCAGCTTGTGCGACCTTCTGACAAGCAAACTCAGTGGGGAATGCAGATTTACTTAACAACCATGTTACTAACTTAACAAATGCAATGATTCGTTTAAGAACTGCGACAAAAAAGTTGTAAAATGGGGCAAACTCACATAACAAATGTTTCACTTGGCAACATAAATTTTGGGCTCAATTGTGGTCATAACTCAAGGACTACCCATAGCATCCCAGGTGCTGCAGACCTCAGGGGACCAAAAGAGCAAAAATGGGGGAAGATAGGTAGATTGGGAGAGTTGGAATGCCCCTGTGGTTGTAAGTGTAGGTAGGCTTGCCAAATTCACAGATTTTGATCATGTGACCACAGGAACGCTGCAACCATCATAACTTTGGGGACTGATTGTAAGTCTGTTCATCCAGCATAGCCATAACTCTGAATGTTCATTAAGTGAGTATTACCTGTATATAAGCAAACAACTCCTATCTCTGTTCAGTTTTCTATAGCAACACATTCCATTCTGTAGCTTTTATGTTGAATCACTATCAGGGAGGGGAGCTTTGGCCTTTGAAGTTAATGGTCCCAAATACTTGTAGAAATATTCAATCAAATGATCCCTCCATTGTTCTGAGTATGTGACAGTCTGACCATTCAATAGATTATCTATGTTTATTTGCATCTTCGTTTGCATTTCCTTTTTAAAATAAGTTGCTCCGATACACTTTCGGATGGATAATTAGATAGATCGAACGATTAGCACAATCTCACCCTCCAGTGCCGAATGTTATTGTAATGCCATAGCAGAAATGTAAAATACACAAAAGTCAGAATATTTTAAAAATTATGACTCCCAGAGGGCCTGTAGCTCAGCCATGCCGTACATGTGTTGAATATTAAAGCAGTGGCTCACAACTTGTTTTTGTTGGAAAGCCCTTTGGGATAGAGTAGCAGGTGGGCCTCCTCCTTCCCTCTCGTTTTGAGCTATCTTCTGCAGTGAATTAAGGCAAACTGGAAGGCTCAAAAAGCAAAGAGCAGACATGGAGAGGCAAAGCAGGCATTGGGATTTGCAAGTTTTTCTTCTCTGCCAAGGAGGCATTATGAAAATTCTGTCCCAAAGATGCTTGCTCAACTGGATTTTCTTTCTTTTTCCTTGAAGACACTTTGCTTCTCATCTAAGAAGCCTCTTCAGTTCTGTCATTCCGCTTCTTGGATGAGAAGCGAAGCATCTTCAAGGAAAAAGAAAGTCAGCCCAGTTGCCTTTTGAAAACGCAACTTTGGGATAACCATGATCTGGATGACTGAGAATCTCCATAGATAAGTAGAAGTTCTGTTTAGAGCAGTGGTAGTCAACCTGGTCCCTACCGCCCACTAGTGGACATTCCAGCTTTCATGGTGGGCAGTAGGGGTTTTGTCCGATACTGAAGCACTTTCCTTTTTTTAATTTAATTGACTTCCCTACTTTATAAATCACCATTACTGTGAAACCAGTGGGTGGTTAGAAAATTTTATTACTAACAGAGATACAAAAGTGGGCGGTAAGTATAAAAAGGTTGACTACCCCTGGTTTAGACAAAATCAAGATGCTAGAGCAGGGGTGTCAAACTCAAGGCCCGCGGGCTGGATTCAGCCCACAGGGCTATGATTTGGCCTGTAGGGTTGCCCTGGAAACAGCAAAGGATCGGTCTGCAGTGCCTCTGCTAGCAAAATGAAACATGTGGCCTTCCTGAGCTCCGTTTTCCCTGGCAGAAGGTAGCAGGAGGCCATCCCAGCTGAAAACGGAGTTCAGGAGGCTGTTTTTGCTGGAAGAGCACTCGGGCCACCACAGGTGCCCCAGTGTGAGTGACCTCAAGCTGGTCATGGTTACCATGGCCATGCCCACCGTGGCTCCCTGAGATCAAACACAACCCTGATGCGGCCCTCAGTGAAATCGAGTTTGACACCCTGAGTTTGCCAGAGTGAAATAACCTTCGGTATCTTTTTTTTACATGCTATACATGCTCTACCCAGTTATATTTTAAGATTTCCAATAACCAATGGTCACTTTCCCAGTACTGTTGCTCTTGTAATGTTTATCAGAGGTTAAAATAATACAAAATCAACCTAAGGTAAGTTCTGACATATACTTAAATGATATTGAAAATATATATTTTACCGAAAACATTATAATATAGTATTTTGGATTATCACTCTATTTTGCTCAAAGATATATCCAAACCTTCCTATTATTTTCAAGGAGTTTATTGATATTTAGCAAATAAAAATCTTTCTGAAAATTCTATGCATCCTTAACTGAAAGTGCCCATATCAAATTTTAATCATATCAATTCATTCCTCCTTATGTGAAACATACAAAGTATTTCATCTCAAAGTACATCAGTGAGTACAATCAGATTTCAAAGCTGATGGTTCACAGGTATCTGTGCGCCTCTTGATTTATGAACCACCACCTCAGAAAAAGAAGAGAATGAGATACAGACTTGATTCTAAAGACTAAGTCTGAACATTGATGGTGAGATAAAAGGCCCCAATGATTCCTGAGATTCTGCCCTGAATCAGAATGTTAAATAGCAGCCCACAAAGATAGCTCCTGAATCTGGAATTCCAGAAAGAATAAATGAGCTGAATAAAATGAACAATTTAGAAGCAACCTGGTACTCTGAAGTAACATGAGTTACTTTCTATAGTCTATAGGTTTCTATAGTCAGAGTTGACCAGCACAGAATATATATATCTGGAGCAGAGGTGGTATTCAGCCGGTTCAGACCGGTTTACCTTAACTGGTAGTAGAAATCCTGGGTGGACATGAGTGAGCGAAGTGTGCATGCACGTGTGCGTGCTCACATTTGCAAACCGGTAGGAAAGTAAGTGAATACCATCCCTGCTCTGGAAGCTTCCAGTATCTAAGGAGGCAAGCAGGAGGATAATGTTACAACTTTTATGACAACTCAATCTTACCTACAGGCCCTCGATCAGGGGTGTGAAACTCATTGAGGGCCACAGAACGGTTGTGCTTGACCTTGGGGGTCAGGTGGGCATGGCCAAGATGGGCATGGCCATCTCAATGTTACTCGTGCCAGGGGCGCCTGTGGTGGCCCGAGCACTCTGCCAACAAAAACAGGCTTCTGAGTTGTTTCCAGTTGCCACGGGCTCCTGAAACCCTCCTGTGGCCCTCCCGAGCTCTCTTTTCACTGGGAGAGGCACCAGGGGTCAGTCCTTCACTGTTTCTAGGGCAGATCTATGGGCCTTGAGTTTGACCCCACCCTACATCAATCTGTATTAAAACTTTGATTGCATTTGAGAAATGGTTATCATTTTGCATTCTCAATCTCAACCTTTAGCAAAAAAAAATTACTGCTTTCGGATTAGCCTCTTGCTTATTAAATTCAGCTAAGAGTACTTCTACCAAGTTATAATCTCAGCCAGAATATACTTCCCTATGTATGTTGAACATATTGCGGCCTTTTTCAACTTTTGGAAGGCCCATCATATATTCACTAGATATCTGGAAATCAGACTGTTGCTGCTTCAGTGGGTTCCTCTTAGTAATTTATGCACATTTTACCTAAAACTGAAAGGGATGCTAAATTTAGAAGAAGAAAAAGTTTTAAAATGCAAAATCAATGAATTACATTAAAAAAACAGAATAAGTGACATTAATGTATGCTACATTAGCTGTTTAAGCAAAGGATTAAATTGTTGGAATTCTTATAAGCTGTATTTGAGTCATTTATTTATTTTTCCAATAAAAATTGTATATAAAATAGGCAAAAGCTTGTAAAATGAGCCTATAGCGCAGATATTATTAGAATGTGTACATATTTAGGAACTGTTGCTATGGTTTAAAAACAGGAAAAAAGTGTCTACCGTTTGGGTATCTTTTAAAACATGGTTACAAAAATGAAGTTTCATACAAAGCAAGCTGGAACAATATGGGGCTAATATGCCAGGTGTCCCCAACCCTCAAGGCATGACCCACTAGCAGGCTTTGCCCCATTTGGAACTGGGCCATGCAAGCAGTGGGCAAATGCACCTGCATGGCTCTATTTGTGCAAGTGGTAGATGTTTACTCTCGCTCATGAAGTGCCATTTGCATGAGCAGTGGATGCTCGCCCTTGTGCATTCAACTTCATTTGTGTGAGCGCCGGTTATGTGTGCCCACCGCTTATGCAAATGATGCTTCGCACAAACACTGCCACTTGCTCAGAAACATCCCTTCCTCCCCTGCCAGTCTGCCAAGCTGGAAAAGTTGGGAACCACAGTAATATGGCACTCCTTCTTTTAGGATTTTTAAAAAACTTTCCCAAAAGCCTATGCAAGTCTATGCAATAGTTATGTGTTTGCTAGTGGCTTTCCATCATAGAACTAAACAGAATGGATTCCACTTATTTATTCTCAGAATATATTTAGAATTTCACAACATCTATTAGTTGATAATATCTAACTGTATGCAGAAGGGCAGAAGTGACACAGTGGCTAAGACCCTGAGTTTGTCGATCAGAAAGGTCGGCAGTTCAGCGGTTTGAATCCCTAGCGCCACGTAATGGAGTGAGCTTCCATTATGTGTCCCAGCCTCTGCCAACCTAGCAGTTCAAAAGCATGTAAAAATGCAAGTAGGAAAAAATAGGAACCATCCTTGGGGGAAGGTAACAGCGTTCTGTGCACCTTTGCCATTTAGTCATGCCAGCCACATGACCATGGAGACGTCTTCAGTCAGTTCTGGCTCTTTGGCTTTGAAATGGCGATGAGCACCTCTCCTTGGAGTTGGGAACGACTTCCAGATGCTTCAGTGATGATACAGTACATGAGATTGTTCAGTTCATGAGATTTTGTTCAGTGAACAAAAATGTTCACTCATTTTTTCAGCCAATATGATTACAGCAAAAAGCATTGGTTTGGGTACTTCTAAGGCCTGTGTGGAAGCACATGGCCATGGACATTGGATTTAATAGGAACAACATCAGTTTTCAATAGGAGCTGTCCAATGTCCTGAAATGCTTCGATTACCTTGGTCTTTGTCCTGTGCCATCCTTTTTACCATTGATTGCTCAGTAATTATTCCATCAGAGTTCTCATATCATCTCTCATCTCTCAGGCCTTTATCTTAACATCATTATGTTATAAACAATTCGTAAAATAGTTTTATCTCCTTGCTTTGTTAACAATTATGGCTTCTGCTGACTGCTATTAAAGTTTAGAGAAAACAATATTTCAGCCCCCCACTTTATTGTCAATTATCAGCTACAGATATACCAATCACTAATGCATAGATTCTCGATGTAGTAGTGGAAAGAAAAAAGGATTTAGCAAAATGCTTTTGAATCAAGTTTAACTTCTGGTGCCTTGTATGTTCACATTGATGCGGTTTCTTGTCAACCGCCCTGGGTCCGTTTGAAGAAGGGCGGGGTATAAATTTAATAAATAAAATAAACAATATAGAAGTGATTTTACATTGCCTTCTCCAATTCCCTCCCCACCCCATTTTATAGTTTATAATCCTGAGATTTCCTAGTTGTCTCTTATCCAAGTACTAAGAAAAGCCAAACCTATTTGATTTTTTTGTGCTGACCAAGCTGGGCAAGGAATTTACAACCTTCTAACAACTTCCTTATTCCTCCTTGGAAGTGTAAGAATTTCTATACTGTACTATCAAAGCTTGCCAATGCTAGGTAATGTCAATCATGCAGAAAAGCAATTGGACTGTTGTCCAAAAGGTGCTTTTTCAAAAGGCAACTGGACTTTCTTTGTTTCGCTTGAAGACATTTTACTTCTCATCCCACAAGCTTCTTCAGTTCTGACTAAATGATGGCAAATGGAAGGATTAATAATCCTTGCAATATTCATCTGGACATTAGCACTCTTTCTGAGACTCATTGAGGAACTTAGAGGTTTATCTGTGGTCTCAGAATCACAGTGCAAATGGGTGTGGAACCTTCCTGGAATTGCTGAAAGAACTGTGTTGTAAAGAGGAGATAGATCATATCCCTCCCCCTCTATAACAATCTAACAACTAAAAATACTGGCTGAATTAAAATTACCGTATTTTTAATTTGCCTCTTCAAAATCTTGGTGCATTGTATACTCCAGTGCATCTTATACTCTGAAAAATACGGTAAATTTTTTTTCAATAGAATTCAATCTCATAAAGGCTTCAGCAAATTAAATGCACAAACATATACAACTTTTCCACCCACTATTTCAAATGTGCTCTACTGGATGTTAGACAAACCTGTCTAGCCAGTATTTTCCCAAAGTAAGCATGGATCATAGCTTGTGTCTGTTCTTAAGACATGTGAACCCAAAGAAAAATTTCACAGAATGGTCTTAATGATATGGGTTTATAAGTACTGTAGGTGGCCTTTCATATGATTAATTCCCTAGCCACGCAGAGCTTGAAAAATTAACATATCTTGAAATGAATCCAGATATAAAAGGGGAATTTAATGCTTATTTTTAAAGGTTTATTTGGGAATATTGGCTCATTTGCACCTAATCATTTGCCGAAACCCAGCTGTTGTGCTTTCTGAGCTGTCCTCAGTGGCAACCCCATATTTATTTATTTACTTATTTGTTTGTTTGTATCCTGCCTTTATTATTTTGTATAAATAACTCAGGATAGTGAACATATACAACACACTCTTCTCCTATTTTTCCCACTACAATCTTGTGAGGTGGGTTGAGCTGAGAGACAGCAACTGGCCTGTGGTCATTCACTTCGCTTTTCTAACTAATGCAGCATTTGAACTCACGGTCTTTTACTTTCTACCACCCCCAGTGTCTTAATCATGATACCAAACTGCATCGTATTGCTGAAATTCAGGTCAGATGTTACCAGAATATGAGCATTCATAGCTAGAGAAACAAGTTGTCACTAATGTTCTAATGGCATAGTTTGACCTTGAAATATTATCTATTATATACTGGATATTTCTAATACAATATATTTCAATTATAAATAGTTTATAATGTTGTTTCTAATAAGTTAGTTTCTAATATTGATTAGAAAATCAGGGGAAGTCTGCAAAAAATATTGGACAAAAATAAAAGACTGGCTGGAAGACATCACTGCACTTCAAATAAAATCAAAACCAGAATTATTTCTATTAGGAATAATAAAGAGGAATTATGAGAAAAGCATCAAATACCTAATTCTACACATAATTATGGCAGCAAAAATCTCATAAACACAGAATTGGAAAAATAAGCACATACCAACGGAAGAAAATGTAATAAAAAAAATTATTGGAATGTGCCAAAATGGATAGGCTCTTGAAAGAGCTAAAAGATAAAGAAGAATCGGAACATTACTCAGTATGGGACTTATGGTATAATTGGTCTGGAGGAAAGAGGAAAAAAAGTAGGAAAGCAATAAAGAAAAGAAGAAAGATCAAGAAACTACAAAACAAATACAAAACTGAAGAATGAATAAGAGGTGGAACTACAAAATAGACTGTAGACAAAAATAGTAGGAAATAAGAGACATAATATGATTTAAATGTATATAAAAGTTGTTATATATGGAATCAATAGAAAAGATATATGAAACAAAATAAGTACATACATATATAGTTATATAAGATTTACATGTACAGACAAAGGAAACACAACGGCTATGTAAAAGGTGTATAATGTGTTGCAAAGATGTTATGTTTGTATAAACAAAATTAAAAAAATTAAAAAAAAGAAAATCAGTGGAAGTCCGACAGCACTTTTTCTGACTAACAAATTTTATCAACAGACTGTAGCTCACAAAAACTTATGCCTTTTAATAAAATTTGTTATTTAGAAACAGGGCTACCAGACTCCTCCTCATTTTTGCTACCATGGGTCTCCTCCAACAACGTCTACAAGAAGAAGAAGAAGTGATTATTACAATAAGAGGAATTGTAATAGGTGTTCCAGAATCTGGGGTCAGCAATGACATATCCATAAATCATTACAACATCAAGACAGACAATCTTATAGGAACTTTCCTGTCTGATGTGTAATATATGGGGGTTAAAATATTTCCATTGTGATTGTCTTTCACTCTGAGGCCTACAGAACCAAATTTCTGTCACAGGTAATTATTTATCTTCTCTTTTACCCGGCAGGGATGCGTTCCAAAGCATATCACCATAGTGTTTGGAATTGAAGAAAGCTATGGGGAGGGAAGAGGTGACTTAACTATATAAAACAGGGAAGAAAAACAGACATATAAAAACCTAATGTAGAAAAGTAAAGAAAGAGAAAGATGGGGCTCTATGTAACATCTGTGTGCCACATGTATATGTGTATATCAAGTGGGATTTTAAACATTTCTTCCTTCTCCTACATGCAACTCAGGTTTTATAGTACATGATTTTACCCAAAACATTCTTATTTGCCTTAGTTTTAAAGTGATATTTGATCAAGTCTAGAAAAGAACTACTAGAAGCCACCAACATGAAATGTGTGCCTTTCAAAATCAGAATACCAATCCATACAGTATTAAGCAGAGGTGCTCAAAATGATACACGACAGAAGTCTTGAGTGTGTCCCAGGGCTTCCCAAACTACAAGTGTTAATGTTGATGTCTATGGGGATTCTCAGTCATTCAGGTCATGGCTTTCCCAACGGTGCTTTTCCAAAAAAAACCAACTGGACTTTGTTTTTCCTTGAAAACGTTTTGCTTCTCATCCAAGAAGCTTCTTCAGTTCTGACTGAATAGTGGAAGATGAAAGGATATATCTGGTAGTCATCTGGTCATTAGCCTTCTTTCTGAAAGTTGTTGAGGCTTCTTGGATGTTTATCTACACCCTCTGTGTCACCTGAATAGTGCAAAGGAATCTTCTTGGAACAGCAGAAAGGACGGTATTGTAAACTGGAGATAGGTGGTATCGTATCTGTCCCTCTCTGCTGAGACAGGCTGTTCAATCTTACTATAGATGGCCTCTTTCAAACCAGTGCTCCTTTCTGTCCAGAATGTGGGCTTTGTGGAGTGTCCTCAAAGACATTCAGAAAGTATGCTAAGATGACTGCATATAAATCCATCCAGCTTTCCTTCCATTCAGTCAGAACTGAAGAAGCTTCTTGAATGAGAAGCAAAAACATTTTCAAAAAGAAACAGTCCAGTTGCTTTTTGAAAAATCACCTTTGGGACTTAATATGAATACTTAATGTGAATAACATATATGCAGTGGTGGGATTCAGCCAGTTTGCACCTGTTCGGGAGAACATGTTATTAACTTTCTAAGCAGTTTGGAGAACCGGTTGTTGGAAGAAATCTCCTTTTGTTTTTTTCCACTTTACAGGGCTAATCCTGTAAGGAAGGCAGGAAGGAAACATTCTGGTGTTGTTTCTAGCCTAATCTTTATTGCCCTGCTTACAGAAACTGCCTCTCTAATTAACCCTTATTACAGTGTAACAGCTAATTGTAAGGCGAAGTGCCCATCAACATAAGTAATGTTGAGTTTGCCACACCCAACCAGTCACATGACCACCAAGCCACGCTTACCCAGCTGGCCATTAGGGCAGAGAACCGGTTGTTAAATTATTTGAATCCCACCACTGCATATATGGCAAGAAATCTTATAACATAAGCTTTGGTGGAAATCAATTAAATTTGATTTGAAAGTTAGCCAAACAATTTTGAAAGATGTCATCTAGAGCAAACCTCAATTACTACAGTACATAGTAAAGGTGCTGAGATTTTGAAACTGAAGGTCAAATGAGAAACCAATATCATCTTGTCTAGTGCTAACCTGGGCATGGACCTGCATGTCAAGGACCACACTCAGTGATGAAGGAATGGTGGTCATTCTTTCTTATGCACATAGTCTAATATAACAATTTTATAAAAACAAATAAGAATTAGGATTCTTTTTATAGGGAAGACTGTGCAGGTTAGCTTGCAAGCGTCACAAATACTTACATGCAATTATAGAAAAGAAACAAGATGAAAGCATTTAGCAAAAAATAAATTGCAGTAAATATTCTGTAAGAAAATACAATATATACAGAGAACACTATCGCCTACCCCTCCTCAGAACTAAGAGCATCTGCAGTTTTCTGTTTGTTGATTTATTTGAAGCTTGTTTGTTTGAAGTTCTTCCCTGAAACAATCATACTTCAGAGAACTGTAAATTTTAAACAGCAGAACTCAGATCTACTTGCAGATTCTGATACAGTATTGTGCTTTAAATAAATTCTTTTTTAACCCAGAAAGCTAAAGTCCTGAGATTATTCAAAGGTAATATGGAATTTTAATATAGAAAAGAATACTCCGTACTGAATTGATGCATATCATCATCAGTCATCTAGTGCTTGTACTAAATTACCAAAATAACTTGTTCTAGTTTTGTCTGCCAGTGATTTCCGTGCATCAATAAATTACAGTGTGATTTGTCTGTGCCAAATGGTCTATTTCTCAATCCTAGCAACTTAAAGATGTGTGGACTTCAACTCCCAGAATTCTTTAGCCAGCTACCTTAAAGTTGTCGAGTTTGAGAAAAACTGAGTTAATGTTTGTCTGTGTTAAACAATTTTTTTGAGTGGGATTAAAAAAAAAAGAACAATTTTAATTCCAGTCTAAGAATTTATTTATTTGTAAAATTTATTCACTGCCCATCTTACTGCACAATACCTCCATGTGGCTTACAATATTAAAGGCAGAACTATATAAAACCTAATATTATAGCAATAACAATAGGACTTATATACCGTTTTACAGTGCTTTACAGCCCCTCTCTAAGCGGTTTAGAGTCACATTGTCCCCACCAATTTTGGTCCTCATTTTACCCACCTTGGAAGGATGGAAGGCTGAGTCAACCTTGAGCTTGGTATGAGTTGAACTGTCAACAGAAGTAGCCTGCAGTTCTGCACTCTAACCACTCTACGACCTTAGCTCTTCTAAATACAATACTATAAAAATCAACTAAGCTAAAAATATGGGGAGGAGGGAGTATGATGACAAGAGGGGAGTGGGATGTACTGTTAACCACCCCAATATGAAATCCCTCTGTTGGAGCTCCAAGCCAATTGTCAGAGCCAAGTAATTAACTTTTATGGAAGATAAGGAGGATTGGAACTGACCTCACTGTGTATGAGTGTATCTCTGTGTGTGTGAGAGAGAGAGCTGTTCCATAGGGCAGATACAACAGCATGCCTCCTCTGCCAGCACAGGTGTGGTAGGCCAATCCTTTCGTTCTTTGTTCATTTCTTCAATCCAAAGAGAATTCAGCCAGCTCCACAGATAGAGATGGTCTTCTTATTCATGGGATTTTGATACCAGTGTAAAACTGTGAAAAAGGAAGGATTTATATTCCCCCTAAAAGGATGCAAATGACCAGCTGTCTGCAAGGAATATAAATCCTCCCATTCCCCACTATCCTGTCAGAGCTGAAGAAGCTTCTTGGATGAGAAGAGAGAGCTGTTCCATAGGGCAGATACTCTTCAAAAGAAAAAAAACAAAGTCCAGTTGTCTCCTTGAAAAAGCACCTTTGGGACAGCCATGACCTGGATGACTGAGAAACGCTACAGACTTATGAATAAGGACACCTTGAATCTATGGGTATTGGGGGCTTTGATTCTGGTGGACAAAGTCATCTGTTTCCTCCAACGAGGACTTCTTTCCAAGCGTTCTCTCTAATGATCAGAATAACAATGGGGTGGAGACGGTTGGAGTAAGTGCTGCATCCTCTATTCTTGGAGAAATTGAAAACTTGCTGAAGGCTGAAGCCATGAAACTGTAGCATGACCAGCGTACACGCAGAAAGCATGCTTGTCACATAAAGAAGGTATCAGGTCTGAAATCCCACCTACAACACCTAAAAGGTCAAACAGCAACAACAACAACAACAAAGTCCAGCAATTTAGACTGTGCTTAGACCTTCATGCAGGAATGGAAACCGAAAGGCCTATCAAGTGCCAAATAAAAGCCAGATCTTTATTTTTTCAGTAATGGAAAACAGCATTTGGCTCCTATGCTGGAATTTAGGGTTATTCACTCTAGTCCAAACCGGAAAAAAGGAATTTCCCTGGAAAAAATAGAAGTGAGAATTAGCTATGTAGCCAGAGTAACTGCAAAAACTGAAGAAACTCACCTCAAAATGAATGTGAATTAAGCCCATAGAATTAAATGGGTGCTTCCTATATATATTTCTAATGAACATATAGATCTGTTTTCCCAGATTGTGTGTGTGTGTTTGTATACACACACACATACACATGTGTGTGTGTATACAAACACCCATGATATATGTATAATATAAACAATGAATTGTCTTAAACCTAATCCTAGCTTAAACATTCAGTAAAAAAAATGTCTGTATCCCTACCTCTAATTTCTTTCTTTCTCTTTCCCTTTTTCTTTAAATGAAGGGAAACATGCTTCAATAAAAGCAAAAAGTTTTTTTCTCACAATATAAATACAAATCCCAGTAGCATTAATATTTGGACCAGGTCATAAATTCTTACAAGTCCTGTAAAATACCAGGACTATTCAATCTCTCTAATTTAGAATGTATTTAGAGAAATACCAGAGATCCTTGGAATAAATCCATTTGCTCGAGATGAAAATAGTTAAGGAAATCAGGAAAGCTTTCCATAGCCTTAAGATTTCTGCTGAATCTAATATTCAGAAAAATAACATTCAGATCCTAATTATATTTATTTCTGCACAGATGCAATTTGAATATACCTCAACATTGGTAGAATTGTCACCAATTTCAATATAAGCTTTAATATATGCCACCTTTCTCACAAATGAACTTCTGATCTGTTAGCTTAAGCCCAGTTTCTCCTAGAGACCATGATTTTCTTTGAAGGTCTGTCTGGCCCATATCCATTTTAAAGGTCCAGAACTACAGGAAAACAAAAAGTCATTAACAGTTAGCAACTGAATAGCAGGTACGTTTTATTTATATTTAAATTAAAGCAATGACCAAATACATGTTAATGAAAACTGTACTTTATGCTATATTCCCTTTTATTCTCTAACTGTACTACACTCCCTTTTATTCTCTACTGTTTAAGTCATTGGTATTACAGGGATCAATGTGTACTTTTTTTGTGAAGGAAGGCAGCCCTCCTCCTCATCATCATAATTGGTTCCTTTCATGTGAAGTGCATAGGGCAGCAAGCTTCTTCCAATCAATCTATCCACAACAGTGTCTTCTGCATCTTCCCATTTGATGTGTATTTTCCATAGGTCATCTTTTAATGTCTGACGCCAAGTGTTGCGTGGTCTACCTTGCTTCTGTTTTCTCTCTACTGGCTCCCATCATGCAGCATTTTTGGGGGGTATCAATGTTTTGGCAAGTGAAGAATATGGCTAGCTAGACACATTCAATGTTCCATTACAATAGTCTGCAACTTCCCGTATCTACTCTGCTGCAAAATTTCTTCATTGGTGACACGTTCGCTTCAAGGGACACCCAGAATTCTCCACAGGAAATGTAGGTGGAACTCATGGAGTTTTTGTGCTGTGTGTGCTATTATTACCCTTGTTTCACAGCCCTAAAGTATAATAAGCCACGTGTGCCAATCAGCCCACTTTTTTTTACGGACTATGATACGTAAACCAATCTTGGGTGCCCAAAGGATAATGCATGTAATGTTTCTGCTGCACAAGCTGCATCACATGTCGATTTGCTTCCAAGTCCAATTCAAAGTGTTGTTATGACCTCTAAAACCCTACCTGGCATGGGACCTGGTTACCATGGGACCTTCTTCATTACATCAGGCCATCCCACCCTTAAGGCATGGAAGGTATGCTGTGGATCACGTTAAATCATTCCAACTGCTGGAGTCCAGGAAGAGAGCCATCTCTACCATGGGCCTTGCTGTTTGGAACTGTTCGACCGAGGCTTCCTGAGAGCATGAAGCAAACTCCTTGTCCCAACAAAAATCCCTTTTATTAATTTACTGTGAATTCTGCTCATTCACATCCAGCAAAGTCTTTCAAGGGAGGATTTACAGTCACAGAACTTATTTGGCTTGGAGAGCTGACAGGCCGATATCTGCAAAACTTGGTCAGAAGTCTCGGAGTGTCACAAACCAATTAAGTGAACTAATTGTCTCCTGCAAACTCCACTCCCCCTTCGCTCCTATTTTATTTCCTCTGGGAGGGACCATTCATTGTCTACCTGTGGCTTTACTCCCAAGTCGACCCCTGTTCTTTAACTGTTCCCTTTATCTGGCAACTCTGAACATGCACACATTGGGAACAGGCTCCAGCTATTCATCTGCCTCACTGATGTCTGACTCTGAAGGCAGCTGATAACTGGCATATGGCTGGCCCCCTCTCTGCCTCCAACACAGAGCCCTCATCAGAGCCTTTCCCTGACTCCAGAAGTGGCCCATATTCCTCCCCAACCTCCTCACTGTCCAAATCTGCTGCCACCTTTGCTGGCTGCACAACAGGAACATTCTCCCACCTCTCCAGAGATCAGATAGGTGCCCGCTCTCGTGGCCTTTCAGAAATGGCTAAAAATCTGCCTCTGCTATGTTGCCAGGGGCTCGCAGAAGAGTACCCATACATGGTGCTGATTACTGCCCTGAAGGCCCTACCTGTGCCTTATAATTAACTTTTAATGTTGAATTTTAACTATCGTTGCCTCTTTTATAAATTTCACGTATTATTTTTATGATATAATATTTTACTTGCACACAACTCGAAGTCATTCTGTGAAAGATTTGGGCTGTTTCTAATTTAATAAGTGAATAAATTTTGCTACATTAGTAGAAGGACCTTCTCACACCCATTTTATCCATAGGGGGATTGTTCTCAACCTTCTCCCAAAGGACCAGAACTAAACATGGAGCTACATGTGTAGTGGAAAGGAATGGGATCTTAGGTGATAGGATAGGATAAACTGTATCATGCGCTTCAAACTGGAAAAATGAATGCCAACATTTAAATCAAGAACACCTTGCATCAAGGGAGGCGTCAAGGACGTTTCTCCTGATGTGCTATTTTGGTATATAATTTCATTCTGCTGCATGAATGGATTTTGCTAAAACTCTTATTGCTTACTGAAAAACAGCTGTCACCATTTCGCTATCGAGAAGCAATCTTTCAGAATGAGAAGCAGAGTTAAGAGGACCTCATAGTCCTTTCATGAATATATTGTTTACAGTATTACTAAACAGTTGTTTCAATCTAATTTCCAAGATGGCATTTAATGTAACATTAGTTTATCTTTTTGGGAGATGGGGGAGGGAACTTAGCTTTGGAGAATATACAGCGACGACAATGTATTATGTATATATGCATAATAAAAGTTTTATTACATTTAAGCAAAAAAGATTGCCCCTCTCCTCAAATTCATCTTCCTTCCAGAGAGGGAGAAAAAAGATTTCAACAGAGACCCCATGACTTTTTTCTTTTTGTAGCTGAAATCTGTATTTAGTTTTAAGTCTGGCAGAACTATCTACTCTTCTCCAAAATTGCAAACATCTTTTTTTTTTAAATGACACCAGCCATTTGTCTCATCAAGAGGTCACAGTCTTCTGTAGCTTCTGTCTCGAAGCCAAAAGAAATTTAGAATGAGTTCTTTCATCTGACCTTCACCTACACAAGACTGATTAAAGTTGGCTCGGTTTTGTTGGGATTCATAGTTTTGTTCCCAAGAGTCCTTCATTTACAACAAAGCTGTCAATTTGTTGGCTGCAATCAATCCCCTGTTCAGCCCTTTTAGTAAATCACCCAGAACCTGTAACATTTTCACAGGAGGCAAACGATTAACTTTAGACAACTTTCTGTATTTAAAGAAATTAGAAAAGAAATAAGTGAGATAAAATAAAAGGTTTTTTCCTTCATAAAGCTTCTGCCTCCATATGAAAATATATTTCAAAAGGAGAGGCAAAAATTCTATCCCTGTGCCCCATCCTTAAAGTACTTGTAATAATACTATTTTAAAAAATGACTACAGTGGAAAAATCCAATCTCTTTGATTTATAGAATGAATGCACACACTAGGTGTATCCCTCAAAAGCTATTTGGGTGGATATTTTTCCAACTGGCCAGCTAATCATACTGTGATGCAAAACAGATCTCTGCTTTCAGTAGCAACAGAAGGTAGTGAATTGGTTCTCATTGGCCACTGGATCCATCTCTTCCCAACTTGCACTGAATATATAGTCTTCTTCCAGCTACCATACAGTAGTAGTCTTTTCAGATTTTCAAAGGAAATCACTGAGAAAGGTAGGGTTGGAGTAGAAGACCTCCAAGGTCCCTTCCATCTCTATTCTGATTCTGATTCCTAGACCCTTCTGACAACCTTTCCAGCTCCCTTTCAGCTCTATTATGATTCTGATTCCTTCATCTTTCTGGCAAACCTGCTCAAGATACCATAGTTATAAGGAAGCATGGGAAGTTTGATATCAAAATATATTTTATTCTTTATACTGTTTCCATCTTCCCTTAAAATGTTAACAGAATCCACAACTGACTGAGAAAGAGAGCCTTCCCTACATAATTGACAGTCAAATTAAAACTAAGCTAATCAAGTAATAAAACCAAAGGGGTGATCTTTTGCTCAAACTTCCTCAAAAACCCCAAATATGGTACCCAGCCGTAATCCACATATCGAAAGAGAAGATCTGCAAACACAAATAGAGTTCATCAAATTGGTCTCCCAGCGGAACTGCATGTTCACAAGAATACACACCATACACCCACGCCCCCCAAATGTCAGCCTAGAACATGCTGCCACACCCAGGACAAGCTCCCCTATAAAAGCATCCTGCTGTACCCCACTTCTCTGCAGCTGCTCCCAAAGCAAACCCCCTTTGCTTTGTGGAATAAATAGTTCTCCTTTCCTCAGAGCTGTCTGGATTTCATTTTTATTTATTCTTGTGCAACCTCATCTCGAGATGGAACCCCAAATATAAGGGGACCTATACGTGGGTATAGGTCTCTTTATATTTGGGACCCTTAAATATCAAGGACATGGTGGTTCAGTGGCTAAGACACTGAACATGTCGATCAGAAAGGTCGGCAGTTCAGCAGTTCAAATCTCTAGCACCATGTAACAGAGGACGC
Source organism: Rhabdophis nuchalis (assembly GCA_039707465.1). Classification (NCBI taxonomy): domain Eukaryota; kingdom Metazoa; phylum Chordata; class Lepidosauria; order Squamata; family Natricidae; genus Rhabdophis; species Rhabdophis nuchalis. Next base: position 200,345,698 of record CM077645.1, read on the forward strand.
TCCTGTTATTTGTCCCAGCTTGTGCCAACCTAGCAGTTCGAACCTATGTAAAAATGCAAGTAGAAAAATAGGAGCCACCTTTGGTGGGCAGGTAACAGTGTTCTGTGCGCCTTTGGCATTTAGTCACGCCAGCCACATGACCATGGAGATGTCTTTGGACAACGCTGGCTCTTCAGCTTTGAAACGGAGATGAGCACCACCCCTAGAGTCGGGAATGATTAGCACATATGTGTGAGGGAAACCTTTACCTATACGTGGCTATAATTTGTGTTACTGTATTTATGTAAAAGAACAGGCAACTGTTTTGCTTATGTCCACTTCCTCCTGACTTCAATCCACATGTGGTTCCCACACCTCCCACAATGGCTTTGGCCCTTGACCCCCAAAATAGATTATGCCTCATGATTTATGGTGCATAGCAATTGCATATAGATTCCATGCAGAGTTGGCATTCTGCCCTCCTAGGTCTTGTTGAAAATGATCCGAGGTTGCACAGCAGCCGCCTTGATAAATCACCTCCAGTGGTCGTTCCTGCATCATTAAAAGGGATAGCAAATGAATTCAGTGTCTTGAAAAAGAGCAGGCACAACCTGCTACCTGTTAATATATGCTTGTTGCCCAGCATGCAGCATTCTTGTATGCTTGAGGATTAGCTTCAATAATTTCCAACTCCAAAAGGACAGCTATAAATATCTTGAAATGAAACACGTTATTTGTCCTGGTGCCATCGCATGCACTTGTTTAGGTCTCTGACTGCTAACTGGAAACATCTGTTCCTTTAGAAGCTGACCATTTCATGGCAGCAAGTGGGGTTCCCAGGATGACTCAAGGGTAGAATGGCAACATTTGACAAGTTTCAGGGGTTGGTTTCTGGGCTTGGGGAAAAAGGTACAGGGAAATGGAAAAAAACGGTATCATGCTTGTTTTTTGTTTTGAAAAGCAACCATCTGTCTCTAATGAAGTTTATATAATAACACACCACAAACTGCAGCATCATATGGGAATGGGGGATCTTTAATAATCTCCATTTCCTCTATCTCCAAATCTGATCCAGATCATAGTCACTAAGAGGCGTTCAAAAAGAAGTTACATTATTTTGGTGGAGACAAGTGCATTCCAAATCAGCATCAGATCATATGAATATGTTTTGACCTAGGCTTCCTGAGACAGTAAAAAGCACACGCTTAGTCCCAAAAACCTTCTTTTTCTTTCAACGGCTGTGAATTATGTTCATTCACAGCCCGTAATGAGTCACAAATAGTTGTAAAGAGTCCGACAGAAGTTTGCTAAAGTCTTTCGGGATAAGGCTGATAAATACCCACCTTTATCTCCCTTGAAACGCTGCCAAATACCTAATTGACAGTTAGCTTTGCAAGGCCACACAGAGCACAGAGTCCAAATGGAGCTTCAGACTTGTTCAGACTGACCAGAACAAACAAAGTAGCTTTCTGCAAAGGCCCACATGCCTGCTCTTGCCTTCTGGCAGCTCTGCGCATGCACACACACTGGTAACAGACCCCCCCCCCCCTGTTCCTCTGCCTCACTGATTTCGATTCTGGAGGCTGTGGAGGATGCACATAACTCCCAGATGGCCCTGGCCAACTCTCAGCCTCCAATGCAGAGCCCTCATCCGAGCCTCCCCCAGACTCCAGGACTGCCCCATCCTTCTCCCCAACCTCTTCACTGTCCAACTCTGCTGCCAGCTCCACTGTACGCTGGCGGACCGCACAACAGAGTAGATGAACAAACACCCAATTCCTTTTCCTGAAATATTTATAATCAGGTGCATTTAAACCAGTGCTTCTCAAATAGTGGGGCGGGCCCCCCAGGGGGGGCGCGAGGCTCCGTAAAGGGGGGCGCGTTTGACCTCGGCAAAGAATTTAATTTTTTTAAAATTTCTAATGCACTTTAAATCTTTTCTGCTACAGTTAATAAAGCTATTCTTTGTTGTAAATTGATCCACATTTCTTTCTTTTTTTATTCTCTTATACGTTAATAAGGATACAGTGTTATGCAGAGGTGTACTTATAACAATTTTATAGACAAATGATACTATTTACAGTCGCGCGGGGGGCGCAAAATGTTTTCTTCTTCCTAGGGGGGGCATGACAGAAAATAATTGAGAAGCACTGATTTAAACTAACACAACATGGATCAAGACTAAGCACGTTAACTGGCAGGAGCACAGAGTGTCTCTAGCAACTATGTCCATATTTTTGAAACAATATTTGCATGATACTTTTTCAGATGTCAAGAATCACAGAGAAAGATGTGTGCATAAGTCACAACTCCTCTTCCTATTTCCTCTGAATCTCTCAAGTACTGAAATAAAACGAGGTACCAGAAATTAATTTTGGAATCATACCATATATTCCACCAGTGGGCATCTGTGGGCTCCAACAAGTCCTCACCATCTTTGGGTTGCTGGGCATTGGATGTGCTTCTTCATTCAACTGTAACTTCATTGGTAGGACAACTTTTCTGCCTATTTTAGGATTCATACATTTTTATCTTGAGCTGATTACAGTAACTAAGTCTTTCTGCCACTTGTATGGCTTGCTAAAAAGAGAGGAAAGATTGTGAGGATTTTTGTATTCTGACAGTTTGTGTAGATGCAGATTTAGAAATGATTAGACTTAAAATAAAAACACATCTCACGGTGTTGGAAAGATTGAATATACAGTATTCATGAATATCTGATCCATCTATCTTCCAAGTGTAAGTGTGCAACTTCAAGGGTACTATTACTTTCCTTCATGATGATGTCAACCGTGAAATGAGGCTGGATGAAGCGATCTTGGAAGCTCCAGGGTTGCCACACACCAGTGAGGGGGGGGGGGAATAGTTAGATGGGGTTTTGTAGCCCAAACAATAAAGTTTTCACGTGGGAACCAAGGACATTTGCACAGGTGGCTGGCCAGAGGAGGAGACAGTAACCAAGTGACCAGCCAGCACTTGGATTGGACAACGTGACCATTGACTGGAGTGGGGGAAACCTTTACTTTTAATCAGGTGAAAGACACAGGAAAACTCAGTCGGCTTTCACCAGTTTGTGCCAATATGATGTATCCAATAAATCATTCTTTGAGGAACTTGCCTGCCTCAGAGTTTTGTTTCCTATGGGTGCATTACTTGGAATGTTTGACAGATGATTCTTTATCACTAAGGGACACATGTTCTCTATAATGTATGATACATGGCCACTGCATACAGGTTAACTCTTTCCCCCACAACCATAAGGGAGCATACATGCCCTCCTTCTCTCTTCTAATTTTATAACAACAGTAAGAAATAAATTGGGAGGGCGGGAGGGGTAGAGAGCGGGAGAGGGAGGGAGGGAGGGAGGGAGAGAGAGGGGGGTGTCACTCCAAATCCAGTAGATTCTATGGCTGAATAAAGATTTGAACCTAGTCCAACATCTTAACCACTCTACCGTGTTTCCCTGAGAATAAGACAGAACCTTATTTTCTTTTGACCCCCAAAATAAGCACCTGGCCTTATTTTCGGGTAGGTCTTATTATTTTTGAGGTGTGAGAGTGGTCACCTGATGGCTGCTGCTGGGTTGCAATATTTTCAGGGAGGGCTTATTTTTTTGGGGGGGAGGGCATATTTTAGCACATGTGCTCAAAAGCCCAATTGGGCTTATTATCCGGGGCGTCTTATTTTCAGGGAATCAGGGTATCACATTGGAACTTCAAAGCACATCCTCTGACAACATAGACAATATTAGACAGACAACACTTCTCTTCCTAGAATTCTCAGAAGATCACATGATACATTTTTGAGAGAACAGACTCCTATTCTTATTCAAAGGTTTTAAAACCTCTACTAAACTTTGACAAGTGGAGACACTTCCATATTTAGCAATAGTACTTAGACTTATATACCACTGCACAGTGCTTTTACAGTCCTCTCTAAGCTGTTCAGCATATTGCCCCCAACAATCTGGGTCCTCATTTTACCCATGTCAGAAGGATGGAAGCCTGAGTCAACCTTGAGCGTAGTGACATTTGAACTACCAAATTGCAGTCAGCCGTCAGTCAGCAGAAGTAGCCTGCAGCACTGCTCTCTAACCACTGTGCCACCGTGGCTCATTTAACAGTTTGAATCCCTGCTGTCACTAGCAGTTAGTGTTCACCCACTTAAAATTATGGTAAAAACAAGCCATGTATGCCAATACTGTTGGTCAACCTGCTGTCAAAACAAGAAAGCTGATGCCCTACCAACTCATTGGGTGTTGTTTCTTTTGCTATCTGAGTCCTCTGGTGGCTAAGAGCTTGGCAGATGCATTTAACAGCTGTTCTGGAGTTTGTTATAGTCAGAACTATATGTTAGATCTGGCAGGGTTGTTTATTGGAAGCTGAAAGAGTGGAAAAAGTTGATCTTGAGGGACTGGTGGATGGGAATAGAATTAATGATGGGCTCGTCACTTGGAAAATAAACCATCAGGTCCAAAAGGCCAGCTAAGCAAACACTACATGGTTCTCCTGTGATGACCCGTGATTTGTATTTAGAACTCGTCTGGATAATGAAAAAAGAAAGGAAAACAAAGAGAAAAAGGTTGTATGGATAAAAGCACACCTTGAAAGATAGATGTGGTGAAATATATCACAGTTGATCTGATGTCACTGAATTACTTATCTGTGAAATTACAGTCCATCGGGTGTCCTATTGATTCCATAATGTCTACCAGTCATCTACCTGAAATACATCTGCATGATGTAGGAAGATGTAGTTAAGGCAGAGCAAAGATAAAAGCAAAACCACTGCAAAATACAGGAATTAGAACAAATTTATAAAATCAGTCATTGAAAAATTTAAATACAGTTAAACAATAATTAGGTTTATTGGCAATGAATGAATTTCCCAAAAAGATAAAATATGTCAAACAATATCATTTTGAAAATGCAAACAAACCAGAAAATGTCTGGCACCTCAGATTAGAAAAGAGAAAGAAATAGCAATAGAGAAAGAGGACAAACTGTCATAAACTAAATGGGAGCTTGCAAAAATATTTAAATAATTATTATCCAGGCACAAAAGAAATCTGAAAACATATATTAAAAACACAGAGTGTAAAGAATTGATTGAAAAAGCATAGCCAAATATTAAGCAAATTTACAACAGCTAAAGAAGCAATAAAGAACATTAAAATTGATAAGGCATCAAGCTTAAATGGGCTAATGGTCCTATCTTACAAAATGAACTACAAGAACTAGCAGAATTACTATTGAAGTCAATGAATGACATTCAGACAACAAATCAAACCCCCCAAACCTGGAGAAAGATATATATAATATTAATACACAAAGAAGGGGATGAAGCCAGTGATATAGACCAGGGATGGGTTGCTGCCGGCATTAATGCCAGTTCGGCGTGCAAAAACATGACTTTCTAGATACAGGTAAATCGTATTTTTAACATAATGACCAGTGGATTAATTGAAGAACTCGATCATGTCTAGCTTTTTAATCAGTTTGTGTGATTTTGCTGCATTCACATATTAAATGTGAAGCAGTTTCGACTTTGTTGTTGCAAATTTAGCAATTTGGATTGTCGGTTAATTTTTGTATCTATTATTGTTATTGCTATTATTATTATGATTCAATGATAATCATGATTATAATGATTGGTATAAAATTAAGGCTTGACCAAGTATTCATTTTAACTGCTTTAATTCTTTCTAACCAAGACAATTTTAAACTTGTCTATATTGCAATAAATGTGAGGAATTATTTTTAAAGTATTCATTATTTTATACTCGTTGCAGACAGCCTGATGCTTAAGGTGAATTTGGCATTTTTATCTACCTATTAAGTTCTTCCCAAGGACCTGGGGTAGGCAGATGTTGTATTAAATCTATTGTGACATATTGTAAGCTGTTCCAAGTAAAACTGCCTTTTGCAATTGACTGATGATAATTTTGCCAATGCTGATGATGCTCTAGTGATGCTCCCTGTTTTGAAATTGCATACACAATGCCCCTTACCAATGGTACTATATTTGCTTCCTTTTGACATAATCATTATACTTCTATTTGCAGGTCTTTATATTATCTTCTCCAGTTCTTTCTCTTCTGTTCTGCTGCCATATCCACTGTCCAGACTTTTTTTGTCTTTCTTATTGACAATTGTTAAGCCTAGGGTGTTATGTGACAGGTGCCTATTTGTTTGAAGTCACAGTGCATTTTAGTTTTTTCTTTTTCTAATACTTTCTCTATTTTATGGCCCCACCAGTTCTTTCTTGCTAGTATTTCTTGCAGATGTTGCAATTATTATGGTTTTGCTGCAGTCAGTCAGATGTTCAGACTGGATTTGACATTTTTATCCCTCTATCGAGTCTTTCCCAGAGACCTGGGAGAAGCAGATGTTGATATTATTATCATAGTTGATGGATGATGATGATGGTGATGATTACCTTATGACAAAATGAAGGCTTTGGTCAATATATTTGGCAATGTGTTTATTTTCAAAGTTATCAGCAGCATCTTTTTCTCTGCGATATGGGTCCAGTTAACAAACCCAATGTTTTTTTTAGATGTATTGATTCTTCTATACCTGCTGCTGTATTTTAAACATAGATTTTTAAAATAATAATTTTACTATGATTATTGCTTTGAGAGTTTTATAAATAATAATAATTGTGATTATGGTATGTTACAACACTATATGGGAAATCTCTGCTTCTAAGGGCAGAATATTTAAAATAAATACATCCATGATGATGTAAAAACAAGCAGTCTTACCTGCTATGCATTCTTCCATTCTGTCTGTTAAAAACTGTCGACAGAGGTAGCCAATCTTACAGTAATAAATTCCATGGGATAATTATTATGGTTTGTGAAGGAGTCATTCCTTTTATTTATTTTGCAGCTGATACCATTCATCTTCCATAAAAGATCTTGGGTTGTATTTTTATAAAGGGTGTTTCTCTCCATCCATCTTCTTAGGCTGTGTAACTTAACAAGTGCTTTATTATAAAAGAAGTACAAAAATCCTTGGCGTCACATGATCAATTAGCTGACTTTTATATATTGCCTCTTACGAATCAGATGTGAAATTGAAGCTCAATAGGCAATTTTGGACCAACTGTATTACTATTCCAGAATCAATAATACATATATGTTATAAATTGGAAATTTCCAGATTTTATAATTTTCTGCTTAAAATAATATTATACTTTATACATGAAATATATAATATGACCTGAGATTTAAGAGATCCAGAGTTTTATTCAATTGGAAACTGGTAGAGTTTAACTTGGACAAACAACAGTCAATTACAGATTGGGTGGTCCATGTCCTACTGGACACCCAGATATTACATGGTTTCCAGAAAGACTGTGGTTTAATTGTGGCTATTTCATTTTGGTTCTCAACACTAAACTATTATTACAGAATATGTACTTACTGAAGAGATAATTGCAACTCTATTAACCACAGCTTGATGGTATTATAATCAATATCATACAGACCACCACTGTAATTGAAAAGATTTTGGCATTTGCAATTATCCTTTGCACACTTGTAACTATGCACCTTTATTCCTTTATGGATAAACACCCACATTTAGCCCCCTTTATTAATCATGCCTCACACATTTTCATTATAAAGTAAGATTACATGTTAATCTCCTTCCCTACCTAAAAATACTCTTCAGATTACAACCTAGCCTTTCCCTTTCCCAAACAAATCTTTTTCTTTTTAATTATAGGTAGATATTCTGAACATTTTTAGTTGTCTGATTTATTTTCTTTTTATCACCATTAAATTTATTAAATTAATAACACTGTTTAAAATATAAATATATTGCATTTATTCATTTATTTGGGTTGTTATGCCACTTTCTAAACATGCAGGTCATGGACAAGTGAGTTATGCAAACACAGGCTCTGGGAAATTTATTAGTGATAGTGTAATACAGTAATACAGTAATACAGTACTACAGAAAACACAGCTACATTAAAGCAGAAACTCTGGATCTGTAACAAATATTAAAAATGAATTATTATTGTAAGTGTGCTCAAGGAGTCAAAGAAATATTTCTCAGAACCTAATTCTGGAACACAAGCCACACTAATTGTTAGTAACTTTCTAGTAACAAATTCAAATATTTTTCCTTGATCCAGCAAAATAATTCAGGCAAATCTAATTGTTGAGAAAATACATATTACTAACTATCAGGACATTAGCTGTGTAAAAGATCCTTCTATGTTTCACATTGGTGCCAATAAACATTGCTTTCCCATCATAATCACTGAAAAGAAAGAGAAGGAAAAAAGTACTATTTATATTTAAATTGTCTTGACTTCATAGGGTTCTACAAAAAATGTGGTATTTTATTCCTTTAAAAAAATCTTCAATTCTAATTCTCTATTTAAGTAGCTCTTAAATACCTTGTAGAGGTTTCAGATATTACTTAATAACATCCATGGTCCTGATTTGGGGCCCAAGCATTTTTCAAACTTTTGGTTTGCACATGAATACATTGAACCTGGGTTCAAGTAAGTTTCCACTGAACCACGTGGAAACAAATGACAAAACCAGGCACATCCCTGAAGAAACTGAAAAGGATGCTATAACACCAGGCAGAAGGATTTGTTAAAAAAAGATTAGGGGCACAGTGGTGTTTTTCTCATGCCTTTCTGTCAAAGGACATTGTCCAGAAAGACAGAGAACACTGGATATCACCATCTGGGTCCTTTGATGGTACCCAAGATAACAGAATTTGGACATATTTAATTTATTTTAATATCCTGTATTTTTTTTTTAAATTTTTTTTTTAACATTTTATTCCTTTCCTGTGCGCCGCCCTGAGTCCAATCCGGAAATAGGTGTGGGATATAAATTTGATAAATAAATAAATAAATAAATAAATAAATAAATAAATAAATAAATAAATAAATAAACAAACAAACAAACAAACAAACAAATAAATAAATATTTCCAAAATGAGGGACTCCTGCAAGATATTTATTTATTTATTTATTTATTTTATTAAATTTATACCCCGCCCTTCTCCTTGTTAGGACCCAGGGCGGCGCACAGGCATTATATAAAACCATAAATACAATATACATCAATTAAAAATATATTAAATTAATTCACCCGTGCTAAAACCCGTTTATTAAGACCATAATCAAATTATAATTTATATTTAAAAGTCAGACGCGGGGGGCTATCCTAGGCCGGCTTGTTGGAATAAGTACGTCTTAAGACGTTGGCGGAAGAGGCGGAGGTCCGAGGTAGTGCGAAGGTCGGCGGGTAGGTCGTTCCAGAGGGCCGGGCCCGCCACAGAGAAGGCTCTTCCCCTGGGTGTCGCCAGCCGGCATTGCCCGGCCGACGGCACCCGGAGTAGGCCCGCTCTGTGGGAGCGGACCGGACGAAGGGATGTATGGGGCAGGAGGCGGTCTCGTATATAGCTAGGCCCCGAGCCATGGAGCGATTTAAAGATGGTGGTCAACACCTTGAAGCGCACTCGAAAGGCCACAGGCAGCCAGTGCAGCTCGCGCAGGAGAGGTGTTACGTGGGCTTGCCTAGAGGCACCCATAACCACCCGCGTGGCCGCATTCTGCACTAACTGCAGCCTTCGAGTGCACCTCAAGGGGAGCCCCATGTAGAGAGCGTTACAGTAATCCAGCCGAGATGTCACGAGCGCTTGAGTGACTGTGCGAAGGGCCCCCCGGTCTAGTAAGGGGCGCAACTGGCGTATCAGGCGAACCTGATAGAACGCCCCCCTGGCCACGGCCGCCACATGGTCCTCCATGGACAGCCGGGAATCCAGAAGGACGCCAAAGTTGCGCGCCCTCTCCACGGGGGCAAGATGTTCGCCCCCAATGGCCAGTGTTGGATTTATCTGGCTAAACCGGGGTGCCGGAAACCACAGCCACTCGGTCTTGGACGGGTTGAGTTTGAGTTTGTTACTACCCATCCAGATCCGTACGGCCTCCAGACACCGGGACAGCACCTCGACGGCATCGTTGGGGTGGTTTGGGGTGGATATGTACAGCTGGGTGTCATTAGCGTACAGATGGTACTCCACCCCAAAACCACGGATGATCTCGCCCAGTGGCTTCATGTAGGTGTTGAACAGAAGTGGCGAGAGGACCGACCCCTGAGGAACCCCACATGTGAGGGGCCTCGGGGCCGACCTCTGCCCTCCTGCCAACACCCATTGCGACCGACCAGAGAGGTAGGATGAGAACCACCGTAAAACGGTGCCTCTCAGCCCCAACCCCCCCAATCGGTGCAATAAGATACCATGGTCGATGGTATCGAAAGCCGCTGAGAGGTCTAACAGGACCAGGATAGAGGAGCAACCTCTATCCCGAGCCCTCCAGAGATCATCCACCAACGCGACCAATGCCGTCTCGGTACTGTGACCGGGCCGGAAGCCGGACTGGCGCGGGTCTAGATAATCAACTTCCTCCAGATGTCGAGGGAACTGTTGATGAGATGAGCTATATATCCCAGGCACTGGAAAGAATGAGATTGAAATTGGTCTGGCAAATGTGATCCAAGAGAGTCTGAACCTTGTGTCTGACAATCTCGGGTTCTAATGAGTCTCAGTGTAGTTTTAAGGGCCGTGATGGTGAACCTATGGCACGTATGCCACACGGAGCGATGTCACCTGGCATGGGCAGCGTCACCCGTACCTCTTCCGGGTTTCTGGCGCGCATGATGATCAGCTGGCCTTCGTGCTGGAAACTGGAAGACCCAGTCTTCCATTTTCTGGTGTAAGCATGTGTGTTGGCCAGCTGATCATCGTGCGTGCATTCGTGCCATTAACTGGAAGAGTAGTTGGCCAGTGCGCATGTGGCACTAGAAACCAGAAGTTCATTTTTTAATGAGCGCATGCCTGCTGGGCAGCTCCTCTTCCTGGTTGCGTTACAGATGAGTGTGTGCGCATGCGCGCATGCTCCCTTTTTGGCACTCAGTGCCGAAAAGGTTCCCCATCACTGTTTTAGGTTATCCTTCATTTTTGTTTGCTTGCTGCACAGAGATTATTGAATAGCTATAGGTGGCAATGCAAATTAGATGAATGAATTATTAAAATCCTGTGAGGCAGGGAGAGGAGTTCACAACATATTGTGTGAGATGGAAGACTGCAACTGGCCTGGGAAGGGATATGTAGGATGAAGAAGACAATGGAGAGAACTTACTTGGAGAATATTGCTGACTTGTGTTTTACTGCTGACCATTATGAAGATAAAATATGCTTTCCTGGCTTGAAAGCAATGTCACAACATACAATGTGCAGTTTGTATCTTTATGCCTGTATTAAAAGAGACAAGAAAAGAGATCAGACCTCAGATTGCAACTGAAGTGTGATTATTTTCAATTTTTTTGGGTTTGCTTCTTTTTTATTTGCAGATTGCCCAATAAACTAACAAAATTTTGTTTATGAGTAAAACATCTTCTACTAAGGCCACTTGCTCAAAATAATGTCTTTAAAGAATTATTCCAAATGCAACAGCTTTTTGAGGTATAATATTGTTGCCAAAGGGCCTAGTTAAATATGTTACTGGAACGTGTGCTGGATACTTCCAGATGATGCCAGTGGTTCCTGCCACTTCTAATATACATGACAACTCTGAACTAAGCGTTCTCAGCTGTTGGTGACATAAACACGTACAACATTTGGATTTCAACTAAAGATTCCACGATCCCCAGATTCACATATATTATTATTCTAACAAAGGTTTACTCGTTGTGTATTAGGCAATTTAGAAAGTTAATATTGCTATTCTGGATTTTGAGTATGTGTGTGGTCTGTAGTTTTGTTATTTTGCAGCATTTTCAACAGTATTGCCTTAAAATCATTTAAGAAAACATCTGTATCATTTGAGGTTGAATTATTTGAGTCTACATCTTTTGTTTTCCAGACACAGCATCCTTTCCTTGGAGATGCTAGACTTTGTTCTATGCCTATTTAAATAAGCCTTGATATCTTAAGCACACCAGCCATGTTTCTGTTAAAAATGATGACATATTTCTCAAGACAAAATAAGAATGCTCATAACTAGCCCGAAACATGGCTTTCAACAATTTCTTTTCTGTTTTTAATTTGCAGCCTAAATAAAATAGCATTCTGCTTGCAATTAAACATGCCAGCAGAAATCAGAACCGGAGTTTTATCAACACTAGGATCCAATCCAGAAACAGTCAATTGAGCCAAATTTCACATGAGTTTATGAGCTGAGTTTTTCTTTTTTTTTTAAAAAGGAAAATATGAAGAGTATTATGACTTTATAAAGTTCTTATAAGATTGTAGAATAACAATTTTGCAAAACCCTAGAGTTTTACAAAAGATCATGATATAAAAAAGACATCTTTTTTTTTGCAAGTTTGTGAAGTGGTTGAGGAAGGCTGCTATAGGTAATAATATAGATAAATGGGGAGATATAAAATTTCCATTAACATTTGCATTGATCTTAGATTCCTGGAAGTAAAATGGGGTATAAATTTAAGTAATAAGAACAATAAGGATCATATGAAAGACTGCTACCATTATGAATAATAATGGTCATTCATTGCAGGTTGTCTTCAAGTTACAACAATTCATTTAGTGACCACTTAAAGTTACAATGGCACTGAGAAAAATGACATGCTTATCTTCCCAAACTGGGGAATGCCATCTTTAGGCATTGATTATTAATCAATTCAAAGAGGATCTCTTCCTCTTTGAATTGATTAATAATGATTAAATATTTTTTATCAACTAAGTATACTTGATCTTTTATTTTTAGCTCCTTGGAAGTTGCTTAATATAAATACATTTCATTATAAAAATTAACAAAATAGTTATGTTTGTATTAACAATACTATTACACTAATAAATATTAACATTTGTTGATCAACAAAACTTTCCAACAACATCTCTAAGGCATCCACATCCGAGATTAATGATGTTATTTCATCATGGATTTATTCAAATGTTATAGTTTATTTATTTTCTGTGGACATGTTTATAAACATCTGCTCTAGATCACTGGCTTTTTTTTCTCCACAACTGATAACAAATGCAAGACACATTTGGAGAAAAAAATCACACTACTAAGGAGTAACAGTTACTGTATATTATAAAACAAAGAGATCCTTTAGAGAGGAGCACATATTCTTGAAGATTTATTTACTTTTATTTATTTATTTAAATTTATTTATTTACTGATTGAAATTGATTATCTGTGTACGCCAAAGGACTTTTGACAAAAGTCCTTTGGACTTTTGTTGCCTGATGTTTGTAAGGAGTTCCCAGAGAAAATTCTTACTAGCAAATTAATAGGAATTAATGGGATTTTCATATATTTTCTATATAATATAGGACACAGGTGTCAAACTTGCAGCGTCACATTGCTGTCATATGACGCTTCGTGACGTTTTCCCATTCAGAGTTGAGGTAGGCATGGCCTGCATGTAACACATCTGGCTCATGGACCACCAGTTTGACACCCCTAATCTAGGAGCTTCCTTGAAGTTATACAATGGTAAATGTCTGAGGATTTCCTGGGACCTGAACACATTTCAGACACTCAGCAAAACCCAACTAAAATCTATCTCTCATTGTCTCACCAGGCTTTGTGTAAGCAAGGGAAAAGAGGGACTTTAATTATGATGGAAGCAGCCAATATAGAAGAGGTCACAAGATCTTTAAGTTATGCTTTGAGTTAGGAAGGTATATGTTTGCATATTTGAAAATACACAGAACCACAACATGGGTGTGATTCCAGGTTTAAAAAGCCTACATTAATCCCATAAACCAAACGGACTGGCTATTGGCATGCTGCCACTGTGGTTTGTAAGACATTGATTACAGCTAAACAGATATCTAGGCAATCGTAGTTAATTAAAATGGCTAAATAAACCATGGCTCAGGAAATAAACTCAACTAGTAGGTAAGTAAATTATGACTTCATCTTTTCCTTTCAATCCTTGCTACTGGGTTGTAACTGAATAAGGCAAAAATATCAATGATGCCATACTTACTGTGACTTTAGTATTAGTTAAAAAAATGCAAAGATTTGAGAGTTATGAATTCTCTGGTTTCATTTGGATTCTCTGAGATAAAAAGGAAATGAAAACTAGTTAATTCAGTTATAACCCAGTTCCTTTCCCTACTAAGGTGACAATCTGCTGGGTCTTGCTAAATACAGCTTCTAAATTCTAAAGTGTTGTGTTATGTTATATGCAAAGTTTGCCTATTGGTTCACTAACAATAAAGTAATATACTTTCAAAATAATCTAAATCCAAGCTACAGGATTTGTTGAATAGTTTACTTAACCATCTTCCATAGTTTTGTTTATTTAAATTCATTATGTAATAAAACTTTATTGGTAGAGTGGTATCTGGAGTGAAAAAGCAATGTAATACTTGTACAATAGTGTCTTTCCCTGGTTTATTATGTTTTGACTTATAACTCTATTCCCAAGTGATTTTGACACCCATAGCACAAAGCACAGTGGTCTGGTTTGTGCACCATGTTAAGTCTGTGTGCCTTAACCATGATTAAAATAAGTACAGTAGCTGGATTCAGATTTTGCATTAAGCCCAAACCAAGCAAACTACACTTCTGATTTAGAAAAATGGAATCTCCCTTAATTCCTAAGGTGTTTCAGAAGACTCTTGAACTCATGCCAAGAAATGCATTCACCCAGACCTGACGTTCAGTCACAGCAATAGCACTGAGACTTATATACCACTTCACAGTGCTTTTACAGCCCTAAGCAGTTTACAGAGTCAGCATATTGCCCCCAACAATCTGGGTCCTCATTTTTCCTCTGAAGGATGGAAGGCTAAGTCAACCTTGAGCCGGTGGGACCTGAACTGCCAAACTCCTAGCAATCAGAAGTAGCCTGCAGTACACTGCACTCTAACCACTGTGCCACCATGGATCTTATTGTACACTAGTGGCGGCTTTAAGAGATACAAACTTTAACTCTCTGAATGTCCTGACATCTTGAACTTGAGGGGTTGGAAAATTCTGCTGTAGATGTTTCTCCAGAAAACTTTTTCCAGTGACATGCAATTCTTCTTTGCCTAAAGAAGATAAAAAGCTGATCCCTTCTCCACCCTATGTTGGCACTTTCCCTGTCATCCTTCCTTGTGCTGGCATCCTGGGATCTGCCATCTCCTATATAAGGAGACGGGTATATCCTTTACTAATACATTTTATCAGAAAAAAGGCATCTGGTTGAACAGAGGACAGGTTAAAGATGAAACTCTGCTTCTCCTCTTTTCTTCCCTGCAATCTAATTTCAACCATCAGATGCATGTATGCATCTGAGGAAGTCAGTTACAACATACAAAAGTATGCTTTTTAATAAAATAGAATAGAGCTGAAGGGGACCACGGAGGTCTTCTAGTCCAGCCCCCTGCTTAAGCAGAAGAAGCTATACCATTTCAGATAAGTGACTATCCAGTCTCTTCTTAAAAACCTCCAATGATGGAGCATCCACGATTTATAAAGGCAAGCTGTTTCACTGGTTAACTGTCCTCACTGTTAGGAAGTTTCTCCTTAATTCTAGGTTGCTTCTCTCTTTGATTAGTTTCCAACCATTGTTTCTTGTCCTGCCCTCTGGTGCTTTGGACAATAATTTGACCCCTTCTTTGTGGCAGCCCCTCAAATCTGCGGGATCGGATCCTGCCTCATACATCCCTGCGGCCGATTCGCTCCCACAGAGAGGGACTTCTCCGGGTGCCGTCCACTAGGCTATGCCAGCGGGCGACGCCCAGGGGAAGGGCCTTCTCTGTGGCGGGCCCAGCCCTCTGGAACGACCTTCCCCCCGAGATCAGAACAACTACGGACCTCCGCTCCTTCCGTCAAAAATTAAAAACACACTTTTTCTGCTTGGCCGTCCTAGGTTAGTCTTCCGTCTTTTAATAGGGTTTTTAGGGGATTTTAGTGTATTTTAAGATAGGGTGATTTTAGCGCAGGGATAATTTGGTTTAATTCGTATTTTATCTATCTATTTATGTATTTTATATCGGTATTTTTAATTTCTCCCTGTGCACCGCTCCGAGTCCCTTGGGGAGAGGACGCGGTTTATAAATTAAAATATTATTATTATTATTATTATTATTATTATTATTATTATTATTATTATTATTATTATTATTATTATTATTAAATACGGAAATGCTGCTATCATGTCACCCCTAATTCTTCTTTTCTCTAGACTAGCAAGCCCAAATCCAGCAGCGGAAAAGGCACTCAAGGGTCTGCCTAATTTTTAATACTGTAGAGCAGTGTTTGCCAACCTCAGGCATACTAGCTAAGGAATTCTGAGAATTGAAGTTCACCCATCTTAAAGTGGCTGATATTTACAAACACACTGCTCTAGTGTTTTTGCATGACAAGACCAACACGGCTCTCCTCCAACTTGTTCTGGCAAGCAGGGAGAGATAGGATGCTCCTCGCCAAAAGATTCATGGACTTGGAAAGAAACTAGGTGAGTATTGTGCAAGTCTAACTTCTGAGGATTGGAAATGAATTGGTAAAGATGTATTGGAAGGAAAATCCCAGGTCCAGTTCCAAGTCGAGAGAAAGGCACTGGAAATTAAATGGAGGCTGACTGGAAAGGTTCCCTTTATTGATGAAGCAGAACCACCAACCACATATGATTCTGGGACAGCTGACAAAAATAGAGTTTAGAGTGGGTGGATTTTATACCTTCTGGATTCCTATAGGGCCATGGCCGGCTGTATAGGCAAAAGGGAAAATGCAACTCATAGGTGTCTGAGCTAATTTTGTCAACCTTTGGCTTCATTAGGTTGCTTGTCTGAAGCTTTTGCCTAACCCAGTCTTTCTGAATCGATTACCAAATTTATTTATTTTGTTCATTTGGTTTGTCAAGCATGTATTGAGAAAACAAGTATAAGTATGAATATAGCATATGAAGATATAACTATAAGCGGGTATACATAAGAAATAAGTACAAATAAATGGAAATAGAACAGTAGGACAGGGACGGTAGGCACGCTGGTGCCCTTATGCACGCCCCCTTACAGACCTCTTAAAAATGGGGTGAGGTCCACAGTAGATAGTTTAAGGTTAAAGTTAACAGGGTTTGAGGATGTAACCAGAGTCAGGTAGTGCAGTCCAGACATTGACCACTCTGTTGCTGAAGTCATATTTTCTGCAGTCAAGTTTGGAGCTATTTACCTTAAGTTTCAGTTTAAGTTTATTCAAATTTGTATACCGCCCTATCTCCCCAAGGGGACTCAGGGCGGTGCACAGAAATATAAAATAATAACAGTACAAAACAGTAAAAAATAATTTAAATAAAGGTCAGTGCTAAAATTTAGAATAGAAAAGGGTTAAAATCAATCAATCAATTAAAACTATGTTCATTAAAACTAAGCCAGGCCGGCCTCTTGAAATAGAAATGTCTTTAGTGCCCGGTGGAAGAGGCGTAGGTCTGCGATGATCCGAAGGTTCATCAATAAACCTTGAGTTTGTATCTATTGTTTGCATCTATTGTGAGTTTGTATCTATTGTTTGCTCCTGTATTATTGTGGTTGAAGCTGAAGTAGTCATTGACAGGACTTGTAGCAGACAATTTTGTGTACTGTGCTTAGGTCAGACTTAAAGCAGCATTAATATAAGCTGGCCGCCTCAGTTTCTGCTGGTCAGGGAAACGGGCTAGTTTCTGTCTCCTTTAAAGTCCCCCCCCCCCCCCCCCAATTTCTCCTTTAGGGGAAATATTCTGCCTTTTTAATATTCCCCGACATATTTCATTCTTCTGGGAAGGGAGGGCTCCCCACAGATGCAATGCAAACCCAAGCAGGTGAGCATTACCAACATGCCCCTTTCTTGCTTCTGGAATCAACACCTCCCGGCGGAGGCCGGCTATAACCACCGATTGGTAGCAACGACAGGCAACCGCCTCCGACTCTGCTCGACCGACCGAGCGAGCGAGTAAGTCCTCCAGGCCGTTTCGCAAAGCCTCACCTCCTCCTTTCCCGCCCTCCGCGCTCCCAGCCAATCACATCGCGTTCGCAAAGCTGCCTGCACGGGCTTCAAGTCTGAGGGCGGGGCTCTAGCGCGTGATCACGTGAGCCGGTCGCTCGCCGAAGGGAGGGGGAGGCCGGCAAGATGGCGAAAGTCTCCGAGATGTACGACGTGACTTGGGAAGGTAAACCGGCGGCTGTGGAGGGGGGGGGGAAGGCGGGGTAGACGTAAAGAACTGGGGTGCTTACGACGTTTCTTTAGTTGCGTGAGGGAAGTTGTTCGTAGCTCCGGAGGTGCGACGGGGGGGGAGCGGTTCTATTCGCTCGGAAACCTCTCTCGTCTCCGCCGGAGGGGGAAAAAGTGCGTTGGGAAGCTCTTCCTAGGTGCAATTCTCAAAGATAATTTACGCATAATCCGGAGTAATTAACCCTGTAATCGCCTTGGCATCTTGTCATTTGCGTAGTATGCTCAAAGCTATCTATAGCCTTTCACAGTTCTGTTTAGAGGAGAAAGGATGGTGGTGCTGGTGCTGGTAGAGTCTGATCTACTGGGAAGTTACGAATATAATATAAAATAACAATCCCTAATTTGATCTACTCCGGAGACCCTTGGCGATTTCCATATCCAGGGGGAAAGAATTGTATAGTGAAGAACTTGGAATGTGAAGGTGAAGTATTTCACGTTTGCCTTGTGTTGATCCCCCCCCCCTCCAGGTTTCTTTTCAAAGCTGTCAACCTTCTAGAAAGCTTTTGTCAGGGTTTCCATGGTTCCTCGAAAGACAGACACTTGCTTGGGTTGGCACATTGGTTCAAGCTACACTATTGCTTAGCATGATGTGTAAACTAATCCTTTTATGAATCAAAATTCATTGAAAAAATGTAATACATAATCAAATGTGTGTTGCATGATCCCTCGTCGCTTATAATCTGCAGTGGAGATTTATTTATTTTTTTGGTTTGCTTTCAGTGATGGGATAAGCAGCAATAAGATAATATAAAAGTAGTGCGATCTTGAGTGTATAAAATTAGAGTGCAGGGAATGGATGTTAAAGGGAATGGGCTGCCAGCCTTTATTTTTCTTTTTTATATATTAATATGCATACTGAAGCTCAGGAAAAATTGGAAATTATGGCAATGCTTTCACTTACCAAACTTTCAGAACAACTACTTTGTGAAATATGAACATAGGCGGGTTATTCAAATAATGTTGAAACATAAGACTTGAATCTTACATGGAATGCAACTTTAGGATACAAACAATACTGATATTTATTTATTCAGAAGTCTGGGTATATAGAGAACTGGGCATGGGCCTGCAGACTTGATGTGGCTTGATGTTTTGGTATTTCTGAATTCAGGTTAGTGGTGAATTTATTTATTACAGATCTATTGATTCTAAGCTACTAGTCTCAAAGAGTGAAAAAAATAGTTTCAAGTTCAGTTCCTATTCTATAAAAAATTTCTACAATACTCACAATGGAAATGCCTTAGCACTTCCTAAAGAAAGGTTGAGTTTCATATTTCTCCAAAGAGTCCATGGTAGCACCTGTTATCTTCGCAAGAGCCCTTTGAGGGCAATTAAATAAAAGTGACTAAACATAATTTGCATAACTGGGTCCTATGACACAGTGGAAGACACTGATAGCAAAATACTTTTGTCTATTTACCTGGAGGTAAACCGTGTTTATCCTCTAAAAATATGTGAGATTGTAGGGTATTTATTTAGTTTTTTCATTGTGGTTTTGAGCTTGCTTTGGCTTAGGATCATGAATTATGTGAGATTGTTCTGGGATAATAATTAATATAGGTGCTAATTAATATAGTAATGTTGAGCTGACCAAAAATTAACAAGATTCTTCTACTTTAGATTTGTAATGGTATGTGGGAATAACCTTGAGGGATGAAGGGAAGAGATGCTGCCCTGGGAATGATCAGATAAAGAGCAGTCAGAGCCTGCAGCTGAATAATCTGCAAAGAAATATGATAATAGTAATAATCTGCCCTAATTTATCAGGAGGTAAAAAGACACACTGTGAGATTTGTATTTTCAGACTTGCAAGATTGTGTTAATGTAGCCTTACAATAATGTAGAATTAGCTCATGTGGTTGTGTTTCTTGTCAAGTCTACTTGAGGTATATTCTATTCTACTTACTTAGTTTCTTACCATGTTTTCTTCAAGTATTAAAGCAAATTGGAATATTTTGTTTTCCATTTATCTGAGTTAGCCATGTGCAAGTATGTTTTTAAGAATTCTATATATTTTATGTATTTGTATAATATATATTCCTATAATTATATATTTGTATATATTAGAGCTAGTTGATGTAATGGTTAAGGCATCAGTCTAGAAACCAGAAGACTTGTTTCTCGCCCCGCCTTAGAAATGAAAATCAGCTGGGTAATTTTAGGTACCTTAACCCTAACCCAAGCCCCAGGAAGGAGGTAAAGGTAAATCCTTTCTGAAGAACCTTGTCAAGAAAACCTCAGAGACTTATCCAAGCAGTCTCCAAGAATCAGACACAATTGAACGGGGGGGGGGGGGGGGAAAGTATGTGTATGCACATATGCATACACATATACATACATACATATGTGTGTGCGCGCACAAGTATAGGTATTGTGAAGCATAGAAAAATCAGGAAGTCCAGGCAATTCAAAATCAATATAAAGGCTCATGTTCTCTACAAGAATCTGAACTACTAACAGTCAAAGCAAATAGGCAGTAGATAAGAGATAATGAAATTCAAGGTAGACTACACTTAGATCTCCTGTGGGCATGAAGGACTGATAATGCGTTTGACCCCTTACTTGGGCTCAGCCTGGCCATCTCCTACAGGTATTATTTATTATTGCTCTACATGTACATCAAAAACCACAAAAGCGTAGAAGATAGGAAAGGCTAATTAACTCTTTGCTTTTAAGATACATTAACCAACAATTCTGTATAGATAAACAGAGCACCAACTTATATGATCCTTGAACTTTATTAGAATGTTATTTCCATACAGATTTCCCACTTTAATAACATAGGTTTGAACCTATCTTACGTATAGAAGATAATCCTTCACCTATCCACTTTTGTCTAATTTTAGTGGGAGATCAGGGTTTATAAGGCACTGTTTGATAGAAAAATAGGAGAAGCAGTTTCCATTAAACATTAAATTCAAACAGGATTTTAAGCAAGCATATATTTCACATATATAAAATGGCAGATAGGATTTTATGCATGTGCAGAAGGATATAGGATGTAGATTTTATATTTTGTATCTGAAATCCATTAAATTAAGATTTATTATAATCTTACAAAATCACTATATTTACCCCTTCTCCCATTCTAACAACAAAATGCTTTGGATAGGATTGACTCATTTTCAAACTTAGTGCTGTATTAAGTAAGAATTATATCGGATATATTCAGAACTAGAGACATTTTCGAACTTACTATGACTGACACTGCTTAATATTAATCCAGCTTTCCATTTATTTTAGTGAAAATATGTCATTCATATATTTTCCCAACAAAATGTCATGAAATTATTGAAGGACATGAATGAATAAACATAAGTGGGGGAGGGAAGTGAGTGAGTGATTTCATTAGATTGTTGAGTAAGGGCTGCTGCTGTTGTGTAAGGGCTAAGAAATACCAGTTCTTACCTCACTTCAAATAATCTTAGGAAATCTTGTCCTTATTAGCCTTGAACTGTTATGGTGCCTTAAAATTAACAATTTGCTAAGTTCATATATCATGCCAAACCATAAACCATGTTTTACAATTAAAGTGGGTGGATTTATAAACCATATTATGATTTGATGTAATGTATGAATCAGATCTGAAATATTGCGAATAATAATACAGAGTTACAGAACTATAAGGACTGCTGAAATAATGTAGCTCATTTGGCCATATTTAGCATGTCTGATTAAGGCTTCAGAAACCTTAATCAAAACACAATATAGCAAAGCATAATGTGTTAATCCAACTGAGTTAACTGGGAGAAACCAAAACCCCCCTTGCTTCTGGATTATGTTATAATTAATTTCAATTCATGAATGGGGACATAGGAGTAGAATGCCACTATTTTAAAATTTGAAAGGCAGCATATACTTCTCTACCCTCATAAAGAAAGTAGGAGAACATCCAAAGGCTGTGCAGCTTTTTCAGGTGACTATGTCATGGTTCAAATTATTACCTGAAGTGAATCCTATTATATAAAGTAAGAGTCTTAAACTGTTACAGTCATACATCACAAATAAAATGCATCATAAATAAATACATTAACAATTTTAGATTTTCCCAAAGATGAGGGGGAAAAATGAAAGTAATTTTCAAACACATATATATTGTTTTTAGGATTAGGACCTTTCTGAGTGGTACAGGGAACCTGAATACCAAAGGAGACTCATACATTTAAAAGAGAGGTATAATCCAAATATAGATGTAAATGAGAAATTGTGTAAGGAAGATAAATTTATCAGCTTGAATTTGATTGTTGGTTACTATCGTAATATGAATGTTTATTGTCCATTGCTGAATAACCATACCACAAGTGAGCCATAGTGGAAATGTTAGAATAAAGCTCTGAAAATAATCTTTCTTTTTAAAAGCTTATTTAAATATACAATGAATACAAAAAGATAAGGACTAAAAATACTCAGAAATGTGTACAGAAAACTATAAAGGTGGCCCTGGACTCACATCCACAATTGAGCTGAGAATTTTGGTTATAAGCCATTGTGGATATCAAGTAGGTCACCATGTGCCCTGCCTTGACTTTATAATTGTTTTACAATGGCCATAATCATAACTCAAGCCACCATGGTATTTCTGTTCTATCAGGTTATTATAAGTTTAAGATGTAATTTTTACAATCAGGTGCTATAACTCTACTTGTTTCCATTTTTGAGAGAATTAAATTTATTAAACGAATTCTAGCTGAAAAAACTGTAACTTTTACCCTGATAGCTTTTTGCATAAATGTAATTAGCTATATGAATTGTTTGAAGTATATTTTAATCTCTCTTTTAAAAATAATTCGTAATATTTTCAATAATTTTGAAATCTAATTCGCATCTAATTTGGTAAGAGAGCCATCTACAGTGGAAAACATTTCTTTCTCTTCGCTATATATCGTTAAACCTGGTCCTTTAATTTATCTTAGACTGCAATATTTGTCATGCTGCTGAGAATAATGTTCTTTGAAGAGTGTAGTTTTCGTCTATTGGAAGAATTCAGCAGGCAGACACTTCAAATTACTTATGTTCTTTAAAAAAATAATTATCAGATGACAAAACTTTTTTTTCAGAATTTAAATCCCATAGTATACTCTGACATAGAATCATATATATATATATGGTATTGGAATTAGTCTTACATAGATGTTCTACCAGTGCTGAAGTAAATTCACAGTAAAAACACAGCTTTTAATATTTTAATCTCTTAGCCTTGGTAATAGATACAATATTCACTCAGATTGTTTACGTCCATTTTTTAATTTCCAGGGATCGTCTTGAGTCAGGAACCATTTAGTTCTACTCAGGCACATGAAACATAATATACAGTGGTTTTGTTGACTTTTAAAATAAAATGCAGTATGTTTCCAACATTCTGAATTTTTTTTTATGTGGGGGATGGAGGGGTGGATAGGAACAGACTGTACAAAGAGGTTTATTGAATCTAAAATTGACAGTATTGTTAAATTTGCACATCTTGTAATAAAGAAAGACTAACTAATTTAGAGGTATGTATTTCATATTAAATATCAGATAAAAGAATTCTGCAAGGCTTTTCCTTTCATTAATAATAATAATAATAGCACCAATAACAAAGCAAACTCAGGAATACCTGATGTTTTCTTTGGTAAATGCTGATTTTTTTTAACCATATAAAATTGTTAGACTTAGATAATATCTTCAGTGGACTCTGCATTGTACTGTGATTATAAAAACCTGTGGAAATATTTCATAATCAAATATGTTTTTAAGCTTTAACGTTTAAATTTTATATTACTTAGCGGCATATTTGACATCCATGATATTCATGACATTTACTTTTATTATAGCCACATCTATGATAACTTTAATACTTTCAAAAAATAAGTGAATTGTAAAAAGAAGTACTGTTGCTCTTTTTCACATATTAGTGGATACTTTATTAATTAAGAAAAAGTAACATTTTAAAAATATAAAAGGTACACATATATGTTGCCGCATTAATTTTAAGTTATATTTTTGTCCTATACTTCTATTTTGATTTAGGAAATAATAAGAAATATACCTGTATGAGTTAACGTTACACTTTTGTAAGTTTTATTAAAATAAGAAAATGATATGAGTTAACCATTTAATAATGTATGCTTTAGAGACTGCTGAAAACAACCTGAGAATTCTCAGAGGAAGTTGTAAATGGGATGTGTAATAATATTATCTTTTATCTATAATTGGATATTGTAATTGAAAAATAAAACTTCGGCATTCAGAATAAGTTCATTTTACATTTGCAGTAAGAAATGGTTCCCAGAATAATTATAAATTGCAACAAATGGAGAATTCAAAGAACAATAGTCTTAAAATACCAATCAGATGGTTTCTAAAATGTAAGATAACATTTAGAAATTTACAGTTTCAGTTCTTTAAGTTGTTTTTGTAGTACTATGTATTTTTGGCATCAAGAGGGTAGTAATTCAAAATCAGTTTGGAGTTTTATACTGTATAAACTGTATAGTTTAGTCATTCCCAAAAAGTAGAAGTATGCTGTTAAAAGGCTGTGTAATATAAGAAATAGAATTATACACATGCATTCATATTACAGACGTGATCTCAGCAAGGATTATTTGTTTAAATTGTATAGCATTAGAAATATTGGACATTATTGTTATTCTATTCTAATTGCCATTTTGGTTTTTTCAGAGATGCGAGACAAAATGAGAAAATGGAGGGAAGAGAACTATCGGAACAGCGAGCAAATAGTTGAAGTTGGAGAAGAGCTAATCAATGAATATGCAGCTAAGCTTGGCGATGACAGTAAGTTAAAACGGTTTTACTTTTCTATTAGCTAGCCTTTTTGATATGCTGTGATATATGTCATGTTCTGGGTTTTATTAGTATCCAGTTAAAATTTGCATATTTTGTAATAAAGGCCAACAAAGTCAGACATATGTATTTATATTAAAATATCCATTCTGGGTTGGTCACAATTAGAATACAATTGATTTTTCCATTATGCCATATATTCTAGTTAATTTTTTGGTGCCATGCTGATGCAAAAAATGTCCACAAGTTTTGTATGCTTAAAACCGACCAGTATTCTTAGACTTTTACTTTTCTTAGATTTTTACAAGTATAGTGTGTGGCTAGGGAGCTTGTAGCTACAACAGATTAAATTACTCTCTATTCATAGAGATATTTTGGGAAGTATTTCTCCTACCACTCTTAGAAAACTTTAAACACATTTCAACTAGTCAAATATTTAGAGATTGAAATACGGAAGTTTATTCCTGAAAAATTAAAGCAAAGTCAATGATGTGAAATCAATATTAAGGTTGCTTTTATAACACAGTTGGGGAGGAGAGTGTAGGTTATGTCTGGATTTTCATTAGATGCTGTATCATTTCGGGAGAGAGGACTCATAGGTTCATAATACAAATTCTTCCCAAAAAGCTTGGCATTCTATATTTTATATCAGAAGGGAATCATTGAAGAAAAAGTTTTCAAGGAACAATGTATGCAGTGCAGGGTAAAGCATCTGAGTGTACAGAATTGATTAAGATTCCTGGGTAGGCAGGAAGGGAGTGAAAAAAGATTTGATTTTAATTAGTTTATTTTATCTTCATTTTTATAACTCAGTTAACCTAATTCATACAGTATGAGCAGTTTATTTTTGGCAGAGGTCTCAAAGTTCTGAACTAGAATATTCTTTATTTAATTTTAGAAAGTTTTGATCTTAGTAATATTAAATTCAACAAAATACAGTTTTTCTGAATTAGATTTATTAAACGCTAGGATATTTCCAGAAGTAACTATGAGTAGTGAAATCCGCTTTTCTTATAGAAGAATAAGTGAATAGTAAACTTGTTTGGAACTGATTTCTATTTTCAACCAAAGTAAATTATTTTGAAAATAATGATTGTCTTACTGGAATAGTTGAATATATTCATTGACCTTTTTGGGGTGAATTACTCTATGAATATATACTAACAACTTAATAACAACTTAATTTAGATAACACAACATTACTTTGATTACAAACAACAATATTTTGTTCCAGTTCCTTTGTAATATTTATAATTTTTCCAGAAGGTTCAGTAAATGAACTGTCATGTCTTTTACTCCTCTTATGGTCTGCATTAACCATGTGGCTTATACTTTAGTACCCAGAAAGCATTTTTATTTTGCTTAAGAAGTTTATCTATTCTCAGAATCCTTTTAGGTTTTACACAAGAGAAATCTAAAAGCTATTGCAGATAATATGATTGCCTATGATTATTTTTTTCTTAATGGAAGCTGAACACCCTGGGTTTGTATGGAAATTGAAAGAGGTTCAATTTATCAGACTGGGTTATTTTTGGTCAAGGGGTATAATCTGAAAAGTAAATATATGAAGAAGAAGGAAGGCAGAATTAAGACAGCTTTTCATTAGCTCCATAGCTAAGGATAAATAATTGTATGACTGATAGCATTTTTGAATTCTTTAGAGTAAGATTTCTCCTTGGAGCTTCTTCCATGAACTTTAGAATGCAATAAATACAGCAACTTAGGGATTTTACAAAAACATTATTTAAATGGAAACAAAAGGAGAACAGTGCACCTATATCAGCAAAGTTTTTTCTGAAAGCTATTATTTGCCAAAAACCCAGACACTTTTTCTTTAAAAGCTGGTGACCATAGTTGATTTGATATCGCATGTTGTTTTTGCAATTTAGCTTTTAAGATGAACCAGTGTATAAAAATGTATGAACAATGAAGTTAAAATATATTTAGCAAATAATTATGCTTCATTTATTTACCTATTATACTTTATTTATTTGGGAGAGTGTGGTTAAACACACAAGGAATTTGTTTAAGTATTCAGTTTTAGCATTAGTTTTATAGGTTTCCGTAAGATTAAATATACTGAGGTTATAAAAGGCAACATTTCCTACAATTTGTTTTGAGCTGATTAGCAGGTTTGTGGAGGGGAAATATGTGTTTCATCATATTTTGTATTATCTAGTTTGGATAATATATGAGCAAGTGATGATCGCCGCGTTGGATTGCAATCGAGATGACTTGGCATCGGTAAGTGTTCCAACATGCTTCTTATGCAAATCCAGTAAATATAATCTTTGCTAAGATAATAAGTAGGCATTGCCCTTATTTTCTTTTGCAGTCCATTAATGGGATATATTTCTGCAGTCTACCTTTAGGACTAGGTAAATCTTGTGAAATACACTAGTTTCCCTTTTAACTCTTTGAAACCTCCATGTCTTTTCTGAGACTCACATGACTTATTTGGAAAGTGTACAAGGACGTCCAGTATATCACAGAAGTGAGTACACCCCCTCACATATTGTAAATATTTAAGAATATATTTTCGTGTGACAACACTGAAGAAATGACACTTGGCTACAAAGTAGTGAGTATACAGCTTGTATAACAGTGTAAATGTGCTGTCCCCTCAAAATAACGCAACACACAGCCATTAATGTCTAAACTGCTGGAAACAAAAGTGAGTATACCCCTAAGTGAGAGGGATAATTTTAAATTTTAGAGTATTAGTATTTTAGCACAGGGAATTATTTAATTAGTTTTTAAAATTTTGGATTTTTGTACTGTGTATGTTTTTTAATGATGCCTGTGCGCTGCCCTGGGTCCTTTTTTAGGAGAAGGGCGGGGTATAAATTTAATAAAATAAAATAAAATAAATAATGCCCAAATGGGGTCCAAGTAGCCTTTTTCTCTCCCTGGTGTCATGTGTCTCGTTAGTGGTACAAGGTCTCAGGTGTAAAG
Source organism: Rhabdophis nuchalis (assembly GCA_039707465.1). Lineage (NCBI taxonomy): Eukaryota > Metazoa > Chordata > Lepidosauria > Squamata > Natricidae > Rhabdophis > Rhabdophis nuchalis. The sequence goes on from CM077645.1 coordinate 200,373,631, forward strand.
GGGAAGCAGGTGTGTTAAATTTGGTGTTCAGTTCTGTGATATACTGTATTTCCTAGGTGTGCAGGAGCAACATTCAAAAGTTTTAAATGTATTCAGTATGGTTTCCTGAAACTCCATACGGAAGAAGGGATAATATAAAATAGCATATTATATCAAATAAGAATCTGCACTGGGAAAGAGAAGTGATTAAAAACTATGAACTTTTCAATTTTTAAGATACTGTTTTGAAATGTTACCTAATTTATTCTGGACAGTTGTTAACACAATGTGATTTTGAGTAGCCAGACATCCATTTTTGATGAAGGAATTGATATTGAAATAATTGGAATTTAAAGTAGAATATAATATATTTATTGCAAGATTACAATTGCATTTTATTTTTTGAACTTTCCAGGTTGCATTTTTTAATAATTGAGGGGACTTCTTAATGCTCTAGGTTCAGTAGCTTAAACATGGATTAATAGTATGCACCTACAAAGCTATTCTTTTTTTCAGTGTTTATGGACATTGCATCTTCAGATATTGTTTTAATATGTACCATGATTATGGCTTGATCTACTTTCCTGATATTGACACTCACATATGATTTAGTTGTATTTGTTTCTGATAACAGTGATATGTGTTTATTCAGGTTTCACAGTTTTCCTTCTCTTAATTATATGCAAGTAAGGGACATCTTCAGTAGATATATTGAATTTTTTTAAAACCTTAGTCCCTTTTCTTTAGAGGATATACTCATATTTTTCATGTACATTTTCTTGTTTTACTGCTATAGAAATGTTGCTCTTGCTCATGGAAATATTTTTCTGTTTTTGGTCAAAAAAGAATGCCATAAAAATCAGTTAATTTTGTTTCTTTAGGTGAAAGAGCAGATGAATATTAAATTTTCAGTGTTTTCAATCTATTTATTTATTTATTTATTTATTTATTTTATTTTATTTTTATACCGCGCCTATCTCCCCGAAGGGACTCAGGGCGGTGCACAGGAGGATAAAAAGCGAAAATACAAACAAATAAGTAAAAAGCAAACATATAATAAATAAGACTACGAACAATAAAATTTGATTAAATTAAAATGTCCTGTGCTAAAAAATTCCCTAAAAATTACCCGCAAATTAAAATCAATTTAGAACAATTTAAGACTCAGTCTGTGGAGGTACTCTCGGGGGCTAGGCTAGGCCGGCTAGGTCTTCAAACGTTGGTGGAAGAGGCGGAGGTCCATGGTGGTCCCGAGTTCGGGAGGCAGCTCGTTCCAGAGGGCTGGGCCCACCAAAGAGAAGGCCCTTCCCCTGGGGGTCGCCAACCGGCATTGCCCGGCAGACAGCACCCGGAGAAGTCCCTCTCTATGCGAGCGAATCGGCTGAAGGGATGTATGGGGTAGGAGTCGGTCTCGCAAATAACTAGGCCCCGTGCCTAGCTATGATTTTGAATAACTAATAGTGGACCCATTTTTGTCTTTTATGTATTCTTGAGCTTTTTCTTGGGCACTGCATTAAAAGTTATGTATTTTTTATTGTTTCATTATAAAATAAAAATACAGAAAAAACAAAGTACACAAAGACAAAAAGAAAAACTAAAGGAAAAAAGTGGTGACTTCTGATGTTTTTCAGTACAGTAAAATAAAAAAATGAAACCTCAACCTTTTACATTTTGCAATATTTCAGTCTATTTCTATAATTATAAAATTATTCTAATTTTCAAAATCTGAAATTAAAGTTTCATTTTTCCAGTGTCAAACAAAAAGTCCAGAAACTGTTTCAAGTAGAAATGAAGCTAGATAAACTCCTGTCTTTGATTGAAACAGTCTCACCATCTTTGCTAACTCTATTACCTTTAGTGTTCACTCTTCTATTGTGGGAATTAGTATGATTTAGACATTATATTTTAAAATACTTGATGTTTTAATAAGAAGTACAATGAAAACTCTGGTTGAATAATTGAGGCTGTTTCTCTCAATAGTTGATTCCATCATAGTGCTTATACTGTCATTATTTATGTTTAAGTGAAGCCTAATGTCTTTAAAATAAACCTACCACTGCATTTAGACAAATTAAGCATATTTTACACAGTGAAAGTAAGGAAGATTATATACACTGCTCATTGTTTCATTTGCTGAATCACATTGTATTGGCCTTCAGTGATATTTCTTTCAAAGTTTTTTTTAAATAAACTAGGACAACAATAATATATATTTGTAAGATGAATTCAGGATGGCTTATGATGGTAATTAAAATAGTATTTTTCACTGAAACCCCCAATTAGCTAAAATAAAACAGCTGTATAAACTAGCTTTCCAACGTTCAAAGCAAACTTTATATAATTAGAAACAAGGAATAAAATCATGCTAAATGATCTCTGATTATATTAGGCCAAAACCACCGGGCACAAGGCCAGGTATAATAATATCCTCAAAGTGGAAACCTTAACTTTTCAACACCATTTGTTCATTATTGAGAACCTCTGTATATTGCCTGATTTTTACCACATTTAGTCATGTCCAATCCATATTCATTGCAGGCAGTGATTTAAACTAGATAAAAGTTGGAACCAAATATTCTTTCTCTCCTCCATCTCCAAGATACACATTATGAGTTAAGTATGCTTGACATCAGTTTGTTTTTTTCAGGAATGGTCAAAGAACTGCATCTTAAAATAGTCAGCATTTGCACAGTAATATACTTTCCAGAATTGTAAAGAAAACATTAGATTTTTATTAAGTGACACCCTGAAAACTCAACAACTGAGAGACTTTAATTGGGAAGAAATGCTTACCATTCATTTCCAGATGAAATATGACATGCTTATATTTGGATCTTCTAACACTGTTTCTTCCAAAGTGTAATATCTCCCACAACTAGAGGGTCTTTGCGTAGTTTTTCATTATGTCTCTCAGGTGACCGTATTGCCCATATATGTATGTACCTTTACAGATTTAGTGAGATCACCTATTTTTTAAAAGCCACCAATCATAGAGTTGCAGTCTGGATTTTATTTATTTATGTTAATTAATTAATTTATACAGCAGATATCTCAAACAAGTGAATCTGGGCTGCAAATAATCATAAAATCAATCTAGGTATCAATAAAGGAGAATATTTGTAGCTAGGGGTTGAAATGAGGTGCTGTTGGTGCTCTCTGGGCTTGATTGCTTTCTTGCAGATGTTTCATTACCCAAACTACCACTGACCACCTACGATAATGAAATGTCTGCAAGAAAAACATCCAAGCTTAGAGAGCACCAAGGACCCTTCAAAAAGAAAAAAGAAAGAAAGAAATCTAGTGATTGATCAAGTCCGACCATTGAGGTGGTTTTTTGTTTTCTTTTTAATTTATGTATTTATTATTTTTATATTTTATCAATTTTTATTTATTTGTAATTTTTGTTGGATAATGAACATGTGTTTAAGAATACTTAAACTCAGTTGCTAATGATTGACCACTAAGTTCTCCCCTGGAAGTTGGTTCCAAGCTTCAACTATTTCTGTGAAGTAATACTTTCTAACATGACTTTTGAATTTCCCTTCTGTCAGTATGAATTTATACCCCCGTGATTGTGACTTGGATGTGATTTTTAGCTGTGGGCCTTTTGTTAAAGAGCAGAATCTAACCTTTTCGCCTTCCGTTGTGTCTGCAAACCCTCATTCAGTCTTTCAAAGTCAGTTCTAGTCTTTTAATTTACACTCATGCGTGAGGCCTTACCTTTTCTACACTTTTATTCCTTATGATTGCTTGTCTTGTCAAATATCTTTTCTTTGGTAGCTTTTAGATTTAGGCCTTCTAGCTACAAAACATTTACTCTTTTCAGTCTATATAATGTTCATGTTTTATTATTTTTGATAGCTTCTAATCATGTCTCCAAGCACTGATTCCCTAAAGTAGTTGAATTTGTAATTTGTTTCTGTCTGACGGGGTATTGGCATTTAACAGCTGTTAACTGTTTTAGGTGAAATAATAATAGTTGTTTTCAGTTTAATAGATTTATTACAGTAAATATTACAGTAAATCCAAATTAAATATGATGTATTTTATTTTGTGCACAAAGAGCTTTTTGCATGGCCTTCCCCCTTACTGAATTCTTCTAGCAGTACAAGTTACATTATATGTTTGAAAAGGGGGGAAAAACCCTGATCTTGTTAATTAGTTATATGTTCCTTTAGGTTTTTTTAAAACTGTGTTTTGAATATGTTTGTAGTCTTGGATCTATCTATATACTGGCTTTTTTCAAATATTGGTGAAGTGTTAATTTGATATTTTGGTTGTGCTGGGATGGGTTGCCAGATGAATCTCTTAGTTACTACATTCAAATAAAGATCACTGAAACATTTGAAAATTATATTCCTTACCTTCTCATTTTTCTTCATGTTTTGAATTTATAGTATTGCCTTCAAGAACTAAGACGGCAATTCCCTGGGAGCCATAGAGTTAAACGGTTAACTGGTATGAAATTTGAAGCCATGGAGAGGTAACTGAATTCTAAAGAATATTTTCCAGATGCAGCTTTAAAAGACATCTCCCAGAATATATAAATATAAAAGCTTTGAAGGAATAAATTATATTGTTGAGAGTAAGGTATGAAATTATAAATAAAGATGAATTAGAATGGAAACATATTAGAAAATGTAGTAGAAATGTATATTAAAAATTAAGGTTATGCAACTTCTTAATTTTAACAATCTTTTAGAGACAGTAGCATGGTCCAAATTGTTTGACATTGTCCTGTATTATAGAACGCTTTGTTCAGGAGTTCTGTGCTTAACTCATAATCAACTATATAAACTGGAATGTTCACAATTTGTTTCCTTAAAGAAAAATAAATACTAGTTCTGAAGGAACCTCTTAATTCTTTTTCTGACATCTTTCAAATTTGAAACAAATGGAACAATGGTCTCATTCATATTCTGTTTCCAAGTATTTAAGCAACCTTTTTGAATATAAATTGAGTAAATGTGAGCCAATTAAGTATTTAACATTTCTGGTAAAAAGAATGACGGGGGATAGATAATGTTACATTTCTGACCATCATAGTGGTCATGTGATCATTAGAATTGGAATTCTTTATTGGACAAGTGTGATTGAACGCACAAGGAATTTGTCTCCAGTGCATTTGTCTCCAGTGCATATTTATATTTGTATATTTATTGTTTTTACTTTCCCTGTGCACCGCCCCGAGTCCCCGTGGGGAGAGGGAGCGGTTCTACAAATTAAATTTGAATTGAATTGAATTGAATAAGTTCTCAGTACATAACAAATGATAAATCATGATTATAATCATAAAATACATTTATCATAAATCATAAGATACAACACTCAGTGATAGTCATAGGATACTAAATAAGCAATCAACATAAATTATCCTAGGATATGTCCAAGATGTGAGATATTTTCACAGCCTTCTTTCTGTCTTGTGCAGTATACAGGTCCTCAATGGAAGGCTGGGTGGTAGCAGTTGTTTTTTCTGCAGTTCTAACTGTCCATTGAAGTTTGTGTCTGTCTTGTTTGGTTGCAGTGCCAAACCAGAAAGTTATAGAGGTGCAGATGATTGACTCAATAATTACTTTGTAGAACTGTAATAGCAGCTCCTTGGGCAGTCTGAGCTTTCTGAATTGGTGTAAGAAGAACACTTTCTTGTGCTTTTTCAATGACATTTTTAATGTTATATCTTGCACAACTTTCTCTGTGATCATGAGATTGGGGGGGGGCAGAGGGATGGGTTCAGTTGTAGGAGGCTTGGCTGTTGTTAGTGTATCTGAGATGGAGATGGTGGTGATAGTTGACTGTGATTTCTTCTCAAAACTACGTTATTCATGCTTGTATGACTGTTGCAGCATCTTGCAGTGGTATGTTTGCAATTTGTATATTTCTCAACTTGCTTCTGACAAGCATAGTCAATGGAGAAGTCAGCAGTAAAAGCTCAAATTTGGTCACAGCATCCCTGGTGACTCAAGCAATGTCTAAATGAAAAGTAATATTGTAAATCTGTTGCAGTTATGTGATGTTTCACTTAAAGATGATGTTGCTTGTCCCAACTGTTCCACGCGGCTGGCCTGACATAGCTGTTTATATTATTGAATTTTAGCTGGGTTTTAAATTAAGTTTTAGCATGGGCCAAATTTATTTAATCCAATTTTAAATTTATTTGATTGTCTTTATATTTATATTTTATTTTCTTATTCCTGTGCACCGCCCTGAGTCCCACTTGGGAGAGAGGGCGGTATAAAAGTACGATAAAATAAATAATAAAATAAACTATGATTGCCAAGCAAGAACTACCTATAACATAATATGTCTGACATGGCTTGTTCCATGAGAGTGAGAAGCCATTATCCTGAGATGTCACTATAAGTTGGAATAAGCAGCTGAAAATATTTTAATCTGTTTCTGAAAAAGCTATGTGTTATATTAGACTCTAATATAAAAAATATATTTCAGTAATAACATACATTCTATGTCGGCCACTCTAGCTACACTACACTTGATCTTAGCCAAAAGGCCGAGAACTCTAGCTTAGATTCTTAGCATCTCCATAATACTAAATAAATGTGCTAAAACCCAATACAGGTAGTCCTCAACTTACAACAGTTCATTTAGTGACTGTTTGAAGTTACAATGAAAAAAAGGTGACTTATGAACATTGCAGCATTCCGATCATCTGATTTACATTTGGATTCTTGACAACTGATTCACATTTATGACGGTTGCAATGTCCTAGGAGTCATGTGTTCACCTTTTGCAACCTTCTGACAAACAAAATCATTGGGGAAACCAGATTCACTTAACAAACATATTACTAATTTAACAACTGCAGTAATTTATTTAACAAATGTGGCAAAAAAAATGGGGCAAAACTCAACAAATTTTTCACTTAGCAACATAAATTTTGGGCTCAATTGCCATTGTAAATTGAGGATTAAACTGTAATGCAATAAAATGTATAAACTTTTTATTAAGCGATCCTCCAGGCAAGGTACAACAATTTATTAATCAAGATAAAAAGTCTGCCCACACATGGTAAGAAAGATGTTGAGTCCCATTAAAATTGCACTTAAGTGTGTCTGCACTGAGGACAGTGGCTTCAAATGCACCAAAACACAATCCAGCTATTTCAGTGACTTCAGATGAGCAACATTATACATATTTATGTCCATATCCAGATGTTATTTTCCAGCAAGTTGGCACATCTTACTGGGTTAGGATGAATGGTTTTAAGTTTATAGAGACACTGTTAAATTTACCTGCAGGTGTTTTCTGTTCATATTTGCAGCTATGATGATGCAATACAGTTATATGACAGGATTTTACAAGAGGATTCAACAAACACTGTAAGTTAAATAGAAAACTAAGCATTGCCTTTTTTTCTTTGTCTTTATATTGTAATACTTTCCTTCTGGTTAATAGTTTGTGTTAAAATTACAGCATTAAAAAATCACCAGATTTAATAAATTTCTTTGATGAGGAGCTGATGTTTCTTGCCTGTGTGGTAATAGAACATTGGTATTTTTGAATGCTGATATAGACGTCAGAATAATGGCCTGGTATATTTGGATATTTGTAAAAGTCAGACTATAATTTTAAATAGCTGTGAGAGAAAAATACCAGCACGTTTGAAAATTATTTTTGTACTGACAATTTAAAATGATGAATGCTGCACATATGGTGAAGGTTAAAACCTGGAGAATCTTGAACTGGTTCCAGTAAATTAATTGAAGTGAATTGGGAATAAGGGAGGCCAAGGTCACACCCACATACTCCCTTTTCCTTGCAATATATTAGTATTGACTGGGAAATTGGTCTGCAAATATTAACATATATAGTTAATGTTGCAACTCACCCACATGTCTACTGCTGATCATGGGAGAATGGATGTCCTAAATAGATTTTGACACCAGAATTTAGTGTCTAAATCAGCTTGATATTTATATTAATTCTCAAAATCAGAAGAAACTTATCCTTAGTATGCTTTCTCCATAATTGTCCTGTTAGGAAAATATAGGAAAGCCCAAATGAAACCTGATACGCCATGAAGCACAGGTGCCATAGAAACCATGGCATTCTCTATTGTCAGCTTTACAGGGATATATGTCATCAATTGATTATTCCTCTTGGATTTAAATTTCCAGGGTATTCTCATAATTTTTGTTTGCATTATCCATTAAACAAGCAAGATAATTTTTATTTCTCTAAAAGCAGCAAAATTATGTATAAGCTTTGTCTGCAAATGGTTGCTGATAATAGTTATTGTGAGGGGATAGTTTTGTTTCTTTTCTTGAATGTATTTTTATTGGTCAATATCTGAATAATTAAAATTTCTGGAACCAAGATTTGGCATGGACAAGAACAAATAAACCAAAATATACAATACAATACAATACAATACAATACAATACAATACAATACAATACAATACAATACAATACAATAGCAGAGTTGGAAGGGACCTTGTAGGTCTTCTAGTCCAACCCCCTGCATGGGCAGGAACCTTATACCATTTCAGACAAATGGCTGTCTAACATCTTTTTAAAGACTTCCAGGGTTGGGGCATTCACAACTGCTGGAGGCAAGCTGTTCCAGAGGTTAATTGTTCTTACTGTCAGGAAATTTCTCCTTAATTCTAGGTTGCTTCTCTCCTTGGTTAGTTTCCACCCATTGCTTCTTGTCCTGCCCCCAGGTGCCTTGGAGAAAAGTTTGACTCCCTCTTCTTTGTGGCACCCTCTGAGATATCGGAACACTGCTATCATGTCTCCCCTGGTCCTTCTCTTCATCAAACTAGACATACCCAGCTCCTGCAGCCGTTCTTCATATGTCTTAGTCTCCAGTCCTCTAATCATCTTTGTTGCTCTTCTCTGCACTCTTTCCAGAGTCTCCACGTCTTTTCTACATCGTGGCGACCAAAACTGTATGCAGTATTCCAAGTGTGGCCTTACCAAGGCACTATACAGTGGCATTAACACTTCACGTGATCTAGATTCTATCCCTCTGTATAATATTGCTTGAATTCTTTTGGGTTGGTAAAATCATTCACCTAATAAAAGTGCATCAATTTTCAAGTTATTCTCCCTCTGAAGAATCAGGTAAACAAGTTGGATTTGCTTCAGCACTTTTAAAGGAATGGCAAGTAAATGCAGGAGTTATGTTAACTATTTTGTTGTCTCTGTTGTCCAACCGAAGAAAAGTCAACCTCCCTACAATACCACCAGAGTGAGTTACTACAATGTATTATTTTTATGGGCCAAATTTAAGAACTGTTCATAAATTTCACTCAGTAGGTAATATAGTTGTAGGAACAGTGGGAGAGGCTAAGGAGTTGTGTCATGTTACATCAGTTCAGAGAGCAGCCTACATTTTTGGTTGTGGTTTTCAAGTCCTGAACAGTTTTAACATGAGATTATGTAAAGAATAAGCTATTGCAGTATAAATCTGTCCCAGTGTACATTCAGTGTGGAATTCCTGCTTATTGGTCTAACAGTAAGAGAATATTGCATTAATATGTACTACAACAAATCGGACTTCACATCTTTTGAACTCTTACCTAATATTTGCCCGCATCTTTTTCATTTTAATTTGCTGATGCTTATTATTTTATTTTCATGCAAAAAAATGATTAATTGATGTGGTTTTTTAAAAAAAAAATTGATTCAAAAAGCTTTATTGATTTAGAGTGAGAATGATACAGGAAGTAATTCTGATAATTGAAAATAAGAGATTATTCCGCAATATTTTTATAATCATATTTTTAAAAAATCATCTTGAAAATAGAATCAAAACTATTAATTTAGTTTTCCTTTTAAATAAATAGCTATAGTATTAGATACAAAAATAAATTGATCAGATAATTTATTAAAAAGTGGATATAACTTCAGTTGCTTTGAAGCGACTGCTTTTAAAATTAATTTGAAGCATAGGAAATATTCAGTTGGAGACTCTGACGTTCCAAAAACTATACTTGGATTTACAGTTAAACCTGAATGAAATAATGAGAGATTAAATTAACTGGAAGACATTTTCAAAATTGCAATATTGGTGCTGTTAACATTTCTGCTTTTTTTTGTGCAGGAATCTAGTTTCTGTTATTTCCAATTCAGAACATTGTAACAAAGCTTCTTAACATTGCCAGATGATTAATCTGAAAAGTATACTATTATTTTCTTATATTACTATAATATTGTAAATATTAGTCCTGAGTACCTTGTCTTACTTATATATATTAATCTTGACTATTGCTTTTTCTTTGGTCAAGTATGGGTACTTTGATTTTGTGTGCTGAAGAATGAAGGTTAAGTAAAAAGTTTTGATAAATTGTCAGGTATTGGAGTTGTTTATATGTCATCTACCTGTTAATTATTTCCATGTGCACATATGGCTGCTGTAGGAAAAGAAATGCTTCATGGTTTTAAACTGAAACTATTCCTGAGTTTGTCTTGGCACTAACCTGAGCTTAAAGCAGTCTCTTATGGTGTGCTGACACATGGAGTTGCTTAGATATATTAAACATTTTCTGTTGTTTGGCAAGTGATACATCAGCTTTCGTTCACATAAGTCATGTAAAGATCACGCATTGCAGGAGCTGACAGTTTGAGACAGGAAAGATAGGGGCTGCATAAGGATAAAAAACAATTTTACTACCCTACAGTTTTTCCCATTAGAGTACAGAGTAACTTTACCTTATATAATGGAAAAGTACCTCTTAAAGCCAGTCATTGTTGTATTGCAGTTATGAAATGAGAATAGGAACAAATATTTAAATGTTTCAAAAAGATGAGTTAAAAAAGATTTCTATATTCAAACTAAAAATGAAAGTCCTAACCCATGGGCTATTTAAGCACTTTCTTGATGGGAGTTGAAAAACAGTTCTGAGCAATATAATTTACGTAAGGCCAAGTTTTGTTACAGTCCATTAGCTTCAACTAAGGAATCCTTGGGTAGGAATTAATCTCTCTTTCCAACTTCTAATGTGTCTGATAGATTTCCACTCTGGAACTTTACTGCTTTTAGAGCATTCTCTAAAAAACATTTCTATATTTGTGGAAGGAAGCAGAGAGATTTGGGGTATGAACGGAAATCATCTCATGGGAAAGTGAGTAAGAATGTATGCTTATTGCATTTGTTCTCAAATGCCAGTGTTGTGTCATTGTGAGTTTCTGTCCCATCATCTTAAATATGCTACGTGTAATTCTGGACTTACAGCCACAGTTAGACTGGAATTTTTACGGCTAATCAATATAGTCATTAAGCAAATCATCACAAGACCAGAACGATTTTATGACCTTTTAAAACCATGGTTTTAAAGCGAATCACATGGTAGCTACGCGAATCACATGGTTGTTAAGCAAATCCAGCTTTCCCCATCGCTTATTGGAAGTCGGCTTGGGAGGTTGCAAATTGCAAGCACATGACTGCAGAACGCTGCAACTGTTGTAAATGAGAGATGGTTGCCAAGCACCCAAATTGTGATCATATGATCAGGGGTAGCACAGTGGTTGCAACTTCAAGGTCAAGTCATAAGTCACACTTTCAGTGCAAGTGTAACTCCAAACCATTCTTAAACAAATTGTCATAAGTCACGGACTACCTATATGGGCAATGGACAGGATATGGGATTTTCAGGAAGCCTTTTGAGACTTTCACAAAACTGAAAGGTATAGGCAAGCCAGAGGCAGTTGCAAAATTCCAGACTGGCCAGTGGATGCTAAGTATTGGGGAAGATGCAAAGGGGTCCACGAGAAGCACAGGGTGCACAGGACAGTAGGAGGGTGTGTGAGGACATGGCAACAGTCAGGGAGGGTGTGGATGGATGAGGGAAGTCAGGAAGGATGCCTGAAAGTGTGGCATAGATAAGGGAGATTGTAATGGAAGTACAGAGAGTTGGGGAGGATGGGGAGGAGAGCATGAGTGGCAGCATGCTGTGAGTCCAGAAGGGCTGAGGGAGAATGCACAGTTAGGGGAGACCTATGACCTTTCCTGCTGGTTTCCCAATTGATTTTTTTAACACATGGGCAAATTATAATCATGTAATTGCTGGATGCTGCTGGCTGGTCATAATTTGGAGCCAGTTTTCAAGTACCGAGATCATGATCACGTGACCACAGGGATGGTGGGATGGCCAGAACTCTGAGGAACCAGACATAACCATCATCTGCTCAGCACTATCATAACACAAAGTGGATCAACTTGCAAACAGTGTTTCGATCAGACCATGAAACGTTTTAAATGAAAAGAGGTGGGGAGAATTGTCTCAAGATAGTTCTTGGTATTTTTTTCTAACTGCAAATATTTATACAAATACATTCTAGAATAATGTCCATGCTATCAATATACAGACCCAGAATTGGTATATTTATTTATGAGTATCCCATCTTTATTATTTTTATAAGCAACTCAAGATGGAAAACATACCTAATAATACTTCTTTCTATTTTCCCCATAACAATAACCATGTGAGGTGGCTTGGGATAAGAGAGACTTGACTGCCTTGACATGACAGCTGGTTTTCATGCCTAAAGTGGAACTAGAACTCATCGTCTCCCAGTTTCTAGGTCAACATCCTAATCCCTATACCATATTGTCTGTCTTGGTTGCTGGCTGAAAAAAGAGAAATCTTTTTCTGATTTATCTAATGTATTCCTTGCTTTGTGTTTAAAATGGCAAATATGGAAGAATTGTGTGGTGGGACCAAAAGAACACGTATAAGTTTAACTCCAGAAGTGTTTCTGAAGTCTATTTCTATATAGTTAGTGCAATGCAGAATTCACTTGGTTTGAAAAATGTCCCAGTAAAAAAATAATTTTGTTATTAAATGTACTGTACATGCTTCCCATCTCACTATCCAAAGCAACTTTGATAAATAAAATATATTGCCGTGAATGGATTGACTTGAACGGTTAAAGTTGCCAATTCCTGTTTATACCAGTGCTTGTTCAACTGAGAGGTACCTATATTTTAGTAATAATTTAGGGCCCAATCAATTTTTACATCTGTTGGGATTTTGGAAGTACTGACTTCTATAGGCTTGCTGAAAGAATGATGTCATATATTTGGAAAACCTAGGATTTATAAGTGTGTTGCTCTTATAATTCTAGATTTTTTTGGGCTGAAAGAATTGCCAAAAAATGAAAAGATATGATACACTTTGAAAAAGTGTACGGGAGAAAAGGTTGGTTAGAAGTTGGCCACAGTGCTAATGGGATGTCAGGTTATTAAGTACGGATACACAATTATTAATTTTCCAAGTTTAAAATTCCAATTTCACATAAAATAGTTGTGGTTGTAAAATTTGCCAGATTATTGCTTTCTTTTAAGATTATACTGCTTGGGAGAACTTGAAAGTCTGCAACTGAAGAAAGTTGTTTGGCTACCTGTAGTACATGGAATTTCATGCCCTGTTTAATGCAGGCGATCTTAGAACAAGATATCGCACACACTCCACCAATTCTATCATCTTCTGATGTGATCAAATATTCTATAGTAGTGCAAGATAAAGATCAGTTTCTACGCACATGCTTGAAAAGCGTATAATGTTTCCACTGGTAGGAAGCTTAGGAGTCTGAATAGCTTTTTGTAAACCGCAGTTTACAAATACAGCAGGAGTGACTAGAAAGTCTTAATTCCAAATCATTTGAGGAAGCCCAGTGTATTTTTGAAGTAACAGCATTCAGAATAAAGAACCCTTCTCATGGCAGTGAACTGTCTTCTCAGCAGTTATAGATGAAGTTTGTTTAAAAAGAGAGTAGAGAATGGGGTAGAGAATCATCAGTGTTATGTATCCCAGATTGCTGGGGCATGCCTTTTGTTTAACTGTTATGAAGCTGTTAATTCAATGGAACAGCTACCGGATAACTTAGAATTTAAGTAGCTGTGATAATAATTGAAATGTTCTTAGAGTTGTTATACTGCCAGGAATCGTGTGCGTAATATTGGCTACCTTTTTTCTGTAAATATTGCAATATGCAGAGGCTGCTTCAGTAAATCCAGATATCTGCTTGGAGATTTATGGAGCATTGCTTCCAAAAGGTTCTTCAGCACAGAAAGACAAAGAAAAATCTTGGGAACCTGAAAGTACAGTTTGGTCATCTCCAGTGACTCTCTCAGCATGAGACAAAACGTATAAATGGTCAGCTGAACAACTTCGGGGTTCTTCAATGGCTGTAATTATCAGAACCTGGACCATCACTTACGATGCATGCAGTCTGAGCATATAAATTAAAACAAAAAGCCAAAGCAAGAAAAGCTATTTAAATCTCTCCACAGGATGTCTTTGTGTATGAATCCATGTGAAAACCCCTGTCATGCAGTTGCTCAGCAATGCAGTTTTTTGGTCATTAAAATAATAATTTGCAGAGTCAAATTACCTGTTTTGTCAAAAAACCAAGACTGGGATCTACTAGCATATAATCCTCTGTCAATTTTAACCTTTAGGCAGCCCGAAAACGTAAGATTGCCATTCGGAAAGCCCAAGGGAAAAACATTGAAGCCATCCGAGAGCTGAATGAGTATTTGGAACAGTGAGTGTTTTATAAGAATATGCCTTGTGTTTTGCTAATCCTAATCTTTTTTTTTAATTAAAAAGGCATTTACATTTGATTTCTTTCTTTGCCCCCTTGCTGTTCATTTTATGGAATCTATTTTTAGCTCTTTTCTCTACCTTCCTTTTGTTCAGATTTGTTGGGGACCAGGAAGCCTGGCATGAACTGACAGAACTTTACATCAATGAACACGAGTAAGTTGCTTGCAAAGCCTAATTCATAAAGGGCTGAGAAGGGGTTGGGTTTTTTCCCCATACAAAACAAGGATTGCTTTCTTAAAGCGATTATTGGAAGATTCTTAATTTTATTGCAGTAAAATAAATAGCACACATACTATTTTTCCCAGGGGCCATTCTTCCCCCTTTTTATAAATAGGAATGAGGTTTTAAGTTTTTTATTAGAATGCATTTTTATGGACTTGTCAAGCACATTTTATTTAAGCTGACCTATTTTTGGTAGCTTGGTTACAAGCTTTTAATTAATTTTGCCTGACATAAATACTGATCTGCTAAATTCAAGGAAAGGCACGCATGAACTGCATTTAAAATTTTATCACTCTTCTCTGAAGAGACAGGCTAGATATGATTTGCAACAGAAACGAATGTTTTGTAAACAATAAATAAATTGACATTAAAATAAGATTGTTGTCTCCAGGATAAATAATAGCTTGCACTCAAGAATGTTGGCACTTTTCTATTGGATCTTGAATGTTGTTGTTCACTTTTTATTGCTTTAGTGACAAGGGGAAATCCCAGCATGAGCGGATTAGAGTACAGCTGTAGTTCAGCTTTTTTAAATATATGGCATTAATTCTAACCTTCATTCCAAAAGCAAATTATTGTGTTTCTTTTTTCTTTTTTGGCCAGTTTTACTTTTTTAGCCCAAATCTTACGGTGGTGTTGCTTTCCATGCATATTTCAAGAAATAAGAAAGTAATGAGAAAAGCAACTATTTTTATTGAGTTACCAAAAATAACTATTTAGTTTTTGAGAACATAGCTTTTGTTGAGTAATGCATAAACCTCAATGGGTAATTTTAGTTTAGATTGATTGATTGATTGATCTGTTTATTTGCTTGGTTATTTTTATTTATTTATTTAAATTTATACTCTGCCCATCTCACTATCAAAGCGACTTATACATTGCTCTCAACGTATTAACATAAGTGCAATGCATGCATAATAATTTATAATTAAGGGATTCAGAAACAAAATATTATTGTCCTATTATTAGCCTCTTGTAGCTTATTTCATTAACACCTTTATTACAACATACTCTCATATGGACTATATCCTATTTAATCAGAAGCATGGATAAAACTGGCAGGTGACAATTAAAAATACATATTTATATACATTTAATAGGAGGCATAAACTGGCGTATTGATGAAATTAGAGAATAAATGTATCCAAAAATATTTTCACACAATCCACAAAGAATACATTTTCTATGTATTTCCTCTTTGGATTTTATTTTGGTAAATAAAATCAGGTTTAATAATAAACCTGATAAAAGTTACAATTACATAAAAACATAATGGTTACATGTATTAAATTAGAAATAAAGTGAACCAAAAAAGTAGAGGACAAGGATTTATGTGGAATTTTGTGGAGGAAATGGGTTGTTGGACTAATTAG
The DNA here is from genome assembly GCA_039707465.1 of Rhabdophis nuchalis. Taxonomy (NCBI): domain Eukaryota; kingdom Metazoa; phylum Chordata; class Lepidosauria; order Squamata; family Natricidae; genus Rhabdophis; species Rhabdophis nuchalis. The sequence goes on from CM077645.1 coordinate 200,389,783, forward strand.
TATTTGATAAGAGGGAGAATATTTGTAGCTTGGTTGAAATGAGGGGTCTTTGGTGCTCTCTGAAGTTTGTGGTTTTGCAGACATTTCACTACTCAAAACTAGAGAACATCAGTAGTGCACTGCTGATCTTACCTAGTTTGGGTTGTGAAACGCCTGCAAGAATTCAACCAAGTTCAGCGAACACCAAAGACCCCTGGAATCAGTATTGCCCATTTTTCATTGACTCCTCCCCAAGACAGATTCCAAGAAGTAGCACAGAAAAACTTGTGCATTTTGGAGGTTCAGTAAATGCAACACAAGGGGTTAAGAATGTATTAAGGTCTACAAATGAAACTCAGTTCTGATTACTCTAGATTATAGTTATCAAGTTGCCTTAAACAAGCAAACAAGGCTTTTGGTGGGTTTGTTATATCACGGCAGTTCCTTTGTTTGCATTTGTTTTTTAGGTGTGGTTTTATAGGATAGACTGAAGTCTGATTTTGTAATAAAAGTTGTGGTTTTCGTTCAGTTTTTTTTTCTTTCAAAATGTGGGTTTGGAACACATGTTTGGTAGTAAATCTGAGGCAACTAAGCATGGACTCTCTTGCTATCGTATGTTACAAGTCAATTGCCCCAGATTTTGAAAGCTAGTAGAAGTTGGGTATATTTTATAAAAAGCATGTGTTTGAAAGATGTCTATTTAAATCTTTAAAATACATGTGTTTAGTGACATTATTGATCATATTTAGCTTACATGAATAAACTACTATAATGAAACATAACTTAAAACTACATTGTATATGAAAGCACTATGTACTGAACAGTACTTTTCATTTTTTTTATAGAGAATTGAGAAATTTGGTACTTACAACCCTGAAAAATTTCTCTTCCTTTAGAAGAATCCAATCCAATCCAATCTTATCCAATTTGCAAAATCTTACTCAAATAAATTTCTTTCTCGCTTAAATTGCGTTTAATAATTTCTTTTTTTGCCTGTTCTGTAAAAAATGATTTATTTTTGTTCAAATAATGTTAGCATTATTTTCATCCTGATACTATAATAAACATCCAAATCTTTACCTCTTTTTTTCCTCTTCAGTTATGCAAAGGCTGCCTTTTGCTTGGAGGAACTCATGATGACTAATCCTCACAACCACTTGTATTGCCAACAGTTTGCAGAAGTGAGTGTTATTAGAATATTAGGAACAGCTAATCCCTAAGAAATGGTCAGTTGGCAAGATATACTATCTTCATAACCTGTTTGTTTGTCCTCTCCTGTGGCTACCCCTTCAATTTCTTCTACCATGATTTCCCATCCTTTTCCCCGATGACAGTGATGGCAAACCTATGGCATGTGTGCCGGAGGTGGCACTCCGGCACATCATCTTTCCAAGCATGCCAGCCGTCACCCATTGTTTTTCTGGGTTCAGGTGGACATCTGCATGCTGGCCAGCTGGTCTTTGCCCGTGTGGCAGTGGCGGAAACAGGAAGGTCAGGTGACATGTGCACACTGGAAACCAAAAGATCAGCTTCCCAGGGAGCGCATGCGCACCAGGGAGCTGCTCTCCAGGATCAGAAGTCCTTTTTTTAATGAGGCTATTTTTTAATGAGGGACTTCTCCGGGTGCCGTCCACTAGGCAATGCCAGCGGGCGACGCCCAGGGGAAGGGCCTTCTCTGTGGTGGGCCCAACCCTCTGGAACGACCTCCCCCCCCCCCCCCCCCCCCGATCTTAGAACAACTACAGACCTCCGCTCCTTCCGCCAGAAATTAAAGACCTACTTTTTCCATCAGGCCGGTCTGGCCTAACTTATTTTACTTAGCCTATAGACTGAAATTCAAATTGTTTTAATTGGGTTTTAAATGAGATAACAGTTTTAATGATTTTAAAATTTTAGCACGGGATAATTATCTAATTTGGTTTTAATTATTTATAATTGTGTTTATATGTTTTTTAACTTCCTCTGCACCGCCCTGAGTCCCCTTGGGGAAAGGGAGCGGTTTATAAATCCAAATAATAAATAAATAAATAAAGGGGTTTTTAAAAAAATAATAGGTTAAATTTAATTAGGTTTTTAATCTTTTAATTTGTTATAATATGTTAAAAAAAAGCCCATGAAAACATATCTTTCTTGTATATTAAACCAAACTAATCTTATATATTTGTATGCAGTCCAATAAAGAGTTTATTTAATTAAAGGTAAAAATAAGATGCAAAATGAAAACTGGTAAATACAGGTTAAAATTACTAGCTAGCTCTTCATATGGATCCTCAACAATACCTGAATTAAATATCTAGCATCAACTGTCTCAACTATCTCACCTGGTAAAAAATTATTTTTCGGGAGGATAATTGTGTAACTTTTCTATGAACGTAACACATGATAAATTATATATTGTTTTAAAATTGACATCTTTAGAAAGCCTATTAAAATAAACATTAAATTTACAGGTTAAATATACTCAAGGAGGGCTTGAGAATCTTGAGCTTTCCCGAAAATATTTTGCACAGGCATTGAAACTGAATAACCGAAACATGAGAGCATTGTTTGGTCTTTACATGGTAAGTCCAGAAAGAACTGTATTTTTGTTCAAAAATGATTCGCCTTGTCATTTAAATTTGGAAAAGGAAGGTAGAAGAGTTGACCTTTTCCAAAATTACTAATAGAAAAGAAGAAAGGTTTTTAAGATCTATTGTGAAAAAGCCTAGATTGTCTCAGTTCATCTCTACTAATATGTAGATTTACTTAGCATTAGCAGCATTTATATTTTCTATGCATTTTGTTATTATTTGGCCAGTATCAACATTGATTGAGGTGATGCCATAATCACACTATTAAATTTAAAGTGGAACTTAAGAGCTACATTTGTTTATCTATATAAAATAAAAATGTAAAATAGTTTGTGCAAAGGCGCTAATCTCAGAAAGTACTGTACCAATCAGCACCAACTTTTTACACAATGTTCCCAAGGACTTCCGATGCAATCATACGTACATGTTGTGTGGCTGGCACATGTGTGTCATGTGCAAGCAGCACAAACGTAAAAGGTACACACTTCTCAGGTTTTCACCTCCCTGTAGCTCCTCCCATCTGGCTGCTGCTTATGATGCATCACGCACATGCCCCTCACATTTCTATCAGTCGTTTGCTCAGAATAAGCCTCTAACGTTCCCATACTGCATGGATGCCTACTAGGCCCAAAACTAGGCATGGGGGTAGAACACTCCCATGTGGCCCATTTTTGGTCCCAGGAGGCTGTATGGAGGCCTACTAGGCCCAAAACTAGGCATGGGGGGTAGCACATTCCCAGATGACCCATTTTTGGTCCCAGGAGGCTGCATGGTATGTAGGTACAGGGAGAGAGGGGGGGGGGGATAATACAGTAGGTAGGTGGTAGGTGAATAAAGAGAGATAGGGAAAATACACTAGGTAGGTAGATAGAGGGGTAGAGAGAGGGGGGAAATACAGTAGGTAGGTAGATAGATAGGTAGAGAGATAGAGAGAGAGATAGGGAAAATACAGTAGGTAGGTAGGTAGAGGGATAAAGAGAAGGCGAAAATACAGTAGGTAGGTAGGTAGAGGGATAGGGGAAAATTTAGTAGGTAGGTAGGTAGGCAGGTGGGATAAAGAGAGAGAGGGGGGGGAAATATAGGTAGGTAGGTAGGTAGGTAGGTAGGTAGGTGGATAGAGAGAGAGGGAAAATACAGTAGTAGGTAGGTAGAGGGATAGAGAGGGAGAAATACAGTAGGTAGGTAGAGGGATAGATAGAGAGGGAGAAATACAGTAGGTAGGTAGAGGGATAGAGAGAGATAGGGAAAATACAGTAGGTTGGGGAATAGAGAGGGGGGAGAAATGTAGGTAGGTAGGTAGAGGGATAGAGAGAGATAGGGAAAATACAGTAGGTAGGGGAATAGAGAGGGGGGAGAAATGTAGGTAGGTAGGTAGAGGGATAGAGAGAGATAGGGAAAATACAGTAGTTAGGTCGAGGGATAAAGAGAGAGAGGCAAAAATACAGTAGGTAGGTAGGTAGAGGGATAGAGAGGGGAAAATTCAGTAGGTAGGTAGGTAGGCAGGTAGGGAGATAGAGAGAGAGGGAAAATGTAGATAGGTAGGTAGATAGATAGGGAAAAATACAGTAGTAGGTAGGTAGAGGGATAAAGAAAGATAGGGAGAAATACAGTAGGTAGGTAGGGGAATAGAGAGAGGGGGGGAGAAATACAGGTAGGTAGGTAGATAGAGAGAGAGAGAGGGAAAAATACGGTAGGTAGGTAGGTAGGTAGGTAGGTAGGTAGGTGGAGAGAGGGAGAAATACAGTAGGTATGTAAGTTGGGGGTTATACGGTGGTTGTGTGTACGTGTTTGTGTGTTCAGATGTACATCTACACACAGATTGGTTGGCCATTTAACCAGACTGGGCCACAGCAACGCATGGCCGGGTACAGCTAGTTCTATAATACAATATATGCAGATTGTCTGATAAATTAGTTTTCTTTAAACTAATTTGTTGGGAAGATGACTTTGAATAGCTTTGACTTCCAAATACCTTTTCAGCTATGAAACAGCTAACCTATTTTGCATGAATATAAACACATAAATCACATAAATCCTGTTGCATTGTAGTAATACAGAGGGTAAAACAGTGAAATAGATTTATAGTTGTGATGTTGTTTACAGGTACTCCTTGACTTATTATCATGATTGGGACCAGAAATCTGTCATAAATCATTACGGTTATAAGTCAAGGCACTAATGTTATCCAAAGTAATTTGGTTGATCCTTTTAGCCCTTGTGACATTGAGAGTCACTTGGCAAATGAGCAACCATATAATAAATAAATACCTTTGTTTCAGAAGTTGATGATATAGGGAACTTTTCAGAGTTGGACAAATCTACCGTATCTCTGATTTTTGTCCAACAGAATCAAAATACTTATTAATTGATTCAGAATTCTGATTTTAAAAGTATTAGTTTTTCAGTATAGATGATACATTTCAATCCATTTGGTTATACATTTTCACTGTAATGTTTTAACCATTTTCCATATGTATACTATCTTTTAGTTTAATTGTCAAAAATTGCTTCCTGATTTTATTTCCTGTATTACTTCTAGTCTGCCAGCCATATTGCCTCCAATACCAAGGCCAGTGCAAAAGTTAAAAAGGATAATATGAAATATGCCAGTTGGGCTGCAAACCAAATCAATAGAGCTTACCAGGTGAGGGTTTTGTTAAATTCAATACATTTTTAATAATATATTACTTTTTAAAACTTGATGATACAGAAAAGGAAATTATCATAAAAAGCCACTCACATGCATATTTGCGTGATGACCTACATAACACAGAGTTTTTAAAAACCATTCTTGCGGAAACATGAATACACAATAGGCATTATTTAATTTCTGAATATGTGGATGTTATTTTGCTATCACAAGGACATACTGAACAGGTACAAAATATCCATCCTACCTGTTTTTAAAGGTTTTTTTTCTCAGCATTGCATCATGAATCATTTTTTCCACATTTCATGAGTGCCTTTACTAAATGTATCCAATAGGCTTTATTAGTTTATTTGTCACATTATTGTGTTTACTTTATTTATCTTTTGTCTTGGGAGTGTATCCTAATCTTATCTACATCAACTCTATAGGCAGAGAGACAATGAACTGGTCCACATTTTACCCATTGAGCTCCCCAGTTCAATCCATTGCCCTGATATATTTTTGTCTTAAAAGCCTGACTAGAATCTTCGATTAATTAAGTTTGGATATTTGTAAATGGAAAATTATTAAGACCAGATATTGTGAACAAATACCTAACACGGTGTCCAAGCAATCAAAATGACATTTCTGTACATGGAAATCACCAGATGGAGTATATAAAAATCAAATTGCCTATATTATTGTTAAAAGCAGACAAAGGAGTACAGTTATATTATCAAAGGCATGGCCAGGTGCTGACTGTGGAACAGATTACGAACTGTTTAGATGCAGTTTCCAAGTTAAGCTAAAGAAGAAAGCCAGTCAGTTTCCACAATATGATCTTGAACATATGCCCACCATTTTCAAGAAGAACATTGGGAATTGCTTTGTAGTCCTGAAGCTCACTAATAGAAAATTGGAGGAATGATGGAATGAGCTTAAAGAAGCTGTGTGGGATAAATGTGAAAAGAAACTGCCAGTAGGGAAGGGGGGTGGGGGGAAAGCTAAACTGGATATAAGAATAAACTGTGGAAAATTGCAAAGAGTAGACAAGACAAAAACCTCAGAAAAGGAGTTAAAGAATGTAAAACGGTTCTTAGAAGAGACAAGAACTGTTATTATAACATCTGTAAAGGCATTGATGACACCGATAGAAGAAAATATTTGAAGATGGAAACAGGCCTAAAAAAATAAGGAAAGGCGTTCTAAAGAACTCTGAACTCAGAAGGGCGGTTGCAACTTGAATTGGTAGGGTAGAGTACACTAATAGATAGATAGTAACTAATTAAAAGGAGATCAAATAAAGGTGAAAGCAATGTACTGTAATACTGTACAGAAGATATGTCAACATGCAAAATATATTAGAAGGTGTTCCCTTCTTATAAGAATCTCTGGTATTAGCAGTTAAAGTTAGATCAGCACTGCAGTCATTACCACTACCCACAGAAATATAGCAAGCCACAGAAGAACCAATAAAATTTCTAAGCAAGTTATGTACCAGGAGAACAACAGAATGGCTCATAAATTGAAGTCAATTTACATTCAAACACCAAAAAAGAGAGACTTGCAACTATTGTACAATATTTTGTACAATATTTTGCAAGTCACAGGCTAGCTAAATAGTGCTAAATATAATCCAACACACATTACAGATTTACATAGAAAAAGATACTAGAGTCACGATGGCGCAGTGGTTAGAGTGCAATACTGCAGGTTACTTCTGCTGACTGCCGGCTGACTGCAATTTGGCAGTTCAAATGTCACCACGCTCAAGGTTGACTCAGCCTTCCATCCTTCTGAAGTGGGTAAAATGAGGACCCAAATTGTTGGGGGCAATATGCTGACTCTAAACTGGTTAGAGAGGGCTATAAAGCTCTGTGAAGTGCTGTGTAGTGAATATAAGTCTAAGTGCTATTATAAATATCTTCAGTGGTTGGCATTGTTATATCATGCACTGTAGTAGTTTAGTTGGAAAGGTAAGATTATCTTTGTTTATGAAATAGCCTATCGCTTTAGTTCGTTCTTAATCAGTGCTCTGATTTTATGTTAATAAAGCTTAAATGCTTTATAATATGCAAGTTTCATAATATGCAAATTAGTTTCTTAGTGATAAAAAGTATGTATATGAAACTGACTTTAAAATAATATCAGCAATTTATAAACCTGCTAAAATTCAGTTCTGTAAAGTTAGGTACTATATTTTTAGTTTATTTCTAAATACAGCAGTACAAATTATAAAATGCAATTTTTATTTCATAACTTTATGGTCCAATTCCAAAGCTATTGGTAAGTTATGTTACAAGTGAATCAAAATTATCATTAACTGGCTCATCTTTCAGTTGATTCTTAACAGAACAGTTGCATACTAAAATATACTTAAAACAAATGTCAGCATTTCTTTGTGACTTCATGTATTTATGATACATTGCATACTTCAACTGTATTTTAACTGAAAAGTGACAGATACCATATCTAGCTAAAAACTGCAAGGGGAATTTAAATAGGTGGGATAAAATTACATACATGAGAAATTGGCTTGGATATCAAGTTTACACCCTACTCTTATAAAAGATGCCATAAAAAAACTGCTGAACAAATACCAAACTTTGCTTGACCTGAGTGCACCATGTGGTTTGCCTTGTCCATATGTATTTAAAGCTACTAAAAATCTAAAAACCCAGCAAATGGACTGAGAATGTAAATATTGTTTCTTTGAAACATCTCTGTTGCTAAAGGTTGCCACCTTGTGAGCAAAGCAAAGAAGTATTCCTGCTCGCCCCCCTTTTTTAAGTAAGGAGGATTGAACAAGAACTGAAGTTTTAAGGAAGTAAATAACTCCACTGATAATAGGTTAGATTTGTTAGTGGTTAAAGCATCAAGATAGAAACTGGGAGGCCATGAGTTCTAGTCACACCTTAGACTCAATGTCAGCCAGGTAACTATGGACCACTAAGCTATCAGTGATCAGCTATAGGAAGGAGACAATGGTAAGCCACTTCTGAGAAACCTTGCTGATAAAACTGCAGGGATTTTTCCATGCAGCTGCCAGGATTCAAAAATTGACTTGATGACTCAAACAATTGTAATAGATGACTCTCGTTGTTACATTAAGAGTAAAATTTTATATAATTAAGTGACATTAACGTGGTCACTAGAATGGGATAAGATGTTGTATTACCTACATATTTATTTTTTTTTGCTTTCTATAACTATTTTGTGATTTGGTTAACCATACATTTAAATTATAAGTACATTTTAATTGTAAGTACATTTTTTATCCTTCACTGTATTGATGCATTAAAACAGGCATATTTATGTTCAATTTTTTTCATTACCTTTTTCTATTGAGTTGGAACCAATTACCATATTTTTCCACAGCAATATCATTTTGAACAGTGCATTCTTAAATAATCTTTTCATAGGATTCCTTAACTGCAATAATCGAGACCTACCTTATATTAAAAGATATAGGTAGTCTTCAGCTTACAACCAGAATAGGGACTGGAAAATACACCAGCAAGCAGTACAGACATTAAGCGAGACATCATGGGACCTTATCCAGTTTTACTATCCTTTTTCAATTGGTCGATAAGTGAGACATATGTTTGCAACCTCCTTCCAGCTTCCTTATTGACTTTACTTGTTGGAAGCTTGCTGGGAAGGTCGAAAATGATTTTTCTATTATCACCGGATACTGCAGTTGACAGAAATCCAGGCTGGTGGCTAAGCACATGTTGTGGCCACGGGGACACTGTAGTAATCACAAGTGTGAGGGCCACTTTTAAGTTGCTTCTTTCCAGCACCATCATAACTTCAAACAGTCACTAGGCCAGGAGTGTCAAACTCGAAGCCCAGGGCCCAGATCTGGCCTGTGGGGTGCTTAGATCTATAAAAAATCCCTGGAACAGTGAAGAACTAGCCCACTGTGTCTCTACCAGAAAAAACGGAGCTTGGGGGGGCAAATGCAGCCCCCCCAAGCTCCGTTTTCGCTGGCAAAAGATTGCAAGAGGCTGTTGCAACCTAAAACGGAGCCCGGGAGCACGTTTTCTCTGGCAGAGTGCTTGGGTGCCCCCGACATGAGTGATGGGGAGCAACCACCCTGGCCATGTTTACTCTACCCCCACTCATCCTTGATGTGGCCTTCAATGAAATCGAGTTTGACACCCCTGCCCTAGATGAATGGTTGAACTGAGCCACTACATTTGGTAATGCGGTATAATCTATCTTACAGTATCAATTCCTGTAAAATGAGCAGGGTGTATCCTTTTACCCTCAAATATTTCTTGTTGGCTTCTTAAAAATACTTTATTAGTTATTGCATAGTAGAATGTTGGATTATATAACCCTTGATCAGATCTTACAGAATTACTCTGACCCTCATGAAGAGCTGATAATGATGGGCTGTTTTGCCAATGTTTCCTGTAATTTAATGAGATGTCAGAGCATTCTCTGATGTGTCTTTGTAACCATATGGTATAGATTTAAAGCACACACAAACATCTCACCTAAAGAGCATGCCAAATTGCAGAATTTATATAATTTAGAGGCATGTCTTCACCAGCCATGTATACTAGTGTAACTGTATGAGAGAAAATGTATAGTTAGAGTGGTGTAATAAAACATAATGTAATAAACTGTAGCTGGGTAACTTATATTGAAGATTTCTCTGTGTCTCTGTGTAGTACCAGAATAAAATACAACATATTATTGTTTCAATCATGGCATTATTACAATGGAGCTTTTTAATACCTTGTATTTCTTTTAATATATTTAAAGATAAAATAAATCAAAGATTTCTGAATGCATTTTGGCAAAACAAGCAAGCAAGCTTTTTGTAATTATTGAAACCTATTGAAACTTTTGACTATTGTACTTTATTTGCATGTGTTTTTTAAAAGACACTTTTTTTGCTTTTGTTTTGCACAGTATGCTGGCCGTAGTAAGAAAGAGACCAAGTATTCACTTAAAGCTGTAGAAGACATGTTGGAGGCCCTACAGATCACCCAGTCATAAAGCTTAAGAAGGATGACCGGTGGTGATAACTTCCTTCTCCAGTTCCATAACTGAAATTCTGTTCCCACAGACTTAAAAGTTAATTTTAAATGCCTCATTATGTTAACAGTGGTTTCATGTCAGTAAAAGTTGCTACCTTGAATGATACGTTTTATAAAAAATATAAGATTTCTATTTATTGCTTCTGTGATGAAAAGCCACTGCAGTTAATAAAAAGAGTAAATTCTATCAAACATCAGTTTCTTCAGACCTGGTGGAGCAAATGTTTAAGCCATAACTTGATGTAAAAAATTAAGTAAGTGATAACACAGGATTATTTATTGCACTTGTGGAAGTCTACAAGACTTGTGCAAAATAGAAGTCGCCTATGAAACATGAACTATGGATCAGATTTAGAAGTTTGCCACAATGATCAAGTAATATTCAGCTGGAGATTTTGTATTGCACAATACTATTTATATGACTAATAGAAAATGGTAGAAAAATAGTAAGTGCTAGACTTTGAACCTTATGGATTAAGCACTGAATTTAAGTGAAGCCTTATTGGTAGAGTTACTTTCATGCTGCTGATTCTAACCTGTACCTGAAATGGCTCCTCCATTTTTTAGATAAATGAAGACATTTTTTAAAAAAAATATAACAATTTATTAAGCTTGCATGCTACCCAATTCACAACAGTCAAAAGGAATTATAATAAAACTAATTAAAGATAAAAGATGGCAAGAGACAAGAATAAAATGGAATTAAGTCATGCTGAACTGGCTTTAGTAGCCAATTTGCCTACTTGGATTCTCTTCAAAATTGAACAGTTCTAGTGATTTTATTATGCTGCTATCTGAAAATATATAGAAAAATATACCCAAGGGATGGTCAAACATTGAATTTCTTCCATGGCCTTTCTAATGGATATCCACTTTACAACAAATTGTGTTCATTATTGATTCTGTTGCTGGCCTTTCAGCGTAGAAGGGCTTTAGGGAGAATAACTAATGCTTTCTTTTCATTTGGAACTTTTCAAATATTGTGAAAAAGGATTTCTTTCAGATTTTCTGAATTTGTGTATAACTTAAATATGCTTTCTACGAAGAGAGAAAAAGGGAGTTATATGTAACGTGCTGGTGTGGAAAAGTAATCACTGCCTTAAATTCATAACTATTTAGTTGCAGAACCCACCCTTTTCCTATAACTTGCTTGCGCCATAGGAATTTTTGCCCATTCCTCCACAGCTTTACTTCATTTTTAAAAATGCCTTTGTGCTTTCTCCACATTCTTTGTCCAAATGCCAATTTCCATGCAATAGGAACGTAGTTCAAAAGAATGAACATCTGAGAATGGCTCAAAATTGAGTTATCTCAAAATTGAGTTAATACACATAATAAGTTCCAAAATGGATCTGTTGTAGGACACTGCAAGCAGCTGTTTAAATGGAATAGTCTCACTACATCTCTTAACTTGACGATCCTGTCACTCAAGTCTTTCCTGTATAAATCCAGTGAATATGAAATGTTATTTTTGATTGAATAAATCTAAGATGTATTGGAGTGTTTGATATTGAATATTGTCGGGTGAAATGGGAATCTGCCAAAGTAGCAATCTCTAAGACTATTCCATTCAGTCAGTGTGCATATCAAATGTATTCATTACAACATAATTGATCAAAAGTAATTATTGGATGCTTGATTGTAAGGTTCAATAATTACTTGTAGAAAATTAGGTATTTCCAAGGCTGGAACTGGAACTCAGTTCTAAATACAGTGGTTTTTTTTAAAAGAATTATTGTTTCATAAGGCCATTCAGTCATAAAAAAATATTGCATTGAACATATCCTAGGGTCTGGGAGTAAATTCTTGTCAAGGTACAAAAATGACATTTCCAGGTATGTTAAAGGACAACAGGTTTTTTTTTCCTCATCTGTGTCAGATAAAGTTCATTTGCCAAGCTGCATTCAGATTGAAGAGTCAGAAATTGTGTTTAAATTAGAGTATATTTTAATTTTTCTACCACCTTTATTTTAGATGTAAACAATGCTTGGATTAATAATAGATATTAGAGTATGTGTTTTAAACTTTTACTGTATCCATATTTATTTGACGGAGAACAAGGGATTGTGTTTTTTTATTTTAAAAAATGGATTAGAAATCAATTTGATATTTAAATTAATACATTCATTTTAATTACAAGTAGTCCTTGTTTAGTGACTGATTCATTTAATGATCATTTCCAGTAATAATAACGATGAAAAAGTAACTTTGTGACAAGTTCTTGCATATATCCTCTGAGGGAGATGGGCGGTTGAGAACTATGGGGTATAAATATTTGTTTAAAATGACCTCCATAGGTGTAAAGCAAAGGAAAACTGAAATCAAGTGATAAGCATAGTTGTGGCTTTACTTAGAGGCCACTTCCCTTAGTTGATGGTCCCAATTGTGGTTGCTAAATGAGGATTATCTGTAAACCAAACATTTGTTCTTCAAATGTACTTTTCTGGAATTAATGGATACAATATAAGTGATGTGCTATTAATAGCAGAGTTTAACTGCAAAATTGCATTAAGGCTGTTCCTGTTAACGTAATTTTCTCATGACACCATTTCTAAATTCTCTATGTTGAGCTGAGGTTGTTATCACATCAGAACGTGGCTTGTAGAGGAGGGTGGTAGGAAAACTGCTTCAGAGAACTAATCATCAGTTGAATGAGTGCATTCTGTATTCCACACCCCACCTCTTTTCCTTTTCCACATAGTTTGGGCATTTTGCTTTTTGAAACTTGTTTCACTTGGCGCTGACTTCATGATAAGGGCTAGCTAAGGAAGGGAGAGGACTGTAATGATGCATTGGCAAGATTTTAAGCTATGACATAAATCATTAAAAAGGTATAAGGGGCAGGCCAGATTTTCTTTCCTGCAGAGAGAAAGGCTGGGTAGAGGTCTACAGCAGGGGTCTCCAACCTTTGCAACTTTAAGTCTGAAGGACCTCAGCTGCCAGACTTCTCCAGCCAGCAAAGTCTGGGAGCTGAAGTCCTTCAGACTTAAAGTTGCAAAGGTTGGAGACCCCTGGTCTACAGGGTTAATTTTATACGAGGGATTTGTCTTGCATATAATCAGTGTGCAGCTAGAATGAACATATATATTAATAAATAAAAATGCCTTTTTCTCAAATCAGTATGGAATGGGCGTTGTCACTCAGTATGATCTGTCTTTTACACTCAAAGGTTTTTGACAAACCTCTCATTGGCTAAACATTCATTAGTTCACTTCAATCGCATAAATAAAATATTTTGTTTGGAAAAATTGTAGAAACGTAAATTACAAAACATAATTTTAGCCTATTCGTGACCAAGTTTTAAAAAGTATTGTTTGTATATTATTGATTCATCAGACCTGATTTAATGCAGATTAAATTAAGAGAGATTAAAATCTCTTAATGAGATTTTTAAAAAATCAGACTCATGTTTTCTCCTTCAATAAACTTCTATCCATTTAAAAAAAAATATGTGGCTGAACACCTCACAAACTGTAGTCCAATTCCCTGCGTACATCAAGATGAAAAAGTTCCAGTTCATTAATTTACCTTATAACTGGGCTAACTGTATACTTTTGTGTCTACAAAAGTAATATATTAAATAAAACTCTTGAAATATTTTCTATCTTCCTAAAAGTACTTAGCTGAAGTTTTGGGTTCTGATAAGGGTATAAGGAAGGAAGAATTCACTTAAATAGTGTTCCATCATTTGTACAATCTATCTTTTGGGTGGTAGTTTAATTCGATTTTGCTTCCGTTATCTCATATTGCTACAGAGCCTTATCCATTTCATTTTATTTCTCCCTTGGCACAATTGTCTTTGTGACCGCATTCATGCTTGCTGCACGTTGTATTATAAAGTTACGTGGGCTTCAGACATTTTACAACGGAAGGACAAAAACCCCTAACTACATTTTCTTTCCTTCCGAGAATTCCATTGTTGCATTTTCCATCCACCCAAGAATATCACTGTCCTTTGCCATAAAGTGGTTTATACTGTAAGAAAAGATTTCATAGTAATAAACTTTACAACTCAGAACTTACAAGTTAGCAATGTCAGTACAATAATACTATTTGTGCAAGAGATGCACTACCTAGTGGAACCAAAATTGCATGTATAATATTTATGTTAGAAATATGGGCTCTACATTCCTATTAATGAACTCCTAAAGAACGATTGAATGTTTACCAGCTGCATTGCACTGTTGGCACATGTTTGCCTTGTGCGCAACAGAAATATCCTGAATACTTAACACATCTTATTGCCAAGTAAGGTCTCCCCAGTTCTGTAGTCTGTGAGGTCATGGAATTCAGCACCAAGTCATCCAGTTATTGTTTAACTCAATCTCCTATCAGTTTTGGCCTTTTAATAGTTCCTTCCTGAATAAAATAACACAGAATACTGAATGCACTCATTAATCTCAGAACGTGAAGTGGGCAATAAATAAATATCCAGGTATTATGGAAGTCCAACTGCCATAATTTATAAGAATATTACTTTTATGAAGAAACTGTTTGTTGCAGGGTCCATGTCTGTGTGGTGGTGAATTTTTTGCCACTTACTCAGAAAGGCAAATGTATGCAGATTTGTAAGGAATTCAATAGTATGACTATTACAGGTAAACTACTTTACAACTGCAGCTAAGTTTTCCCATTGTGCTGAGCTAACGCATGGGTTGGTTGCCTGCCCACCTGCTTCTTAATTGATGTGTGAGGCTCAGCAACTCAATAATTAGCAACTCAAGATTTGCAATATGTAATTGTGTACAACTTAAGGATGAAGTAGGGCTCTTTTGTCTTCACAAATCAAATGTGATCATTTTGATCAAGCAAAAATATATCTTGTATATAAAATGGCATCTATCCAAGGGGGGAGGGAGGTTGCAAAGAAGGGTATATCTTGCAGTTGTCTTCAGATAAGTCAGCATCCTCAGTATCTCAACGTCACTGAAATTCTACAGCTTATATTATTTTAGATTTATCACACTTTCATGGACTTCTTCCTTGCTATTACTCATGTAATAATAGGGCAATTCACCAAGCAAGGAAATCTCAAGGAAATCTCCAAAATATGAATCTATAAGAAAGAAAATTTTAATACAGGAAAACTTGAAAAAGCTTTATACTTAGGCACTTTAAAAATTGTTATGACTCTGGGTAAACTTTAGCATCTCTCTGTCTCTCTCTCTCCCTTCCTCTCTTCCCCTTTTCCTCTTTGAAGGAGCAGAAATCATCCTGGGGTTAAATTTGGATTCATATATTAAACTTATTTTCAAGTTTATTCACAAAGGGGCGGTGTCCAATAAACTATGATATATTTATGGTAGGAGCTGCCTGCAGCAGACATGAAATTAGAAACTTCAAAATTTTCTCTCTTATGGTGCTTTCTTTTTTAAAAAAAAATGTTTTTCCAAGTCTGGAAAGCAAGAACCAAGTTTTTTTAAAAAAATTATCATTAAGGCTGTTCTTCCATAATTTATGCTAAGAGGTTTTGGCCTGTTTATATATTTTGGAATTTGGCAAAATTAGTAACGTGATAGTCCATTTTTAGTGAACATATCAAGCAATAAATAATGACACATGCTGTTTAGGGAGAGATCTGTTCTTCAGGGGAGGGCTTGGTGGCCCTGAAATGGCCAGGTTCTTCCAGTCCAAATTTCGTAGTGTTCGGCAGTATGTTTTAATTCTGAACTAAACCAGATGCTGATCAGTTCTGTTCTTATTATCGACTTGATGTTGAGATGGTAACCAGACCCTTATTTGCAATGTTAACATTTGGAACAGATTAACAGCAGTTAGGCTGAAATGAGAAACCCCCACTTTACTAAAGAGGTTCAGTACATGTAATGCTGTAAAATCAGAAAGCCTGAAGTGTGTTAACTAGAAATAAATAAGTTAACTGTCTGTCATGCGTTCCTCACAAGGGATATGTTGTTTCCACTTTCAATGCCCATTTTTAAAAGGATTTTTTAAAGCGCTCTTATGAGAGTGAGATCAGCCACTATCATCTGGAGGAGTCTTGACTTCAGACAATTTCTGTCTCATATTCCCACCATATAGGAAAATGGGGAAAATGCAACAACATAACCACAGAGTTAGATTTCTGTTAGTTTTAATGTAACCACCAAGAGCAACAACAATATATATCTATAAAACAAGACATTAAAGATTCTGCCTCTTGCTGGGGGCAAACATCTCCTTTTTTTATTTTTCTAGCTAGAAATGTTTGAAGAAATAAAAACAGTTTTGTAAAGTTAGTTTATTTCCTTGGTTCTGTTGCCTCCCCTTGGCACTTTATATTTTCTGAGAATATTTCACCCTATTTTGCAGCCCTTAAAATTTCAAATTAATTTCAGCAATGGTAAAATTTCTTCCTTCAAAGACAGGAGTGAGCAATCTAAGTCATAGAAATCCAGAGGTGGTATGCTGCTGGTTCACACCCGTTCAGGCGAACTGGTAGTGGCAGCGGCGTGAGACGTCATCAAGGCATGTCTGCATGCGCAGAAGGTTCACACACTCCCGCTACCAAACTGGTAGTGAAGAAAATAGAATACCATTACTGATAGAAATCTATATGGTATGGTTACTATGTATGATCTGGTCGCTGAAATAAAGACTTACTGACAGAGATTAAAAGACTGGCTTTTTTCACAGGCATTAGGGATCAAAATATGCTATAAGAAGACAACAAACTCTCATCCAGCTATGTTCAAGGATGCTTAATAACAAGCCCCACCCTCATAGTCTTTCACAAGATTGAAATCCTGCAGGCCAGGATGGAAAACAGCTATTGACTTAACATCTACTAACTTTAACCCAGTGCTTCTCAATTATTTTCTGTCATGCCCCCCTAGGAAGAAGAAAACATTTCGCGCCCCCCGCGCGACTGTAAATAGTATCATTTGTCTATAAAATTGTTATAAGTACACCTCTGCCGAGGTCAAACGCGCCCCCTTTACGGAGCCTCGCGCCCCCCCCTGGGGGGCCCGCCCCACTATTTGAGAAGCACTGCTTTAACCCAAGAATGCCTGGAGAGAGGAATGGTCCAAGGTACCTTCTTGTAGCCTAACCATTAGTGAACCCTCTACCAAATCACTTGGTTTTATTAAACAGACTTGCTTTGTCTGGTCAAAATTGAACAGAATTAGGTATGATGCTGGAAGAATGCAAAGATCCCTCTTTGTTCTGAATGTGATGCTGATATGCAAACTATTACACATATTGTGCAAGATTGCCCACAATTCAGATTCCCTATAAGATCTGAATGAAGAAACGCCAGAGGCAATCGCTTGGATAGCTGAATTGGAAATCCAGTTATGAGGCCTGTAAAACTTTTGTATAAAATTATGTGGGTTGTACACATATGTTTACTTCTATCATGTTCTCATCATACGCTAAATAATAGCGGTCAGATGAGTGGAATCACCTGGTTGTTATGGCACTTCTTCATTTTATATTTTGGATTTTAATATATTCCACATGTTTTAATGTTATATAGTTTAAAGTATTTTTGCTTATATGTTCATTGTTTGTTTTTATGCTGTAATTTATTTCACCCAAATTACATCACATTGCTTAATATACTTAATTATTTATCCATAACTAATTTTTTAAAGTGGGTGAGAAGAGGAAATTAGGATATCATGGAAACATCAAATATATATCAATTGACGTAGCCAATCAAAGACAAAGGGGTTAATTTAGTCCCAGATAAACTCAACCTTGCTCAGTGTCATCTTAACTGCTTAATCAACTCTATTCCCTACATACGTCTTAATTAAGCAGTACGGATTAAGCCTTCTTTCTTATATCAGTGATTATGAAAAAGTGGTTTAAAATGGATTTAAAAAAAGAACAACTTGCAGGAATTCATTTATTCAGGCAGATATACAGGTAAAAATCATGGAATTTTACAGGACAAGAACTAAAGACTTGGTTATAAAAGCTATAAAAAAATTGAAAGGTTAGTTATTTTTGTGAACTTCCATCAATTCAGTTTCATGAATGTTTGGCCCAATATTCCATCATCAGCCTTTCATTCCAGAGTTTTAGGTCAGGCTTCTGTTTTGTTTTCCACTGATTGTTGATACATTACTTATTCCCCAATTTTAATCTCTATCCCTCCCTTCCCCTTAATATTCTTCAAATTGAGAAGTTCTCTATTATTAAATTATAGTCCCTCCTACTCAAGTTCTTATTAAACTGAGGTCATAAAAAAATCCAAACTATGATGAGTTTTATAATCCCATATTTATTTGCCACTGAAGTTAGCAGAGAATTGTGCAATGTAAATACTAATAAAAATGGATGCAAATGGAAAATGCTTGATGGTTGGCAAGCCTAAGAAACTACTATCCAAATTTACATCTCTGTATTTATTCTTCAGTGCTGTTAAAACGTATCAGATATAAAAGAAATTATTGTAAGTGCAGCCAAGAACCTTGAACAATTTCCAGAAAGGCTTTTTCTACATCTGATATAAAGTCCCTGTCTATCCAATTAATGTGGAGTTAACTTTCTGCTAATGCTTACCATGACCCTTGGTCAGATACATATCATTTTCATTTCAAAGTTATCAAGACACATTTCAAATTAGACTTCTTTCTCAAAAAGTCTCACTCGTCAAGTATGATCCCCTTTGTCTCACTGTTAACCTTCTTGCAGATGTGGCCTTTAAAGTCCTACTTCGAGATGCAATACTAAACCAAATTCAGCCACCATCTTGTCTACTGAGTCTTCTCACAGTTCTGTTGAATGGTTTGAAATTTTACCTCATAAATAGGGTAATCAGGGGGGGGAAAAACTGATTTCAGCTTAACTACTTCCCTGTCACATTTTTCTAATTTAGGGTAGGTTTTAGATTACTGCTTCTAAAATTGATGTAAACTTCCAATCAGTGATTAACGTTACAAGCTAAAGATTGTTCTGTAAAGGCACGTCAATAAGAGGATGGAAGGAGTGCATGAACAAGGGTTTTCTTAGTCTGGTTGTGACTTGGGTGATGCGAAACATAACCTTTGGGCAAATTTCCCACAAAAGGCCACGACCTTTGTAACCTTGCTGGAAAGAACTCCACCATGAATCTGTGTCTTTGTTTGATGGAGAAGAGTGAAGGAAAGCAAGTTAACCAGTCTTTAAAAATGGGGGGAGGAGGGGAAGGCTATTTCATAATGTAATTATTGCTATGATTCTTGAGCTGAGGAGAATGGAATGGAGTGGAGTGAAGTGGAGTGGAATAGAATACTGTGAAACTGTGTCAATAGAATAGAATAGAATAGAATAGAATTCTTTATTGGCAAAGTGCTATTGGACACACAAAGAATTTGTCTCTGGTGCATAAGGTCTCAGTGTACATACAAGCAACAAGTGTTAAACCATGATCATAATCATCATAAAATACATTCATCATAAAACATAATACTCAGTGATAGCCATAGGATCCTAAATAAGCAATCAACATAAATCATACTAGGATACTAAATAAAACAATTAATATAAATTGTAAGATACAAGCAACAAAGTTATAGTCATATAACTAGTCTAGCTATCTGCGAGATCGGATCCTGCCCCACACATCCTCACGACCGATTCGCTCCCACAGAGAGGGGCTTCTCCGGGTGCCGTCCACTAGACTTTGTCAGCGGGCGACGCCCAGGGGAAGGGCGCTCTCTGTGGCGGGCCCGGCCCTCTGGAACGACCTTCCCCCTGATATTAGAACGACCACCGACCTCCGCTCCTTCCGTGTAAAATTGAAGACCCATCTCTTTCGACTGGCCGGCCTTGAATAGTTCTCTCTGTCTTTTAATTATAAATTTTAATGGGTTTTTAATTTATATTTTTAGCACGGGTAGATTTATTTAATTCTATTTTAAGTAATATTTGTATTATTGTATACTGTTTTTAATTATGCCTGTGCACCGCCCCGGGTCCCTGTGGGGAGAGGGTGCGGTTAATAAATCACAACTTAAATAAGAAGATAAGGAAATAGGTAATATGAAAGATGAGAAGGATAATAGTAATATAGCCCCATTAGGCAGTTTGATAGTGTTGTGGGAATTAGAAGTTTAGCATAACTAAATGAAAAATAACTAAGAGGAGAAGGTTGAAATAATTGGTAGTGAAAGTTACTGAACTTCTGCAAATCATCATTTGAGACTGATGTATTGAGATGCATTTCAGATAGTTTGTATGACAGCATTCGTAATCTCTTACTTTGGGGCCTTTTAAAATCCCAAGAAATCTGGATATCATCAGGTTGTCTGCCCTTTATGAGATAGTGCTTATGGGATGAGACTTTAAGGCATGTACATGCTTTCTTGACATACATTTTCAGTCTGTGTAGAGACAGATATAGTTCTCTTCCCCATAGAAATCTCCAAATGTACTTCAAATGTTCACATCAAGTAAAACCTAGATATTTGCATATTTATTTGAGAATTTTAGCTAGTTTAGTCAAAATGCTTTTGGCTTCCTTAGAAATGCCCTGAGTATTTTGACAAAGTAGGAACTGTCAAGTTTGCTTGAAATATTGTTTTTGGTGGGATTTAGTCGGAGCCACAACCCTTACAATGAACAAATTTTGTAAGTTTGCCTGAAGCCAATGGAGCTTCAGAGCTTATTGTAAATGAAGCTCCAGTGTGAATACATTTCTTCTTTCCTTCTCCTATAAATGCATAACAGGTTATGAAAACTGTTCCATAAATAATTGGGAATGATCTAAGGTATTTTACAAGGAAATCCAAGAGATAGAAGTCTATTCAAGAATATAGTACTGAACTTTGGAGGAAACGAAGCAACAATGGACGTTACTCACTGACTGCGGGAGAAGAGCATAGTGGAATCTTGAGTCTTACTAAACATTTAGTGGTTATGTTGGAATAGAGCATCTGGAAGAAATGGCTAGCTGCAACTCTACAAAGAGCTATTTGTTGTTTGCTACTGACAACTACTACATGGAATATCCATGTACAAAATTGTCTCCCTGACAAATGGAACTGTATGCTCTTATTTGTCTCCTATTGAATTTAAATTTGGTTGCCTGCTTTATGGGTCACTAACATTGTATAAGAGAGTCAATTTAGTCTTGTTGTTAAAGGATCAAGCTAGCAACTGGGAGACTGAATTATAGTC
Organism: Rhabdophis nuchalis; assembly: GCA_039707465.1. Lineage (NCBI taxonomy): Eukaryota > Metazoa > Chordata > Lepidosauria > Squamata > Natricidae > Rhabdophis > Rhabdophis nuchalis. The sequence continues at coordinate 200,411,124 of CM077645.1, forward strand.
TTTCACACAAAGCTGGTGACTTTGGGCCAGTCACTTTTTCTTCAGTCCTAGGAAACAGACATTGGCAAAACATTTTTGAACAATCTCAACAAGAAAAAGGACTAATCCAGCCAATCTCTGGGAGTCAAAAGCTTTAAAAAAAAGTCTAGCCTGTGTAATTAGTGTATGATTCAGAATGTTGTGTGAATCTTAGCAATGGGTTAATTGAATAAACCCTATTAATGATGAATAAACATCATACAAACTTTCAGATATATACTGACACACTTTAAATGCACACTATGACAAAAATGCTAGATGAAGCTAATCACTTTCTCTCAGCTTAACCATTGAGCATGGTTGTTTTGTTCTCTGCCTTGAGTTACTTATGTATATAAGAATAATGGTATGATTCAGAGGTGGAATTCAGCAGGTTCTGACTAGTTCTGGAGAACCGATAGTGGAAATTTTGAGTAGTTTGGAGAACTGATAAAAACCACCTCTAACTGGCCCCGCCCCCATCTATTCTCTGCCTCCAGAGTCCCTGCAGATCAGTAGGGAATGGGGATTTTGCAGTAACCTTCCCCTAGAGTGGGAGGGAATGGAGATTTTACAGTATCCTTCTCCTGCCACGCCCATCAAGCTACACCCACCAAGCCATGATACGCCTACCAAGCCACAGCCACAGAACTGGTAGTAAAATTGTTGAATTCCACCACTGGTATGATTGTATGTATGTATGATCATTCCTCTTTGTTATTTATTTACTTCCAACTTCCAAAGTCCTAGTACCCTACGTCAACAAACGCAGAAAGAAAATGCATATATTCTAAAAGAAAAGAAAAAAGTCAATATTCTGATTTTATTCATTTCAAGATGTTCTGGGCTTTTTTTAAATCCAAAGTTATCTTTCTGCATCTTTATATAGTTGACTAAATTGAAATATGTTAATTTTGGCCTGACTGGTATCTTGAAACCAAGTCTTTGTCTTGTCATCCGTGTTCTGTAAGGAATTGTTATAGGATTGTTAAGCACCAGGATCTTTGTTTTATTTTCATTTTGAAACTTGAAAACCTTCTGTCAGATTGGTTGGATCAAGACTCCTTAGGAAATCCCACTCTGATGAAAGCTATTTGGAATTTGATCGCTGCTGTTGAGCCAATTTCTCTTTCGAAAGAAAGAAAGAAAGAAGAAAGAAAGAAAGAAAGAAAGAAAGAAAGAAATAATAATAATAATAATTTAATTTATAACCCGCTCTCTCTCCCCAAAGGGACTCGAGGCGGGGCACAGGGAAATTAAAAATACATATAAAAACCACAAACAATACAGTATTAAAAATAATTAAACTAAAACCCTGCGCTAAAATCCCATGTTAAAACTAAGACAAACCCCTTAAAAACCCTAAAAACAGTTAAGCTATCCCAGGCCGGCCAAGCAGAAGAAATGTGTTTTTAATTTTTGACGGAAGGAGCGGAGGTCCGTGGTTGTTCTAATTTCGGGGGGAAGGTCGTTCCAGAGGGTCGGGCCCGCCACAGAGAAGGCCCTTCCCCTGGGCGTCATCCGCTGGCATAGCCTGGTGGACGGCACCCGGAGAAGTCCCTCTCTGTGGGAGCGGATCGGCCGCAGGGATGTATGGGGCAGGATGCGATCCCGCAGATAGCTAGGTCCCGTGCCATGGAGCGCTTTGAAGATGATGACCAGCACCTTGAAGCGCACCCGAAAGACGACAGGCAGCCAATGCAGCTAGCGCAGGAGCGGTGTTACATGGGAAAATCTAGAAGTTCCCATAACTGCCCGCGCGGCAGAAAGAAAGAAAGAAAGAAAGAAAGAAAGAAAGAAAGAAAGAAAGAAGGAGAAAGGGAGGGAGGGAAGGAAGAAAGGAAGGAAGGAAGGAAGGAAGGACAGGTTTGCTTGGTATCACATCCCCAAATGGGAGATAAAAATGAGGTGTAAAGTGTATGCAATGTGGCTCGTACCTAAGATCAGTAACTGGAGAGCTTGCTTTTTAGATCTGCCAAGATGATAAAGAAGAAAATCTCTTTGTGAAAAGATAAACACTGGAAGGGACTGACAGTGATATGTGCTAGTTGGAAAAAATCCAGCTTTTTTAAAAAGTCTTTAAAACATTGGCATAATTGTATACTTTGGATTTAGGCCTCCTGATAATGATACTTTTTGACCCTCATTTTTGGTCCGATTCCAATCTGAAACAAGCTAAAATACCTTTCCTTGTTACAAACATGAGTTCAGCAGGATGTCTGACAGTACATGGGATGGTGCAATGTGCCACAGGGAGAAACATTTTCACTCGGATAGTAGATGAAATTTCAACATTCGTGTGGCTGGTGGAAATTGCTAACCTTTAAAAAAAAAATCTAATTCTACATATCCCTTGGGATGAGATGATGGGAGTTTCCACTCAGTTTTTATTCAACCTGTCTGTCTCCAAGATTTAAAATATATTTACCAGAATTCCCAGTCAGTCCTAATCCTTCAAATGGATACCATGTGTCAGGCCCCAAGAACCAAGAATGATATGTGGAGTTACTTCGGAGTAGATTTATTGTTATTTGCCTGCAGACAGAATCTTGCCAGATTGAAGCAACTATCGGCATAACTATACTGTAGATATACTCTGTGAATTGCTGGGAGAGGCATCTTAGCCCTCTTCCTGCTTCCAAGCTCCATTGTCTTTTTCCCCTCTGGGAAGCAGACCTTTCCTCCTGAAATTCCAGACTACATTCCGCCACATTAGTTTACCCAAGCATCCAACTTGATTCTTGAATATATTACTAAACCATATTTTAGAAACAGGCTCTCTTGCTTCATGTTCTCCTCCATCAGAGATAAAATCTCAGCACATCATGTAAGAATGAATGTAGAATGAATGTATTTCAATGGAGATTGTGTGGGGTGGTGCACGGAGGGAACACCAACCAAAGTGTATTTCTGAATGTGAAGATGTCAGATGTTTCAATACTTTTCATTAAAGGTAGTATAATGAATAATCCCAAGAAGAAATCCAATACGTTGAGTTTTCTGACAAAGTCCTGCTCAGGCTCTGATTTAAGCCCATCAGTTTCTGACAAATGCAATTTCATTTGTCCTAAGGAGATATATTTGTATGGTAACACTTCTCAATGGAAATCTGGACTTGTTAAACCATTTCAATATACAATAGCAGAGTTGGAAGGGACCTTGTAGGTCTTCTAGTCCAACCCCCTGCGTGGGCAGGAACCTTATACCATTTCAGACAAATGGCTATCACATCTTTTTAAAGACTTCGAGGGTTGGGGCATTCACAACTTCTGGAGGCAAGCTGTTCCAGAGGTTAATTGTTCTAACTGTCAGGAAATTTCTCCTTAGTTCTAAGTTGCTTCTCTCCTTGATTAGTTTCCACCCATTGCTTCTTGTCCTGCCCCCAGGTGCCTTGGAGAAAAGTTTGACTCCCTCTTCTTTGTGGCACCCTCTGAGATATCGGAACACTGCTATCATGTCTCCCCTGGTCCTTCTCTTCATCAAACTAGACATACCCAGCTCCTGCAACCGTTCTTCATATGTTTTAGTCTCCAGTCCCCTAATCATCTTGGTTGCTCTTCTCTGCACTCTTTCTTTATATTGAAGATGATTTGTAGATAGCAAAATCACCATGTTCTCCTAGTCTTACAAGCCTTTCTTCTGATGTATTCAGTTCACCTGTGCTTATTGGAGTATTAGTGCTTCTGAATCATATTAAATAGGAGAGCTCTTATATTATGGAGAAGCAAATTAAATTTCATTACTTTCTAGTCTAGCAATCTGCATCATAAACTCTGGTGCATTCTGAATAATAAACTATTCATCAAGATTCCTTCCTTCCTTATGTGTGTCAAACATCCATCATCAAGGACAAGTTTAAAGGAACCTATTTATTGCATCATTTGACAGAAGTGAGCATACATTGAACTATTGCTATGTAGGAATGTATCATGAGACTTAACCCATTTTCTTATTGGTAGTATAGTTTTTTCCCCATTCTAGATATTTATAGTTATTTGGATCCAAAGATGGTTTACATTTAAGGAATGAACTTTTCTATAGACAGGATATACTGTATGTCCAGAAGAGCTTCAACCAATGGAAATGAAAAACAGCCTTTTTAGTGACATACAATTAGGGGTTCAAATCAATACTTTATATTGTATCTAAAAATAAGCCAGCAACCACTATAGATCTTTCTAACATGATCTAATATCACATGTTGGTTAGCAACCTTATTGCCACATTTTATGCTAACTATAGCTTCTGTAATTAGCACAACCCTGTCTTGTTGATTGTATCTTTGTAAAAACTCCAAGTTCTCTTGAAACCTTTACAATTAAAAGGGCACATTTTTATTTGTGTTCCTGGTTTTTGTGATGGTTTCTTACTTGGGTTCTCTTTGTATTTAATCTGATGACAAGTTCTGTTTATGCTTATGAACATTCGAAGCTTTCATTGCAGCAACAGTTGTCAAAAATAATTAAGTCTTCAAAGTCTGGATATTTTGCCTGGACATTCCTTTGTTCCTGGAACTATTTTCCCCCCTTTTCATTTCCCTGAATTAGGATTTGTTGCAACAGTTTGTTTGATCTTACTTTTCTTAAGGAAGTTCTATATTTTCTCTAAAGAAAATAACCTAAGCATTCTAAACTGACATTCAGTTGCTTTCCTTTAGTCAACAAACCAGATTAATTTTGAAAGAGGAAATTGTACGTTCATTACGTTTTATTTCTTTGGTGATGAAAGGTGACATTTTTATACTCAAAATTTTCATTGATTTAAAAGCACAATAACATTTTTCATCTTGCGTATTATATATGTGATATGTGTGTGTCTTTGAGTATGTGTGCTAAAGACATTTACTTATTTTTCTTTGTTAACAGATGACTGACTGATTTAATCAACTTGGTTTGCTAAACACAAGTTCACATTTTGTGCCAGATGAACGTGATTTGTTTGGCTTTGATGTAATGTTGCATAATCCCAGCTACTGTGGGTTGTAAATGTTGCTTTATGGTTAAGATAACTTTACAAGTTCAGTTAATTGTGCTTTATTCAATACATAACCATTAAGCAAACAATGACTCAGTGTAATTGTTGTTGCTGTTGCTGTGCTTCCCTGAAAATAAGACAGGGTCTTGTTTTCTTTTGATCTCCGAAATAAGCGCTTGGCCTTATTTTCAGGGAGGACTTATTACTTTTGAGGTGCAGGAGGCGGTGAGCATAGTCACCTCATGGCTGCTGCTGTGTTGCAATATTTCCAGGGGAGGGCTTATTTTAGCACATGCTTATGATCGGGGGAAACAGGGTGTCATATCACTCATATTTCTAAAAAAGTCTGGCAGCATGTCTAAAACAATAAAAATGAAAAAAAAATGTAGAAATAACACTGAAAGTAATCGGAGTTATCTGTAGAACAATTAAAACCCATTCTATCTTTTCTTTTCACAAATATAAAGTCAACTTTAAATTTAAGTTGACATTACAACGAAAAAGTGGGGAGGAGGAGGAGGAGAAAAAGAAGAAGGAGGAAAAGGAGAAGGAGGGGAAGGGAAGAAGATGAAGTTATAATCCTTCAGTTAATTAATATGGTATGCATACTAATAGTACTAATAGACTGTAATACTCAATTTAGACCTCTAAGGCCCCACTTAATTAAGTGCTTTTTGGGTTGCAGCCACAAGAGGTTCTCAGCATAGGTTGATATTTGGGTCAATACTCTTTGAAGTCTTCAATACCTTGACCATTCATGCTGGCTCAATGTACATGGAGTTTTCTCAAACTGGCAGCCACACTTTGAATGCAAATTTGGAAATAATAACTATGGCCTAAATAGAAATCCAGCACATTTCGCTGAGATGGTAAAGATTACAGTTGGGGTCCCATATGCTTCCCTGTCCTCTTCTTTTCTTCCATTGACCATCATTGTTGATTCACAGGACCGCCAATGCTCTGCCTGTCAACAATATTGCTCTTAAACTTAACAATACAAACATCAAAAGAGAAGACGCCTTCAAACCAAGCTTTGACTTCTATAAAGGACAGGGTTGGGTTCCTACTGGTACGGTATGGTTCGGCTGAATAGGTAGTAACTCTGGCGGACAGGTGACCGTATCAGTTCTATCCTCAGAGGTGCCATCTTGATTTTCCATTTTGCACATGCGCAGAACAATCGTCACTGAAAAAAATGTTATTTTTTCCCCTTTTTAAATGTTGTGCACATGTGCAGACCATTTTTAATGCAAATCAGCATGTGCGCATGTGCAAAGTTTTCGGGCACTGAACTGGTAGTAATGGTGGCAGGAACCCACCCCTGATAAAGGTGTATTAACTTAACGCAGTATGACACCATATGTTCACAATTTTCCGGGGGGGGGGGGAGGGGAATTGATACTTTCCATGTTAAATATTAGATCTCTCAATAGACCTGCTATATGAGAAGGCAGATTTAAATGTTACATATTATCTTAGAACAATATAAATAAACTGTCAGACACCATATTGCCTAATGCGGCTCTTTTTATTTGCACCCTAAACTTTTGTGTGAGAAAAGGAGTTTAGAATAATATGCTAACTTCTGTTCACCACAGTTTCAGTGATGGTGCTGTTCCTTATTTGCCCTTGTTCCTTAAATATAATTCATGTAAAATGTAATAGTATTTTTATTAGATCTATCAGATAGCTGGATTTTTCTTCTTTCTTTCATAGTCTTTCTTAATGAGGGGACTGTTTAATAAATAAAAAAAACATTTAGTCACATTTCTAAATTATCATAGAATAACAGAGTTGGAAGGGACCTTGGAGGTCTTCTAGGCCAACCCCCTGCTTAGGCAGGAAACCCTATACTATTTTAGACAAATCCAATCTCTTCTTTAAAACTTCCAGGGTTGGAGCATTCACAACTTCTGCAGGCAAGTTTTTTCACTGATTCTAACTGTCAGGAAATTTCTCCTTAGTTCTAAGTTGCTTCTCTCCTTGATTAGTTTCCACCCATTGCTTCTTCTCAGGTGCCTTGGAGAATAGCTTGACTCCCTCTTTTTTGTGGCACCCTCTGAGATATTGGAACATTGCTATCATGTCTCCCCGTAGTCCTTCTTTTTATTAAACTAAACATATCAAATTCCTGCAACCGTTCTTCATATGCTTTAGCCTCCAGTCCCCTAATCATATTTGTTGCTCTTCTTTGCACTCTTTCTAGAGTCTTCACATCTTTTTTTACTTCTGTCTTGATTCTGATCTTTAAAATGTTGAGCCTAATTCTGCATTTGCACAATATAATTGTTATTTTTTCATTCTAGTTACACTTTTGGGGAGTTCAGAGATTGGTTACATTATGTTTCAGGGTGATGTGGTTGAGTTCATTCTGCAAACCAAGATTAAAATAATCTATAATTGCATATGAAAGCAACTACATTATAGAGAATATGTCTTCCTCTTTGCTATCTCATATATCCCAGAAATGCTTTGGTGGTGGTACTTCTGAAGACCACCATTTTTCCATGGGTATTTAAGTTGCTTTATATGATATTTCTTTTAAAGTGCAAAACTCATCTGCCTTGACATTATTGCACTTGCCACTTAATAAAACACTGTGTTTGTGTGTGTTTCTGCCATTGTTAATTTTATTTAATTCTGTTGGATTGCCATTCTATTAGCTTGCTTTGATGTGTTTCTTTTATTGGCTGCTATGCCATGAATATACATTTTTTACACTTTGTGCTCATACTGGAGTAAAAGTATTTTAATAAAGATGTGAATCTATGTGCATACGTAATATATATGTGATTTATAAATAAATAAGACAAGATTGTAACAAAATTCATTCAAATATGACATGTTTGGCTTGGCCGTCTCTTGAATTGGACTCAATTAAAAGTTAGAGCTGAAATGTTTTATTTATAAAATGGCAAGCCATCACCTCTTAAAGATAAGAATCTTTTCAAGGCTTCACGATTGCTTCTCTAGGCCTTCTGAAGAACTCTCAACATTCCTGCAAAACCATTAGCACCAGAAATGCCAGACTGATGGCAGCCGTGACATACACATAAAAAGTGAAGTGAGCCTGATTTATAAGCTTCATAATTCTATATTTCAAAAAAGAGGCTTTGATCTCTAAATCTGTGAAAAGAGGGCCTAGCACCTTCGAGATTATCAATGCAGATAGAACCCTTTCAACTTTACTTCTGGTTTCAAGTTAGGTATTTAGAAAGAAAACAATATCAGGGCAACCGAGAGACCCAAAACGACCCACCTCACCAATTCTCTCCTTTAAAAAAAGTTAAAACATCAACAAAGCAAAAAAATAAAAATCCACAATATTAAGTATCCAAATGAACTTTGCTGTTTATTAAAATCCAGTCATGCACCTCATGTTGTTTGGCTTGTTTTCAAAGAGTGAAAAAGAAAGTCGATGAGGATAAACCCACAGGAGGTAGGAAGGATAGATAGCTGAGATACCCTTTATTAAAGTAGGCATTTCAACTGAAAGCCTCTTCAAGCAATTAACAACAAGCAGAATCCCTAAACAAATGAAGTAATTATTATTATTATTTTTGTTATTGTCATCAGAAAACCAGCAGTCATGGTTTGAAAAAACGTTTGGCCCTGAGCCTGGATACCATTGTAGGAAACATCTTTTCTTTTATATTATCCATGTTTTAATTCTCTCGGAAACAGGAACATTCAGAAAGAAACATTGGATAATGTTGCTGCTGTTAATCATGATAATGATGAAATGAGGCACAAGTTCTTGTGGGAACAGGATGCCCTTGATGACTTCTTCCCGCACCTGGGGTCAAGTACTAAGGCATGTCCTCGGTCATCCCATTTGCCTGTTTATTATTTTAGTTATTACATATTTGTATCTCTCCTTTTGCTTATAATCCTCATGGAGTGTCTTAGAACAATAATTGAAGACAATCTGCACAGGACAAAAACGTTAAAAATGAACAATGAGTTGAACTGTGATACTCAAAGTATGAAAGCAACATGAAAACTTTCCTTCCTTCCTTCCTTTTTAAAAACAGTAATGCTGAATAATGAATGTCCAGTGTTTTATTTTACAACTATTTTATATACAATCTGTCCATGAGTCACTTAATCCATTATTTGTCACCTCGTCCTTCTTTTTCCTTTGACCTCTGAGGAATTCTTAAACCCATTAGTATCAGTCAACACTTGAACTAACCCATAAATGGTTGCTTAATGGTCATTGAACAAACTCGGCACAATTAATTCTTTTTCTGATTGTTTTAATTTTTAACCAATGATGTGCTCATTTCTTTATTTTCTTTCTGTATTTTATAATAGAGATTTTTCTTTTAAAATATCAGGCTGCAAAGTAAATCTATAGAATTATACGCAGCAAAAGCTGACTAGAATAGAATATAATAACAGAGTGGGCAGGGACCTTGGAGGTCTTCTAGTCCAACACCCTGCTCAGGCAGGAAACCCTAAACCCTTTCAGACAAATGGTTGTCCAACCTCTTCTTAAAAACTTCCAGTGTTGGAGCATTCACAACTTCTGGAAGCAGGTTTTTCCACTGATTAATTATTCTAACTGTCAAGAAATTTCTCCCCAGTTCCAGGTTGCTTCTCTACTTGATTAGTTTCTATCCATTGCTTCTTGTCCTACCTTTCTTTGCTTTGGAGAATAGCTTGACTCCCTCTTCTTTGTAGCAGCCGTTGAGACACTAGAACACTGCTATCATGTCACCCAGTGGCGGATTAAGGCTCACTGATGCCCTAAGCACTGACAAATCTTGGTGCCTCTCCTTTGTACATACTATACAAATCTTTATTGGCTTTTTTTCTTTCTCAACTTAGTGGAAAAAGCGGACTAAGCACTTGCTTAGTCTACTTAATGGTTAATACACCACTGATGTCACCCCAGGCCTTTTTTCCCATTAAACTAGATATACCCAATTCCAGAAATTGTTCTTCATAAATTTTAGTGCCAAGTCTCCTAATTATCTTTTACTCTTCTCTGCACTCTTTCTAGAGTCTCAAGGTCTTTTTTACATCGTGGCGATCAAAATTGGATGCAATATTTCAAGTGTGGTCTTACTATGGCATTATGAAGTGGCAAGAGCTGTGGTGGTTAGAATGCAGTACTGCAGGCTACTTCTGCTGACTGCTGTCTTTCAACAATTTATCAGTTCAATTCTCACCGGCTCAAGGTTGACTCAGCCTTCCATCCTTCCGAGGTCGGTAAAATGGGGATCCAGATTGTTGGGGGCAATAGGCTGACTCTGGAAACCGCTTAGCATGGTCTGCAAAGCACTGAGAAGCAGTATATAAATCTAAGCGCTATTACTAAACTGTAGTTGCTATCCTGCCATTTTGAGGGATAAACCCAGAGGAAAACTGTCTCATATGACCTAAAATAAATCCAGTGCAAAATGAAGTAATTTCAGCAAAGAAGTAACTTACACACACACACACACATATACAAAAAGATGGGGAAAAATAACCTTTAAAAAGTCTCAATCCCACATGCTTTGCATGACTGTGTGGATTTCAGACAACGAGAGATTGTGAGTAAATAAGACGGCAACATGACTAAAACCAGATGTGAATAAAACCCATCAGTTAAAACGTTCCTCACCCATTGCTCTGTCACTTAATATGGAAACCAACATTAGATAGCTAGCAAGGATAAGGATCACTCTCATGTGGCTGCAGCTGATTTATTCTGCCTTGGTCATACCATCCATCAGCATCCAGCAAGAGCAAATTCAGGAACCATCTGCCAGTATGAATTATCAAATCACTACATCATACAGCCCGCATGATTAAGGCCTATAAAACTATGGTAGTCGGTGTCTCAGTTTTTATCGCTTTCTCCCATTGTCCCCTAAAATGCAAATAAAAATGTCAACAGGAAAATCCAACACTCACATTAATCAAAATGCATTTCAGCAACACTTCAGAGAATCTAAGTCTGGAGGAATTCCACAATTTGGATGCTTTCAATAGAGAGGAGTTAGGGGTGTGTGTTTGTGTGTGTGTGTGTGTATGTGCATAGCATTGATCTGCTTTATTATGTGTTCATCAATCGCACTGAGCCCATATGAATCCAATTTGAAGATTGACTTGGAATTTGGGAAGTTGTGGGCAAACACATCTGGATTGCGCAGGCTGAAGAAACCTGGCATATCTGTATTGGTTTTAGGAAAGTGGATGGATCTACTTGATGGATGGGTCTACTTGATGGAATTCTGAAAATTCCAGTCAACTACAATACTTGATTTTTGGGATTTAAACCATACTTTTTTTAACAGCAGGATACCCTGAAATCTATTCTAATTTTACACACAACCGCCTTGTGTGACAGATTGGGTTGAGAAATATAGCCGAAAAATGGTGAATATTCATGCAATGGATTATTTATTATTTAAAAAAACAAAAACCAATTTCATTGTAATTCTTACAATGACAATAAAGATTATTATTATTATTTATTATTATTATTATAGTTTTGTTTCAACACCGCTACATCATACTAGCCTCTTTCAGTTTCAGATAATTGAAATCAGCAGATGGCTGTTAACACGGATGTGAAGATTAGAATCACTCAGTTACAATGAATGATCATTTCCCACACTGATCTGCAAAATTAAAAAAAGAAAGAGCAATTTGCCAAACTTAAGGAAACCAGTCTTCAGACTGTTCTGACAGGTTCTGGAGAACCGGTAGCGGAAATTTTGAGAAGTTCAGAAAACGGCAAATAGGCTGGCCCCACCCCTGCTGCCTCCCAGGTGATCCTCTGTTGCCCTGAACAGGAGAATGGAGCTGGAAAGCAGGTTAGTGGGGTGGGGAGGGAATGGGGATTTTGCAGTAACCTTTCCCTGCCACGCCCACAATGCCACGCCCACAGAAGCGGTAGTAAAAAAAATTGAATCCCACCACTGTTCTTGCTGATGGAATTTCCTCAGGATGTGATGTTAGTTGTAAGGTTAACTTATTGAAAATGGGGTACAATGGCTCAGTAGTTAAAGATAATGAACTTGTCAGCTAGAGAGCTGACAGCCTGGGTTCAAGATCCATGCAACAGGATAAGTTCCCATTACCTGCCCCAGCTCCTGTCCACCTAGCAATTCAAAAACATGCAAATGCAAGAAGACTGGAAGGTACCACTTTGGTAGGAAGGTAACAGCTTTCTGTGTGCCTTTGGGGTATAGCCATGCTGTCACATGACCACAAAAAAAATATCTTTGGACAACGTTGGCTCCCTCAAGCCATGAAACAGAGATGAGCACAGTACCTTAAACTCAGATATGACTGACAGAAACCTTTACATTTTTTTTAAAATTGCAAGTCCAATGTTCAACAGGGATAAACATTGAAGAAACAATATGGAGAAAATTCAGCAATGGTCAAGATGATGAAAAGAGACAAAAATAACATTGGCAACAAGTAGCCCTTTCCTAAATGGACAATATAATTTTGTTTTACTTTCTTAAATCCCTTCTTTGAAATGTTTCCATCAAATAATGGATCTGAAAATAAAACTGAAAACTAAGATGGAAAATTACTTACTACCTGGTTATTATAATATTTTAGCTTGGAAAAAGAATGGTATGTTTTTTGGAACAGTATGAGACGTTTAGGGCACAAGATACGGTAATATTTTCAGCAAACAGTAGGGCAGAATTATTCTTTCCATGCCAGCTGGTAGAATACTCCTATACAGCTAGTTGATTAATGTGGAAAACAATTTAATTGATTCAGGACATTTCTTATTTAAGACGGGAGAGGAGAGATTTTAATTTTCTTGTGATAGAGAAATGTTTCAATGTCACCCTCTTCTGGAAAGTTTTGGAAAAAGCAGCTTATGTTCTAAGCAACCTGCATGATTCAGTTGGTTCCAAACTATGCATGAGAAAATATTATTTTTAGTAAAAAAATAAATGTTCACTAAAATTTAATATAAAGACAGGAATGATTGGCATGGCTACTCTGGGTTTCTGACCTGGGTTCCTCTGGCAATTCCTAGTCTCATAATCAAGGAAGAAAAAAATAAGAATTTATAAGGCAACAACCTATAGTAATTATAATTGCAATCCAGAAATTAAGTAATCCAGACAATAATGGCCTTATTCTTTGCATAACCTATAACATTTAATCACCAACCAATTCAAATGATAATTAAAAATATAGAATACAAAATTAAAGGTAAAGGTTCCCCTTGCACATATGTGCTAGTCGTTCCTGACTCTAGGGAGCAGTGCTTATCTCCATTTCAAAGCTGAAGAGCCAGTGCTGTCCGAAGACGTCTCCATGGTCATGTAGCCAGCATGACTAAATGCCAAAAGTGCATGGAACGCTGTTTCCTTCCTACCAAAGGTAGTTCCTATTTTTCTACTTGCATTTTTACATGCTTTTGAACTGCTAGGTTGGCAGAAGCTGGTACAAGTAATGGGTGCTCATTCCGTTATGTGACACTAGGGATTCAAACCGCTGAACTGCCAACCTTTCTGACTGACAAGCTCAGTGCCTTAACCACTGAGCCACTGGGCCACTGGGACAAGTAACAGGAGCTCACTCCGTTACGAGGCGCTAGTGATTCGAACTGCCAAACTGCCAAACTTTCTCATCATTTTAGGTGCATGCAATTTAATAGGTAGCAAAACAGCCAATCAAACATTTTAAATAACAGACTGTTACAGGAGTCAACACATGGCAAAACTAGGAAGCTTATTGATGCGATCAATCTATCATACTAAACCATAAACTAACCACACTGATTGTTCATACAATATAGTCATAGAGAAGTCAAATATATTTTACTCTAGCTATTTAAATTCAGGTCCCATTCTCATATACAATATACTGTACAATGCAATCATAGCTACATATCTGTTTGGAATCAGAAAGCTATTCAGATACCATCTTTCTAACCCACTGTGTCGATTGCATGCTGATTCAGATCACACAGGTTGTCTTTTCACTTTCTTTTCTTCCTTACTTTCTTCTGTAGAGTTTGACTATCAAACTCCTTGATTATTCCTTGGGTTAAGTCAGAAGGGATTTAAAACAATAACACAACTACTGGGTTAGATCCAATGCTTTACAAAAGTACATAATATTGTCTTCCATTGAACTTTGTGCACAATTCTGGATCAAACATGGAGACTGGGTTCATATGTGATTCACCAATATTCTTTTTATAATTCCAGAAATTCACAAGAATGGACAAAGGCTTAATTTTTGGAGCTTATTGAAGGAGGTAAAGGACACTTGGGAATCTTAAGCAACTGAATGTAGCCCTAAAAAACCAAAACCACTTCCAAAAATCAAAAGTGAAACCTTTTATTTTTGGAATTGAAGCCTTTGAACTCTCCTGCGAGTCCCTTGGACTGCAAGGCAAACTGCAAGGCAAACAAAAAGGTCAGTCCTAGAGGAGATCCACCCTGACTGCTCTTTAGAAGGCCAGATCCTGAAGATGAAACTCAAATACTTTGGCTACCTAATGAGAAGAAAGGACTCACTGGAGAAGACCCTAATGCTGGGAACGATTGGGGGCAAAAGAAGAAGGGGACGACAGAGAATAAGGTGGCTAGATGGAGTCACCAAAGCAGTAGATGTGAACTTAAATGGACTCCAGAGGATGGTAGAGGACAGGAAGGCCAGGAGGAATGTTGTCCATGGGGTTGCGATGGGTTGGACATGACTTTGCAACTAACAACAACAACAATTTGATGGAGAGAATTTTGTGTGCCCAGTCTAATAAAAAAGGTCTGATCTAATACAATACAATAGCAGAGTTGGAAGGGACCTTGTAGGTCTTCTAGTCCAACCCCCTGCGTGGGCAGGAACCTTATACCATTTCAGACAAATGGCTATCTAACATCTTCTTAAAGACTTCCAGGGTTGGGGCATTCACAACTTCTGGAGGCAAGCTGTTCCAGAGGTTAATTTTTCTAACTGTCAGGAAATTTCTCCTTAGTTCTAAGTTGCTTCTCTCCTTGATTAGTTTCCACCCATTGCTTCTTGTCCTGCCCCCAGGTGCCTTGGAGAATAGTTTGACTCCCTCTTCTTTGTGGCACCCTCTGAGATATCGGAACACTGCTATCATGTCTCCCCTGGTCCTTCTCTTCATCAAACTAGACATACCCAGTTCCTGCAACCGTTCTTCATATGTTTCAGCCTCCAGTCCCCTAATCATCTTGGTTGCTCTTCTCTGCACTCTTTCCAGAGTCTCCACGTCTTTTCTACATCGTGGCGACCAAAACTGTATGCAGTATTCCAAGTGTGGCCTTACCATATGATAGACGTCTGGCAGTACTTAAGGAGCTATTACAGAGAAGAAGGGGTTGACCTAGTCTCCAAAGTACCTGAGGGCAGGACAAGAAGTAACAGATGAAAGATTATTAAAGAGATATTTATCCTAGAACCAAGGAGAAATTTCCTGACAATGAGAACAATTAATCGATGGAAGAGCTTACTTCTGGGTGCTCCATCACTGGAAATTTTCAAGAAGAGACTGGACAGCCATTTGTCCAGAATTGTATAGGACCTTCTGCTTGAGTAGGGGTTGGATTAGAAGATCTCCAAGGTCCCTTCCAACCATATTATTCTGTGTTCTCTGTTTTCTGTTGTTGACTCTGATCATAGTTGGTAATGATTAATACATTGAAATCCTTATGATTACAGTAGATATCTTGCTGATATAATGGCAATTGCCACCCACTTCATTTGCAAGGCAACGCCTTGAAAAATATTATTCTAAGATGTTGAAGTCTTCCCTTTTCCTTGCTATATTAATCTTCTTAACATGTATAACAATTGACCAAACCTAGAACTTGCACTAGAATTTCACAAGAGGGTGCTGTTACATTAGAATGCCCATAACATCTGCATCAGCATCTTTTTATTAATCTCTTGTAATTTTTTAAAATCTGGAATAACATTGAATTATCATCCAATACAGTTTCTTCTAGTGATATATAAGAAGAAGGAACATTGAATTTTAAGTCACAGCAGTTGTCCCAAATAATCCTTTGGATGATGCTTTTATTTTTTAAAAAGTTATAAAACTCTCCGATCTGCGCTGTACCATCCCAGATGACTCCTAGACTTGGCTACAAAGACAGATTTTTCTGTATCTTTTTGCTGTTTATTTAGTGGCTATCTAGGTGTTTGCAGCCCTTATATCAGTGATGGCGAACCTTTTTCGCCTTGGGTGCCCAAAGTAGACACGCTCGCGCTATTGTGCGTGCTAATGTGCCCACACCCATAATTTAATGCCTCCCATGCCGTGTCCCCTGAGCATGCACATGTGGCACCCCCTGCTGCCCCACGCATGTGTACACGGCTTTTTTGGAGCCTGGGGAGGGTTGAAAAAGGCTCAACACACAAACTGGAAGTTTAGGAATGGACTTCCAGGTTGCCCGTTGGGCCATTTTTCTCCCTCTGGAGGCTTCAGGAGGGCAAAAACTGGCCAAAAATCAAGGCCAAAAATCAGCTGGCTAGCATGCTCATGTGCGCTGGAGCTGACAGGGCAATGCCTTGCGTGCCCTCAGAAATGGCTTCACGTGCCACCTGTGGCACCCGGGCCATAGGTCCGCCATCACTGCCTCATATTATAGTCCTAGTACATCAATGGTCAGAATCCCCAAGTTGTAAAGCATTGTACATCACTGCATTTTATTGATTGATTGATTGATTGATTTTCCAGCATCTAGCCAGGATGGATTCTATTTGACATTTGGGGGTTTTATTCCTTTTTTTTGTACATAATATTTTTTTCATTGTTAGCATGGGATGTCTGTTTATCTGTTTTGTATTTTACTTTAGTTGATAAAAGAAAAAAAGAACCCCCAAGTTATATTGCAAGGATGGCAAAATGCATTCAAGAGTTGCTGTGATACAACTCCGTTTTTCATCGTCATAAACTATGGGGGTTGCATTGCAATAGTAGAAAGCTCCTTATTTTTCCTGGAGAAGTGGGAAATCAGAGGTGCATTTCTGATTAGCATGGTCAAACCTGCATATATTCAAATGTTGCAGAACTGCAACTCACAATAGTACTAACCATGGTTGTGTTGAGCAGGAGTGCTAGAAGCTGAAGTTCAGTAACATTTGGAAGATCAGAAACTGATTTCTGTGTTTGGCATTAATGCATTCAGTTATCTATATCTACATCTTCTATAAACACATAGCTGTATGTGTGTATGTTCCAGCATAACTCTGGAATGCCTCGAGAAATTTCAACTAAACTTGGTACAGAGATGACTTACTCTCTGGAAACAAATACTAGGGGGGGAGGGGAAGACACCCATAAACCCCTCGGGTGTGTGTGTGTTCTGTTAAGATACAGCCTGTTGTGTCTATTGCTGTAAAGTGCAGCACAGTGGAGTTTCCATGGTAGTAGCTTCACAGTACTCCATCAGGGGGCTCCCTCTGGCAAGGGGAAAAATCCAACATTATAAATTACATTTGGTCCTGACATTTCCCCCCTATAAATAAATACCCAGGCAATGCCGGGTGATAGGCTAGTGTTCTATATATGGAAACTCTTGAGAACATTTGTTTAATGGATCCTACATAGAGGACTACATCTGCCGTTCAAAAGAGTATGGTTCAACTTATGATGAGCTTCTGTGAGTTGCAGCTCTACATAATAATCCAGATGTTAATGTTAAAGGAAGCCCTGTCTCGTCTTGGCTCTGATAGAGTTCATGGCAAGACTTCTTTGCAATAGTTTTTGAAAGTAGTTTGCCATTGTCTTAATGCTAGGCCTGGGAAAGTCCAAAGTCATCTAGTTGGCTTCAAGCCCTAGAAAGAACTAGATGTCACAGTCTCCCAGTTTCAAGCCAATTGTCTTTATCTGCTTTTCCAAATCGGCACTTGATAAGATAAAATGTAAACATAAAACTGTAATGAATAAGCAAACATGCAGGGGAGATTTGTTTGCCAGGCTTACTTTTTATTGATTTCCTTTTCAACATACCTTAATATTGAGTGGGCCACCTGTCATGCCTGCAAGCCATTTTTTTCTTTTTGGACTTCAGGCCTGCCACACTTTCTATTGTGGGGAAATGGGAGGGGGGAATTATATGGAGTTGGGTGATACCGTATTTGTCGGCGTATAAGACGACTGGGCGTATAAGACGACCCCCCCATCATTTCCACTCAAAATATAGAGTTTGTTATATACTCGCCGTATAAGACTACCCCCTCTTCCGCACACCTTCCACACCCCAAATAAAACGTAAAAGAACATCAGATTTGATTTCAACATGTTAATTTATATTCAAATGCTTATGACATGCAGGAAAACTGTCACAAGGCTGTATGTTATCAAACACATACAGTAAACATAAAACAGTGCAAGTTGCACATCAAGAGCATAAACATTGGATCAGCAAAACCACGGGATAGGTAACATGTTTCTAGGGACATGCCCCCTTCGTCAGACCTTGCTGAGCTCCCAAAGGAATGTTCATAAGGTAAATAGTGTGAGGGTGGCTAAGACCCCTCCCCCTCCTGTATTATACCAGCCAATAGTAAATGCCAGAGGCTAATTCACTAAAGCTGAATGGAACAATAAACCTATGGGAGCTACCATGCTGTTTGTTTTCTAAGCTGTTAACCAAACTGGAACTGTCAATGATAGAAGGAAGATAACAAATAGAGGGAGAGAGCAAGTGCCGGGCAAGTTTGCTGGCGTGACAGTTTCCCTTTAAAAGCCTTCAAACTCCTGTTCGTCATCTGATATTAAAAGTTCATCAATGACATCTTGTGATACAGTTGTAAGGCAGTCATCGTATGGATCTAATTCCGTGTCAGATGATGTGGCCTCAGCTTTAGCTTCCTCTTCATCTTCATCTTGCCACAAGTACTCGTCCTCCATACCATCTAATGAATTTGATATGCCACACTTCTTGAAAGACTTGATTACTGTTTGTGCATCAATATCATTCCAGGCTTTTATGACAAATTGGCACAAAACATCCAACTGTGGAGCACGCATGTTTCCTCCTTTTGTGTATGACTTTTCGCTGCTAACCATCCATTCATTCCACTGTTCTCGAATGCGATCTTTAAAAGGCTTGTTTAGGCACACATCCAGGGGCTGTACCAATGATGTCAATCCTGCAGGAATAACTGCTGCATCTGTTTTTATTCTCGCAAGCCTTTCCTTGGTGGTGGGAGTTAAATGAGCCCTGAACATATCCCACACAAGTAGACTACGTTTTTGAAGTAGACCACCTGGTCGTCTGCTCCATACATTATCCAGCCATAGTTTCACACCCTCCTCATCCATCCAGCCTTTTTCATGCACGTGCACAAAACAACCAGCAGGGAACTTGAGTTTTGGCATGGTTTTCCTTTTAAAAATAATCATAGGTTTCAGTTTGTTGCCATCAGCTGTGCATGCTAGTACCACTGTAAAACTTGACTTCTCATGTCCTGTTGTTTTTATCAAAATAGTTTTCTCACCTTTATGATGGACAGTTTTATTTCCAATCATATCAAAATTCATTGGAGTTTCATCCATATTTCCAATATTACTTAGCGCATAGCCATGTTTAGTGCGCTGTTTTATTACGTATCGATGGAAACTATCCACTTTATTATCCAGATCTGCAGGTAATTTTTGGGCAATTTTTGTCTTTTGCCTTAGTACCAGATCATGCCTTGCCATGAATCTACTACACCAGGATATAGTGGCCTTAAAATTGTTGCTGTGATCGGGGTTAGATTTGGCCCACTGAAGTGCAAACAAGCGTATTTTATTTCGTGTCACCACATAACCGTTTTGGCGATGCTCAGCCACCATATCTGCTACATGTTTTTCAAGTTCTGGCCAGTGTGCGATGCCTCTTCTTAATGCACACTTATCCCTTGGCATACTCTTTAATGCTTTTTCATTTGATTTCCAGTCCCGAACCATCTTTTCTGTTACTCCATATTGTCTTGCAGCAGCACAATTATTATGTTCCCTGGCAAAGTTTACAACTTTAAGTTTAAAACTTGCCTCATATTTCTTTCTTTTTGGTGCCATGATAGGGTTGATAGGAGTTTGACTGCTGGACAAATATCAACAATACAATGACAGGAATTTATTTTGAGAGCCGGAAGGTGTGGCCTGTTTTGCTTTGTTTTGTTTTGTTTCGTCTCTCTCTCTCTCTCTCTCTCTCTCTCTGGGCCTCTCTCTCTCTGTCTCGCGCGCTCTGTGGTGATGGCTGTCCCCTTCACGTTCCTCGTCTCCCCGAATGGCGTCCAGAGCCATCCGCAGCTGCGCAGAGACTTGCCGCTTTTCCACGCACGCGCGTGGCTATCTTTTGCGCGCGATGGTTTCCTCATTCCCCTCTTGTCTCTTTCCCCTGTGTGTCTGTTACACTCTCGTTCTGGGCCTCTCTCTCTCTCTCTGTCTCGTGCGCTCTGTGGTAACGGCTGTCCCCTTCACGTTCCACCTCTCCCCGGATGGCGTCCAGAGCCATCCTCGCGGAGACTTGCACGGAGGGGAAAGAGGAAACCATAGCGCGCGAGAGAGAGACTTGCAGGGAGGAGAAAGAGAAGGGGAAAGAGGAAACCATCGCGCGAGGGAGACTTGACAGAGGGGAAAGAGGAAACCATCGCGCGCGAGAGAGAGACTTGCATGGAGGAGAAAGAGAGGGGGAAAGAGGAAAACATCGCGCACGCGAGGGAGAGACTTGCATGGAGGAGAAAGAGGGGGGGAAAGAGGAAAACATCGCGCGCGCGAGGGAGAGACTTGCATGGAGGAGAAAGAGGGGGGGAAAGAGGAAAACATCGCGCGCGCGAGGGAGAGACTTGCAGGGAGGAGAAAGAGAGGGGGAAAGAGGAAAACATCGCGCGCGAGGGAGACTTGACAGAGGGGAAAGAGGAAACCATTGCGCGCGCGAGGGAGAGACTTGCATGGAGGAGAAAGAGGGGGGGAAAGAAGAAACCATCGCGCGCGAGGGAGAGACTTGCATGGAGGAGAAAGAGAGGGGGAAAGAGGAAAACATCGCGCACGCGAGGGAGAGACTTGCATGGAGGAGAAAGAGGGGGGGAAAGAGGAAAACATCGCGCGCGCGAGGGCGCGCGAGGGAGAGACTTGCAGGGAGGAGAAAGAGAGGGGGAAAGAGGAAAACATCGCGCGCGCGAGGGAGAGACTTGCAGGGAGGAGAAAGAGAGGGGGAAAGAGGAAAACATCGCGCGCGGGAGGGAGAGACTTGCATGGAGGAGAAAGAGGGGGGGAAAGAGGAAAACATCGCGCGCGCGAGGGAGAGACTTGCAGGGAGGAGAAAGAGAGGGGGAAAGAGGAAAACATCGCGCGCGCGAGGGAGAGACTTGCAGGGAGGAGAAAGAGAGGGGGAAAGAGGAAAACATCGCGCGCGCGCGAGGGAGAGACTTGCAGGGAGGAGAAAGAGGGGGGGGAAGAGGAAAACATCGCGCACGCGAGGGAGAGACTTGCAGGGAGGAGAAAGAGAGGGGGAAAGAGGAAAACATCGCGCGCGCGAGGGAGAGACTTGCAGGGAGGAGAAAGAGAGGGGGAAAGAGGAAAACATCGCGCGCGCGAGAGGGAGAGACTTGCAGGGAGGAGAAAGAGGGGGGGAAAGAGGAAAACATCGCGCGCGCGAGGGAGAGACTTGCATGGAGGAGAAAGAGGGGGGGAAAGAAGAAACCATCGCGCGCGAGGGAGAGACTTGCATGGAGGAGAAAGAGAGGGGGAAAGAGGAAAACATCGCGCACGCGAGGGAGAGACTTGCATGGAGGAGAAAGAGGGGGGGAAAGAGGAAAACATCGCGCGCGCGAGGGAGAGACTTGCATGGAGGAGAAAGAGGGGGGGAAAGAGGAAAACATCGCGCGCGCGAGGGAGAGACTTGCATGGAGGAGAAAGAGGGGGGGAAAGAGGAAAACATCGCGCACGCGAGGGAGAGACGCGCGAGGGAGAGACTTGCAGGGAGGAGAAAGAGAGGGGGAAAGAGGAAAACATCGCGCGCGGGAGGGAGAGACTTGACAGAGGGGAAAGAGGAAACCATTGCGCGCGCGAGGGAGAGACTTGCATGGAGGAGAAAGAGGGGGGGAAAGAAGAAACCATCGCGCGCGAGGGAGAGACTTGCATGGAGGAGAAAGAGGGGGGGAAAGAGGAAAACATCCATCGCGCGCGCGAGGGAGAGACTTGCAGGGAGGAGAAAGAGAGGGGGAAAGAGGAAAACATCGCGCACGCGAGGGAGAGACTTGCATGGAGGAGAAAGAGAGGGGGAAAGAGGAAAACATCGCGCGCGCGAGGGAGAGACTTGCAGGGAGGAGAAAGAGAGGGGGAAAGAGGAAAACATCGCGCGCGCGAGGGAGAGACTTGCAGGGAGGAGAAAGAGAGGGGGAAAGAGGAAAACATCGCGCGCGCGCGAGGGAGAGACTTGCAGGGAGGAGAAAGAGGGGGGGGAAGAGGAAAACATCGCGCACGCGAGGGAGAGACTTGCAGGGAGGAGAAAGAGAGGGGGAAAGAGGAAAACATCGCGCGCGCGAGGGAGAGACTTGCAGGGAGGAGAAAGAGAGGGGGAAAGAGGAAAACATCGCGCGCGCGAGAGGGAGAGACTTGCAGGGAGGAGAAAGAGGGGGGGAAAGAGGAAAACATCGCGCGCGCGAGGGAGAGACTTGCATGGAGGAGAAAGAGGGGGGGAAAGAAGAAACCATCGCGCGCGAGGGAGAGACTTGCATGGAGGAGAAAGAGAGGGGGAAAGAGGAAAACATCGCGCACGCGAGGGAGAGACTTGCATGGAGGAGAAAGAGGGGGGGAAAGAGGAAAACATCGCGCGCGCGAGGGAGAGACTTGCATGGAGGAGAAAGAGGGGGGAAAGAGGAAAACATCGCGCGCGCGAGGGAGAGACTTGCATGGAGGAGAAAGAGGGGGGGAAAGAGGAAAACATCGCGCACGCGAGGGAGAGACGCGCGAGGGAGAGACTTGCAGGGAGGAGAAAGAGAGGGGGAAAGAGGAAAACATCGCGCGCGGGAGGGAGAGACTTGACAGAGGGGAAAGAGGAAACCATTGCGCGCGCGAGGGAGAGACTTGCATGGAGGAGAAAGAGGGGGGGAAAGAGGAAAACATCCATCGCGCGCGCGAGGGAGAGACTTGCAGGGAGGAGAAAGAGAGGGGGAAAGAGGAAAACATCGCGCACGCGAGGGAGAGACTTGCATGGAGGAGAAAGAGAGGGGGAAAGAGGAAAACATCGCGCGCGCGAGGGAGAGACTTGCAGGGAGGAGAAAGAGAGGGGGAAAGAGGAAAACATCGCGCGCGAGGGAGAGACTTGCATGGAGGAGAAAGAGAGGGGGAAAGAGGAAAACATCGCGCACGCGAGGGAGAGACTTGCATGGAGGAGAAAGAGGGGGGGAAAGAGGAAAACATCGCGCGCGCGAGGGAGAGACTTGCATGGAGGAGAAAGAGGGGGGGAAAGAGGAAAACATCGCGCGCGCGAGGGAGAGACTTGCATGGAGGAGAAAGAGGGGGGGAAAGAGGAAAACATCGCGCACGCGAGGGAGAGACGCGCGAGGGAGAGACTTGCAGGGAGGAGAAAGAGAGGGGGAAAGAGGAAAACATCGCGCGCGGGAGGGAGAGACTTGACAGAGGGGAAAGAGGAAACCATTGCGCGCGCGAGGGAGAGACTTGCATGGAGGAGAAAGAGGGGGGGAAAGAAGAAACCATCGCGCGCGAGGGAGAGACTTGCATGGAGGAGAAAGAGGGGGGGAAAGAGGAAAACATCCATCGCGCGCGCGAGGGAGAGACTTGCAGGGAGGAGAAAGAGAGGGGGAAAGAGGAAAACATCGCGCACGCGAGGGAGAGACTTGCATGGAGGAGAAAGAGGGGGGGAAAGAGGAAAACATCGCGCGCGCGAGGGAGAGACTTGCATGGAGGAGAAAGAGGGGGGGAAAGAGGAAAACATCGCGCGCGCGAGGGAGACTTGACAGAGGGGAAAGAGGAAAACATCTAGCGCGCGAGGGAGAGACTTGCATGGAGGAGAAAGAGGGGGGGAAAGAGGAAAACATCGCGCGCGAGGGAGACTTGACAGAGGGGAAAGAGGAAACCATCGCGCGCGAGGGAGAGACTTGCATGGAGGAGAAAGAGGGGGGGAAAGAGGAAAACATCACTCTCTTTCTCCTCCATGCAAGTCTCTCCCTTGCGCGCGAGATGTTTTCCTCTTTCCCCTCTGTCAAGTCTCCCTCGCGCGCGATGTTTTCCTCTTTCCCCCCCTCTTTCTCCTCCATGCAAGTCTCTCCCTCGCGCGCGCGCGCGATGTTTTCCTCTTTCCCCCCCTCTTTCTCCTCCATGCAAGTCTCTCCCTCGCGCGCGCGATGGTTTCCTCTTTCCCCTCTGTCAAGTCTCCCTCGCGTGCCCGATGTTTTCCTCTTTCCCCCTCTCTTTCTCCTCCCTGCAAGTCTCTCCCTCGCGCGCGAGATGTTTTCCTCTTTCCCCTCTGTCAAGTCTCCCTCGCGCGCGATGTTTTCCTCTTTCCCCCCCTCTTTCTCCTCCCTGCAAGTCTCTCCCTCGCGCGCGATGTTTTCCTCTTTCCCCTCTGTCAAGTCTCCCTCGCGCGGGATGTTTTCCTCTTTCCCCCCCTCTTTCTCCTCCATGCAAGTCTCTCCCTCGCGCGCGATGTTTTCCTCTTTCCCCTCTGTCAAGTCTCCCTCGCGCGCGATGTTTTCCTCTTTCCCCCCCTCTTTCTCCTCCATGCAAGTCTCTCCCTCGCGCGCGCGCGATGTTTTCCTCTTTCCCCCCTCTTTCTCCTCCATGCAAGTCTCTCCCTCGCGCGCGCGATGGTTTCCTCTTTCCCCTCTGTCAAGTCTCCCTCGCGTGCCCGATGTTTTCCTCTTTCCCCCCCTCTTTCTCCTCCATGCAAGTCTCTCCCTCGCGCGCGCGATGGTTTCCTCTTTCCCCTCTGTCAAGTCTCCCTCGCGTGCCCGATGTTTTCCTCTTTCCCCCCCTCTTTCTCCTCCATGCAAGTCTCTCCCTCGCGCGCGCGCGGGATGGTTTCCTCTTTCCCCTCTGTCAAGTCTCCCTCGCGCGCGATGTTTTCCTCTTTCCCCCTCTCTTTCTCCTCCCTGCAAGTCTCTCCCTCGCGAGATGTTTTCCTCTTTCCCCTCTGTCAAGTCTCCCTCGCGCGCGATGTTTTCCTCTTTCCCCCCCTCTTTCTCCTCCATGCAAGTCTCTCCCTCGCGCGCGCGCGATGTTTTCCTCTTTCCCCCCCTCTTTCTCCTCCATGCAAGTCTCTCCCTCGCGCGCGAGCGATGTTTTCCTCTTTCCCCTCTGTCAAGTCTCCCTCGCGATGACCCGGCGTATAAGACGACCCCCCCACTTGGAGGCATGTTTTTCAGGGCAAAAAAGTCGTCTTATACGCCGGCAGATACGGTATATAGCCATAATAACATTCTTCTTAGAAAGCCAAGGTCATCTTTGTTTCTGTACCTGGCCGGATCTGGATAGGAGGAATCTGTCTTTGTGGCAGTGGAAGATTGGAACATGTGATGGACTTGTGTGTGTTGGGGTAGGATCTTGAACTTTCAACTGGGTGGGGAAAACTAGAAGCTTTCAGATTCGGGATTTCCCAGATGTGCCAACATGGTATTTCTAATAAATTGGAACTCTGAGGAAGCACAAGTCTCGGAGTTTTATTTTGTTGGGGGTGGTTTCCTTTTCAACGTACCTTAATATTGGGTGGGCCACCAGGGGGAAAGTTCAATGCAGAATCTTACAAGTGTCATGTCTCTAGTAGCCAATGATTTCATTCTTTGCTTAAATAACTTGAGCAAAGGAGAACCATTTTTTCTGGAGGCAGTGTGTTCTACTTTCACACCAAGCTTAGCAGCTGGAATCAATTCAAATAAGATCAAATCCAATCTATCTATTATGGTCCTTGACCAGTCTTTACACAGTGGGGAAAAAAGAAATAGTTTGGTACAGCCATTCATTTTCAGAGGAGAAACAAAAGCAATAAGACAATAAAGCAATATATTTAATTAAAAGTTTTGCACAATTGCGTAACTTAATGAAGATATTTGGCTACCTGGTGTGTGAGGGTAGAGTTAGCATCTCTTAAAAAGTAATAAACATTAAAAATTTATCAACACGACTGTCACAGGTTCTTTTAAACTGTACTCAATTTGATGGGCTCACAACACCAAAAGAGCTAACAACAACATAGGTCCCTAAACAATACACACACTCACAAACACTCATATACTATTACTCACTCCTCACTCCTCTTCACCCATCTTCAACGGTGATGTATGACATTCACGTTTATAGATGATTAGGGAGACCAAAGCACATCTTGGGGCATCGTAAAAAGGATATGGGCAAGAATTTCTCTCTTTCTCAGGATCCACAGACTCTGTAAGTAAAGAGCTCAATGAAATCTTCCCACCAGCAGAACAGGCTTAAAAATGGACTCTGGAAAAGGCCTATGTGTATTTGCTTAGAGTGGGTCAACTTCTATTCTTCTTCACATAAATCCTTAATTTTCTTTGCTCTAAAAGCCCAACCTTCTTTTATAGATACATACAGATTAACAGCGTTGGGAGGGTCCTTGTACGTCATCTAGTCTACACAAAAGGAGATCCTACACCATCCCTGACAGATGGCAGTCCAGTCTCTTTTTGAAAGCTTCCAGTGATGGAGCTCCTACAACTTCTGAGGGAAAGCTGTTCCATTGATTGATTGTTCTCACTGCCAGAAAATTTCTCCTTATTTCCAGGTTGAACCTCTCCTTGTTCAGTTTCTATCCATTATTCTTTGCCTTCAGTGTTTCAGTGTTCCACTATATACACTATATATCGGTAGTGCTGATAACCCAGCGTTGGCCAGGTATTTATTTATTTATAGGGGGGAAATGTCCAGACCAAACGTAATTTCTAAAGTTGGATTTTCCCCCTTGCCAGAAGGAGCCCACCTGTGGACTACTGTGAAGCCATTACCATGGCAGCTTCACTGCATAGAGAACAGTAGAAGCCACTTTAAGGCACTACAGGCTGTATTGTAACAGAAACCCCCCCCCCCAGGGAGTGTTAGGGGTGTCTTACCCCCCATGGTATTTGTTTCCAAAGAGTATTTCATCTGTTTTTCCCATTTTGGTTGAAATTGCTCCAAGCGTTCCAGAATTAAGCGCTGCCAGAAGACTGGAAAAGAGCAGATGTGGTTCCCATCTTCAAAAAAGGAAAAAAAACAGATCCAGGAAACTATAGACCCATCAGCCTGACCTCAATACCAGGAAAGATTCTGGAAAAGATAATTAAACAACAAATAAGTGAACACCTAGAAGCAAACAAAGTAATAGCCAAAAGCCAACATGGGTTTGTCAAAAACAGATCATGCCAGACGAATCTAATTGCATTCTTTGACAAAGTAACAAAATCAGTGGACCAGAGGAATGCTGTTGATATAATTTACCTGGACTTCAGTAAGGCATTTGATAAAGTAGACCATAACCTACTATTAGATAAAGTAGAAAATTGTGGGTTAGACAGCACCACCACCAAATGGATTCGTAACTGGCTGACCAACCGCACTCAACGTGTAGTCCTCAATGGAACTGCATCTACATGGAAGGAAGTATGCAGTGGAGTCCCCCAAGGCTCTGTTTTAGGCCCAGTACTCTTTAACATCTTCATCAACGATTTGGATGAGGGGATAAATGGGGAACTCATCAAATTCGCAGACGACACCAAGCTGGCAGGAATAGCCAACACTCCAGAAGATAGGCTTAAGATACAGAAGGATCTAGACAAACTTGAACATTGGGCACTGTCTAATAAAATGAAATTCAATTGTGAAAAAAGTAAGGTCCTACATATAGGCAAGAAAAACCAAATGCACAAGTACAGTATAGGTGGTACCTTGCTCAATAGTAGCAACTGTGAGAGGGATCTCGGAATCCTAGTGGACAACCATTTAAATATGAGCCAGCAGTGTGCAGCAGCTGCCAAAAAAGCCAACACAGTTCTAGGCTGCATCAACAGAGGGATAGAATCTAGATCGCGTGAAGTGTTAATGCCACTGTATAGTGCCTTGGTAAGGCCACACTTGGAATACTGCATACAGTTTTGGTCGCCACGATGTAGAAAAGACGTGGAGACTCTGGAAAGAGTGCAAAGAAGAGCAACCAAGATGATTAGAGGACTGGAGACTAAGACATATGAAGAACGGCTGCAGGAACTGGGTATGTCTAGTTTGATGAAGAGAAGGACCAGGGGAGACATGATAGCAGTGTTCCGATATCTCAGAGGGTGCCACAAAGAAGAGGGAGTCAAACTTTTCTCCAAGACACCTGGGGGCAGGACAAGGAGCAATGGGTGGAAACTAACCAAGGAGAGAAGCAACTTAGAACTAAGGAGAAATTTCCTAACAGTAAGAACAATTAACCTCTGGAACAGCTTGCCTCCAGCAGTTGTGAATGCCCCAACCCTGGAAGTCTTTAAAAAGATGTTAGACAGCCATTTGTCTGAAATGGTATAAGATTCCTGCCCATGCAGGGGGTTGGACTAGAAGACCTACAAGGTCCCTTCCAACTCTGCTATTGTATTGTATAATTATGCTGGAATACGCACGCATACACAGTCATTTAGGTAGGTAGGTAGGTAGGTAGGTAGATACCTTGCAGTGGAAGGTTTGCAACTATCTAACATTTGTCAATAGAATTCAGGATGATTGGCGATACCATTTTGGTGATCAATGAACAGCATCTGATATTTTCTCTCATTTGTTACCTCTGATTTTTCATGCCCCTGATGGACTTCATTTCACTGCGTTTTTCAGTTCCTATAAGCTTGTATTTGTATCATTAATCAAACTGATTTCTCTAAGCCTCTAATTTGATTGAATTTAATTTTTTCAATCAGTTATCCCTTGACTTTCGCCTTTGTATTAGGTGTCTAAAATATTTAAGCTTTAGCTTTGTTATGAATGCCTTCAAGGACCAGTCTACTTTTATATCCTCTAGCATTAAATAATTTGCTTAGAGTATCTCAACACCATTGCAAACTTCAGATTTTATTTTACTCAGTCTTTTACAGTCATGTTATTACAACTGGGAAAATCATGGTTTTGACAATACATTTTTTTTTTTGTCATGCAATATCTCTTCTTTAATATGTACTTGGGGAAAAATGCTTGTTGCTGTTTGCAATGATGAATACATACCTTCAGGTGAAGTTCAGGCATTGCATGAATAATTTCTGAGTTTTATTTCTAATATCGCTAGATAAAATAAGATTAGGGTAAGTAATTTAAAAAGCATCTACCAATATTTAGTGTAGACAATGATCTACATATTATTTACAGCATGGGTCTCACAACCAGTGGTGGGATTCAGCCAGTTTGCACCGCTTCAGGAGAACCGGTTGTTAACTTTCTGAGCAGTTTGGTGAAACTGGTTATTGGAAAAGATCATTAGGGCTGATGCAGAGGGAGTATTCAACTGGTTCTCTCTGGTTGTGCATGCACAGAATGTGGTGCACATGCGCAGATGCGGCACATGCGCTCATATTTGCGAACCAGTAGGGAAGGTAAATGTATCCCACTGCTGGACTGATGACATGTTTGACTCCTCCTTCAGTCTACACTGGTCATTTCCAACATATCTTATGTGTCTTTTGTAGATCAGTATGGGAAGTCCTTGACTTACAACAGTTTGTTTAGTGACCGTTTGAAGTTACAACAGCACTGAAAAAAGTAAGATGACAGTTTTTCACATTTATGACCATTGCAGCATCCCATGGTCATGGGATTTACAGCAGATGCTTGACAACTGGCTCATATTTATGACACTTGCAGTGTCCTAGGATCATGTGATCACTTTTTCGTGATCTTCTGACAAGCCAAGTCAATGGGGAAGCCAGATTCACTTAACAACTGTCTTATTAACCTAAGAACTACAGTTATTCACTTAACAAATGTGGAAAAGAAGTCATAAAATGGGATAAAACTCACTTTTCCATACAGCCATGTTTTGAGTATTAGAAATTTGGATATTAAATGCCTTATACTATTTTAAGCTCTGAATGTGTATATACAATATATATCTTAGATTTGTTTGTTCTAGATATTCATTGTAAGAGGTAAGAAATACAAAACATTGTATTTTACTGTGCTGTGTGAATCTCCCTAGTATTGATATTGTTGAATGAGTTGTCTAGTTGATGTAAAGCAGTATCCAGTGCTCCACGAATTATCTCATTTTAGTCCCATAAAACCCTGCAGGATTTCTCTCTCAAGCCATTTTTCCTTGGAGACAAGGTTATAAACTGATATATCAAAATCAATATGTTAAAGCTTTCTCCACTTTATTCTTGTCAAGGAAAAAAAATCACCTAATAAATTTCTAGGTGCTAAATTGCTATTAAAGATGCAATAATGTTTGAAAAATGTGTATACTTACACATTTTCCAAAGTTGTTATGACCTTAGTTAAACCTTCTCCCCTTTCCTTTCCTTCCCTTCCCTTCCCTTCCCTTCCCTTTCTCCTCTCCTTTCTTTTATTCATCAACTAATATGACACATCCTCCCATGTTTTATCCAAGGCAGATGTTCAATTGTGTCCATGACAACTAAGTAGGAAGCAGTGTCAGTTCTACAGTTGAAAGTATCAGATTGTGTGCTTAATGCAATTTTTCATAATATTATTCGTGCATTTCAGCCTTTTAGCCTACTGTTTCTTTCTTTATGAACAGAAATATGCTCCCCCCACTTTTGAGCCTCTGACTACCTAGCTAATAACCTTCATGTCAGTGTGGTCTTTTGAAAAGAAAGTTATATAGCCACAGTGACTAGGTTCCTGCAGTGATTGGATAAAAACCATTGACTAAATGCTTGCATCACTAAGGGCACCATATCTGGGCAGCAAACATCCAGATTATCATTCAGGGGTGGGCTGCTGGGGGTTTACATGGGTTTGGGCGATCCTCTAGCTAGGATTCTGTCTGGTTCAGCAAACCCCAAATGCCACCCCTGGCTGGCTCCACCCTTCCCACCTCAGTCCTCCCAGGAGTATCCACATGGTTATTTAGGATATAGTCTTAATGTGTAGCAAACAAATAATTTCCTGCTTTTGCAGTTTATGACATGCATTTTATAATCAGTATAATTATTTTCATGCTGATTTCCTAAACACACCCCAGCAAATACCATTCCCCTACTAAGTTTCTGACAAAAAAGTTGCCTCCAAAATTCTTCTAGTGCCCCATTCTGCTATCTAATGATGGAGTTTTAAATCAAATGCTAATCTGATTACAGATTTTTAAAGTTAATGTATAGAAGTATTATAATATCAGTACTTTAGTATGTATAATATTACTCCATGTGTAATATTAAGTAGTATGTGATGCTTCAAATATTCTTTAATATATAGCTATTGTATCTCTCTCCCTCACTCCCTCTCTCATCTATCTATCTATCTATCTATCTATCTATCTATCTATCTATCTATCTATCTATCTATCTACCCACCATCCATTCATCATCCATTCATCCATCCATCCATCCATCCATCCATCCATCCATCCATCCATCCATCCATCCATCCATCCATCCATCCATCCATCCATCCATCCATCCATCCATCCATCCATCCATCCATCTATCTATCTATCTATCTATCTATCTATCTATCTATCCTAGGGATCAGCAACCTAAAACAGTCAAAGAGCCATTTGGACCCATCTCCCACAGAAAAGAAAACACCAGGAGCCACAAAACCTCTCTGACATCTAAAACAAAAAGAGCACCGCATATATTATTTTTTTTAACCTTTATGCTATGTATAAAAAACTATAGTGTGTTGCATTTATGAAATCAATGACCGCTTCAGAGAAAACTAATTTTTATTTCTGCATTCAACAAAAACATTTTGAATTCTGAAAAAAACCTCAATAAATCACGTGCACATTGGCAGTTGTGACGCATATTTTGAAGGACAGAGAGCCGCAGCATAGGGATGAAAGAGCCACATCAGGCTCCAGACCCCTGATCTAGACAGACTGCATGGCCACTGATCAGGGATGACGCCAGTTGGAACCCAAAAACTTCTGAAGGGCCAGCCTGACCATCCTTGTCCTTATCAAGAGTTCCCCCACTTTCGTGAAACTAATATTAAAAAGGTAATTGGTGGGTTTTGTCAGTAACCCACTGACAACCTCCATTACTGACTTTTAGATAGTTTTAAATTTGGGGATTTTAATTTGGTTTTTAGCGCAGGATTTTATTAGAATAAGTTTTTAAAAATTTTATATGTTTTGTATGTATTTTTAGTATTCCTGTGCGCCGCCCTGAGTCCGTTTGGAGAAAGGCGGGGTATAAATTTAATAAAATGGAAAAAAAAATGAAAGTAAAGGGTTTTCCTTTATTTTACAAATTGGCATCCATAGTGCCTTTCATCTTACTTTCCTCTTGATATAATCATCTTATTATCCTTGAGGAGAAGTAGCCCTCTTTAATCAATAACTTTCCAGCTATCCAGTTCTCGTAATATATCAGTGTTGTACATATTTAATTTCCTTGAAATGTCCAGCTGCTCTTTGGGGATCTACAGAGCTTCAACTAAGACCAGGAAGCTTTTGGCGTGAGATTCCTGTTATAAGCCTGAGATGCCTCATAATGTTTGCTCTCAGTATATCCATAGGGTACTTTGGGAGTTGTTAATTGTGCAAAGGGATAAGCGTGCTTGCCTGTATTGACATTTCCATAGTTACTCTAAGATATTAATATCATATGACTGTTAAGTCCTCGGACTTACGACTGCTGCCGGGCAGATCGGGAACCAGGCGTGCTGATTGGTCCCCGCGCGCCCAGAGCCAGGCGCGGCAAAATGCAGCCTGGGGATTGGCTCTGCGCCTGACAGCTGTCAGATAAATAGCTGTCAGGCAGTTCTCTCCTTGTTCTTTTGTTCTGAAGTTGAGCTGGTTAAATAAACGTGTTCGTTACAACCGTGCCTGTTCCTCATCTGTTTCGCAAACGAAATAATGACTGCTGGAAGTAACTGCATTGTAGGACTGGGAGCTAAGTTATATGTATTTCCCCCTTTCTATTTTGAATGTACGCCAGTGATGGCTAACCTTTTCTGGACTGAGTGCAAACCCTCAAAATGCAATGTGTGCATGCCTCCTGCCCATGTGCATACACCCCCTGCACATGCCCCTTCCCCACACACATGTGCATGCGCCCCACATGTGTCGCACCTTGTGCATTCATGCACGTCCCGCACGTGCCCCATCCTCCATGCATGTATGGCAGAGACCCAAAAATCAGCTGGCTGGTGGGAGGCACGTATGCACGCATGCATGCATGGCGGAGCTGAACTGGGGGACAGCTCGTGTGCCATCAGAGAG
The DNA here is from genome assembly GCA_039707465.1 of Rhabdophis nuchalis. NCBI lineage: Eukaryota > Metazoa > Chordata > Lepidosauria > Squamata > Natricidae > Rhabdophis > Rhabdophis nuchalis. The sequence goes on from CM077645.1 coordinate 200,444,450, forward strand.
GGCGTGCCATAGGTTCGCCATCACGGATGTATGCTGTTGCTTTCTAACAGAAGGTTTGTCCAGTGTAAACAATGACAACTGAAGAGGGGAAATCGTCTGACTTAAACTATTGGCTACAAGGACATCGCCTACATCAGCAGTAGGCAAGATGTGAGCAAAGTATCTGAGTAATGCATTCTCATCTTGCTGTCTTTCCTAATTATGAAGATCATCAGTAATGATGTTTTTATTAAATCTCCAATGAGCCACCAGACCTTACTTATGAGGCTAATAGCAGCTAGAATGGGAAGGGTAATTGTTCATCAGGAACAAATGTATTAAAAGGAGGGGCAGGAAAAGACAACCAGGCATTTATCTTTCATTCAGTTTTATCTGAATATAGTTTCATTCTTGAGAAGACAATTTTCCGACCTGGCCTAACTCAAAGAGCTGAAACCTGGAAATAAATACCAAAGTGCCTGACAGTTAAAATCTGCGAATGATATAAACATTGACATTCTTTCAGAATAATTACCCAAATGCAATCTAAGCAAATACGTCATGGAGCTACATAAAATCTTCAGGTTCTGCGCACAACAGAGATTTATTAAGAAAATTGACCTCCATATTCCTTTGTGAAACATTCTGTCCTCCTCCACAATTGTTGTTCCATCCCTAAGTCATGTTTGCCTTTTTACAACCTCGTGGACCATCAGCCACTATACACCCCCTGCGGTCCTCCACTGTCTCCTGGACTTTGCCCAAATTCATGTTTGTTGGGTAAATGACACCATCACACCATCCCCTTCTCCTTTTGCCTTCAATATTTCCCAACATCGGGGTCTTTTCCAATGAGTCCTCCCTTGTCAGGGTTTGTTTGTTTGTTTGTTTGTTTGTTTGTTTGTTTGTTTGTTTATTTATTTATTTATTTATTTATTTATTTATTTATTTATTTATTTATTTATTTATTTATTTATTTATTATTTCGATTTATATACCGCCCTATTCTCCCTAGTGGGACTGCAGCAATCACCTCCAGAAAGCCCACACAGGTAACTGAATCAGCAGGATTCATTAATGTCTCTTTATATATAATATATCACATGAAGTAAATATACAATAACAAAAGCAGGTTTTCCAATGTGGTAGAGAGAAGAGATTGTAAGTGAGTACAAACACAGGCCAAGAACAGTTTCAGTTTCAGTTCAGAGCAGCAGACTAGTTTGCTGCATTTGCACAGAAGTTAAGCTAAGCCCAGGCTCCTTGCTGTCTCCTTGTTGTTCACACAGCAAATACTATTTCACTTTCCAAGCAGCCCTCATTGCCTGACTTAATTGCTATGCCTATTCATTGGCTGACCTAGTTACCATGTCTCTGCCAAGTCATGAACTCGCACGCACTGACCTCATGGACCAGAGCATTCTAGCACCTCCTGTCCCTGTCATCCACTGTCTCGCAGAGTTTGCCAAAGTCATGCTCATTGTGTCAATGACACTATCTAGCTGTCCCCTTTTCCTTTTGCCTTCAAACTTTCCCAAGTCAAGGTCTTTTCCAATGAGTCCTCTCTTCTCATTAGGTGGCCAAAGTATTTGACCTTCAGCTTCAATATTTGTCCTTCCAAAGAACAGTCAGGGTTGATTTCCTTTAGGATAGGCTGATCTGATCTCCTTGCAGTCCAAGGGACCCTCAAGAGTTTTTGCCAACACCACAATTTGAAAGCATCAATTCTTCAGCATTCAGCCTTCCTTATGGACTCACAAGCAAACATTACTACTGAGAAAGAAGGGCACAGTAGTGTCTTGTATATGTTTTCCTAATTTTCGTCCTGGCAGCTACTATTTGGTCCAAGGTGAAAGTTGCCAATGGCATCAATTGGCCTACATCTTAAATGTAGATAATCTTCTTGAGACAACGAAGACTTTAAAAATTTTGAGCTATCACCATTAGGTGATTATAATAATAATAATAATAATAATAATAATAATTTAATATTTCTAAACCGCACCCTCTCCCCTCGGGGACTCGGGGCGGTGCACAGGCACAGTAAAACAATAAATATATACAAACATTTCATTAAAAATAAATTAAATCTAAACCTGCGCTAAAATTCCCATTAAAACTAAGCTATGCTATAAAACCCCAATAAAACCCCAAAGACATAGAGACTATCCTAGGCTGGCCAGACAGAAGGAATGAGTTTTTAATTTGAGACGGAAGGAGCGGAGGTCCGTGGTCGTCCTAATGTCGGGGGGAAGGTTGTTCCAGAGGGCCGGGCCCGCCACAGAGAGAGCCCTTCCCCTGGGCGTCGCCCGCTGACAGAGTCTAGTGGACGGCACCCGGAGAAGTCCCTCTCTGTGGGAGCGAATCGGCCGTGAGGATGTATGAGGCAGGATCCGATCCCGCAGATAGCTAGGTCCCGAGCCATGGAGCGCTTTAAAGATGATAATCAACACCTTGAAGCGCACCTGGAAGACGACAGGTAGCCAGTGCAGCTCGCGCAAGAGCGGTGTTACATGGGTAAACCTAGCGGTTCCCATAATTGCTCGCGCGGCTGCATTCTGGACTAGCTGAAGTCTCCGGGTGCACCTCAAGGGGAGCCCCATGTAGAGAGAGTTGCAATAGTCCAGTCGGGATGTCACGAGCGCATGGTGACTGTGCGAAGGGCGTCCCGATCCAATAGGGGGCGCAATTGGCGAACCAGGCGAACCTGGTAAAACGCCCTCCTGGCCACGGCTGTCACTTGGTCTTCCATGGACAGCCAGGCATCCAGGAGGACACCCAAATTGCGCGCCCCATCCACAGGGGCAAGATGTTCGTCCCCTATGGCCAGCGATGGAGTGAGCTGGTTGAATCGGGCAGCCGGAAACCACAGCCACTCGGTCTTGGTCGGGTTGAGTCTGAGTCCGTTACTTCCCATCCAGACCCGCACGGCTTCCAGGCACTGGCACATCACCGCTACGGCATCGTTGGGGTGGTTTGGGGTAGAAATATACAGCTGGGTGTCGTCAGCGTATAGATGGTACTCTACCCCAAAGCCACGGATGATCTCACCCAGCGGCTTCATGTATGTGTTAAACAGGAGAGGCGAGAGGACCGACCCCTGAGGCACCCCACATGTGAGGGGTCTCGAGGTCGACCTCTGCTCTCCTGCCAACACAAATTGCGATCGGCCAGAGAGGTAGGAGGAGAACCACCGTAAAACGGTGCCTCCCACTCCCAACCCCCCCAGCCGATGCAATAGGATACCATGGTCGATGGTATCGAAAGCCGCCGAGAGGTCTAATAGGACCAGGATGGAGGAACAACCCCCATCTCTGGCCCTCCAGAGATCATCGACCAACGCGACCAATGCCGTCTCAGTGCTGTGCTCGGGCCGAAAGCCGGACTGGCGTGGATCTAGATAATCAACTTCCTGCAGGTGATGGGGAAACTGTTGTGCCACCACACTCTCGACAACCTTCGCCAAAAAGGGAAGGTTGGAGACTGGACGATAGTTGTTTAAAAGAGCTGGGTCCAAAGAGGGCTTCTTAAGGAGGGGCCTCACCATGGCCTCTTTTAGGGAAGCAGGCAAGGAACCCTCACTCAAGGAGGCGTTGACAACCTCTTGGAGCCAGCCTCGTGTCACCTCCCAGGATGCCAGTACAAGCCAGGAGGGACACGGGTCCAATAAACATGTGGTGGCTCGCAGTCGCCCACGTAACCTGTCCATATCCTCGGAAGTAACGGAGTCAAACTCCTCCCAAACAAGATCTGTCTCGTGGCATCCCACTGGGCCATCAATGGAGGGTAGCCCGTTCTGTATCTGAGCGGTTTTCTCCTGCAGAAAAATCACAAATTCCTCTGCTCTACCCTGTAGCGGGGCTTCCCGCACCCTCTGCTGAAGTAGGGAGCGGGCCACCCTAAACAGGGCGGCAGGGCGGTTTTCTGCGGATGCTATGAGAGTAGCACAATGATGGCGTTTGGCCACTCTCAGCGCCACAATGTAAGTCCGTAAATGGGCTCTTACCTGTGTCCGGTCAGATCCAGATCGGGTGGACCTCCATCTTCTCTCTAGGCATCTCTTGCGGCGTTTCATCACCCGCAGCTCCTCGGTAAACCAAGGGGCCAGGGTGACTCGCCGCCGCAGGAGAGGCCGCAAGGGCGCGACCCGATGTAAGGCTCCCCCGGCCGCACTATTCCATGCGGCCGTGAGGTCCTCGATCGGGGCACGAGTCAGGGGTACAGGAAGTGGCCCAAGCGCCGTCTGGAACCCATCTGGGTCCATTAGGCGCCTGGGGCGGAACCAGATTGGTGACTCTGGCTCCAGTAGTACACATATAATGTAGTGGATGCTCCAACACTGGATATTTTAAAGAAGAGATTGGACAATCATTTGTCTGAAATGGTATAGGGTTTCCTGCTTGAGCAGGGGATTGGACTAGAAGACCTCCAACGTCCCTTTTAAGCCTGTTCTTCTTTTAAATGAGAACATTTCCCTCTTTTTGAATTTTAACTTAATTAAAACTATCCATCAATAGATTCTAAAATGCCTCTTATCCTTTATGTAACTTCTTCTTCCAACCTTGTGATGATCTATTCAGCATTCTTTACAAAATGTAAGACTGTGCAGACTGTAAATTGCAAAGGCAGGAAGGATGGAACTAACAATTTAAAAGTATTTCAGTGTTTTTGTTCTATCTGAAAAATCTGCTTCAGTGGAAAGATGTTGCTGATTTAAATTCAAATGTTGCAGCAATGTACACCTTGTAACTCACACTAGCAGGAACAACTCACTCTGATTATCCTTATTAGAAAAAGTGTGATAAAAATGTATTTCCAAGAAAAAAAAGCAGATTTTGCCTGTGGAATAACTTACCCGGGAGGATGCTTGAGCTAATTCCACGCTCTTAGAATTCTTTAGAGAAAGAATAAATACGATTAAAAGAAACCAACATATTAGGGAGGGGAGAACCCATAACCAAATCTCGAATCACTTTTACAATGCTTCATCCACAAGCCAGAACTGTGTTCTACTCAAAAATGATGCCTTCAGATTAGAAAGAAGAAATGACATTCCCATTTCATTGGGAGTCTGAAAAAAATCAGATAGTTGAAAAACCTATCAAGTGACTGTAGGACGCTGAGTCTTTATGTTCTTCATTGTTCGTTGAGATGCACAAGGCTCCAGCAATTAAATGGCTGTCCCAGTTGAAAACAAATGGACCAAATTCCATTCAATTCAGCACAAAACTTCTACTTCTGCTACTTGATAAATTATTCACGATAGCTATTTATACAGTGCAATATTGATACTTATCTGACGATTGACTTCCTTCTTGTCTTTAGAGGAAAACAAACTGAGAAAACAATGTTCTGCCTTTCCTTGTAAAAGGCAGTGAGATGCAAACTTGGAATGCATGACCATGTCTAAGCAAAAAACAGAAGGTTAATCACAGGGAAATCTATCCATGCTGGGGTTTAGGCTATTTTTTTCCCCATTTAAGTGTCTCATTGAGGCCCATGTAGGTAATACTATTTACCATAACTGATCTTGATTAATCACAACAAAGTAAGGAAGGTTGGATTTATTAGTGATTCAATGGAACATCTTCGTCTATAAAAAATGGCTGTGTGTGCGTGTGTGTGTTCCAGCATAACTCTGGAATGCCTCGAGCAATTTCAACCAAACTTGGTACACAGATGACTTACTCTCTGGAAACAAATACTGTGGGGTAAGACACCCTTAAAACCCCTCAGAGTGTGTTCTGTTACGATACAGCCTGTTGTTCCTCAAAATGGCTTCTACTGTACTGCCCTCAAATGGCTTCTACTGTACAGCGCAGTGGAGTTGCCATGGTAACGGCTTCACAGTATGCCACAAGGGGGCTCCCTCTGCTAAGGGGGAAAATCCAACCTTAGAAATTAATAATAATAATAATAATAATAATAACTTGAATTTATTAACCGCTCCCTCTCCCCACAGGGACCCGGGGCGGTGCACAGGAGGAACTAAAAACAATATAAACAATAGATACAAAAATATATACATTAAAACACAATTAAACAATGCTATCCCGTGCTAAAAAATTAAAACCCATTAAAATACATTTAAAATCTATAGACAGAGAGACTATCCAAGGCCGGCCAGTCGAAAGAAATGGGTCTTTAATTTCGTACGGAAGGAGCGGAGGTCCGTGGTCGTTCTGATATCGGGGGGAAGGTCGTTCCAGAGGGCCGGGCCCGCCACAGAGAGAGCCCTTCCCCTGGGCGTCGCCCGCTGACAAAGTCTAGTGGACGGCACCCGGAGAAGTCCCTCTCTGTGGGAGCGAATCGGTCGTGAGGATGTATGGGGCAGGATCCGATCCCGCAAATAGCTAGGTCCCGAAATTACATTCGGACATCCCCTCCCCCCTATAAATAAATACCTGGACAACGTCGGATTATCAGGGAGTTACAAATAAATAAAAGGACTAAAGCCTAGGAAGGTATTTCTCTCCCTTGGCAAATTTAAGTTGTGCGGACTTACTTCAGTTCCCAGAATTCCTCAGTCAACATTCCACATTACTTGGTTGAAGACTTCTGGGAGTTTAATGAAGTCCATGCATCTTAAAGTTTCAAACTTAGAAAAAATACTGATCCAGGAAAATGAAAACAAACAAACAAACCCCAGTTCTTTACTGTTGCCAAGAAAAACCATGTGTTTGCTTATCAAGTTATCAGGAGTAAATCCATTTGATGATTTTTTAATTTGATTGATCATTTTTTCTCCTTCTCCTGTTCTTAATTTCTACTGACTAAAGGAGCTGTGTTAATGACAGTATCTCGAGATAGGGTGGTACTAACATTTCCTTCCTTCCTTCCTTCCTTCCTTCCTTCCTTCCTTCCTTCCTTCCTTCCTTCCTTCCTTCCTTCCTTCCTTCCTTGAGTCAGAGGCTAAAACAATCATTTCACATGTTTGAACAGTGTGGTGGTGGGGACCCCTAATGGGTGGATTTGCCCATGATTTGGGATGATTTCCTTCTTTCCCAAATGGCTCTTCATACTTCATCCCCAGATTCCTAAGAGGCTTAGGGAACTTCTGCAGTACATAGATACCCTTTGAGAACTCCAAGTAGTACAGGTGGCCCTCAATGTACAACCATTTATTTAGTGACCCTTTGTTTAGTGACCATTGAAAGTTACAATGGCACTGAAAAAAGTGATTTGCGACTGTCTTTCACACAACTGTGGCACTATCCCCATAGTCACATGGTCGAAATTTAGACACTCGGCAACTAGTTCATATTTATGACCCTTGCGGTGTTCTGGCGATTCCCTTTGTGAACAAAGGGGAATGGAAAACCCAGATTCACTTAATAACTGTGTTACTAACTTAACTGCAGTGATTCACTTAACTGTGGCATGGAAGGTTGTAAAATGGGGCAAAATTCCCTTAACTGTTTCACTTAGCAGCAGAAAAGTTGGGCTCAGTTGTTGTTATAAATTAAGGACTAACTGTATACAAGAACCTATTTCCTTTTCTTTTTATATCACAACCACAACTCTTTTGGGTGGAGGCACAAGCTCAAATGACCCAATGTTTTCAAGTGTGGATTTCAACGGAGCCTTTCTAGATGAACACAGTAAAACTATGTTGATGGGTAAATGTTTTGAACTAGACCGAGAAAAAGAGGCTTGCATATGGATTCCAAATACATTCACTTTGGGGAGATGCTTTTGTTCTGACCCAAGCTTCCTTAGAAAGCAAGAAGCAAAGTCTTGGTCCTGGCAAAACCTCTTTTATTTACATGACTGTGAATTCCTTTCATTCATAGTCAGCAAGGCTTAGCAAACAGTCTTTCAGAGGAATGTTTATCTACACGCAGTTTATCTCATTTGGAGTGCTGCCAGATAACTAGTCTCCAAATGCAGCTGGTCTTCTGCCTCACTGCTGTCTAACTCCCTCTCTGCCTCCAACACAAAGCCCTCGTCTGAGCTTTCCTCGACCCCCAGGACTGGCCCATATTCCTCCCCAACCTTCTTACTGTCTGACTCTGCTGCCAGCTCTGCTGGCCGCCAGCAGGCCACAACAGCTTTACTCATGGGTGGAACTTTACAGAGCTTCAGGGCAAAGCTGAATTCTCTCCATGGACACCTTGCTTTCATGTCCCAAAGTGACTTTCAGCAAATGTTTTAAAAGTACCACCATTTCACTCTTTGTGAAATGATGTTCGAACTGCTTTATTCACAAATTCTAGTGAAAATGGTGTGTATAATTTAAATTATGCTGTTGTACTATAAATTAGGAAAGAAGATGTACTGACAACAAACTAATTTTTTAAAATGTTTATTTTACACTTCCACAGACCACAATTCATCCTTTTATAAGGCATCACACACATGGAAAAAGAGTTAACAATAAAACAGTTTTTTGCTTTTCAAAAAGAATTTAGTCTTTATCAAACAAAACTGCATGAGTTACCACAGACATATCCCTAAAAAGAAAGATGAAAAATGCTTACGAAATTATTAGTGGTCACTATAATAAATAGGGTTGAAAGTTTTTATCTTATCCTGAGGCAGACAGACTTGAGAAAACAGAGTAGTAAGGATAAATTTACCCTGGAGATTAGAAATAGAGAGTTTACATGATGACCACAAATTTAGAGGAAATTATGCAGTACCTGTATAATGGAGAGCATACACAATGTCCATAAAATTACAGTAAATTATGCAATGTCTTTCTGAGCATCAATTATTTTTCTGAGAATATTTTTCATTGACTCTCAGAAACAGTGCTAACGACCAGATGACTGCAAGGAATATAAATCCTTCCATTCTCTGCCATTCATTCAGAACTGAAGAAGCTTCTTGGATGAGAAGCAAAGCATCTTCAAGCAAAAACAAAGAAGGTCTTTTGAAAAAAGCATCTTTGGGAGTATCTCAAACACGTTTCAAATTTAATAAAAACTGATTATCCAAGTAGCTTCATATTAAAATACAAACAAACAAAAGGATTTTAATTCTCATTGCTCCCACTGTGTGTAATATAGCCAACAACATGCTCAACAACTGTTTTGTGTTCAAGAAGCTTTCTCTCTAAAGATCTGTGTACTATTTTCTTCTTAACTGCTACTTTTTTCAGATGATTACTCCCCCCCCTCAAACCCGCCATCTTGGGTCCAACATTTGGGAAGCCTGGCTCTGCCTGTCACAAGCCAGGACAAAGGGTGAGTGAGTGAGAAGTAACACCTCCTTAAAAAAACCTTGGTCCAGCTGGCCCAGTTGGTAGCACCTCATAAGGGCTGCTTTCCTGGGTTACAAGAGAAGACGGTCAATGGTTTTGAAGGCGGAAAAGGGCTCTATGGTTCAACGGCAGATAAAGTGGCAGAACCATCTTTTAGGAGAAGGGAAACTCTGATTACAAACCTCCACTGCCTTGTGGCTATATCCATTACTGGAAAAGAGTCTTTTAAGAGTCAACCTTGAGACAAAATCTAGAGCTGGATTCCTGGACGCAGTTCGTGACTATGTACAACCAGATTCTGGTAAGTCCTGCAACACAGCTGGAACCAATTGCATTCGCTCTGTTGTTCCATTGGACTATTTCAGCAACTTGGAGGGGGGGGGGAATCTGCTGCTTGGGGTAACAGTCTATCCTCCATATTAATATATCCAGGCCTCGTGCTGGAGAGGACACTCCAGCTTTGACCTCTTTACAGAGCATGATACCATAGTCTTTTGAGACCAATGGATGCCAATGATGACTCCCCCCCACCATGAAATCTCAAATCCTTCCCTTAACCCACTTCTCCTTCCTTCTAGAGTGTGCATTTTATGGAAAGTCTTATCGGGCTTTCAAAACATGTGTCTCCACTGAATATATGACTGCTAGGTTGTAACTCACAGGATGGTTAAAGATTGACAGGAAAAAAAGCCAACAAAACCCATTCATAATTCATGAAAAGCTTCTAGAGAAAACATGAATCTTGAACTTGGTAATGTAAAAGACTCTTTGAAAAAGAGTTCTAGATAAGCTTGATAGTTTTGGCGCTGGCTAATGAGTTGGCCAACAAGATGTTGGTTTTATGGGTTTTCTACACATGCATTATGTATGATGATTGTAAGTCACCAAGAATCCATGTAATAGAAACATTGAAATATATAAAATTGCCCAAAATATATAAACCTTGCCTCAAAGCTTGAATTTCCTAAAGCTTTAAAATAGAATACATTTTGAAGCCAGGCTACGACTGCCAAATAATCTGAGTGTAATTTTATATGTTTGATAGTATATACAGGATATTAACCCTCTTTTAAGAGGAAAAGGCATAACGATGTTTTAAAATAAACCAATAAATTTAATTCTGACCTCTTAAGAAATATTCTATCTTTGCAGCCTAGCAAACTATCTTCAAAGCAGACCCATAAAACTGAATCCAAGTAAAGGGCCATTTGAAATTCCAGGAACAAGCTCTTGTTTAGTCATTTGCCATGAAATGTACCGACACAGCAGGTTGTAGTAATCTTACTGAGTCAGTGCAGCAAACAATATTGCTCCTGAATGTTTAAAATTGATGACATTTTTGATACTTCTGTTTCTTCAGGCATTTGTGGCAAGGAAACAAAGCAGTTTGATTTTTCATAATCCTAGGATTTATCTTGTCCAAAGAAATCCAACAATGGCTTTACTGCCATAATACATGACTACCTTTTATTGCCTTGCTTGGGAAGATCATACTTTTGTATGATCACAACAAGAAGCAGCACTAGATGTCGTCTTCCCCATTTCTTTGGACCCACGTGAAGACCTGTCTAAGACTCAAGACCTCATTAAAGAGGCACTAATAATCACCATGATTTGATTGAACAAACATCTTTCAAAACTAGTTTTGCTATGGCCAATTTAACCAACAGGTATTTAAGATGAGTTAATTCACAATTCTTATCCACCTAAACACATGAGACTATGCTACCTCTCTTTATTTATCTAGCTTGTGTGAACTTCTGTGTATGTTCTGACATTATACAGGTAATCACAAAGTCCCATAAATATATATTTCCTTGTTCTTTCTGTTTTAAACTAAGCACATCAAAGAGCAACAATATGTTTAAGGATGTGGTATATGGTTGCATATGCAGCTGTATTTAAGGTTGTATTATGGTAATATCTAGATATCCCTAAATAGCATCAAAGAGATACAGAAAAATTTTAAAATTTTACTTTTATCCAGATAGAAGTAAGCTAAAATTATCTACGGCTTCCTTCTCCAAGACTGTGCAACTCTGAATCATTCCATATCCTGCAATTAATTTTGGAATAAAAGAAAAACTCAACTACAATTCTCTTTCAGAATAAACAGATTGAAATAAAATCAGGCAAAAGCACTGGGGAACATGTGGCCAGACTATTATGAATGCAAAGTAACAATTTAATAACCCAATAAATCGATATTATCAATAGACCAATGCAACACAACTTGTGTTTAGCCTGATGAAAAGCTTCAATTGCAGAAGAGACATAGTTACCTTTACTGAATTTGACCAACGTAGTGAACCAAACTGTGGTTTACTTTGTTACATGAAGACTATTACTATATTACTTGGTTTGCTTGTGTGGAGTGGAAACCCCCAGGATTTCCAGATCCTTAGAACAAGCCTGGAAGAAAATATGGCTAAAATAGCCAACTTTAACAGAAAATTAATAGCCAATATGCTTACAATCATTCTGGTATATTAACCACTATGGCACCCTCTTACAACGGTGCTGACTCTGTAAAGTAGAAACAGTACAGCACAAAAACCCAATCTTGCAAGGCTTTGCTTACATCATAGCACGAGAAATTAATTAATTAAGAGCTGAGTTCGCGCAGTGGTTAGAATGCAGTACTGCAGGCTACTTCTGCTGACTGCTGTCTGTCTGAAATTTGTCTAATCTCTCCAGGCTCAAGATTGACTTAGCCATCCATCCTTCCAAGGTCGGTAAAATGAGGACCCAGATTATCGGGGGCAATATGCTGACTCTGTATACTGCTTAGAGAGGGCTGTAAAGCACTGTAAAGCAGTATATAAGTCTAAGTGTTATTGCTGTTGCTAATACATAAACTGTGTATTTTAAACCACTTCTTAAGTGGGTAAAGATCAGAACATTTCAAAGCAGCATTTTCAACCTTGGCAACTTTAACACGCATGGACATTTTAATGCCATTTGGAGAATTCTGGGAGTTGAAGTCCAAATATCTTAAAAGTTGTCAAAGTTGAGAAACACGGATTTAAAATGATACATAAAGTCCAAACATTTTACAGCCTTCTAGTCACTTATCATTTCGCAGACCCGGACTGCTATCCTTTGAGAAGGATGCTCTACTACAGGGGTCCCCAACCTTTGCAACTTTAAGTCTGAAGGACTTCAGCTTCCAGAATTCTCCAGCCAGCTTTGCTGAAGGACTTCTGGGAGCTGAAGTCCTTCAGACTTAAAGTTGCAAAGGTTGGGGACCCTTGCTCTACTATACTGCTCCAACAGAAATAAAGAAATAAAAATGTGGTGGTGATAAATAGAGCAGAAGACATTCCAATTCAGCACTCTTGTTTTTTCCACTTGCATCATCCTGACATCTCATGTCAAGAATCCAATTTGCTTTGGGAAAGGAATCATAGCCAAAAGCTCAGAGGCTGCCAGGTTCAAGACGAATGCCCCGGTGGGTTACAGAGGGATCAAAGCCCACTTTTCCATGTGTATCCTCTATTAAATTAAAGGGAGTTGGTACACTTAATTTTGGAAATATGCAAATATTGGTTGACTGCCAAATCACCGTCCAGCCAACTCACAGAGGTACCTGGAAAATGGTCATCTGAAGTGTTTTAGAATTATGAAATTAATTATACCACCACCTGGGCAGCCTGTTTATGCCTTTTATTTTAAATACCAGGACACTTTCATAGCATGACATTTGCACGGTTCAGTTAAACAGCCTGACCTAAGTCAAATAGCTGGACTTAGAAAGCTTTAAGAGATTTCCGTCGTTCCTCCTGAGCCCTGGGTCTTGATCAGTGGTGGGTTGCAGGTGGTACGCCCTGGTACGGGCGTACCAGAGCCTGCCCGGAGCACCGTATACACTTCCAGTACAGTGCTGTGGAGGGCCCACCCGCCCTCCCTTGCTACTTACCTGTCGGTTATGCTTTTGGCGCTTCCGCACACATGCATGGCACTTAAAGCCCCTGCGCAATACTCCAGCAAGCAGCTGGAGCATCGCGGAGTCACAAGTAAGTATGATGCATGTGTGCACCACACACTCCCATGTGGGTGGCGTCGAGCCTGTTCCAACCATACTGGTTGGAACGGGATCCGGAAGCCACCACTGATCCTGATCTACATTAGCTGGCCCTCTGGAGCCCTTTGTACTCTTGGTTTTTGTTGTGGCTTGTCGGCTGCAGGCCTCTCCAGCAGCCAAATCAGAGGAGGCAGCAGCGTGGGAGTCAGGGTCAGCATCAAGGCAGCCTGAGAGCTCTGAGGGGGAAAAGGGAATGGAGCTGGCAGAAAGAGATACAGGGCTGTCCATCAGCCCCCAGATGGAAAGTCAACAGCCCCCAAGTCTGGAAGTGGCTGATGAGGAAGAGGAGGAACAGCTGGGTCCATTGCCTGATGCATGCATGCGCAGAAGGCAGAGGAGAGGAGAGCAGTGGAAATCTATGGGCCGATCCTTGGGAAGGAAGAGCCACTGCTGCTACTGAAGCCCAATCCTAGCTCTGGGGATAAAAGGCAGGGGCCGTAGATGAATAGATGTGCCAGACAACTATTCATCTTCAGGCCAGATGGATTTGTTAGCCTGCGGTGAAAGAGAAACTTGTTGCCAGGGCTGCTGGCGCTCCTAATAAAGGGAACTTTGAGTTAACTTCAAGGATTTGTCGTGTTTGTGGAAGCTGGGTCATAACAGCTTTGTAGCTTATAATGTCCCTTCCATTGAGGGCCCTTTTTTATTAGCTCAAGCCATAGTAAATATTTGTTCCTCTATGGCAGTGATGGCGAACCTATGGCACGGGTGCCACAGGTGGCACGCGGAACCATTTCTTAGGGCAGGGGTCCCCAACCTTTTTTGCACCAGGGACCGGTTTCATTTTAAAGAAAATTCCGCGGACCGGCCAGCGTAGAGGGAGAGCGGGGGGGGAGGGGGAACAGGCGGTGCATGCGCACACGGTGTGTTTGTGTGAGTCGGCTCACTCGCCCCTCTAGGGCCAATGGCGTGAGCGACCGCACCTGTGCTCTCCCGCCCCCGGTGCGCACTCTGCCCAGGGGGCTGCCCCGTCCTCCCTCCTCCTCCTCTCCGGCCCTGCGGCCCGGTTCTTATCAAGCCACGGACCGGCACCGGTCCGCGGACCGGGGGTTGGGGACCCCTGTCTTAGGGCATGCGAGGCATTACCCTGTCAGCTCCAGCACGCTTGTGTGTGCTGGCCAGCTGATTTAGGGCTTCTTATGAGGCTGTTTTTCGCCCTCTGGAGGCTTCAGGGTTAGCTCCTGAAGCCTCTGGAGGTGGGGGGGAGGTTGTTTTCACCCTCCCCAGGCTCCTAGAAAGCCTCTAGAGCCTGGGGAGGGCAAAAAAAGCGCACCAAAAGCAGGGGGTCGCGCACATAGCATTATGGGTGTGGCACACCCATGCACAACCCCCCTGCACTCCCCCCCTTTTGGCACGCAAGCCAAAAAAGGTTAGCCATCACTGCTCTATGGTACCATCTTGGTTACTTAAAGTATCGATGGACAAATGTGCATGGAATGCTTGAAGTGATGACAAAAATGTGCTGGGTGGGAATATAATTATGACTATGCTCTGTAAAATAGATGCTGCCTAGGCTGAGAACCCCAAAAAATTTGCACTGAATGATGGATGTATTGTATGATGCAACAAGTGTAAATCTGAAAATTTAACATCCACATCATGCAGAAGATGATGAAAATGTCAAATAGATAAAATTGAAAATTTGGTAGAAAGTTTATTAAAGATAGCAACATGGAGATCATTAAGATGGGCATATGGTGGTAGAATTAATATGTGATCTGCTGTAAGATCTTTTTGTTAAAAATGTCTGTGTAGAACAGAGGTGGTATTCAGCAGGTTCTGACCAGTTCTGGAGAACCGGCATCAAACATTTTGAGTAGTTCAGAAAACCGGTAAATACCACCTCTGACTGGCCCCGCCCCCATCTATTCTCTGCCTCCCAAGTCCCAGCTGATCAGGAGAAAATAGGGATTTTGCAGTAACCTTCCCCTAGAGTGGGGTGGGAATAGAGATTTTACAGTATCCTTCCCCTGCCATGCCCATCAAGCCATGCCACGCCCACCAAGCCACGCCCACAGAACAGGTAGTAAAATTTTTGAATCCCACCACTGGTGTAGTAGCTTCTGTTTACTTGGTTAGTTATACCTCCTCCTTTTCTCATCTTGCACCTTAATTCGATTGGCTTATTGTGTTATTTCTTACTCTTTTCCGTAATTTGCATAACATTACTTATCTCCCTTAGAAGAGAACAGCACCATGAGAAACTAGTATCCATCCCATTTTGATTATGAGAACTGTCCTGATAAATATGAACATTGTTATTTGAAGCATCTCCATTCACGTTTGAAGTACTTATCTCCATCTTCCTAAAACGTTTTGGACAAATCTGCTGTAAATGGGCAATCCTTCTGGGGGAAAAATCATTCTAACAAGTTCCCATATTTGTAGTAATTGAAGCAGTACTACAAAACTATTTCATGGTTGCTATTATGATATAGGTGGTTTAGAATGCAAACTATTCATATTTTAGAGAAGTGGGTGGGGTAGAGAGAGAACTATGGATTTACTGAGAGAAAACATCCACAGAAAGTAGAAAGCACCATGTTCTGAGTGACAGAATTAGTAATGTTTTTCCCAAATCTTCTCAAATATTACTCTCTGAATTGCTTGTCCTATTAAGACTGGAGAATCATAGGACTTCTTTGGAAAAGAATATAGATATAACTTAGACAATGCTTTTCAAACTTGGCAATTTTAAGATAGATGGACTTCATCTGTCAGAATCCTCCAGCCAGAACTGAACTCCAGACATATTAATGTAGCCAGGTTTAAAAAGTACTGATGCAGAAGAAAAATAGGAAGTGCTATCCTATTGTGTGCATATGATCTACTAAAATGCAAAAAGTCAAGATAGCATCTCAGCTTTAATGATATGGGAATAATTCAATAAACTTGGCACATCACCTGATGACTGCAATATCAAATGATAGAACATATGTGGGAATAAGATATCCCACATTCAAAACTCCAGATTATCCATTACTCCTTTTTAGTGAGCTTATCTCTGGCACAAGTAACCATCTATTATTTCAGAATTAAATAAAATACATCACTCCAAAATCCAAAATTATACAAACCTAACCTCAAAGACCTTCCAATAAACCATATCAAAAACTTTTTCAGGACTCACAGAAATTATAGTTGTTCCAACTTGTCTATTTTGAATTATGCCAGCATATATCAAGTCTGGTCTAGATATGAACAGATAGCTTGTCCTTCAACACATGTCTTGCAAATCCAGCAGTTCAAAATAGTAATAGCAATAACACTGGCTTATTTAGACTTAATGCTCCAACACTGGAAGTTTTTAAGAAGATAATGGATAACAATTTGTCTGAAGTGGTGTAGGGTTTTCTGCCTAAGCAGGGGGTTGGACTAGAAGACCTCCAAGGTGCCTTCCAACTCTGTTATTCTATTTCTATTTACTGCTTCATAGTACTTTATAGCCCTCTCTAAGCAGTTTACAGAGTCAGCATATTATCTCCAACAATTTGAGTCCTCATTTTACCAAGCTTGGAAGGATGGAAGGTTGAGTCAACTTTGAATCGGTCAGGATCATATATATATATTACTATGTGCATCAATAGGGATACAGTGGCTCAATGGCTAAGACGTTGAGCTTGTCGATCAGAAAGATTGGCAGTTCGGCAGTTTGAATTCCTAGTGCCGTGTAACAGAGTGAGCTCCCATTACTTGTCCCAGCTTCTGCCAACGAGCAGTTTGAAAACATGTAAAAATGCAAGTATAATAATAGGGACCACCTTTGGTGAGAAGGTAACAGCGTTCTGTGCACCTTCGGCATTTAGTCATGCTGGTGACATGACCACAGAGATGTCTTCAGACAGTGTTGGCTCTTCGGCTTTGAAATGGAGTTGAGCACTTCCCCCTAGAGTCAGGAACGAGTAGCACATATGTGTAAGGGGAACCTTTGCCTTTTACCTTTACTTTATGTACATCAATCAGCTAGTCTCTAGTCCTTTGTATGCAGAACAAAACATGTGTATTCTAGGCAGAAATATTTGGGTGGTAGAGTGGGATAGAGCCAAAGTAATGGACGGCAGTGGCCACAACAGCGAAGGCACTGACAGGATTACGGGAAGGTGACTGGATGGATAGTTGCACAGCTGTCTTTGACTTCAAATCAACATATTCAATTAGTCTGCCTGCTCTCTTTTCCTTACCTCCCCTTACTGCCATCACCAATGTCCTTGGCTTAAAGCACAGCATAAAGAGAGGTAGAAAAAAGAAGGTAGCAAGAAGATTGGTGGGTGGATCAGTGCACAGGCAATGTGGAGGAGGGGAGAAGCGCTCTAACTTTGCTCTACTTGCCCTATAAGTTTTGTCTGGAATTTGTTTCAGCTGCAATCTGGAACTTCTAATTTGTTCCAGGTTTTCTGCCAAACAATATCCCAGACAGAATCTTGGCAGAACTTCCAAGAAACAACCTGTTTGCTCCAGGTTCAAAACAAAACATGCTTTTCATTTCATGCTTATTTTAATGAACATACAATACAAATTGGATACATTCGCCCGTGTAGTAAGGGAAATTCCCTTGATAGAAATATGTCAGAACTATTATCTAAGCAGAGGGCAGAGATTTCCTTTAAGTCCTGGGAAGTAAGATAATAACTGGAAGTGCCTCAAGCAAACAGTTATCTGATCAACTAGAGTGTAAAGAAGGAAGGGGAAGGGATAGCATAACCAGGCTTACAAAATCACGTTATTGTATCTTCTCTTAATAAAGTATACTGTAGTTCTAGTCTTCCTGTAGCCTTTTTTTGGATCTTGTCTACTTAGACTTGGCTAACAACCCAATCAAAGTCAATTAAAGAACCAGCAACTGCATTTGCCCAAGATGCTAAGTTGAACCTGGGCACCTAATCCTAGAATTGGGACAAATAACTGAGACCACATAGCTTGTATTCCACCTTATCACAGCCCTCCAACATTAATTTGCAATTAAGTGAATTTCTCTGGCTAACTGATTCTCATTCCCAACTGTTTTAATACTTAGGTGCTTAGTTGCCTAATATTTCAATCAGAATTTGAGTTCCTGTACCTTGAACACAACCCAACTTGCTCTGCAATGATATGATGTTAATCAAGAATGGCCTCTTCATATATTTAAGACACTATGAAATTGAACAGAGGCCCCTTTAACGCATCAGGGCCACTGACAGAATCCAGCACCCAAGAGTAGCTGCCAGAATCCTAACAACCCAACTAGACTCACAATATCTTGTCTAACTATTCACGTTGCCACTTCCGTTTCCTCCAATGTCTTCAGCAGAGCATCATTGTGTGGGGAACTGAAATAGTAGGTCTAGATATAGATTCAAGAGCAGCATTTTCATTTCCCCAATGCCCTGAAGTGGTTCCACAAAACTGACTTTGCAGCTCATAATAAATGCAACTCCCACCTGGCCTTGAAAACCTGTCTGATAGTTACAAGAGTAGCCATCATGGTGTAATGCCTAAGGGTCTAGACTAGGGTTAGGAGACCCAAAGTTCAAATCCATTCTCAATCATGGAAAACTCTGTAGCTGAAATTGGAGCAAGCCTCATGGGACCGATGATGTGGGGAAGAATTGGAAACTGGTCCTGGATAAAAGTTGGAATATTAATCCTATGAATAAGTAACTAAGTAAATGAAATTGTTGTTGAAGTCTGATAATGTAGACCAGACATCCCCAACCTGTGGGCCATGTGGCCATATGAGTGGTTGGCCAGTTCATGTGCATGTACACCCCCACTACAATTACGGTGTCGCACAGCCATGTTGCTGTGAGCATGGCGCAGCCTCTACATACCCACACTTGCACCAGTGTTGACCTTCATGTGCAGGTGTGAACTGAGCCTCAAGCGCCCGCTCAATGCAGGCATGAGTGGGTGTGCATGCTCGCAACCCCATTTGCATGCACGAATGAAGGTGCCTGCCCCTCCCCCCTTGGGCCACCAACCCAGAATGGTTGGGGAACACTTATGCAGACAGTTTAACGAGATCGCCTTCTGCCACCGAGAGCCTCCCACCGGCCCGTACGCTCCTATAGAGAGGGTCTCCTCATGGTGCCGTTGGCTAGACAATGTCGACTGGCGACACCCAGGGGGAGAGCCTTCTCCGTGGGAGCACCTGTACTCTGGAACGAATAGCCCCCGGAATTAAGAACTAGCCCTGACTTACGCACCTTCCGCCACAGTCTCAAAACCTTACTCTTTCAACAAGCCGGGCTGGCATAAAGCATGCTTTTAAAATTTAAAATTTAAATTTTTAAATTTAAATTTTTATTATTTTAATTAGGGTTAGTTTTGGTTTTTTTCCACATTTTGGCCAATATTTTAATGATGTTTTTAATTATGCCTTTTAATAGCTTTTTCTAACTTTTATATATTTGTTTTTTATTTTGGCTGTACACCGCCCTGAGTCCTTCGGGAGTAGGGCGGTATAAAAAACCAATAAACCTAAACCTAAACCCACACTTGCACCAGTGTTGACCTTCATGTGCAGGTGTGAATTGAGCCTCAAGCGCCCGCTCAATGCAGGCACGAGTGGGTGTGCATGCTCGCAGCCCCATTTGCACGCACGAATGAAGGCGCCTGCCCCTCGTCTCTTGGGCCACCGACCCAGAAAGGTTGGGGAACACTTATGCAGACAGTTTAATGTGGTATCACTCTGCTGACTATCACAAATCTGATTTATTTATTTATTTATTTATTATTTATTAAATTTATAAACCGCACCCTCTCCCCAAAGGGACTCGGGGCGGTGCACAGGAAATTAAAATAGAAAAAATACAAACATAGCAATTAATAATACTAAAAATAGAAACGAGAAATGAAACTTCCTTCAGAGTTCACATGGTTGGAAATTCACCATAGCTGGTTTCTATGTACACCAAGACAGCTACAAGCTTTCCATACACAAGTACAGGTAGTCCTCGCCTTACGACCACAATTAAGCCCAATATTTCTGTTGGTAAACAAGGCAATTGTGAAGTGAGTTGCGTCCTGTTTTTTTACAACCTTTTTTTGCTGCAGTTGTTAAGCATCACTGCAACTGTTAAGTGAATCATGCAGGCGTTAAGCAAAGTTGACTTCTCCCATTGACTTTGCTTGTCAGGGAAGGTTACAAATGATGATCGCGAGGAAACAGGACAGGGCAACAATCATAAATGCATACCGGTTGCCAAGCGCCTGAATTTTGATCACGTAACCGTGGGGACATGGCAACAGTTGTGCGAAAAAATTAGTCATAAATCTCTTTTTCTTGTAACTTTGAACTTTGAATGGTGACTAAAGGACTAAAGGACAACGACTACCTGCAGAACCTACTTTGAACGCGCTTCTCTTTTCTTTTCCCCCTGTTTCACATCGTACACCTTTGTAATGCAAAAAATTCCTTTCATGTGTTGGCAAAGGCGTTTTTGTCAGTCTCCCGCTAGCTATTTTAAGGATCCTTTGCTTCCATTTAATGCAAATTATCTCCTAACCCCCATTTTTGCTGCTTCAAGGCCAGGCTAACTTGTTACAGCAAGAGCTTCCTCTTCCACGAGAGATAACTCCATATTATCACTCGTAGAAGATTTCACTCGGAAATTGAAAGATCCATACAGTTTGGCTGACTCCTTGGAAGCTGCAAATCGGTTCCTCCTGTAAAGTTCTCCTTTCCACATCTGCATCATCAGTAAACTGGACAACACAACGCCTCCCAGAGTCAACAGGCAGAGCCCAGCAATTACACACCGATCCAGGTGAGCCCCAATCCGGGCACTCCTCTTCTCGAGGCGCTCCATCTCCCGTGCTGCCACCATGCTGGGATCCACAGTTACATCTCTGGGCACCACATAGGAAACGATCACCAACAAAATCCCAACGACCAAGAACAAGATGGCACTGATGAAGCTGTAATCAATAGGTTTTCCGCCAGCGGCTTCGGAGCCAGCATCGTCCTCTTCCTCAGAAATGAGGGAAGGTGGATCGTAAGGCCATTCTGAAGGCATCTCCGTGTCAGGGTCAGGATGGGGAAGGAACTCTTGGTCTTGGCAACAGCTACCATGGGCAAGACTCCCTGGGTGATTTAGGTGGTTGGTATTTTCATCCACGCAGGTGAAGGAGGTCTCCGATTCGCAGCAACAGGCATTTTTGGAGGCGGTCTCCTTCTCTTCCTTTGAAAAGTTGGAGCAGGGGAAATGACCGGCGGTCGTAATTTCTGGGGACAAGGATGATACCGCAAGGAGGGCGAGAGAAGGCTGAGCAGGGTCTTCCTGTTCAGCCACCTTGCAATGCTGCTCGCAGCATTCAGCAGTCGTAACTAGGAATCGAGTCTTCACCCCATTTTCATCAGGCCGGCCCTGGCCTGATGGAGCGTGCAAGCTCCAACCTACACCGTGGCACTCAGCTGATGGGGCGCCCTGTCTGGCGACGTGCAAGACCTCCATGCATGCCATGGGTGCTTCAGAGCACAAGCCCAATGGACCACTTACATCCCTGTAGTTTTGGCAAGTGCAGCCAGTTGCCACCTCAAGGGTTGTGAAGGGGCCTTCGCCCACAACTTCTGACCTTTGGCTCCCATTTTGCTGGCTTCTGATTCAGCCACCATCACCACTCAGTTAAATAAATGTACTTCTTTTGGAGCCTGCAGTTGCCATAGGAAGAGGAGAAGCAGCTTCATTGGTAGATCTGTTGTGAGACAAAGGGAAATGTAGCCGAACTGCAACAGAGATTATAGAGTCATTACCCTGATTTTTATCCAGTGTCTCTGCAAGCGAACAGCCAATGTGAAGGCTTTCACCAGCCACTGAAAGCTAAACTCTGCTTATCTTAAACCAATTTGGGAACTCTAATCGGCTTTTAAAAATAACCCCTTGCAAATTTTGAAAAAAGAAAAAGAAAAAAAAGAACAAAAGCTCAGTCAACACAGATCCCTCACCACTTCCAGCACTCAAGGGCAAAACCTATCAGCCCCCTGCAAAATGCCATTCCAAAAGAGCAAAGTCAAACTTGGCATCTCACAAACTCAAGTGCAAAAATCTAATCAGAAAGGAGCCAGCAAATCCCTCCCCCGTCAAGTCACCCAGGATCTGTGTTCTCCAGTGGAAATCTGAGCATCCCAGGAATTAAAAGGGGGGCGGGGGGCAGAGAGGGAGAGGGCTGAAGGGAGAGAGGGGAAGAGGGGAGAACAAGAGAGGGGGGGAGGGAGAGAGAGGGGAGAGAAGGGGAGGGATAGGAGGAGAGGGAGAGAGAGAGGGAGAGATAGAAGAAGAGGGAAGGAGAGGGAGGGAGAGAGGGAGGAGAAGAGATAGAGGGAGAGAGGAGGGGAGACGGGAGAGAGAGGGGGGATAGGAGGAGAGGGAAAGAGGGAAAAGGGGGACAGAGAGAGAGAGGGAGAGATAGAAGAAGAGGGAAGGAGAGGGAGGGAGAGAGAGAGGGAGGAGAAGAGATAGAGGGAGAGGGGAGAGAGAGGGGGGATAGGAGGAGAGGGAAAGAGGGAAAAGGGGAACAGAGAGAGGGAGGGAGAGGAGGGGGGAGAAGGAGAGAGGAAGGGAGAGGGAGAGGGGAGAGAGAGGGAGAGAGGAGGGGAGTGGGGGAGAGAGGAAGAGAGGGAGAGAGGAAGGAAGAGGGAGGGAGAGGAGGGGAGAGAGAGGGAGAGAGGAAGGGAGAGGGAGAGAGAGGGGGAGAGGAAGGGAGAGGGAGGGAGAGAGGAAGGGAGAGGGAGAGAGGAAGGGAGAGGGAGAGAGAGAGGAAGGGAGAGGGAGGGAGAGAGGAAGGGAGAGGGAGAGAGAGGGAGAGAGGGAGGGAGAGGGAGGGAGAGGGAGAGAAGAAGGGAGAGGGAGAGAGGAAGGGAGAGGGAGAGAGAGGGAGAGAGGAAGGGAGAGGGAGGGAGAGAGGAAGGGAGAGGGAGAGAGGAAGGGAGAGGGAGAGAGAGAGAGGGAGAGAGGAAGGGAGAGGGAGAGGGAAAGCACTTCCCGGAATCCCATCTCCCGGCCTCCGATGGGTAAAAGCCGCCGGCGAACTCAGCCCCAGGCGAGGCTTCCGAGGGCCAGCTCTCCGCTTTCCTTCCAAGCGCAAAAGAAGCGGGAGAGGCGAGACGGACCAAAAGCGGCTCACCTGAAACAGAAAGTCCGCGCCTGTCGGGATGAAGGCGGAGGGAAAAGAGGGAAAGAGGGAATCGCCCGGCGATTTACGCCGCTCCATCCAAGAGCCGCGCCGACCTTCCCCCCGACGCCTCGGAAGCCCCACCGGGAGGCGATTTGGGGAGCTTCGCAGTTTCCCATCCGAGGGGGGTGTCCGCCTCCCCCCCGCCCCCCCTCCAGCCTCCTCTTAGCGCGCGGGGTAGAAATCCCGTCCGCTTTTGCTATTTTAGCTCCAGTGCGGTTTTTTACTGCAAAGGGGATTAAACCCCCATTTCCCCGGGTTAACCGGCTGAGAGGAATAGGTCCGGAGGGACCGTCCGGGGGTGCTTAGGAAAGGCGAGCTAAAACTCCCGTCCCTTTGAATCTCCGGCCAGCGCCCCATCAGCCCCTCCCTGCCCTCTTCACGGACCTTTCCCTGCGCTTTGACTCCATCGGGAGGGGAGGAGGGGGGAATCCAAGCGCCGCTGCCCGTCCCCGCTGGCTCCCCCAGGACGCAACTTCTTGTGGCGGTCCCTTCTCCGCGCGCCTCGGTTTCCCCTGCCTCCCTCGAGGCGAGGAGCGGGGCGGAGAAGCGGGGAAACTGGGATGAGCCGGCGGGGCGGAGCACTCGGGGCACTCTGGGAGATGTAGTCCCGCTGCGCGCGGCAGCGTCGGAGGTCAGGTCCTGGGGTTCAAGCAGCAGTCTAAGGAGGTTGCTTTGGGTTGAGCCCTGGAATGGCTCTCAAGGGTTCGGTCTCCTGCTCTCCCCCTCCACCAAGTTTCCACAACTAGAGAAGTCTATGGAGATTCTCAGTCATCCAGATCATGGTTGTCCCAAAAGTGCTTTTATTTTTTTCTCAAGGGGCAACAGGACACCAGAAAGTCCAGTAGCCTCTTAAAAACAAAAAAAAGGACCTTTGGGATATCTTTAGAGAAGTTGCTCCATCTGGAGGAAAGGAAGAAGGAACGCTTGCCAATGAATTTTTCAAGCAGAGGCTAATGGCACTGGACTCCCTGGAGAAGAGCCTAATGCTGGGAAAGATTGGGGGCAAAAGAAGAAGAGTGTTAGGATGATCATCCTGATGTTGGGTTGACAATATATATAAGCCAGGATTCTTAAAGAGTATATGTAACTTTAAGGACTATGTGGAATCTGATTGGCTGTGCTTCCCAGCTCAATCATAAAGGCAGCTGGAAACACAGTTCATTCCCTTTTCTTTTCCTTTGCTTCCTGATTGCCACTGAGGAAGAAGCTGAACAAGAAGACGGAAGAGAACCATTCTTTTGACTTACTGTAAGACAGTGCTTCTCAATTATTTTCTGTCAGGCCCCCCCTAGGAAGAAGAAAACATTTCGCGCCCCCCCTTTTTTTTATTGTAAAAGCATTTTATTAAAATAAATTTGATAAAAATAAAAAAATCCGGTTTAAATAAAAAAAATCCGATTTAATTTTTTTTTAAATCAGATTTTAATTGTTTTTTTAAAAATCATCGATTTTTATCCACCCTGCAAGGAAATACCTGTAACTGGGAATTTGCAGCCCAGTTTCTTATGCCATCTTAACTGGACTCTGTCCTATCTCTCAACGGCACTGAATAATCTTCCGTCTTAGTCCCATCACCGGAATCCCTTAGCTTGCCATCCTTTCGACCTCACCTTTCCACGCTGATTGGCCCGAAGCGCATCCCCTTCCTTATCCCCGCCGGCCAGTAGAGGGCGCGTCCGCTTTCTGCCTCATCCAGCCTAGCGGTGCTCAAGAGGCACGGCTTCCGGCCGCTCCTTCTCTGACGCCTTTCTCAGTCGCCTTCGGGATTTACCTACAGCTGCCGCCGCAGAGCGGGCCTGGGATGCCAAGAGGGCGGCGGCGGTGGTATCGGTCTTTCTGGGTGTGAGGCTCCTGACTATCGGCGATGCCAACGGGGAAATCCAGAGGCACCAAGAGCAGCAGGCGCAGCCGAGGTCAAACACGCCTCCCTTTACAGGGGGGGCGCGCCCCACTATTTGAGAAACGCTGCTGTAAGATAACTGGTTTTGGTGAAGGATTGTTTATTGTTAGAGGAATTAGTATCACTGTTTGGAAGAAATATTTTAGTTACATCAAGAGTAAAGACTATTTATTTTTTCTACTATCAGTGTTGTAGAGTTTTGTGTGGTTTAAGCAATGTATCTCTTGCTGTCCGGTGTATTGCACTATTCTGCCTGTTTATTTTCCAACAGGACTGTTTTTACCCCTAACAAAGGGGACGACAGAGAATGAGGTGGCTGGATGGAGTCACCGAAGCAGTAGGCAGAACCCTGACTGCTTCTTTAGAAGGCCAGATCCTGAAGAGGAAACTCAAATACTTTGGCCACCTAGTGGGGAAGGAAGGACTCACTGAAGAAGAGTCTAATGCTGGGAAAGATGGATGGCAAAAGAAGAAAGGGACGGCAGAGAATGAGGTGGCTGTATGGAGTCACAGAAGTAGTAGGTGTGAGCTTAAATGAACTCCAGAGGATGGTAGAGGACAGGAAGCCTGGAGGAACGTTGTCCATGCGTTCACGATGGGTTGACACAACTTTACAACTAACAACAACAACAGTTAGTCCTTGACTTACAACAGTGCATTTAGTGACCATTACAATGGCACTGAAGAAAGGGACTCACGGTCGTCTTTTCACACTTGTGACCATTGAAGATGGACATGGGATCGAAATTCAGAGACTTGGCAGTTGAGTCCTATTTATGATGGCTGCAGTGTCTTGGGGCCACACGATCATCTTCTACCACTTTCTTCCCCAAAGTCAATGTGGAAGCCAGATTCGCTTAGCAACCGTATTATGAATTTAAAACGTTTGCAGTGATTCACTAAGCAACCGTGTCAAGAAAAGTCATAAAATGGGGCAAAGCTCACTTAAGAAATGTTAACGTAGAATCATAGGGCTGGAAGGGACCTTGAAGATCTTCTAATCTAGCCCCCTGCTCAAGCAGGAGACCTTATACCAAGGCTGTCAAATTCCCAGCATGCAGGCCGGATGTGTCATGTGCTGGCCACACCCATGCCCGATTTAGTGAAGGGGAAAAATGTCCCGATACGTCATGTGACCCCACCATGATGTGTGTTTGACACCCCTGCCTTATACCATTGCAGGTTTTCAAACTCTTATTGAAAACCAAAACCTCCAGCAATGGAGCATCCAAAACTTCAGGAGACAAGCCGTTCTACTGATTAATTGTTGTCACTGTTGGGAAATTTCTCCTTAACTCCAGTTGGATCTCTCTTTCATGAGACATGAAGGCTACTTTCTTGACCTGGAAGATTTCCAGATCTGCTGGACTCCAGTTCTCATGATGCCAATCCAGCATTGGCATTGGCATTGGCATTACAGGGTCCGCAATACTAGGCAGTGGTGAAGAAGACCAGGTTGAAGGGGGAAGATCCTTTCATTGCAATTTTCATTAAAATTGCATAGCATTTTGCTCTGGAGAGTTACATGGAGAAGAAAACTGGATTTGGGGAGCATTTAATTTTGTTTAAAAACCTGAAGATTTTTATTGAGAGAAATTTTATTAAGATACAAGTACTTATAGAAAACAACCAGATTTAGAATAAAATTCCTTGAGCTTCAGATAGGATGGCTAACAGTGCAATTCCATATAGATTACTTTCAATCAGTGTTCTGTCAACGAGTGGTAAGGTAAAGGTAAAGGTTGCTTTTGCACATATGTGCTAGTTGTTCCTGACTCTAGGGGGCGGTGCTCATCTCCATTTCAAAGCCAAAGAGCCAGCGCTGTCCGAAGACATCTCTGTGGTCATGTGGCCGGCATGACTAAATGCCAAAGGCGCACGGAATGCTGTTACCTTTCCACCAAAGGTGTTCCCTATTTTTCTACTTGCATTTTTACATGCTTTCAAACTGGGACAAGTAATGGGAGCTGACTCCATTATGCGGCACTAGGAATTCGAACTGTCATCCTTCTGATCGATAAGATCAGCATCTTAGCCACTGAGCCACTGCGTCCCTTCAAAGAGTGGCAGGAACCACAAATTAAAGCTACACACAGGGAACCAAGCATGTTTAAGATACAGAAGTGGGCTAATTGCCTCTTTCAGCTTATTCTATTCCCGTGAGGCTGAAATGGAAACTTCAAGAGAAACTACACGGTTTGCTCACTGGCACAAGGAGCTTATATCACAGAAAAGAGGGGAGATTAAAAGAAAAAGAAAGATGAATTGGAGATATTCATCACCTTGGGAACTTTTGGCCACCTGCACCACCTGATAAAATGTGCCAGTCTTTCTCTCCCTTCTCACTTTGTTTTCAAATTGTCAGTAGTAAAATACTCCGGCCCATTTTATGCTCTGTTATAATAGCATACTTTTGTTCTGTCAAAGATGTGGAGGTGTGGAGGTGGTGAGAAAAATAAAAGGCATAGCAACACAGACGCCTTGTGTTGCCACAAATAAAGCTGGTTAAAAGATGAATCAGGCAATGGGAGAAGGAAGAAAAGTTTGAGAAAGAGCCAAAATTCCCTCGTTCGGTTTCTCACAATGTTGAGGGGGCTTTGCAGGGGCACACAGGGACACTCCCCACTCACAGAGGACTCAAAGGATGGTGTGAAATGGCTCCCTGTGCATCAACCCAAAAGGCAACAAGTTTTTCTGACAGTTCACAGTATCACAAATGCAAAATAGCTACAGAGGAGGCAGGTTACAAGTTCAGCTGACAGTCATTAATTGAGAAGGTGGAGATTTTTTTTTTTTGTAGGGTTGCTAAATTACAGAGGCAGAGCAGGAGTTCTGTCTTAAGGAACTTCCAGGTTCAATTAGAAAGAGAAGAAGAAGGATGGCAGGTAGCAAGAAGAATAGCTCTGTGAACAATTTGGGATTACATTCTTTCCAGGCTAGGTGTCAGATCCTGGTCATTGAGTCCAACTCCAGTTTTGCCTCCTGTTGTGATCTTTCTGGCCACAGTTAAATGAATCACTGCAACTATTAAGTTAGTAACACAGTGTTGAGTAAATCTGGCATTCTGTTGACTTTGCTTGTCGAAAGGTCACAAAACATGATTTTATTTTATTTTATTTTATTAAATTTATACCCCGCCCTTCTCCTTGTAAGGACCCAGGGCGGCGCACAGGCAATATAAAACCATACAAAAACAAACTACATTTTAAAAAAACTATTAAATTAAATCCCATGCTAAAAACCCTTTAAAACCATGAGAATTAAAATTTGTTCAGATAAAAGTCAGAAACGGGGGGTTATGCTAGGCCAGCTTGTTGGAATAAATACGTCGTGAGACGCTGACGGAAGAGGCGGAGGTCCGAGGTGGTGCGTAGGTTGGGGGGTAGGTCATTCCAGAGGGCTTGGCCCGCCACAGAGAAGGCCCTTCCCCTGGGCGTCGCCAACCGGCATTGCCCGGCCGACGGTACCTGGAGAAGACCCTCTCTGTGGGAGCGGATCGGACGAAGGGATGTATGGGGCAGGAGGCGGTCTCATATATAGCTAGGCGCCGAGCCATGGAGCGATCACATGACCCTGGGACACAGCAGCCATAAATACATGCCAGTTGCCAAGTGTACAAATTTTGACTATGTGATCAAAGTCGAAAGTGTGGGAACTGGTCATAAGTCACCTTTTCCAGTGCCATTTGTAACTTCGATCAGTCACTAAACGAATGGTTGAAAGTTGAGAACTGCCTGTAGTTCTTCCAGGAAATTCCAAAGCATGGTTCATGTAGACATGAGGTATCAAACTGAACATCATCAGGTAGAGTTTACCTTAACCCCTCAGTACAAATTGATGAATCAATAAGGATTTTGCATGAACTTTCTATTTGAGCTGTCCATGGTCCTGACTGCATTCTTGACAATCCCTATATCCAACTATAGGCTCAGAAATGAGATCCGGAAGGTACGTTTCAAAAGTAAATAAACGTTTGATCTCTAACTCTAAATGATTTCCAAAAGAAACTTACCTTTGTTCTATAAGTTCAAAGAGATTCAAGACTGTTTTTCTGCTTTGTATTTCTACAATCTGATAGTCTTTCCTTGAATCCCTGCTGCATATTCATAGCAACTTCAGGTTGTTGTTTTGCAAACATGAGCCAGAGAAATAGGATATATGCTGCAATTACCTAGCAACTATATGGATACAGTTTACAACCATGTTTTATCTGGTCATCTGCTCCTTCCTAAGAAAGAGGAAATAGAGATGGTGTTGACTAATAACCAAAAGGTATGTTCTTTTATTATAGAGGAGATATTCCTCTCTCTATAAACCACCATCATTTTTATTCTGAAATTTATTTCCTATCACAGCAGGATCCTCCAAAAAGAGAAACCAAAAATTAATGCCATGATGTTTTTCTTATCAGTTCCTTATCTTGTGTGTCCCAAACAAAGGATGGATCAAAACTAATAGATCTACCTATCAGTCTTCAATACATATTTCCACAATCTGGGTGCTCTCCAGATGCATGGGCTTAGTTTTTTAGAATTTCTAACAGAACCATTGATGAAAAATTGAGTAGTTGAAGTTCACATAGGTGGAGGGCTTTCAGGCTGTGGAAAGTATGTCTCTTTATCTTTAGTGATACAATGTCAGTTTAGTTCAGTTGGTAAGGTTGGTAAAACAACTTTCACACATTCGTAAGACAAGATGTACATTTTGAAGAGTCTATGCAATATCTTATTGATGCTGTTTGGTCATTGACTGCATCTAATGTATCCAGGTAAGATACAGTATTCTTACTATAGTCCTTCCTGACTATGAAAGCAACACCATCCCTTTTTTGTTTTATATGTGTTAAGGCAGAAGTCTGCAAAGTCGGCTCTTTTAAGACTGGTGGACTTCAACTCCCAGAATTCCCCAGTCAGCCAGGCTGCCTGGGGAATTCTGGGAGTTGAAGTCCACCAGTCTTAAAAGAGCCGACTTTGCAGACCCCTGTGTTAAGGTATAAACAGTGTGAACTGCTTAGTGTCCAGCCTGTTTCAAACTGGCTGTTGGCTAACATGTAAATGTAGAGTTGCTTTGTCTTCATGTTATTCTGTGTTGAGCTTTCCCAGGTCCATTGTTCTTATATTCCATGTTCCCACTATAATTATTGCTTTGCAACTTCTGATTTGGTGGGATGCAGTGGCTCAGTGGTTAAGACGCTGAGCTTGTTGATCAGAAAGGTTGGCAGTTCAGCGGTTTGAATCCCTAGTGCCGCGTAACGGAGTGAGCTCCCATTGCTCAGTGGCTAACACACTGAGCTTGTCAATCCAGAAAGGTTGGCAGTTTGGCGGTTCGAATCCCTAGTACAGGTTTCTTGCATGAGCAGGGGGTTGGACTAGATGGCCTCCAAGATCCCTTCCAACTCTGTTACTGTTACTTGTCCCAGCTTCTGCCAACCTAGCAGTTCAAAAGCATGTAAAATGCAAATAAAAAAATAGGAACCACCTTTGGTGGGAAGGTAACAGAGTTGCATGTGCCTTCGGCATTTAGTCCTGCCAGCCACATGACTGTGGAGATGTCTTCTGCCAACACTGGATCTTCAGCTTTGAAATGGAGATGAGCACTGCCCCCTAGAGTTGGGAACAACTAGCACATGTGTGTGAGGGGAACCTTTACCTTGAGCTTCTGAATGTCTTCTAACCAGCCACTTCACTAAGAACAAGTCTTAAATCTAGCTGCATCATTAATACCATTGATATTAATAATGAATATCCTCTGCTCATCCTTAGAAGCACATTAAAGGACATTTGACCTGAGGGGCCCATCATCCCACATATCTTCAATAACCATTTTATATCCATGTAGTTTTCTTGATAAAATACAGCACTGCTTTGTTACTGCTTGCTCCCACACTGTTTGAAATGAAGACTCTTGTCATTGTCACTAAATTGATGACTCTTCCTGCAGCATCTTCCTATATCCCCATTGTCCAACATAAGTGCCTGCTTGCTTCAACTGGCAGCTGGGATTATCTTCATGACTTGGGTGACCTTGCTGGGAGCCTATACTCTTGGCATACGCTGCTGGCATACTTTTGTCATCCCTCCAGGAACACACACACACACACAAACACACACAGAGCTACAATGAGGCAGCATAGCAGGATTTGGTGGAGAGCAGTAAGTGTCTTTAACAAATATGCTGCTTAGTTTTCACCAATTCTCTTCTGATTGATGGTGCGCTCTGTTCTTGAAATGATCCCATTCCTTAGAACTTTCTCTCCCAAAGGGAACACATCTATTTTCTTACAGATCTTACTCAGTATTACAAAGAAGACTTCAAAGCAGGTTGTCAGAACTATGGGGAATAAAGGCCAGGAAGGAGGGGGAGAAGGAGGGAGGTGTTGATATTTATGATGTTGTTGAGGGGAGATTACTGTTTAAAAAAAAGGTAGCAAAAGAAAATAGCTTCGCATCATAATTGTCTCTGTTAATATATGTGTAAATATACATGCATGTGTGTGTATATTCTATACCAATGATGACTAACCTTTTTGTTGTCGCTTGCCAAAAGTGTCCACTTGTGACAGGGCGGGTGCGTGCCCGTTCCCATAATGCAATGCATCATGACAGTGCCCCATATCCCATCCCCTGTGCATGCACATGCAACACCCTTGTGGTCCCCCGTGCATGCGTGTATGACACCCCCATGCTGCGTCTTTTTGCCTAGTAGGCTTCCCTGCAGCCTCCTGGGAGCAAAAATGGGCCGTGGACGGGGGGAGGGGCTGCACTCCCGATGCACCCCATTTTGGGCCTGGAGAGTTTCATCTGTTACATAATCTTTTTACACATCTTTTCTGCTTGGCCGGCCTAGGGTAGTCTCTCTTCTATGGGGTTTTTAGTTTAAGTTTTTTTTTAGGATAGTTGGTATTTTATAGTTGTTTTAGCGCAGGATATGATTTAATGTGATTTTAATTTTGTACTTTGTTCAATGTTATTTGTTCTTAATTTACCTGTGCCCCGCCTCGAGTCCCTTTGGGGAGAGAGAGCGGGTTAGAAATAAAATTTATTATTATTATTATTATTATTATTATTATTATTATTATTATTATAAGTATACCTTTCAAAATTACTAATGTTCTCTCACCTGGTCTCTGAAAAAGAAAAAGAAACTCTTTATGGTTGGTTCAGTATCTCAAGTTCTGCAAATAAAACATTCTGAGAGACAGAAAAATGAAGCTTTAAGTTTACGGCATGTCAAGGAACAGCCATTAGTGTCTCTCTCTCTGTCTGTGTGTGTGTGTGTGTGTGTGTGTGTGTGTAGCTAACTCAGATATCTGGATGGGTTTTAATATTACTTCAATAGGAGTTACTGTATCATTTCAAAGATTTAAAAGGAGAGGTGGAAGTGTTTGATTTTGATTTCTTTATTTATTTGAGAATGGTATACATCCCATGCAGTGGTGGGTTGCAAATCCCATTCCAACCAGTATGGTTGGAACAGGGCGCACACGGACGCAGTGCGTGCATGCGTCTTAGCACCTCTGTGATGCTCCGTGATGCTCCAGCGTTGTATTTGTCATGTGCCTGCACAGAAGCGCAGAAGCCTTTAAACACCGGTAAGGAGCATGGGTGGGTGGGCCCTCCAGAGCACCGTACTGGAATGGTATCCGTTACTCCGGGCTGGTTCCGGTATGCCCATACTGGGGTGTACCGCCTGCAACCCACCACTGATCCCATGTTGCCAACACAATACATCCAAATTTCCTTTGTATGCCCAATATGCAATCACATGGCAATGAGCTTAAGAATAAAAATTTAAAAATGCTTAGGTCTGGTTTGTCTGTTTTACCAGCCTGCGATTGTTATAATATGGATCATCATTAATATTGCAAGGTGTGGATTTGGGAATTGAAGGGTTAATGAGATAGCCTCCTTTAAAATGATCATGCTGGCTAGCCAAAGCCATACTACTCTTGCCTCCTCTAATATGTGGCTCTCCTGCATGTTGGACTACATGTTCCATTATAATCAACCAGCTTTGTGATTCTCCCCAGGCTGGTAGACCTCCAAGTGTATTTGGACGCTGGCCCACAAATTCCCTGGTTTTATAGGACCAGTATAAATCCTGCTAGTTGAAAGCAATCAAGGCAGAGTTTTTCAATACAGCATTGTAAATTTTTTTTAAAAAAAGATAAATAAGTGTAAGTTATAGTTTTATGCATTATGGAATCTTCCCCTCCTGGTTTATAATAACCTAAATATATAGAGTTGGCAGGCAGTAACTCTGAGCAAACACTGCAACTGATTGTTATAGCCTTCACGTTTTCGAATCCATTTGCCTCATTTCCTATTGTACTTATCATTTGCTTCCCTTCCATTCAGTCTTTTTCTTCTACTCTGGATTTGCAATTTCATCACAGTCCATCATTATGGTTTCAACTCTATTAATGTCTTGCGGGCTTACGGGATCATTAATATTTGCAAACAATTGCAAAAGATGTTTGAAAAGTATCAGGAATCTTCTGACAAACAATATGGATCACCAACAAAGTGAGTAATGTACAGTATGTCTTACTGCATATACACTTCTCGACAGTTGCATATTATGAAGGAACCACAACATAAAAATGTAATATCACAAAGCCAGCGCTGAGGGAGATAGAACAAGCAATGCTGGTGAGTAACACATGCCAGTAAGGTATCCATGTAAATATCTTTATTTTGGGTCATAGCCAATTCACTGGAAATGATTCAGAGTCCTTGGCTTTTCTGTTTAGCTTATTAGGGTATTGCCTTAGTGCTTTATGGCTGGATAACCTCAGAAAATCATTAGCTAAGTAGTTTTAGTCGAATCTTCACTACTCCTGGTTCTAAATTTAGTTCCACATTAGCTGGATCCCTGGCAACTCTGCACTGCAGAAAATCTTTAATATGTGTCAAGGAATTTTATTGTTTTGTTTAACACATTCGGCTTGTTGGGAAGAAATTTTTATCAGGTTTGTTTCTGAGCCAAAAATAAAACACAGAGGCAGTGGAGGGGTCCTTGGTGCTCTCTTAACTTGATGGTTTTCTTGCAGATGTTTCATTATCCAAACAAGGTAACATCCTCAGGTGATGATGACTAGCATTGATGATGTTGACTAGTGTGATAATTAACATCATCAGTGCTAGTCATCATCACCTAATGATGTTAACTAGTTTGGTAATGACTGACCCTAGAACTCAAAGACAAGGGTGAGACAGAATATCACAAAATCTGAGACAAATGGTATCAATGGTTAGAAAGAAGGGGGAAAAAGTCGGGACAGAAAGAATTGGAAAATATGGTATTAAGATTGTGTGATAGGTAGGAATCGGGTATGCATGGCCTAGTTATTTGTGGGACCGCCTCCTGCCACATACCTCCCACCGACCGATTCGCTCCCACAGGGAGGGCCTTCTCAGGGTGCCAACCGCCGGGCAATGCCGGCTGGCGGCGCCCAGGGGTAGAGCCTTCTCTGTGGCAGGGCCCGCCCTCTGGAACGACCTGCCCCCCGAACTACACACCATCACGGACCTTCCCCTCTTCCGCCGCTCACTCAAGACATATCTCTTCCAACAAGCTGGACTAGCTTAGAACTTAGGTCTTGGTACGATAGAGCTTCAGTTACATTAGAAAAATGGTTTGATAGGTTTTTATTGGGAATTTTAGCACAGGTTTGTAATTTAATCGTTTTTTAATTTTTGTAATGTAATGATTTTGGTAATGATACATCTGCAAGAAAGTAACCAAGCGCAGAAAGCACCAAGGAGCCGATATTTCAAGAACAAATATTCTCCTTTATTGGTACTGTAGGAAGTTATCACCCAGCCCTCTCCCAGAAAAATGAAGTATCCTAGGAAATATTGAAAAGGCAGAATATTATATTTCCCTGGATGTGAAAAAGGGAGGAACATGTTTTAAAAACAAAATAGCTTCCTGCAGCTTCCTGCCCCCACCCCCTTTGTCAAAGGGCCATTAGTTCCTTTACATAATAACGAGTTCTCCCCTGTCTTTCCAGGGTGATGGGATTAATGGGATGGGATGACTAGCCAACACCCAACTGACCACATGGCCTCTGAAAACTCAACCAAACCTGGACTCAGCCTAGAGAGTTGCCCCTGCATGGCCCCATGTGAGTCTCACAACCAATCAGAATACATTTCTTACACGGGAACAGGAAACAGATAGGCGGGGCTGAACAGTTTATAAAAAAACCCTGTAACTTCAGCCCTTCTCTTCTTCTTTATCAAGCTTGAAAGCATGTGATCACCTTTTCGGTTTAGGACTCAAGCCATGTGATCCTGTCTACCATCAAACCATCTTTCCAAGCAGCCTCCATGTCGCCAGTGTCTTTTTCCCACTTGGAACTGAACCCAGATGGACATTTCTTTCAACAGTACAGAGGCAATTGCTCGAAGCGGAGGTGAAGTTTATTTCTGACAGTGCGACACAGAGTCAGCGGTTGAAAGTGGCCACACTAAATCTTTCCTAAAACCCCTTATATAGGAAAACGTTGACTTTGTTCCTCAAAAGCATGCAAAAGTGTACTTTTTAGGAAGTCCAAGAATATGCGCTTTTTCCAATCAGACGCCCTGCTGAGTTTCACTATGCTGCTTGTTTAGCATTTGTTGATGAAAACTAATCTCATTGGGGCAAATGATTCCCCACCCCCACCCTGACCTAATATGATCAAAGAGGCCTCCAGTTGAGACTGGAAGGAATGTCCACCTGATTAGATTTTTCTCCTGTCTGCATTTTAATCTTTCTCTGGAATCATTCTCACTGTCATTTTTAACCCTCTGCCTGATTATGGGGAAGATTGTTTTTTTGGGGGGGGGGGCTTGATCTCCTTCCCACAAGTTCCATTAAATATATTTCATGTGTCCTTGGGAAATTTGCATCTTCACTTGTTTACTCTGGTTTCCATGAATTTTGTCCAGCTTTGCCAAAATCTCGCCTTAAGTCCTAACAGGTGAGGTCTGTGATGATGAACCTATGGCACACATGCCACAGGTGGCACGCAGAACCCTCTCTGTGGGCACGCCAGCTGTCACCCCAGTCCAGCTTTACTGCGCATGCACACATGCCTCACGCAGCCACCTGGTCTTCGTGACTCTGCCACACACGCACAGGGGACGTTCACGCACCTGTGCAGGACTCACTTGCATTGTATTTTGGGGTTCGCATGCACGTGCATTCGCCCCATGCCCCGTTTTGGGCGCTGCACCAACCTGGAAGCCAAAATGGGGTGTAGGAGTGCCATGAGAGCCCTCCCCCATGCCCTGTTTTGGGACTGGAAAACCTCCTGCACCAACCTGAGAGGCCAAAAATGGTTGAGGAGGGGGCAGGGTAAATGTGTGGGGATGCACATGCATGCACAGGGGGTGGGGGGTGCATGCATGGTGGAGGGGCCGATGCATGGGGTGCATGCATGGGGTGCATGCATGGGGTGGGAGGCATGCATGGGGTGGGAGGCATGCATGGGGATGCTTGCATTGCATTTTGAAATTTTGCACCAAAAAGATTAGCCATCACTGGGCTAGATATTCAGCCTGCTAAATATTCAGTGATTAAGCAGGGGAAATTTGTTACAGAGGATGTACTACTATATCTCCATGGGTTTTAAATGCCAGGCATACGATTGATAATTTCATTGGTTTATTGATAGGGATTTATACTAGATGGATTGGCAGTGCTTTCCCTTAGACCAAGGGGAGAGATATATTTACATGAGGTTAGCGGGGAGATGACTATAACTTTTAATGGTACATCTTTATCAGGTAAAATGTGCTGAAATTATTTTTGCTGTGAAAAGATGAAAAACTCTTGAGGTAACGCTTATCATATTACAGACCCCAGAGACTCATATTCAAGATCACCTCAAACCAGAACTGATGATTGATTCAGGGGCCCTAGATGCTCTCTGAGCTTGGCTGTTTTCTTGCAGACATTTTATTACCCAGCTAGGTAACCTTATCAGTACTAGAAGGGAGTGGACCTGCTCTCTGTTTATACATAGGTGGCTTGCCCCATCCGTGTTGGTGAGAGTCTTCTTAGTGGTGAGTTTTCTTGATTAGGGTGGTTTGATTTTATTTTATTTTATTAGATTTCTAGACCGCACCCTCTCCCCGAAGGGACTCGGGGCGGTGTACAGGTAAAAAATTAAAAAGTGACATCAACATTACATATAAACTAAAATCCAATTAAATAATCCCCTGTACAAATTTATAAAAATTAAAAACTTGACCTTAAAACCTAATCACATAATTTAAAATTACAAACTGAGGCGGGAAGCATGGAATTAGCCCAGGCTGGCTAGTTGAAACAGGTGGGTTTTGAGTTTCTGGCGGAAGGAGCGGAGGTCCGTGGTCGTTCTAATGTCAGGGGGAAGGTCATTCCAGAGGGTCGGGCCCATCACAGAGAAGGCCCTTCCCCTGGGCGTCACCCGCTGGCATTGCCTAGTGGACGGTACCCGGAGAAGTCCCTCTCTGTGAGAGCGAATTGGCCGAAGGGATGTATGGGGCAGGATGGTGTTTACTTTTTGATTATTTGTCTGCATTAATAGTTCCTTGACTGTTTACTTATTGTTTATCTATTGTCTTCATGTTAGCCTCTCTCTCAATCCAACCTACTCCCTTGACTTTTTGTTGTAGGGACCAAATGGGACAAATACAATATGTATCCATCTTGTGTTCTAGTAATTTTAGTTGCTGCCTGATATTATATGAGTACCATTGTGGAGGATAGGTAATACATAGAGCAGTGATGGCGAACCTATGGCACGGGTGCCACAGGTGGCATGCAGAACCATTTCTTAGGGCACGCGAGGCATTGCCTGTCAGCACTAGGGCGCATGTGTGCGCTGGCCAGCTGATTTAGGCCTTCTTTTGAGGCCGTTTTTCGCCCTCTGGAGGCTTTAGAGAAGCTCCTGAAGCCTCTGGAGGTGGGGGGAGGCTGTTT
Organism: Rhabdophis nuchalis; assembly: GCA_039707465.1. Lineage (NCBI taxonomy): Eukaryota > Metazoa > Chordata > Lepidosauria > Squamata > Natricidae > Rhabdophis > Rhabdophis nuchalis. Next base: position 200,482,730 of record CM077645.1, read on the forward strand.
TCACCCTCCCCAGGCTCCTAGAAAGCCTCTGGAGCCTGGGGAGGGCGAAAAAAGCATGCCAAAAGCACATAGCATTATGGGTGTGGCACAGCCACACATGACCCCCCTGCGCTCTCCCCGCTTTTGGCACACGAGCCAAAAAACGTTAGCCATCACTGACATAGAGGATTATTTGGATTCCTGCCAGGTTTGATTTCATTTTGAGTAGCTTCAGAATTCAGAGGTTTGCCGTATTCTCGGTTTTAGATTTGTCCCATGAAGAAGTCAATAAAGAACTTGTATCTAATTGTGTCACTACTTGTATGTTGGATCTCTTCCTTCTATGGCAGTGGTGGCTAACCCCACCCCAGGCATGCATGGCTAGCGGGAGGCGTTTGCGCATGCGTGGCAGAACTGAGCTGGGGCAACGGCTCACATGCCCGCGGAGAGGGGTCTGTGTGCCATTGGTTTGCCATCACAGTTCTAAGGATTCCATTTTGCCACTGAGAACGTGCAATTGTATTTGTTTTTATGGTTGAGCAAAGATACCTTTGGAGAAGCCATGTTGTTTAATATTTATGTGAAGCTGCTGGAAAGAATCATTTGCTGGTTTGGAGAGAGTTGTGATCAAGTTGTGCCATTACACAGTGTCACTGAATTATATGTTTCTTGCATACGTCGATCTCTTGATCTTCTTTTGATTGCCGCTGAAACCTTTTTCAATTTCCTGGATTCTCCACGCTCTGATTTGTTGTTCTTTGGGTTGTAAACTTCAGATTGACTGGTTTGAGATAGAGTAAGGTCAAAAAGATTCATTGGTTTTATGAAGGTGAATGAATTTACTGACTCTATTGATTTGCTGTAAAGTGCCTATTGGCAGTCTGCAATTTTTTGCAATCTGAATTATAATTTGTTTTGCAGACTATGACCTCTGTAAGATAATGCCCCTTATCCTATATATCAGTGATGGCTAACCTTTTTTGGCTCGCATGCCAAAAGCGGGGGGAGCTCAGGGGGATTGTGCGTGGGTGTGCCACACCCATAATGCTATGTGTGCAACCCCACGGTTTTGGAGCGCTTTTTTCACCATCCCCAGGCTCCAGAGGCTTTCTTGGAGCCTGGGGAGGGTGAAAACAGCCTCCCCCCTCCCACATCCAGAGGGCGGAAAACGGCCTCAAAAGAAGGCCTAAATCAGCTGGCCAGCGCACACATGCATGCTGGAGCTGACAGGACAACGCCTCGTGTGCTCTAAGAAATGGTTCTGCGTGCCACCTGTGGCACCTGTGCCATAGGTTCGCCATCACGGCTATATATCCTTTCCATTTTGGAAGACCTCTAATGCAAGAGTTCCTTTGCAATATCTTTCCTTGGGTTGTAATTCAAGCATAGGAAACCAGAGAAAATGACTATTATCACATCTCCATTAGTCCATTGGTGGGATTCAATTTTTTTTACTATCGGTTCTGTGGGCATGGCTTGGGGGGGCGTGGCAGGGGAAGGATACTGTAAAATCTCCATTCCCTCCCCACTCCAGGGGAAGGTTATTGCAAAATCCTCATTTCCTCCCGATCAGCTGGGACTCGGGAGGCAGAGAATAGATGGGAGTGGGGCCAGTTAGAGGTGGTATTTACTGATTCTCCAAACTACTCAAAGGTTCTGCTACCGGTTCTCCAGAACCGATTAGAACATGCTGACTACCACCTCTGCATTAGTCCCTTTGCAACAAAATGAGGATGTCAGGCTATACCCATCAGAACTAACCCCATTTCCCTTTCTCCTTTAAAAGAAATGTTGAAAACATCTGTTTTCTCATCAAATTGAATCAGAACTGGTGGAAAAAAATGCAGGAGGATTTTTCAATATGGTGCTACAATATATACAACTGCTACCAACAAGGCCCATTTAATGTGAAGGCCTGATTAAGCATTGAATGTCATCCTTCTCTTAATTTATAACTTTTTATTTTGAGGCCAGAACGGATTTTCTCTCTTTTGTAGTTGGACTCTATTACAACGGGTGCTTATATTCAGTATTGGCTCATGAAAAATCGCTCTGTGACTTTAATGTAAGTAAGGCCTCAGTGCTCATGCCAGAGTGGTCTGACGTAATTAGCAATATTTATCTTCAGAGCATCCGACTCTTGCTGATTACCCAATGCCCAACGGAAACAATAAAATGTTAAAGGCTATTTTGGTGCATTATTAATTATGTATGTCATTTGCCGTATCCTGTGCCATGGAGCACCATGTGCAAATCAGCTTTTATAAAGGCTTGTGGTGACTATATGCATACAAAGGAGCAGGATTTTATCTGTATCCAGAAAGAAAACAGTATGTCTTCCATAAAAGAATGACTTCACTTCACTTCTGCCCAGAAAGAAAAATAATGGGTACAATGCATTCATTTACAGCAGTGGCCAAGTGATGTGAGAGAATCATATGTATTCAGGTCTGTTTAAAGGTGGTTTACACACACAATAGCAGAGCTGGGAGGGACCTTGGAGGTCTTCTAGTCCAACCCCCTGCCTAGGCAGGAAACCCTATTCCATTTCAGACAAATGGCTATCCAACATTTTCTTTAAAACTTCCAGGGTTGGGGCATTCACAACTTCTGGAGGCAAGCTGTTCCACTGGTTAATTGTTCTAACTGTCAGGAAATTTCTCCTCAGTTCTAAGTCGCTTCTCTCCTTGATTCCACCCATTGCTTCATGTTCTGCCCTCAGGTGCTTTGGAGAATAGTTTGACTCCCTCTTCTTTGTGGCAGCCTCTGAGATATCGGAAGACTGCTATCATGTCTCTCCTAGTCCTTCTTTTCACTAAACTAGACATACCCAGTTCCTGCAACCGTTCTTCATATGTTTTAACCTCCAGTCCCCTAATCATCTTTGTTGCTCTTCTCTGCACTCTTTCTAGAGTCTCAACATCCAAAACTGACCAAAACTGGATGCACTAGTCTAGGTGTGATCTTACTAAGGCTTTAAAGAATGGCACTAGTACCTCACATGGTCTTGATTGTATCTCCATGTCTTTTCTACATCATGGCGACCAAAACTGAATGCAGTATTCCAAGTGTGGCCTATAGTTTGTTTCTATATATTTTGTGAGGGGTCCTTGGTGCTCTCTGAGCTTGCTTGTTTTCTTGCAGACGTTTAATTACCCAAACTAGGAAACATCATCAGTGCTAGTGAGGAGTGCTGTTTACTCTCAGTTTATATTATGCTTATAAACTGAGAGCAATAAATAGACTTTGCTGGAGAGAAATTCCCCTTAACCTAAATAAAAGACGTTTTATCAGGACGACGACTCTGCTTCATGATCTTGGGAAGCCACATGATTACAGTTAAAATGAGTTGAGGAGAAAGAGAGAGAAAGGAAGCACTATCTTGAAAGTGTTCTTAGAAGTCAATTTTAAATGCCATTTAAAAACCCACTGCAGTTAAAATGTTGTATAAAAAGCATTATAAAAAATAATGCAGCAATACAAGCATAGTTTTAAAGCAGGTTTCAATTACACACAGTTTGTGCCCATTTTCACCAGCTTCTGTAAAATGCTTTGGAAATTATCCGCTGTCCCTTAAGGAACTTTCAGTTGGCCTCTTTCTGCCTCTTCTTACTATGCAAAGCTTCTTGATTTGATACCATCATTCTTGAAACATTATCCATATTTATAAGGGCAGACAGCAAAGTCATTTGAGTGACTGGACTTTTGGAAATCATGTCAGGGATGCTGAAAACTTTTAAATGAATACTCTCTGGAATATTTTTTTTTAATTACAAATGCCCTTGTAACATTCTTGAATTTATTTTTATGAAAGGAAAATAATACTTCATTGCCAGACCATACTGGTAGACAACCAATTTTTCACGCTAAGGGAGAAAAATGTATCTTTCTCATTATCATAATGTTTAATTGAACATTATCTTTTCTCTTGCACTATCACAGTGAACAGTAAACACAGGAAAACCTTAAATATGTAAATAAGTGCAATGAAAATAGCTTAGGAACCAGATGTTGACATTTTTCATTTCAGTTGCTCAAACCTAGCAATTTCCTTATACCAAATCCAATGCCTTACTCACTGTTACCTTCTCTGATAAGAATTGTACTCTGAAATCTCCAAAACCTACAGGTAGTCCTCAATTTATGACCAATAATGTAATAACTATTCACAGTCACAATCACCTCAGAATGGGTACATAACAATAACAAGTTCCAGATAGGAATAACAGAATAACAGAGTTGGAAGGGACCTTGGAAGTCTTCTAGTCCAAACCCCATCTCAGGCAGGAAGCTATCTTATCATTTCAGACAAATGACTGTCCAATCTCTTCTTAAAAACTTCCATCAAATGGAGAACCCAACCCTTCCCAGCTCCATTTTCTCTGGCAGAGGGTTGCAGGAGGCCGTTGCAGCTGAAAAGGGAGCTCGGGAGGGCCGCAGCTGGCCTTCGCAAGCTCTGTTTTCGCTGGCAGAGGGTTGCAGGAGGTCATTACAGCCAAAAACGGAGCTCAGGTGCCTGTGTTCACTGGCAGAGTGCTCGGGCCACCACAGACGCCCCTGACACAAGTGACAACAAGCTGGCCAAGCTCACCCCATACTGGCCCCCTGAGGTCAAACACAACCCTGGTGCAGCCCTCAATGAAATCAAGTTTGACACCCCTGCTGTAAATAATAAAACGAATGGCAGCTAATATCCCTCTGCCTCTTGTTCTCCTCTTGATTTGATTTTGTATTCCCCAGAATAAAAAAAAAAGTCTTGAATACAAAAACCCTTAACTCAGCAGCACCTACTCTTTTATTCAAACCAAATAGCAAGATGCAAAATGCAATTTCCGTTCAGGTAAATCCAATCCTTTCTTTTGCATGTTTAGATATATCATTTTGTCATTGTACCAGTTGTCAAAATAGATATCTGTCTGGAACAAAACCATCATTCAAGCCAAGAAATTCATTTTTGTCACAGAAATTCTTCCCAGCAAAGGCAATTGTAATTTCTCCCATCTTAACACATCTTTAATTTTATTCCATGTCTTAACATAGTTATTTTGAAATGACATATAATCCATATTTGTCATAGTGATACTCAGATATTTTACATTCTTCTCAATCTTAAAACTCATTTGCTGCATCAGTTCTGTTTGATCTTCTATTTTCATGTTTTTTAACATGTTCGTCTTCTGTTTGTTGATCTTAAAACTTGCTCATGCACCAAATTTGTTTTTACTTTTCCTATGAATGTTTCAATTCCCACTAAAGGATGTTCTGAAACCAGTCCCTAGTCATCTACAAAAGTCCTTAATTTAGAAGTTTCTTTTTAAATCTTTACTCCCATAGTCTTCTAATCTTGTTTTATATTTCTATTCAGTACTTGAAGAACCAAAATAAACAAGAGAGGAGATAGTGGACATCCCTGTCTTGTTCCTTTTTGTATATCACAAGGCTTTGTTAAATCTCCATTAACAATTGCTATATAAATTGATCTACTTTTTGTGAGGTATAAATCGATTTTACCCATTTTATAAACTTCTCTCAAAGTTCTTATCTTCCAAAAGTCTAAACAAGAAAGCCCAGCTCAAATTGTCAATGCCTCTCTGCATCCAAGAAAATCAATGCGGCTCTTTTTCGATTATGTTGCTGCAAATGTTCCAAAGTGTCCAAGATATTTCTAATATTGTCCTTTAACTGTCTATTAGGGTAAAAAATCACATTGATCCTCGTGAAAAAATTCTTGCAGAATCATTTTCAGTCTATCGGTCACAAGCAACTTCTCATTAATCAATAATGATGCCTATAATTTATTGTTACAGCCTTATCTCTAAGACTAGTACTATCTTATCCTCTGGCATCCTTCTTCCTTGTAAGACAGAGTTCATAACATTCCATAAAGGTCATCTAAAAGTTCATCTTCATCTTCAAAATATTTATAATAAGAATCTGATAAACGACCTGGTCCAGATACAATACTTTTCTTAGCTTCATAAACACCTCTCAGTCGTATAGGTCCATATAATTTATCTCTGTTGTTCTGTAATAGGATTTAGACTCATATACTGCTTCATAATGCTTTATAGCCCCCTCTGTGGTTTACACAGTCTGCATATTGCCCCCAACAATCTGGATCCTCATTTTACCGATCTTGGAAGGATGGAAGGCTGAGTCAATTTTGAGCTGTTCCGAATCGAACTCCTGCAGTGAGCAGTGACTAAACCTGCATTACTGTATTCTAACCACTGAGCCATCACGGATAATCCTTCATGTTTTTTGTTTCTTTAGGTATTCATTTATTTTGTCCAGAGATATGATTAATCACCAATTTGCAGTGGAGAACAAGACCAGCATGCATTGTTGCCAAAAAGCTTTACACATTTCAGTAGAAACACTTACTTCTCCTGAAAGCTTAAAAAAAAACACATTAGCTTCTGGGTAGTCCATTAAAAAAAACAGGAGCATGTTTGTTGTGGTCATGACCACCATACTGAGCCTTCTCCTAGGGCAGGGGTCCACAAACTTGGCAACTTTAAGACTTGTGCTATGTTGGCTGGAGAATTCTGGGAATTGAAGTCCACAAGTCTTAAAGTTGCCAAGTTTGAAAACCTCTGTCCTAGGGAATAGCCCTGCCTGCCTGTGTGGCCAACATCATGGCATTCCCTCCGTCCCCCTGGCCTCTGTGATTCACGGTTGCTGGAAGGATAATTTTACATCATATCTGGAAATTCCATAGATTTAATCTAAAACATGTTGTGAGAAATCATCTACATCTGACTCATTAAATAAAATTACTGTGAATCCTTTAAGCAGTATTATTTGTACACTTGCAATCATTTAGCTCAGGGTTGTCAAACTCAAGGCCCGTGGGCCAGAAATGACCCATAGGGTGCTTAAATCTATTTCCAGGCTGTGGGGCCGGCATGGAAATAACAAAGGATTAGCCCACGGTACCTCTGGCAGCCAAAACGGGGTGGGTCCCCCGCACCTGATTTTGGCTGGCAAAGTGCTGTGGGAGGCCAGCTGGTTTGTCACTCCCCCCATCTCCCAGCCAGCCCACCGAGGAGAACTACAATGCTGATCTGGCCCTCAAAGAAATCCAATTTGACACCCCTGGTTTAGTTTATTACTTCATGTCCTCTGAAGGGTACTGTTAAAGCTTGGCCTTTATTATTTTTAACCTAAACCTGTGATGGTGAACCTATGTCACACGTGTCACAGAATCCTCTCTGTGGGCATGCAAGCAATTGCTCCACTCAGCTCTACCGCGCATGCGCCTTCTGCTGGCCAGCTGATTTTCAGGTCTCTGTTACTCTTGCGTGGGGGGGGCACCTGCAGGAGATATGCACGCATGGGCAGGGGAGGGTTGTGTGCACATGAGCAGGGAGCAGGGGCATCGGTGTGCATGTGCAGAGGGAGGGCACTCCCTTGTGGCCCATTTTTGGTCCCAGGAGGCTGCAGGGAGGCCTACTAGACCCAAAATGAAGCACAGGTGTGTGTTACACATGCCATTATGGGTGCGGGCATGCGGGCGCTTTTGGCATACAATGACAAAATGGTTAGCCATCACTGACCTAAACAGTGGGTGGAATGAAAGAAATAACTGTTGGAATCATACCTACTGTATTTTTATAGTACAGAATATCATGCTTTGCTTTAAGACCCCAAAACTTCCTACAGGTGACCCACCCGCCTGAGTAATGTAAGAATTTAGCACTGCCGTATTTCCATTTTATTACACATTTCTATTCCCTGAAGCAACAGTTCGTTGCAGTAGAATCTTTTTAGCTAAATGTTACGAACCACATTTTGATTTGTGTGCCTTTCTTACCTTAAAGAAAAGTCCTGACATTTGTTAGGTGTGCTACATCTCTTTGTGTGGAGTTAAAACACCAAGTTGGCTTTCTTATACAATGTCAGAATTTTAAAGGAATTACATCTGACTGATTCAAAATCTGGGACACCTGAAGTTCTTCTTTGCCAAACTGATGCAAAAAAAAAGACCAAAAAAAGTGGGTTTTTTTTTTTTTTTGCTATTGGCACAATTTTTTGGCTGCAATGTGAGGTAGATGTGATTGTATTTTTTAAATTATTTTTTGCTGGTAAAAAACACCTCACTCTATATTCTCAAACCCATGGATTTCTCCAATAAAACCAGCTATAGTTTCTTAAATTTGTGTTTTTCCATTTTCTTTTTGCTATACTTAGTAACATACAGTATATGAATTTTTAAATTATTCAGTCCTAGAATCTGAAACACATGAAAACTATTTTACATCTCCCAGATCACAGTTTCCCAATTCTGAGGCATAAATAATAGAAAAGTATTGTTAAACAGTAGTAGGTTCCTAAATTCTAGAGTTTAAAAAAAAAAATTTATCAAGTCAAATTCCACCACCTCTGGTGACTCAATGGACTTATCTATAACGTTTTCTGTATTCTTATTTTCTGGGATGGTTTTTAAGCTGTCCAACATAGCCTAAATCTCAGGAATTTCCTGGTGGTCTCTTTTCCAAATATCAACAAGGTCTGACCTTGCTTAGGTTTTTCAAGATCAGACCAGACGGCTAAATTCATCCACCTGCTTTGGCAAATGAGACTCAACGGTCTTCAGAAAACAGATGAAACTTTGTCAAACTTTGCTCTATGTGGAAAACATTTATAGAGTTTTTCCTAGAAACTGAAAGAAATGCTATATTAATTTTAGGATTCAATGATTATAAATGTTTACGATATAGAAATATTAAATAGTTTTATTTAAACCAAGTGTTATTGAATTTAGATCAAAATTTAATGTACTTTATATTTGTAATCATATCAAGGAAAGTTGGAAGCTATTCTGAATCTTTTTATTTTTCTTTATTCCTTTGCAAATTTCCTCCCTATATCTTTTTCCTTGTTAATAAGTTTTGTTTGTTTTGTAGAAATTTAACAAAGTATGTGTATCAGAGGTGGTTGCTCCCACTTCGGTTTGCTTCGGCCGAACCAGTAGCGTGGTGGCAGGAGGGTCCGCCAACCTGCCCAGATGTTTTTGCACATGCGCAGAAGTGTTGCAGATGCGCGCAAGTGCACGCACAACCACGAGCAAACTGCAGCCCACCACTAATGTTAGCAGTCCACCACTAATGTGTATATGTATAGAAATTAATGAGGGGCAGAAAAGGTGAGAGAAAAGAGGAAGGAACATTGGGTGTGGAAAGAGAAAAACCTCAGGTAAGATAGAAAAGAGAAACTAAACTGAAGAGTCCAACTTAGAGTTTAAAGACTTTAAACTAGTTTAAAGGCTGCTGGAGTCTTTAAACTCTACTAGTGCTACTGCTGTAATATTTGAACAGAAGGTTGTGAGTTGGTCTTAACAATATCTATGCTGTAATTCTCTTCACACTTGCATTTAATTATATTTCCAATCCCTTTCCTTTCTGGAAATGCATAAAGACTTTTCAGCTAGTGATGTCATGTTGCAAAATTAGATAAAGGCGATGCATTGGATAGAAAGAGAAAAGGAAAAGAAAGAGAAATGGGAGAACTGTGAGGTCCTTCATGCTCTCTAAGCCTGGTGGGTTTTTTGCAGATGTTTCATCACCTGCACTGATGATGTTACCTAGTTTGGTAATGAAATCTTCAAGAAAACAACCAGGCTCTGAGAGTAATAAGGACCCCACAAGTCAACCATAAGCTACAAATATTCTCCTATGTTCTCCATCATACAAATATGATGGAGAACATAGGATGCTCTGGATTTAATGACACATTGCACTCACAGATGTCAAGCTCAAAGCATGCTTATGCTGTTATAACCATTATCACTTCTCAACTTGCCAAAGAACCAGGGGGGAGGGAAGGGTGAAATGGAATGCAGGCTCCAGGCTTCAAGAAGACGAACCGTGAGAGCCAAGGACACTTCGGCAGGTGTTTGCCAAGACCAAAGACTTTTTCTCATAACAATATCATGACAATCAATTGGACCTGCACTAATAGGGGACAAGGGAGAAATCTATATTGTCATTATGTGGGTTTGCACGGGAATTGTGTAGATCTGGTTTTGCCTTCATCAGTGCCAAAACGATGTGCTCAATAAAGTTTTGCATTGAGAGATTGGAAGGTCTTGGCGATGCTTGCTTTGGTTGGGTTCATCAGTCAGAATATTGGCAACAGATCCCTAATTTCCATTATGATGGTAGGCTATGGTTTTCCCAGTTGCAGTGTATGGCTGTGGAAGTTGGACCATAAGAAAGGCTAAGTGCCAAAGAATTGAGGCCTTTGAACTATAGTGCTGGAGAAGACTCCTGCGAGTCCCTTGGACTGCAAAGTGATCAAACTGGTCAGTCCTAGAGGAGGCCAACCCTCACTGCTCTTTAGAAGGCCAGATCCTGAAGAAGTAACTCAAATACTTTGTCCACCTAATGAGACGGAAGGACTCACTAGAGAAGAGCCTAATGCTGGGAAAGATTGAGGGCAAAAGAAGAAGAGGATGACAGAGAATGAGGTGGCTGGATGGAGTCACCGAAGCAGTAGGAGTGAGCTTAAATGGACTCTAGAAGGATGGAAGAGGACAGGGAGGCCTGGAAGAACATTGTCCATGGGGTCATGATGGGTTGGACATGGCTTTGCAACTAACAACAACAACAACAACAAATGTAATATAATAGCAGAAGGAGTGCATTTAATTCACCTTTTTGTGAAAAAGAATGAAAAACAGGAGAGAGAGAGCACAAGGACACTGCAGTGAAAATTGTAGTGTCCTTGTAATCCACTTCTCCCCTTTGAAAAAATAATGTATATTAACTCAGAGTTTCTGCACACGGTGAGTTAATGCTATAAAATAACATCAGAATGAAAACCATAGAATTTATGTGCTGTCAGAGCATGATGAAGTTATCGGCTTCAGGATGGGCAAAGGTCTAGAAAAATGACAGGAAAGAAATTTAAAATGAGTATAGCAACATACTGTAGATGTATTTTGTTTGCTTGGCACAGGCAATATAATTTGGCCAAAAAAAACCCTTCAGTATCACTTGTCATAATTTTAATCTTACTAAGAAAAAGACAGAAGTACCATATTTTTCGGAGTATAAGATGCACCAAGATTTTGAAGAGGTAAATTAAAAATAAAACTATTTGCACTCTGCAGACCTCCCAAACCCTCTGCATGCCTCATTTTTGTGAAAAACGGGACATGTAGCGAGTTTGAGAGCTCTGCAAAGTGCTCCTGGGGCTGGGGAGGGGGGCAAAAACAAGCAAAAAATGGTTCATTTTTTGAGAAAATGGGCCCATTTTTTGCCTAAAAAAGGAGCATGCATAGCCTTTAGGAGGCTTGTAAGTACTCCTGGGGGCTGGGGGGACAAAAACAAGCAAAAACAGTCCATTTTCCGCTCGTTTTTGCCCTCCCCAGTTCCCAGGAGCACTTTGCAGGCCTCCCAAAGCTTATGCACCAGTGGTGGGATACAATCAGTATGCCCCAGTACGGGCATATTGGTGCCTGCTGGGAGCACCAGGTACCATTCTGATATTTGATTTTGATTTTGATTTTATTGGATTTATATACTGCGCCACTCTCCCAAAAGGGACTCGGGGCGGTGTACAGGAAATTAAAACTCAATAAAACAATTTAAAAGAATAAATACATCCTAGACTGAATAAAATCCTATTAAATTAGAGATGCCTGTGCTAAAATCAATTTAAAACCCTTATTAAAACTTTGTGTAATTTAAAACCAGTCGATGATATAATCTCGGAAGTTAGGCCAGGCCAGCTAAGTGAAAGAAATGTGTCTTTAGGTGTTGGCGGAAGAGGCGGAGGTCCGTGTTGTTTCTAAGATCAGGGGGTAGATCGTTCCAGATATGGTGCTCCAGAGGGTCCATCCACCTGCCTATCCTCCTTACTTGTATTTGAGCCGATTGGGGTTTCCGCACACATGCACGGAGAGTATGGCACCTGTGCAACACTCCACCGAGCAGCTGGAGAATCGCAGAGCATCGTGGGTGGTAAGTACACATGCGCTTGCTGCGCGCATGTGGTGGACACCCAGCCCCATTGCACCTTACCAGTTGCAATGGGATCTGGAACCCACCACTGTTATGCACATACATTTTTGTGAAGGGGGTGGGGTTTCGGGAGGCCAAATGCTATGGTTAGTGTATAAGACGCACCCAGATTTTCACCCTCTTTTTTTTGTATTGATTGATTTTGTAATAAATTGATATTTGAGTCCCAGCAACCTTTGGTGCTTATTTAGACAGATTTAAAAACACTTTATTGTCACTTTGAATATATACTAATCAGCATACATTAAAATGAAATTTCGTTGCATACAGCTCTCAGTGCGTCACCACCTCCAATATACACTACATAAGCATGAAAGATTAAATAAATAAATAAATACAGAATTATGCATATACCCACATATATTATATAACATGGAGAAACAACATAGTTTAGTTCGGATTTGTTGCCTTTTCATCCACCACAAACCAAACCCACCCTTCAAATTATCCAAATATGCTATTTTATGTTGGGCCACAATGATCCCAACCAAGCTTAACAATCAGAAAACAAAAACGCTTGCTAGATCATTTGGTACCTGCTTTGGTTAAAATGGTTATGTGAAAACAGTTTACAGTTTACAGTTTATTTGGGTTTATATCCCGCCCTATCTCCCCGAAGGGACTCAGGGCGGCTCACAGGCAAATATAAAACAACACAATAAATACAATACAGTGTTAAAATGAAATTAAATTAACTAGCCTGTGCTAAAATATAACTAAAAACTTTTAAAATCCCCTACCAAATACAGTTAAATTATTTCTAGTCTAAAATCTAGGCTAATGTCTAAGCTAAAATCTAAAATCTAAGCTCTAAGCTAGGCCAGTTAGGTGAAAGAAGTGTGTTTTCAGTGAAAGGCGAAAAAGGCGAAGGTCCGTGATGGTACGAAGTTCGGGGGGTAGGTCATTCCAGAGGGCCGGGCCTGCCTCAGAGAAGGCCCTCCCCCTGGGCGCCGCCTGCCGGCATTGACTGACAGATGGCACCCTGAGGAGGCCCTCCCTGTGGGAGCGGAGCGGTCGAAGGGAGGTATGCGTTAGGACACAGCCATAAATGTATCCTGACCCCTACAACATCTTTGTGAAAGATAAGCAAGTTGAATGATTATGAAAAATGGGAGTCTCCTTGTTTTCAGTCATAATTGCATCTCTCTCAGTGCTGGGTTGCTGCGGGTATGGCCCAGTACAGCCGTACCGGTAGTGGCCAGGAGCAGTTGCGAGTGTACTGGTACGATGGCTCGTTTGCCCCCCCCCCACACACACCTGCCTGCACTCTATAGGCTGTTTTTATGCCAAAAGGCACACTGCGCACACGTGCACAGTGTGCGGTGCCTGCACGCGCCCTGGCAAGCAGTGGATTGTGCATGTGTGTGCAGCGCACATCACGCAGGTGCTCAGTGCATGTCAGGCTCGTGCATAGACAGACCGCGATCAGCGTACTGGTAGCGACGATAAGAGCAATCCACCACTGATCTCTCTGCCTACTTTCCTTTAAAGCAGGGGTTCCCAAACTTGCCAACTTGAAGACTTGTGGACTTCAACTCCCAGAATTCTCCAGCCAGCAGAGCTGGCTGGAGAATTCTGGGAGTTGAAGTCCACAAGTCTTCAAGTTGCCAAGTTTGGGAACCCCTGCTTTAAACTTTGCCTCAGTTTACCTTAGCTTCCCCAAAGATCTGCTTGTGACTTCTTTCCGTTATAGATCCAAGCAACAAAGTCTCTAACTTAATCCCCTTACTTTCTTTTTTTCCACATTTTTGTGGAATCCTAGCCAATTATAGTAGAGCCTAATAGTAAAAATCACGGCCTCTCTATTTTTCTGCCTTCTTTCGGGCTCTTTCGCTTTTATCAAAATGTAGGATGAATAAGTCCTATTACTTTCCCCTAGGGCTGTTGGAAAATACAAGTAAGCACGACTTGGCTCTCTAATTAACCAGATTGTAGCAACAGATTCAGGCAGCTGAGTTTTACAGATTCTAGAGGGAAAGGCTACAGTAATGCCATTTCTTATTATTTAATTTTTTTTGGCTCTCTGAGAGAGGCACTTGTTAGATTTTTCTCTCTCGGCTGCCAAACCACGCAATCTCCTGAGCTTTCCACCCTTCCAGCATTTAATGCAAAGGAAAACATTGTGGATGGAGTTTTTCCATCTGTCGTTTTTCAAACCAGGAAGGGGGGGCTGCCGAGTGAGCTAGAGATGGGTGACAGAAAAACAACTCAAACTGCCACCCCCCCTTAGACATCTCGCAATCATTGCACACAAATACATAACCAACGTAAATCTGAAATTAATTCTAAAACGTCCTGAGAAGGAGATAGAAAAGGAGAAGGCCTGCTTTTCAATTTCAGGGAATTGGAACTTCAGATTTCAGCCCAACCTGAGGTAATTTCAGTTACCTCAAATATTATTCAGACTTTTTTCAGTTGGTGGAGGATGCTGTTGCCAAAGTACAGCAATGGATAAGTTAGGGAGGTACAATTTTTTTTAGGTCTTGAGCCAAACTTGGTTTTGGCATGGCGATCCACAAATCGGGTAAGGCCAGGATGAAAATGACCTATGAATTAATTTGATTTACATTGAATAAAAACTAGATCAAATTTATGCATGTAATATAGGCACTCCCCAACAATATTTTTCTTGGAACAGCTGCACGTGTTGCCAAGCATTGCAGGGCTTGGTTTAAAGTGCTTTACATCTTAAATTAGGTTTTTTTTGGGGGGGGGTATGTGTATTTATTAAAGAATCATATTCCGTTATGCTTCCCTGCTCACATTTTACGAAAAGCAGTAAAAGTTCTGGCTTGACTATTCAGTCTAATTGCAAATACTAGGTACCTCAGTTCTCCAAAACAAATTAAAGTCCTAACTCTGTAAAGTTTATCATTACAAAAGGGCTAGCTAGTGATTGGAGGGAGGCAAATGCTGTTATTTTCTTCCAAGGGGAAAAAAAGGTATAGACTGATAACCTTGGAAGATTCTACAGTAGATCATAAAGAAATCAGATATCGAACAGGGATCTTGAAGTCTTAGTAGACAATCAATTAAACATGGCAGTCAGAAAAGTCAATTCTCTCATTAACAGAGGGATACAATCAAGATCATGTGAGGTACTAGTGCCATTCTTTAAAGCCTTAGTAAGATCACACCTAGACTAGTGCATCCAGTTTTGTAGACTACAAAAAAGATGTTGAGACTCTAGAAAGCGTGTAGGGAAGAGCAACCAAGATGGTTAGGGGACTGGAGACTAAAACATATGAAGAACTGTTACAGGGACTCACTAGTTTAGTGAAGAGAAGAAGCAGGGGAGACATGATAGTGTTCCAATATTTGAAGGACGGTCACAAAGAGGAAGGGATCAACCTATTTTCCAAAGCACATGAAGGCCAAACAAGGAATAATGGATTGAAACTGATCAAGGAGAGATTCAACCTAGAAATAAGGAGAAATATTCTGACAGTAAGAATAATCAACCCATGGAACAGAAATTGCCTTCAGACGTGAGAGGTTCATCACTGGAAACGTTCAAGAAAAAACTGCACTGCCATCTATCAGAAATGGTGTAGGTGGGGGGGTTGGACTAGATGATCTAGTCCAGATCCCTTCCAACTCTGTTATTCTATAACTGGTCATTTAAAACAATGAGGTATTTGTCAGAAGGCAGCATGGAATTGCTCAGATCAGATTTTCCTTACCCTTATTTTTTGACTGAGTAACTCTCTCCAATTATAGGAAGGCTGGAGACATAAGGCATATTGATTTGGCTGAAACATTTGACAAAGTATTCTAGGACATCCTCTTCACTAACGTAGTTAGGAATGGGCTGGATAACATGAGAATTAAGCGGAGGGACTGCGGAGCTGGTTCAGAATATCATTCTTTAAGAGACCTTGTGTGACTCAATAGTTCCTCTTCAAACTGAAGAGATGAATTGACCAGCAACATTCAGTCTTGGGTCTTTCACTCATGGAAGACTGGATTTGGAGAAAGAGATGGAGAGAATACTGTGCAGATGTCATAAGATTGGGAGGGATAGCTGTTACTTTAGAAGTGTTATGGCCTGCCAGCTGACAGCAGAGCTGGCAGCAGACTTGGACGATGAGAAGGTTGGGGAGAAACTTGGGCCTGTCCTGGAGTTTGGGAAGGCTCTGATGGAGGCTATGTGTCAAAAGCAGAGATGGAGCCAGGGACGTCCGACATTCCCCAGCTGTCTTTGGAGTCAGAGATAAGCGGGGAAGAGGAACAGTTGGGGGCTGTTCCAGATGTGCACATGCACAGAGCTGTCAGGAGTGGAGAACAATTGATTATCAAGAGCCAATTCAGTAAGTGGACGCTGAATGGCCCCTCCCTGGTGGGGAATACATAGAAGCAAAGGGGGAGAGGCATCGTGGGAGACAACCCTTCAAATTTATTTAGGAAGATGTGCCTCAGAAACTTATTGCTAGGAATTACTGTATTTTTCATAGTAAAATCCATATTTTTTTCCTCAAAAAAGAGGGTGAAAATCTGAGTGCATCTTATACAACGAATGTAGCATTTTTGGCTTCCTGAAACCCCTCCTTCTTCACCTAAATGGCTGTGCAGAACCTGTAGGAGGCTTCCATATAGTGCTCCTGGGGCTGGGGAGGGCAAAAAGGAGCTAAAAATGGGCACTTTTTTCCCTTGTTTTTGCCCCCCCCCCCGAACACTCTATAAGCCTCCTAAAGGCTATCCATGCCCTTTTTTTGAAAAAAAATGGGATAGTTTTGAGAGGTCTTCAGAGTGCAAAAGCTTTTTTAAAAAAATTTGCCTCTTCAAAATCTTGGTGCATTTTATACTTTGAAAAATATGGTAATTGACAGCTTTAAGACTGGAAGCTTTAGGCCTGGCAATTAAGGTCTTTTATTGCAATTAACCCTTGGAAGGACTGTTGCCTGGACTGTTTCCTGTGTGTGAATGCCATGAACAGAAAGCTTAAATAAAGAGGGGAGGTTTTGGAGACAAGGAGTTTGTGTAGTGTTTTTGCTAAGGCTGAGTCACAACAAGAAGGCAGGAATACCTTTTAAAACTGTCTTGGTAGTTAACAGAATTACAGGGAAATTAATAGAGAAAAGTAGAATATTTTCAGTGAAGGAACAAAAAATCAGATAGATAGGTAAACTATTATAGTAGATGATAATAGTTTGGTCATGCTAATTGTGGAAGAAACCTTGGAAAAGTATAGGTCAGGCGTCTGCAAAGTTGGCTCTTTTAAGACGGGTGGACTTCAACTCCCAGAATTCCCCAGCCAGCTGGCTGGGGAATTCTGGGAATTGAAGTCCACCCGTCTTAAAAGAGCCAACTTTGCAGACCCCTGGTATAGGTAGTCATTGACTTACAATAGTTCAACTACTAGGGACTGTTCAGAGTTATAGTGGTACTGAAATGATTTATAACCATTGTAGCATCCCCATGGTCACACAATCAAAATTCAGATGCTTGGCAACTGGTTCATATTTACGACAGTTGCATGTGATCTGCTTTTGCGACCTTCTGCCAAGCAAAGTCAGTGGGAAGCCAGATTCACATAACACCCATGTTACTAACTTAACAATTGCAGCGATTCACTTAGTTGTAAAATGAGGCAAAACTCACTTAACAAATGTCTTACTTACCAACATAAAATTTGGGCTCAATTGTGGTCATAACTCGAGGACTGCCTGTAATTGATTACCAAGTGAATATGAGCCAGCAGCACAAAAAAGACAAAGGCAACTTTAAGTTGTATCAACACTTAATTTGTTTCAGCAATCAAAACAGCGTGCTATTTTTTTTCCTTTTTGACAAAATTAATTCTAGTCAAACTCATGGTAACTTCAGAAAAACATCTGTATATTTGTCTTGGTAACAGAAGAGAAGTGGTTTGCTGTTGTCTTCTTTCAGGATATGTTTTGACTTCTCCGTCTAGTCTACAGTCATGTAATATCATAATAGTTTGCATCTGAGCCTTTTCCAGGCCCAGATCTGCTTAGTTTATAGAGGCATGGGAAAATCTAATCATGCTATGTTGAATTAAAAGTGACATTGGATCATTAAATAGTAATCATATTACTGTGGATATATTTGGAAATATACTGTGTATTTTTTTAAATCAATCAGGTTTTTTTTAAATTCAAGCTAATTTTACTCAAAAGTCACACCCAGAACAGGAAGACACAGTCTTAATGGCAGTTTGACAGTCAGTTATTTCTTAAAACATCCCAAATAAGATACACATTTGGAAGTAGACTTCAACTTATGACCACATTGGGGGCTAGAATTTCTGTTGCTAAACAAGAAGGTTGTTAAGAGTGTGGTGGCACAACAGTTTCCCCGTTACCTGGAGGAAGTTGACTAAAACATCCCAAATAAGATACACATTTGGAAGTAGACTTCAACTTATGACCACATTGGGGGCTAGAATTTCTGTTGCTAAACAAGAAGGTTGTTGAGAGTGTGGTGGCACAACAGTTTCCCCGTTACCTGGAGGAAGTTGACTATCTAGATCCGCGCCAGTCCGGCTTTCGGCCCGGGCATAGCACCGAGACGGCATTGGTCGCGTTGGTAGATGATCTCTGGAGGGCCAGAGATGGGGGATGTTCCTCCATCCTGGTCCTATTAGACCTCTCGGCGGCTTTCGATACCATCGACCATGGTATCCTATTGCATCGGCTGGGGGGGTTGGGGGTGGGAGGCACCGTTTTACGGTGGTTCTCCTCCTACCTCTCTGGCCGATCGCAATTTGTGCGGGCAGGAGAGCAGAGGTCGACCCCGAGACCCCTCACATGCGGGGTGCCTCAGGGGTCGGTCCTCTCGCCTCTCCTGTTTAATGCATACATGAAGCCGCTGGGTGAGATCATCCGTGGTTTTGGGGTAGAGTACCACCTGTACGCTGATGACACCCAGCTGTACATATCTACCCCAAACCACCCCAACGATGCCGTAGCGGTGATGTGCCAGTGCCTGGAAGCCGTGCGGAGCTGGATGGGAAGTAACGGACTTAGGCTCAACCCGACCAAGACCGAGTGGCTGTGGTTTCCGGCTGCCCGATTCAACCAGCTCTCTCCAACGCTGGCCATAGGGGGCGAACATCTTGCCCCTGTGGATGGGGCGCGCAATTTGGGTGTCCTCCTGGATACCCGGCTGTCTATGGAAGAGCAAGTGACAGCCGTGGCCAGGAGGGCGTTTTACCAGGTTCGCCTGGTTCGCCAATTGCGCCCCCTATTGGATCAGGACGCCCTTCGCACAGTCACTCATGCCCTCGTGACATCCCGACTGGACTACTGTAACTCTCTCTACATGGGGCTCCCCTTGAGGTGCACCCGGAGGCTTCAGTTAGTTCAGAATGCAGCCGCGCGAGCAATTATGGGGACCATCAGGTTCACCCACGTTACACCGCTCTTGCGCGAGCTGCACTGGCTACCTGTCGTCTTCCGGGTGCGCTTCAGGGTGCTAATTATCATCTTCAAAGCGCTCCATGGCTCGGGACCTAGCTATCTGCGAGATCGGATCCTGCCCCATACATCCTCACGACCGATTCGCTCCCACAGAGAGGGACTTCTCCGGGTGCCGTCCACTAGACTTTGTCAGCGGGCGACGCCCAGGGGAAGGGCTCTCTCTGTGGCGGGCCCGGCCCTCTGGAACGACCTTCCCCCTGATATCAGAACGACCACTGACCTCCGCTCCTTCCGTACGAAATTGAAGACCTATTTCTTTCGACTGGCCGGCCTTGAATAATTCTCTCTGTCTATTGATTCTAAATGCATTTTAATGGGTTCTTAATCATTTTTAGCACGGGTAACACTGTTTAATTAGGTTTTAAAGTATGTATTTTGTATTTATTGTATATTGTTTTTAGTTTCTCCTGTGCACCGCCCCGGGTCCCTGTGGGGAGAGGGTGCGGTTAATAAATCCGAATTTGAATTTGAATTTTGAATTTTAAATTAATTGTGCTTTTCCACCACAGTTGCAGAGGTGGGTTGCTACTGGTTCACACCAGTTCGAGCAAACTGGTAATGGTATGTTGACTGGGGTCACAGAAACGGCAGCGATCCAGGCTGGCCATGCCCCTGAACCAATTCCCTGATTGCCTCTGCCACTGCCAGCATATTTTTAAGTCCTTTTTAAATGTTCTGCGCATACACAGAACAATTTACAGGCAACTGTGTATGTGCACACAGCACACATCTGGCATGTGTGCGAAGTGAACCGGCATTAATGCCAGCAGTAACCCACCCCTGCACAGTTGTTAAATAAACTTTGAACAGTTACTAAACAAATGGTCATAGGCTGAGAAGTACCTTTACCTAGAAATAAGCCCATTATGGATAAAGTGCAGATATCCCTCCCTCTTTATTTGACATTCAAGATGATTATATACATTAAAACATTCTGAGATGACCCAAAGGTTCTTTTTTCAAGAGGCAACAGGACTTTCTGGTTTTTCTTTGAAGATATTTCACTTCTCATGCAAGAAGCTTCTTCAGCTCTGATTGGATAGTGGGGAATGGAAGGATTTATACCTCTTGCAGACAGCTGGTCATTTGCATTCTTTTAGCCAGTTGTTGAGGCCACCTGGAGGCTCAACAGTTCCAAGAAGGCTCCTCACCCATTCGCACTACTCAGGTGATACTGACAACACAGGTAAACCTCCAGGTGGCCTCAACTACTTCAAAGAGAAACCAGAAAGTCCAGTTTCCCCTTGGAAAAAAGCACCTTTGAGACAACCATGACCGATAATCTCCATAGACATTCTGAAATGACACGTTTAATATTTCATTTTAATTATTTTTATTTTAATGTTTCACTTTTGTGCTGATCTGTGACTGTAAATGAAGATTGCTATTGTTATGGGAGATGACACCACCTTCAGCAAGCACTTTTCACAAGTTCAGTAACTCAATGAAGTCAAGAAGATTAAGCCGAGGGGGCGCAGCGGTTAGAGTGCAGGCTACTTCGGCTGACTGCTAGCTGCAGTTCGGCAGTTCAAATCTCACCAGGCTCAAGGTTGACTCAGTCTTCCATCCTTCTGAGGTGGGTAAAATGAGAACCCAGATTGTTGGGGGGAAATATGCTGACTCTGTAAACCACTTAGAGAGGTCCGTAAAAGCAATGTGAAGCAGTATATAAGTCTACGTGCTATTGCTCTTGCTAACTTCAGCACACAGGATTTAGCATTAATCGGTATCTCAGCTGGCATTCTCCCTGCTGCCTAAAGAGAAGGAGCTGTGGAAATGTATTCAGTCAGGGCAACGAAGTCTAAAATGGCAGCAATGGGGCATACATGAAGGCAAGTGTTAATTAAGGACATAATTCTGCTGAACCGACAGCTTTTACGTTCCCTGGGTTTGAGTGGTAGGACTAAGCACCATGGGAAGAAGAACATTAGCTGAATTGCACTCAAAAGGAATTTTATAGCTCTTGACTTTGTACTTTCTTTATGCACCTCTTAATAGGCTTTACCAGGGGATGCCAATTGTTCTAGAGGTTAGAAAAGAAAAAAAGCTGACAGCTTAAAAAAAAAACCACACACAAAATTCCCTAAGATTTGGCAATGTTGTGAGATTACAACCGTTATGTTTTTAGGATCCCTTACAATCTATCTAGAGCTTTTATGGCAATTACAGGCACCATGTGGCTTTCTTTGGATCTGATATGTTTTTAAAGTTGCAAGCCTAAGTTATTTATTTATTTATTTATTTATTTATTTATTTATTTATTTATTTATTTATTTATTTATTTATTTATTTATTTATTTATTTATTTATTTATTTATTTATTTATTTATTTATTTATTTAAGGTATTAGTTATCATCTTCAAAGCGCTCCATGGCTCGGGACCTAGCTATCTGCGAGATCGGATCCTGCCTCACACATCCTCACGGTCGATTCGCTCCCACAGAGAGGGACTTCTCCTGGTGCCGTCCACTAAACTTTGTCAGCGGGCGACGCCCAGGGGAAGGGCTCTCTCTGTGGCGGGCCCGGCCCTCTGGAACGACCTTCCCCCCGATATTAGAACGACCACAGACCTCCGCTCCTTCCGCCTGAAATTGAAGACTCATCTTTTCCGCCTGGCCAGCCTAGGGTAGTCTCTCTCTCTATTGGTTTTTAAATGTATATTTATATTTAGTGGGGATTTTTAGTTAATGGGATTTTAGCACAGGAATTAATTTAATCTGTTTTAAATTGGTATGTATTTTGTATATTTATTGCTTTTATTCTCCCTGTGCACCGCCCCGAGTTCCTGTGGGGAGAGGGAGCGGTCAATAAATTCAACTATTATTAAATTCAACTATTATTTATTTATTTATTTATTTATTTATTTATTTATTTATTTATTTATTTATTTATTTATTTATTTATTTATTTATTTATTTATTTATTTATTTATTTATTTGGATTTATATACCGCCCTATCTCCCCGAAGGGACTCAGGGCGGTGCACAGGAGATAATAAAAACAATATTCAATAAATACAATGAAGAATAATTAAAATTAATTAAATCTACACGCCTGTGCTAAAATAAATTCAAAACCCTACTAAAATCCATCTTAAAATTATGCCAGGCCAGCCATCTGAAACAAGTGAGTTTTTAATGTCTGGCGGAAGAGGCGCAGGTCCATGATTGTACGAAGGTCGGGGCGCAGGTCATTCCCAGAGGGCAGGGCCTGCCATAGAGAAGGCTCTTTTCCTGGGTGCAGCCAGCCGGCATTGCCCAGCCGACGGCACCCTGAGGAGACCCGCTCTGTGGGAGCGGACAGGTCGAAGGGAGGTGTGTGGTAGGAGGCAGTCCCGCAAGTAACCAGGTCCCGTGCCATGGAGCGCTTTAAAGATGGTTACTAGCACCTTGAAGTGCACCCGGAAGGCCACAGGCAGCCAGTGCAGCTTGCGCAGGAGAGGTGATACATGGGAGTATCTAGAGACTCCCAAAATCCCCTGCACGGCCACATTCTGGACTAGCTGGAGCCTCTGGGTGCACCTCAAGGGGAGCCCCATGTAGAGAGTGTTACAGTAATCCAGGCAGGAGATGATGAGGGCTTGGGTGACCGTGCATAGGGCGTCATGATCTAGAAAGGGGCGCAACTGGCGTATCAGGTAGACCTGATAAAAAGCCCCCCTGACCACAGCTGTCAGATGGTCATCCAAGGACAGCTGGGGGTCCAGGAGGACACCCAAGTTGTGGGCCCTCTCTGCGGGGGCTAATGACTCGCCCCCGATAGCCAGAGATGGAACCAGCTGGCTATATCGTGGCACCGGAAACCACAGCCACTCGGTCTTGGACAGGTTGAGTCGAAGCCTGTTCCTCCCCAACCAGTACTGCAGATTTCCCTCAAGAACAATCCCACTTGAACTCAGCAAAACTTTTTTTTTTTGGTTAGGAAAACAAATCACAAACTATGCTTCTCAACTCATCCATTCAGGCCCTGTGCTTTCAACTGGAATAGTTTAACGCTAGAAAGACATTGCAATATGTCTCTAAATGTTGCTAAACTCATTATTCTAAGTCAGTGCTAAGCTAGGATGCTGGCATGCTTTTATTCCTACCCATCTGTTAGGGTGGCAGTATGCCTTTCGTATCCTAAACCGATACAAGTGAGAACTGTTGCTATGGAACAAAAGTGCCAAGCTCAACTCAAAAATATATTTAGCAGACGTGCTTGCTAACGGCACATGGTTTTCCACCCCATTTAATGCCAGATAGTACTCTCTGTTTCTTGGAATGAGCATTTCATTCTTGCCTTCACTGTATGCGGAGTCTTCGACTTACAACAGCTCATTTAGTGACTGTTCAAAGTTACAAGGTCACTGAAAAAAACATCACTGGCATCAGTGACCTAGGACCATTTCTCACACCTATAACTGTTGCAGCATCCCCATGGTCGCATGATCAAGATTCAGATGCTGGGCCACTGACTCGTACTTATGACAGTTGCAGGGTCCCGGGATGATGTGATCCCCTTTGGCAACTTTCTGACTAGCAAAGTCAATGGGGAAACCAGATTCACTTAACAATCTTGTTACTAACTTAACATTTAACAATAGCGACAAGAAAGATCGTATAATGGGCCGAAACTCACTTGAACATGAATTTTGTAGTCATACGTTGAAGACAACAGATTGGATTTGGGGTTAGAAAGGGAAACCAGTGCACATTTTAGAAGAACTGTGTTGAGCATCCATGAAAGGGCCCTCGATGGCTTGACATTTTTTCTTTGCCACAAGGCTATCCAAATTTATTGGTTGCGCTGGTAACCTTAACTCCATCCACCAAGACTCCAGTATATTTGGAGTTTTGGAGTCCAGCTTCTTTCTTCTCATCAGCAACATGTATCATTTGTTTATGTAGGTATTATCCCATATTTCTCCCCTCCTAAAGCGTATCCATTTTTTGACATTCACACCCCATGAGTTCATAGTTCAAATCCTTCTTTAAGCATAATGAGCTCTTTTGGTGGGTTGTTGTTTTTTGTCCCCAAGTTGCTTTTTTTTTTAAAAAAAAAAGGCAACTGGACTTTGTTTTTCCTTGAAGCTGTTTTGCTTCTCACCCAAGAAGCTTCTTCAATCAGAACTGAAGAAGCTTCTTGGATGAGAAATGAAACATCTTCAAGGAAGATGGTTAGAATGCAGCACTGCAAGCTACTTCTACTGACTGCCGGCTGCCAGCGGGTTGGCAGTTCATTCTCACCGGCTCAAGGTTGACTCAGCCTTCCATCCTTCCGAGGTCAGTAAAATGAGGACCCAGATTGTTGAGGGCAGTAGACTGACTCTGTAAACCACTTAGAGAGGGCTGTAAAAAGAGGGCTCACTGTAAGTCCAAGTGCTATTGCTATACGGGGAAAAAGTCCAGTTGCCTATTGAAAAAAGCATCTTGACCTGTAGGACTAAGAATCTTGATGGGCATTTTTGTTTTGGGGTTTTTTTTTGTTTAAATTTGTTGGGGGGAAAAGAGTTTAACAGCTGCAGGACACATCTGCTCAGATGCAATGGAAGAATCTGCAGAGAAGAACAAAGCTCAGAAAGATTCTTTAAGCTTGGTCAGAACGTATTCTGAAATCTCCTTCATTCTAAAGTGGATGGAACATATTTGATAGCAATAGCACTTAGACTTATATACCACTTCACAGTGCTTTATTATTGTTATTATTATTATAATAATAGGGTTATAAATAGATTATTATAAAATTATAAAGAGGGTTATAAATAATAATTTATAACCCTCTCTAAGCGGTTTTACAGAGTCTGCATATTGCCCCCAACAATCTGGGTCCTCATTTTAATGATCTCGGAAGGACGGAAGGCTGAGTCAATCTTTTTTTTTATATTGAAAAAGTTTTATTGGTTTTACATTTTTTAACAGGATAAGGTAATGGTTACAAAGAAATTTTGAGAGCATTCACGTCAGAGTCATCGGACCTTCCGAGACCTCAAAATACACATTAAAAAAGTTAACATAGAAAGCATTTTCCATACCACTACAAGTTGAAAGCAAGTACATTTACCTAAATTCTCCCTTCCATGCTGTCAGACATTTACAAAAAGTCCGGATAGAAATATTATGCAAAATTGTTCAGGAAAAAATCAAGGCAAAGTTATTTTTTTGATCTAAGTCTTTTGGCTATTGTATCTTCTTTCTCTCCTCCCTGGCCCCCCGCAGGCGGAGCCGTGGCCCCCTCCGTCCCCCCTGGATCTTCCCCCAGGGCAGAGGAATGTTTTTTAAGAAAGGCTTCCGCCTCAGCAACTGTTTTAATCCTCACTCTTCCTCCTTCCCAGAACACCAGCATCCCTTCAGGTGTCATCCACTTGAACCAAATCCCGTGATCAAACAAGGTTTTAGACAAGAAGGAAAATTTCCTTCTTGAATCTCTAATTTTTCTAGGGATCTGCTTCAAGATAGTGACCGTTTCTCGATGATAAGTTAAAGGTTTCTCTCTCTGCGCTTTCAGGATTTCCTCTCTGGTTGACCTTCTAACAAATTTCACATGTATCTCTCTAGGCACTTCATTCATCCTGGCATATGCAGAGTTAATTCTATAGGCTAGGTCAATGTCCCCCCTGATCTCATCCTTAGGTTTTTGTAAATAGTCTGCTAAAATTGTACTCATAAGATCAGGCAGGCATTCACCAGAATCCTCAAGAACATTCTGAAATCTCAAAAAATATGTCATTCTTTCCATATCTATCCTAGACACAGGCCCATTTATTTCCCCCACCTCATTAGAAACATTTTTAATCTCTCCCTTAGCCCCCTCCAACCCTCCTTCCAATTCTTCATTCTTCTGTGTATTCTCCAACACTTGCTTCCGGGTATCCAATAGTTCCTTTTTGAAAGTACTATTTTCAGCCCCCTGGGCCTTTATTTCTGATATCAAAGTCTGCATAGAGGTTTCAAGAGAAGCCATCCTTTGTTCCAAATTTACAAGTGCTGCTTCTTGTGCCATGGTTAAAAGTTAGAGTCACTGCCACCAAGATGGCGTTTTCCGGGTGGGGCTGGTGGGGCAGATCAGGAGCTCAGTTCAGTTCAGGGCCGTGAAGTTGCAAACAATTCAGAAACCAAAAGAGACACAATTTCCCAAGTCAGCAAATAGTAATAACGAAGGTATTCCAAAGAAGAAATCACAAATCCATCAAGAAATTTTTTTTTTCCAAAAATCCAGAGAGAGTCCTGCTTTCAAAGAGACGCTGGAAATTTTCCTTAGTTGAAATAATCAGGCAGGGACAAAGAGAAGCCACTTCCACCGCCCATCTCAGCCAGAGGGAGAGAGTAGCAAAAAAAGAATTTTTTTAAACTCAGCCAGACCTAGAAACAATGTTGCAAAAAGTCACATTCCACTTTCCCTTGTTAGAGACCGTCCGGAGTGAAAGTTTCCGCTTTCCCTTTGCAGAGAAGCCATTTTAACGTGCCGCTTAAATCCGAGGGTTTTTTTTTTTAAAATAAACACCCCCCTCCCAGTCCGTTCAGTCTGGCTGGCAGCAGGGAAAAAAAGTTTTTTAAAGACTCACTCTCTCCTCGCAGCTGAAGCCTCGGGAGTCCTTCTGACTGAGCCGATCAGCCCTCCTCATAATTGTGAATGGCGCCGTCTTCCTTGGGCGAAGGGAAAACCCCCCGCTAGCATGTTCTCCCTCACCTGAGCCGCGCCGGGAGCCGCTTCCTCCACCGCCGTGGGGGGCGCGCCCCCCGACGAGCCGGCCCTACGGGAGACCCTCAAACAAGAGGAGTCTCGCCCCCGTTGGGGGGCAGAAGAAGAAACAAAGCGGCGAGCGAGCGCTAGGCTCGCCCGTCGCCGCAGGAGCCGGAACCGGAAGCCAAGGCTGAGTCAATCTTGAACTGGTAAGAATTGAACTGCCAAACTTCTGGGAATCAGCAAAATTAACCTGCAATACCGCATTCTAATCACTGTGCCGCCATGGCTCCTGTTTGATACCAGCTCAGCCACAGTATAATTCTAACACTAATGTTGATGGTTTAAGTTGGATAATAATTATGAGTTGCTCGCCTGAAAAGGCTCTCAGAGTGAATTTTACATATTATTTGGCTATTTGCATTTAAATCGACAGGTTGAAAGCTAGTATATTTGTAGCTTGAAATCCCCAATTCTCCCCCCCTCCTCTTGTGAAGATCTTGTAACTGAAGAAACCTCTTAACTTATGTTATATTGAGTCATTTGTATCATACTCACATACAAGACAGATCCATTATATAGTATTGTAGTTGAAGGTTTATTTTATGTTTGTTTTTGAAGGAGGTGGAATGAATTCTTTGCTTTCTAATACGAAGTTGCAATCTTATTTTCATTTATTTAGGAATAAGCTTTGCTTAATGGGCTTAGTTTTTGAATACAAGTATTTTTTTAAATAAAAAAATCCTATTTTAAATTGCAGCTTGTAGGAAAATACATTTGCTTAACGTCTCAAAGTATACTTATCAAATTCATACTTCCAAACTTTCACATGTACCAAATTGTCTTTTATATTTGCAAGCTACTCATTTGTCATTCAGGTTCTTCTACATTATTTCTCATGTTTTTTTATTTTATTTAGAACTAGCCATTCCTGGACACGCCTTGCTGTGGCCCAGTCTGGTTAAATGGCCAACCAATCTGTGTGTAGATCTGCACCTGCACACACAAACACATACACACAACCACCGTATAACTCCCAACCTACCTACCTACTCCCTTCTCCCTCTCTCCCTCTACCTACCTACCTACCTACTGTGTTTCTCCCTCTCTATCCCTCTACCTACCTACCTACCTACCTACCTACCTACCTACCTACTGCATTTCTCCCTCCCTCTCTCTATCCCTACAGCTGCCTACCTACCTACTGTATTTCTCCTTGAATCTTATGGACAGAGTATTATGGCATCCTTTATGAAATAATACCTGTGGCCCACTGCTCTTCCTGTATCTATCTACATACCTTTTAAACATTCTTTTACATTTCCATTGCATGTACCTGGCACAGGTGTGACATCTACACAATCTATATATATATCATTGGTGCCATACTTGAAAGGAACGTTGTGTGAAAATTTGGAAGCGATCGGTGCAGTACTTTTGGGGATTAGCAGTTTTGAACAAACTCTTGTTACATTTTTATTTATATAGATAACAGAGGTGGAAGGGACCTTGAAGGCCTTCTAGTCCAACCTCCTGCTTAGGCAGAAAACCCTACACAACTTCAGACAAATGGATATCCAACATCTTCTTTAAAACATCCAGTGTTGGAGCATTCACAACTTCTGGAGGCAAGTTGTTCCATGGATTAATTGTTTGTTCTTTCAGATCGTCTTAAATGATGCATTCAAACAGTCAGATCTGACTCTTGGTGATTCTGTGGGCTAGGTCTCTCCACATCTTCTGATCTTGCACTATTCCTTTAAGTTTTTCTATGCTCTGGCTGGTGTCACCTTTGATCATGTCCAGCCACCGTGTTATTTCATGGCCTGGTTTGCTTTTACTGCTTACTCTTCCAAACATAATTGCTTTCTCCAGTGAATTCCCCCACATGACATGGCCAAAGTAAGTGAGACACAATTTCATGATTTTGCCTTCTAGTTACATGTCCGATGTTATGTGCTCCAGTACTTGCTTGTTAGTCACCTTTGCTGTCCAAGGAATATACAGGAGCCTTCTCCAGCAACACAGCTCAAACAAGTCAAATTTCTTCCCGTCTTGCTTTTTTAAGGTCCAGTGATTATAATATTCTTTCCCAATTTCTCAAAAATTCTTTGGAGTGCATCAACTGTAATGCCATTTTTCGGTCACTTCTGATTTTCTACTTTTCTAATAGCGGTCATTTCAATCCAGAAGAGGGAAATGAAAGTAAAAGAGGGACTTCCCTTTGCTTTCTCTAAATCATTAAATATTTAGTCCCATTCAGCACATCATAGTTCTCTAGTCAGATGGTTTTTACAAAACTTTCCCTTAATTTCTATTTTCCAAAGCTGTCCATTCATTGTACCAATTAACCAGTAATGATTTTCTCTTACCTTTGCCACTGGTTTGGAACTGGGAGTGTGTGTGCGCGCGCACTCACTTCACTCACTCGTGGCGCTTCTGAGCATGTGCAAAGCATCCGTGATGATGTCTGGGCAGGTGGGCGGAGCCTCCTGCTGCTACTAGGGCGAACGGGAAGAATACCGGTTTATTTGCAATTAACCCAAATAAACCCTTTCCCTCAAAGTTATATATTTGTTTTATTTTATTTTATTTATATTTATATCCCGCCCTTCTCCACAGAGGACCCAGGGCGGCGCACAGGAAATTTAAAAATATACAAAAATACAAAATAAATACATAATTTAAAATATATATTAAATTACCTGATCCTATGCTAAAACCAAATTATTAAAAACCCAATTTAAAACTTTCTAAAAGTCCCCATGGGAGGTTAGGCTAGACCGGCTTGTTGGAAGAGGTGTGTCTTTAGACATTGGCGGAAGAGGCGGAGGTCGGTGATGGTGCGTAATTCAGGGGGTAGGTCGTTCCAAAGGGCTGGGCCCGCCACAGAGAAGGCTCTTCCCCTGGGTGTCGCCAGTCGGCATTGTCCAGCCGACGGCACCCTGAGAAGGCCCTCTCTGTGGGAGCGGATCGGTCTAAGGGATGTATGTATGGGGCAGGAGGCGGTCTCGCATATAACTAGGCCCCAAACTAGGTTTGGAAGAGTAAGCAGGAATATTAATTGGTTACTTGTTTTAAAAACACTTTACAATGAGTAAATTCAAATTCAACTGTCTCCTTAGTTTATTTTAAACTTCTTTAATTTAAATTCTTGGCAAGCTTTTTCTTCTTTAATTATTTTTTAATCCTTTAAATTGTTCCTGTGCACTAATCCTTAATGCGGGATGAAGAATCACCCACCAGCTGGCTTGATTGCTCTGTTGCATTGAAGAGCTCTTTTAACTTGAAATAATTGTCTTCAAAATGTGTTTAAGAAAGCAGGGACTGTTGCAAACCCAATGTCCCTTTGCAGGCGCCACCATGGCTGTATCTTCCATGCTCCCTGATGCTCAGACTCACAAAAAGCAGAACTTCTATGTTTTATAGATGGCATTTTGCACCGGCAAGATTGGCTAAAATGTATAAAGATAGATCTGCCAAATGTTGGAAGTGTAATCAACCATTGGGTTCATACTGTCATATGTGGTGGATTTGCCCAAAAGCTAAAAAATATTGGATGAAAATACACAGTTGCTTGGAAAAAAAGATAAAGCAGCATATAGACTTGAAACCAGAGATATTTTTGTTGGGCATTCTACCAGAAAAATATGATAAAAAGACTATATATCTGGTTTTACATACACTAACTGCAGCCAGAATTATATTCGCACAGCAATGGAAAAATGATGAGATTCCATCAGATGAGAATGTAATCAAGAAAATACTAGAATGTGCAGACTAACTCTTATTATGAATGAACAGACTAACTCTTATTACTCAGGATAAAGAAGAAACTGAATATTTTTTGACATGGGATGTATTTTATCAATGTTTAGACAATAGAAACAGAAGTTAGAAAGGAGGAAACATAAAAAGGAGATGTTAATGTGGAGAGAATTTGATGATGAAGATGTTATATATTATTGTAATTATATTAATATATTTTTATACTATTTACATTATTGTGATGAATATAATAACAAATATGTGGATTATGACTGTTCATATAACTGTACACAGATCACATATTGTTTGATGGAAATGGAAAGTAATATAAATAAAATAAATAAAACCTGAAAAAAGAAGAAGCGGAACTTCTTCAGATCTTGCAGGTGTCCTTGGGAAGACCAGCCTTTCAGAGCACATTAGGGGAGGTGGCATTTGATGCCACCTTAATGCCAGAGCACCTGTCTTTGCTGCTGCAGCATCCTCACTTTTCAAATAGTTGTTGAGGCTTAATTTACTATCTTTCCAGAAAAATCAGAAAAAGGAAAGAAGGCAAATTGACCCACCCAACCTGATATGTGGACCAATATCATCCAAAGCATAATTCTGCACTATCACACCCATGGCAATGTAAGCCATTTCACGCAGTGCTGCATCTTCATTCTGGATAAGATTAACACTGGGGATTGCTGGAAACATGTTCAAGAGATGGTAATGCTATTTCAGGTATGAAGATAAAAAAAGAAACCGAAGTGGTGTGACATTATGGTTGGGCAGCTTGTAGAGGGACCTCAGTAGTTGCCTGCACTACTTTTGCCACTGGATTCCTCTAATCACACACACACACCCCAACTACTCAACATTTCCTTTCCTTTCCAACTGCAGTGGACCAATAATGAAAAACTAATAGCACTTGCTTTGTTGTAAGACTCTAATATATGACTCTTCCAGTATTGCAGGTTTTTTGATGGTAAGCAACAACTGGAAGATCTGAACAGTAAGCACATCCCTACACAAAACAAAAATAATAGTCATGGGAATTAGAAATATGTTCTGTCATGGGGATACCTAGGTGCTCATGAAGGCTCCTGAGGGCAAAAAATGACCCTATGACCAAACAAGAGGGGGAAAGCGCGTTCATGTGTGGCACGCCCATGCACGACCCCCCCCATGCGCTCCCCCCCTTTTGGCACACGAGCCAAAAAAGGTTCGCCATCACTGCATTGGGTTTTATTAGCCTTTCCTTTGGCAGGAAATAACATGACTACAGGTGCTTGAAACAGTAGAAGCAACGTACACCTTAATAATCAGAACAGCAAATTTCATGCCAGTCTGGTTTCGAGCCAACTCAAGGCAAGATAGCTAGAATTTATCATTCAGGAGTGAGAAAAGGCCCACAGAGATAGGAATAAATAGAATCTTATAACCGTTTTAAAATTAACCAATTTATTATAGCAGACCCACCTGAATATAATAGTCCATTGCACTTAAGGACGGTGATCCACAAAAGCTAATGTAACAATAAATCTTTGCTTTAACCAGGCTATTTGTTCTTGTCTGCAAAGAGGATTTGGCTTTGCTGCAAAACACCGACCAAAGCCTCCACTGAATCTTGCAGAAACAACCCTGCCTGCAGAATTCAACTGCAGTCTTTGGTTCAGGATCTGGTAGGGCATCATCTTCTTGCTACTACTGCATGAAACAGGGTTTTGGCCAACGTCTGGCAGCACATCATACAGAGCTGGGGGGAAAACCACCCCACCATTACTTGAAATATCCTGTTCAGCATAGCTATTAAAGGTAGAAGTAACCTTATCGTTTGTTGCCTCATTGTCCTATCGGCTGCTCTTCATTATGTGCTGCCTCATGAGGTTATAAAATATTTAAAAGCACAGAAAGGGCATTTGTCTTCCTGAAGCAATCAGTTCTTTCTCTCCAATGTATTTATAGAGGGTTGCTGCATGCAGGTGGGCTTCCACTCAGCGTTAACAGCTGCCTTGCCCCTCTCTAGGTTCAAGAAGGTCATCAAAATGCCCTTTACATGCCCGCCTGGACCTTCATTTTGGCTGTGAGGTTCAAAAGGATTAGCCATAGTTCTAGGTAAAAAAGCCCCCATCTCAAAAGTTTTTATGTGGGCAAGAAAGCTAGAATTCCTACTATGCTTCTGAAATAGAGAATCTGTGATGCAGCTTGCTGTGAGCAGAAAGACACTGAGGGAACCATAGCAAGATAGTAGCTGCTGCTTACATATTTTATTACATCATATGAAACTGGCAGGAGAGTAGAAGCAAGCGTGCAGCTTCTAAATAGTTAATTGAACCTTAAATGTTTTTGGTTTCAATGCATCTTTTCTGCGATGAGATGAATACTCTTCTAAAATGGCTAACATGATATGATGTTAGTAACATAATCTGCTAGACTATTTTTAGGGATGGACAAATCTGTCAATTTCAGTTTGGCTCAATTTCTCATTTATCCAAGTGTAAACGCCTTCTTTTGCCTTGCTTCTTCCTGGATCTGTGAATGTTTGAAAGATGTTAGCACAATGGTTTATGAATACTACATAACGCTACCCTTCCCTTTCTCCCTCTCCCTTTCCATCTCGGTCTCTCCTCTCTTCTCCCTCTTGTCCCACATAGACACACATGTACATAAAATGCACACTCCCGTTACACATAGTTTTACCCACAGTTCTTTTGGCACAGTACACTTTTGCATGCTTTTTCTTAAAATACACATTTGTTTTTCATTTGCGAAGTTCCATTTCTTAATTCAGGAGAAGCTGGTATTGAAGGATATTTATTCACCAAAGGATTTCAGAAATACAAACGAAACACATTTAGATGTAAACTCTATTAATATTTTTCCTCCCTGTTTTAAAACATAGATTTCAGAGCTTCGGTTGTTTTCAAAATCTTTTTTTTTCTTCTGTCTCCAGAACATATAATACTCTATTTTGCATAGTGCTTAGTCCATGACTGTGCCTACTCATATCATGCAATCTGGATGAAATGCTTGACTTTCCCCCTTCTGTATTTTCTCAATTAAACTGCTCTACATGGACAGATTTTGGTTTGCTGATCCAAAGTAAAAAACAAGGTGACGCAATGTTGGAAACATAAAAAAGAAAGGAACAATCACTGGATCATTCCCTACCAATTGTATAGCTATTTTGTTGTTAGTTGCGAAGTTGTGTCCAACCCATTGAGACCAGGCCTTCTTGTCCTCTATCATCCTATGGAGTCCATTTAAGGTCACGCCTACTGCTTCGGTGACTCCATCCAGCCACCTCATTCTCTGTCGTTCCTTTCTTCTTTTGCCATCAATTTTTCCCAGCATTAGGCTCTTCTCCAGTGAGTCCTTCCTTCTCATTAGGTGGCCAAAGTATTTGAGTTTCATCTTCAGGATCTGGCAAGACAAACATAAGAGTGGTAAGGTAAATGAGTCCACGTTTATTCATAAAAAGGCAAAAGGGAAAATTGAAAAAGTGGTGCAGGAACAACCACATATATTTTATTTTCATTTATTTAAAACAGATTGTGTGTGTGTGTGAGTGTGTGTGTATATATATGTGTGTGTATATACACACACAAACAATATATACTACACACACACACACACAAACACGATTGTAAAATTTGTGTTCAATATAATATTAATAAAATATAATATTTTAATTTAATTTTTATTTATAAAAAATATCAATTTTGTAACCATATGCAGTTTCTGGCATTTGTCTTCCTATGATCACCATTTGACAGTCTCCATTTTACAATAGCACCTGCAATATATTTTCTAAATTCCAAATACACCCCTAAAAGGGTTTTATATGTGTTTTAGAATAAAAGTCTTCTTATACCAAAGCTTTTTTGTTTTAATGCTGGGATCTTTCGTTAAAAGGATCTTTGTCCTTTTAACAAAAAAGCTATTTCTATTGATTTAGGCGTCCTTCATGTTCACAATGGGCTTTAAAATAAGGGAAGCTTATTGTTGTTACTAAACAATTATAAGTCATAAATCCTATCCGATGCCAAGATGCAGACTTATTCTGCTCCAAATTCATAGCCCACAGGATTTTAAGTACTGCGTGTACATTTATGTCGGACCTACAAAAATTATGACCAGTTATATAAATTCTGACCACCTACATTTACAGTATGTATTACAAGAAGGGTGCACCAGTGGTGGGATCCTCCCAGTTTAACAACTGGTTCAGTGATTGCGCAATCACGCTGCGCGCATGTGCACATTTTGAAACAATCTTTACTTCCAGGTTTCTTCGGAGGAGCAACACAGCTGATTCACACAGGAATCTGCTGTGCCATGTGAATTAGCAGAGAAATAAAGTTAGGAAAACGAGCGGGAAGGTGGGACCATCTGATCATCAGGCGCGAACCAGTTCGTTTCCACCTGATTGTCAGAGCTACCAGTTCTCCTGAACCAGTCTGAACCAGTAGAATCCCACTCTTGAGGGCACCATTGGAAGAACTAGGGCAAATTATTATGGTTGCCTCAAAGGTGCTTTGGAAGAAGATGTTTCGCTTCTCATCCAGGAAGCTTCATCGGTTCTGATTGAATGATAGTGGGGGATGGTCAGAATTGATGAAGCCTTTTGGATGAGAAGAGATATGTCTTCTTCCTCAAGGAAAAAACATAGTCCAGTTGCCTTTTGAAAAAGCACCTTTGAGACAACCCTGACTGGGATGACTGAGAATCTCCATTAAAAAATTGTCATGGAGTAATTCTTATGTGTTTGCTAAGAGTCAATTACTTTCTTGATAGCACATAACCAATCAAGCTTACAACCCACAAATATTAATGTGGGAGAGTTCATCAAAACACCCATTAATTTGTAATTAAATGAATGAGTCTCTTTCACCATAGTCGCCAAAGTATAAAGGTGTGGACTTCACTGCAGTAGTGTGAAAGTAACCTATTTATACCTCCACTACATCAGTGGTAGTAAGGTAAAGGTTCCCCTCGCACATATGTGCTAGTCGTTTCTGGCTCTAGGGGGTGGTGCTCATCTCTGTTTCAAAGCCAAAGAGCCAGCGTTGTCCGAAGACATCTCCGTGGTCATGTAGCTCGCATGACTAAATGCTGAAGGTGCATGAAACGCTGTTACCTTCCCACCAAAGGTGTTTCCTATTTTTTCTACTTCCATTTTTATGTGCTTTCGAACTGCTAGGTTGGCAGAAGCTGGGATAAGTAACGGGAGCTCACTCTATTATGCAGCACTAGCGATTCGAACCGCTGAACTTCCAACCTTTCTGATCAACAAGCTCAGCATCTTAGCCAGTGAGCCACAGTGTCACTTGGTATAGCTATGCATATACACAAACTACAACTGACTCATTTAATGACAGTTACGGTGATGTAAAAAAAATGTTCCATCTTCATATTTACTACATTTGCAGGTTTATAAAGCAAAGGCAAGCTGAAGTAAGATTGTAAAATTGTGAAGGTTCCCCTGGAGACCGCTTCCCTTAATACTTGAATTGCTGGTCCCAATTGTGCTTACTAAATGATAACTATCTGGGTACGAAAAAACATCCACAAACCTAGAAAATTCCATTTTCTGTTGAAAAGTAATTTCAAGCAAGCGAATAGGAAGTTGAAATGAGAGAAAAATTGCTGCAGTAGGAAGGTCTGAATAAGAAGGGTGCCATCTGCTGTAAACATTTTTAATATACAGCATAGAAACTGCACAACAGTCCAATTAAAAATTGGTCCAATTTGTGTGTACAGGTAGTCCTCGACTTACGACTGCAACGGACCCCCCAATTTCTGTTGCTAAGAGAGAAATTTGTTAAGTGAGTTTTGCCCCTTTTACAACTTTTCTTACCACAGTTGGTAAGGAAATCGTTGCAATTGTTAAGTTACTGACATGGTTGTTAAGTGAATCTGGATTTCAGAAGGTTGTAAAAAGAGATCATATGACCAGAGGTGGGTTCCTACTGGCTCGGCCAAACTGGTCGCTACCAAATTGGTTCTCCTACAGGGCCGCCATCTTGAGTTTTGGTTTTGTGCATGCACGAACAATTGTAATTGCACAAATGTAATATTTTTCTTGTTTTAACATTTTGCGCATGTGCAGACCTGTTTTTGTGCAAATGTGCATGCACACAGATTTTTTGCATGCAACCCACCCCTGCGACATGACCCCTGGAAACTGCAACTGCCATAGATAAGAATCAGGTGCCCATTCTGATCCTGTGACCAAGGGGTGGTGGTGCAGAAACAGTCGTAAAGGGTGAAGAGCAGTCGTAACTCACTTTTTTTCAGTCTCGTAATTTCAAAAGGTCCCTGAGCGAACTGTTATAAGTTGCCAATACCTGTCTCTGTTCGACGTGAGAAGATCTAAGCATACTTAACAAAAATATCCTTCATGTGTTTATCAAGCTTGTTTCTGAAAGCTTCTTAAGTGATAAGCACACCAAGCCTTTTCCTCTCTCCCATGGCTGCCTTGGAGTGCTTAGTCTCTCCTTTAATAGTATTTGCTTTCTAGCTCATGGGATGAAAACCTGGCACTACGCAGAGTGGGGAAGAAAGAGAAAAAGGCCACACCTCTGTTTTAACCAGGAGTGGGTTCCTGCCAGTTCTAACCTCTTCTATAGAAGAGGTTCCATAAATCTACAGTGCCGTTTGGAACCGGTTCCAGCTCCCTCCCCCCGCCTGTCTGCATATCATCAAGATGAAGAGCAAGAGGAGGAATTCTGGGAGTTGAAGTCCACAAGTCTTAAAGCTGTCAAGTTTGAACCAGGGCCACCTTAACAACATTATGGGCCCCCGGGCAAAGCAGTTTACTGGGGCCCCTATGACAACTACTCACAGGAATACAAATGTAAATGGTTGATAAAATTAAGCATATATTTGCATGTTAGTATTAATTTAAAAATGCAGTAAAATGTAATAAATATGTTGCTGTATTTATATGATACAAGGTGCATTGAAGGGTTAACAGACACAGATTACTAGGGGGGTGGGCTCTGTTCATGGGGCCCATGGGCAAGTGCCCACCAGGCCCATGCATTAAGACAGCCCTGGTTTGAACACCCCTGGGGATTTTTCATCTAAAGGGTTAGGGGTGCAAGGGTCTTGTAACTTGACAGCTTTAAGACTTGCGTGCTTCAATGCCAAAGTTCCTGAGCCAAATTTTGGTTGCTAAGCAAGAGCGTTGTTAAGTGAGTTTCACCACATTTTACAAGTTGGCCATGCCCACCCAGTCACATGACTGCCAAGCCACTCCCACACAGTCACATGGCCGGCAAGCCACTTCCACCTGGTCACATGGCCAGCAAACCACTCTCAAAAAGCAGGCCACACCCACAGAAGAGGTTCTAAAAAATTTTGAAACCCACCACTGGTTCTAACCCAAACTGCCATGAAAAACCTCTTAGCAACACCTGAACTACTCTTTTTAGTTTGCAATAGCAGTAGCAATAAAACTTAGACTTATATACCACTTCACAGTACCTCCCTCTCTTAGCGATTTACAGCGTCAGCCTATTGCCCCCAACAATCTCGGTCCTCATTTTATCAAGCTCAGAAGGATGGAAGGCTGAGTCAACCTTGAACCTGGTGAGAATTGAACTGCCGCTGGCAGCCAGCAGTCAACAAAAGTAGCCTGCAGTTCTGCATTCTAACCACTGTG
This sequence comes from Rhabdophis nuchalis, assembly GCA_039707465.1. Taxonomy (NCBI): domain Eukaryota; kingdom Metazoa; phylum Chordata; class Lepidosauria; order Squamata; family Natricidae; genus Rhabdophis; species Rhabdophis nuchalis. The sequence goes on from CM077645.1 coordinate 200,521,265, forward strand.
CCAGCATGGCTACTCAGTCCAGGGTTGCTTTGCTATGTGCTATAACTAGTCCTGAGGGGCTTCCTTTGCAGATGCCTCTCCTTCCAGCCATTTCTTCATATGATAAACATGATGGCAGCCTTCTGACATCTGAAGGGCTGCCACAAATAAGAGGGAGTCAACCTATTTCCCAAAGCACCAGAAGGCAAGACAAGAAACAGTGGATGGAAACTAATCAAGCAGAGAAGTAACGTAGAACTAAGGAGAAAGAAAGAACAGCCTCTCCTGTTGCTTAAACAAGAATGGTTGTGGAAGACAATTTCCAGAGACAGGAAGGAAGAGGACATGCTCTCTGGGGTTTAAAGATGTGCATCATGTCATGCTCTTGATGGAAAACTATGTGAAATATTGGTAGGATTCAAAATTTTTACTACAGGTTCTGTGGGCGTGGCTTGATGGGCATGGCTTGGTGGGCTTGACAAGTTGACAGGATACTGCAAAATCTCCATTCCCTCCCCACTCCAGGGAAAAGATACTGTAAAATCTCCATTCCCTCCCCAATCCAGGGAAAGGATACTGTAAAATCTCCATTCCCTCCCCACTCCAGGGGGAGGATACTGTATAATCTCCATTCCCTCCCCACTCCAGGGGGAGGATACTGTAAAATCTCCATTCCCTCCCCACTCCAGGGGAAGGATACTGTAAAATCTCCATTCCCTCCCCATTCCAAGGAAAGGCTACTGTAAAATCCCCATTCCCTCCCCACACCAGGGGAAGGATACTGTAAAATCCCCATTCCCTCCCCACTCCAGGGGAAGGATACTGTAAAATCTCCATTCCCTCCCCACTCCAGGGGAAGGATACTGTAAAATCTCCATTCCCTCCCCACTCCAAGGAAAGGCTACTGTAAAATCCCCATTCCCTCCCCACACCAGGGGAAGGATACTGTAAAATCCCCATTCCCTCCCCACTCCAGGGGAAGGATACTGTAAAATCTCCATTCCCTCCCCACTCCAGGGAAAGGCTACTGTAAAATCCCCATTCCCTCCCCACACCAGGGGAAGGATACTGTAAAATCCCCATTCCCTCCCCACTCCAGGGGAAGGTTACTGCAAAATCCCCATTTCCATCTGATCAGCTGGGACTTGGGAGGCAGAGAATAGATGAGGGTATGGCCAGCCAGAGGTGGTATTTACCGGTTCTCCGAACTGGTTCTTCGCAATTGTTTGGAACCTGCTGAATACCACACTTGATGTGAAGCATGCTGGATTGTATCCATAGTAAAATGCATGTTGGAGTAAAAGAGGAAAAAGCTACTTTAAACCAGTCCAGTTAAGGACAATCCATGGTAGCCTCAACCAGGGGTGGGAGGTGAAATGTAGGCCTCGTTTTCCAAACATAGCAGGGAAAAAAAGAGATAGCATAGAAATATTTATGCTATATTTCGATACAAGCAAGGAAAAATTCCATACCTTCATAAAACCCATTTGTCTTCCCGTGAAACGTGCTCTAAAATGCTCAAAATATCATATTAAATATCAGCTGCAGAAATCAGCTTTGTTTTGGAATTTGAACAATCACTGATAAGTGAATGGGAGTTTTGCTTTACATGTCATCATCTGCAAGACTGTTTTATTCCTTTATATATTTGCAACCACCTTCTTAATAGCATCTTTTCCTAATAATATGTTCCTAACATTTTCAACTATTGTCTTAATTTTTGTCTGTTATTCACCTCCTACATCAGTAGGATTCCCATGCTGCTGAAGCATTTCCATTACCATGTCTTTGATTATAGATGAATTCCCTCTTGTCTTTATACGGGGAAAATTCTATGCAGAGACAGATATAATAGTTCTTTGCTGCCAGAAATGAGAAAATTACCATGAAAGTTTATTTATCATATTGTATTAAATGATGGATAGCATAATTTAATTACAATCCATTTGAGGTCACCCTGCGACGATGTCAGATTTGCTAAAGTAGAAGAAAATAATATTATTCTCTTTTTCTCTTCCTACTGCCAGATACAAAGGTAACTACATTGTAGGTATCACATTAGGTTCGTTTGGAGAAGAAGAGACAGGAATGCAGCAGCTTGCAAAAAAGCCAACACAGTTCTAGGCTACATAAACAGAGGGATAGAATCAAGATCACGAGAAGTGTTAATACCACTTTATAGTGCCTTGGTAAGGCCATACTTGGAATACTGCATACAGTTTTGGTCGCCACGATGTAGAAAAGATGTGGAGACTCCAGAAAGAGAGCAGAGAAGAGCAACAAAGATGATTAGGGGACTGGAGACTAAAACATATGAAGAACAGTTGCAGGAACTGGGTATGTCTAGTTTAATGAAAAGAAGGACTAGGGGAGACATGATAGCAGTGTTCCAATATCTCAGGGGTTGCCACAAAGAAGAGGGAGTCAAACTATTCTCCAAGGCACCTGAGGGCAGAACAAGAAGCAATGGGTGGAAACTAATCAAGGAGAGAAGCAACTTAGAACTGAGGAGATATTTCCTGACAGAACAATTCATCAGTGGAACAGCTTGCCCCAGAAGTTGTGAATGCCTCAACCCTGGAAGTCTTTAAGAAGATGTTGGATAACCATTTGTCTGAAATGGTATAAGGTCCCTGCCTAGGCAGGGGGGTTGGACTAGAAGACCTCCAAGGTCCCTTCCAACTCTGCTATTGTATTATTGAATAAATGGAAATAAATGAATTTAGTATTTTCGTATATTTATTTCAAAATGCTTACTGCTTGGTCCCAGCACAGCAGGTTTGACTTACATGTATCCCTGAAAATAAGACATATCCTGAAAATAAATCCTAGCCTGTTTTACGTGTGCACCTAATATAAGCATTATCCCTCCCCCCCAAATAAGCCCTACTTAAGAGTCTGTGCAGCTGGGCACCCACCCATTCTGTCTGGTTTCTTGCAGTGTCACGAAGATAAGGCAAAGCAGGGTGGTTTGAACCTGCCCTACACTCCCTGCACTGGCTTCCCTCAGAACCCCCACATCCCAACACCTGTCTCATGGCTGCACCGGCAGCCATGTTCAACAGGAGCCTATGTGGCTGCTGTCCAGGGGTTGGTTCCGGCTTCTGGCTCGGGACCTAGCTATTTGCAGGACCGGATCCTGCCTCATACATCCTCACGGCCGATTCGCTCCCACAGAGAGGGGCTTCTCCGGGTGCCGTCCACTAGACTTTGTCAGCGGGCGACGCCCAGGGGAAGGGCTCTCTCTGTGGCGGGCCCAGCCCTCTGGAACGACCTTCCCCCCGACATTAGAACAACCACGGACCTCCGCTCCTTCCGTCTTAAACTAAAAACACATCTGTTCTGCTTGGCCGGCCTAGGGTAGTCTCCCGTCTATAGGACTGTTAACTTTAGTTAGGAATTTTAGTAGTTTTAACTGGGATTTTAGTGCAGGGATGTATTTAATTCGTTTTTATTGTATGTATGTTGTTTTTTATGGTTTTATTTGCCCTGTACACCGCTCCGAGTCCCCCCAGGGAGATGGAGCGGTTAATAAATTTAAGATTTATTATTATTATTATTATTATTATTATTATTATTATTATTATTATTATTATTATTATTATTATTATTATTATTATTATTATTATTATTATTATTATTATTATTCTGCTACTGCTGTTTCGGTCATGGACACACTTCAGTCATGTGCACATTTGATGTGCACTACACGTGTATGTGCAGTTGTAAAAATTTTCTTCTGAGCATGCCCAGAAGCAAAAAAAAAATGGCGCCATAGCCGCTGCCTATAGAACCAGTTCAGGGGCGTGGCAGGCTGAGTTACTACCTACTCAGCTGAACCGGTCCAAACTGGTAGGAACTCACCTCTGCTGCTGTCCCACATCTTCTGATTGCTTGTGGCTGAGAGGCGTGCTGGTGCCGCAGCTGTAAGGTGAGGCAGGTGTTGGGGTACGGATGGCCTTTGCTGTGGGGCCCCTGAGGTAAGCAGGGATGGGGCAGATCCACCACTACCTCCCCATGCCTCACAGTGGCAGCATTTGCATACCGCATGGCCTCCTGCCCTAACAGAACTAAGCAGAAGAAGTAGGCCTCCTGTAGATGGGGGTAAAAAATAAGACCCCCCCCCCAAAATAAGCCCTAATACTTATTGTAGGGCCCAAAAGAAAATAAGAACCATTCTTATTTTGGCGAAAACATCGGTATTTTTGGATCCAGAAGCAGTGACCACACTAGTATGAGTACATAAGACTTTATAGATAGTCCTCAACTTACAACTATCCATTTACTGACCATTAAAAAAATGGATTGCAACTGATTCTGACATTTATGAATATCGCAACATCTCCATGGTCATGTGATGAAAATTCAGGCACTTGGCAACCAGCATGTACTTAAGATGGTTGCAGCTGCCTGGGTCATGTGATCACCATTTGTGACTTATCCAGCCAGTTTCTGATGAGCAAAGTAAATAGGAGAAGCCGAATTCACTTATTAACTGCATGATTCACTTAATGACTGCAGTGATTTGCTTAACCAAAAAAGGTGGTAAAATTGGGCATGACTCACTTAACAACTAATTGGCTTAGCAATAGAATTTCTGATCACAACTGTGGTTCTAAGCTCAGCATTTATTATTGCAAGGCAGTGTAAGATATTTTCGTAATAACATAAGGTGACCAGATTTTAACATTGGTAAAGTGGGATACCATTGCCCGGGAGGGCGGGAGGGCAGCGGCCTTTCATGACTTACATGAGTGAGGTGGAGGTGGTCAAGAAAAACCTGAGCGAAGCTTTGGGCGAAAATGTGAAGCAGTAAGTGATCATCAGGCACCTTTCTCCTCCCCACCCTCCTTCGTTTCTTCCTTAAGCCGTTGGCCGTATTTTTGCAGCAGAGGGCCACTATTCCCATAGCGGCCGGGGGGGGCAGCAGAGTGGGGCTGGGCAGGCACGGGTGCTCTGCACGTGCTCAGAGGCAATCTACGGCCAGGGCAGCGGCACGGGCAGGAAATGGCGGCCGGAGCGGGCTGGCGGGCAGGCTGAAGGGGAGGGCTGGTGAGGGAGGAGTGAGCGAGCAGCCAGGCAGGCAGCAGGCAGAGGAGGAGGAGGAGGAGAGTTGTGCAGGCAGGGCTGCAGCCGGAGCCTGAACTTTGCACCACCACTGCTGCCACCGTGATGCGCTGAGAGCACATAGTGGGGTTCCCGGCCGGCCACTCTCAGTGCATCGCGGTGGTGCCAGCGGCGGCACAAAGTTCAGGACCGCACGGGCTCCAGCTGCAGCCCCGCCTGCACAGCTCTCCTCCTCCTTCTCCTCCTGCTGCCTGCCTGGCTGCTCCCTCGCTCCTCTCTCGCCGGCCTTACCCTTCCGCCTGCCCACCAGCCCGCTCCAGCTGCCGCTTCCTGCCCACACCCCACGCTGCTGCCCTGGCCGCAAGCTGCCTCTGAATGCGTGCAGAGCACCCGCGACCACGCGGCCCCGCTCCACCACCCCAGGCAAAAATCGGGACTTTTTTAAAACGTCGCAGGACATGGGACAAATTGTTCAAAAGCGGGACTGTCCCGCCAAAAACGGGACATCTGGTCACCTTATAATAACATAACCTGTTACTGATCGATCAATATTCAGGAATGCTGAAGAACATAAACAAAACTCAAGACAGCAATCAAAGCATATTGAAGAACACTGAAAAATGCCATAAAAAAAGGAAGAAAGAGCTTATCTCCTCCTGCCAATCAAGGAATCCCAAATAGATTATGGCTTCTGGACCTCTTCGAAGAGAGCAAGCATAGCTTCTTGGTTAAGTTTCCATTGAAGTTCTGAACCACCATTTATCAGATTCCTTTTTGATGATCTTATCACTCTGGAATTAGTTCATTTTATTTTTGAATACTTTGTCTAATTCTGCCAAAAATTAGACCAGTAAGATTAAGAAATATTTGTTTGTGCCAAAGGGCATTGAGTTAAGAAATATCTGTTTCCCAAGTCTGTTAGATTGACAGTGGGAAATATCAACCTACTCTATGCAGATGCCCTACCAGAGACAAGGCAAAACAAAGTATAACTCTTTTGTGACTAAATCCAATGTTTGCTTACTTCAATATTATATATTGAAGCATTACATAGGAATATAGAATACTGTTGTTGTTTTTTTGTAAAACAATTTTTATTGGTTTTTAAAGTATATATAGGAAAAGGGATATAGGGTAAATATCACATTTTAGTAGCTTCCATGCCGGTGATGGTGGTCCTCCCAAAACTTCATAAAAGTACTGTTAGATACTCTGGGTTCAGAACCAGTGTCAGAACTTTGGTTCCTTTACCAGTGTTAGCAAATAAATGCAGAATAGTGTAATTCATCGGACAGTAAGGAGATACGTTGTTGTAAACCACAAACAAACTCTAAAACAGTGATAGTAAGAAAATAAATAGTCTTTACTTTGTCACAACTAAAATACTTTTTCCGACTATCTTCTCTAACAATGATAACAGTTCTACATCAAGCGGAGTTTATCTTACAGTGATGCAAACAAAACCTCCTCCTTCTTCTTCAACGGCAATCAGGAAAAACACAGGATCACAAGGAATCGAACAGGGAATAAGCTGCAGTCCTGACCCTGATTATATAGTATAGCTGATACTCACAGTCAATCAGTTCTTAAAGCTACATAACTTCTTAAGAACATAAGATATATAAGGCTGCATATCCTAACAAGTACAATTTTTTAGAAAAAACAAAGGATAAGCATATACATACTTTACATTGTATACTTCATACGTTCAATCATATTTTTCTTTGCCATCTAATTGTATCGACAATCGCAATAAAATTTCAAATAAAATCATTTTTGAGATCTAAGTCTTTTTGCTATTGATTCTTCTTCCCCGTCATTGGGTGGGGCCATGGGAATGTAGAATATTATAGTGGAGCAGAACAGAATCCTATTTATCGTGCACTAACATAAAGAGATAGACACTACCATCCAATTCCTTATTACCAATCTTCTGGTTAAATCACAAGGATTTAACCCAGGGCAGGAGAAAATTCAGTGTCTCTAAAAAAGGATTTGAAATCAGATGTTGACATTTTGCAAAAATGCCACAAGGTGTCAGCAGCTACATTCACTGATTTCAATATTTGGGGAATTTGAAAAGGTCTCCCTTTTTGGGCCTTGCTTTATAGTTTGTTATCTCTAGGAGAAGTTCTTAGGACCCCCAAAGTGCGGTAAACCATTTTCTTCTGAGAAAACAAATTGAATTATCTTCACAATCCACGTTCTATAGAGCTTCCCCCATCCCCACCCAAATGTTTTAACGAGCCTATGACATACCCAAATATTTGTTCATGTTTTAAAATCAGCAGTGCCAAAATGTTTGAGTAGGTATTCTGATGCATTGCTACCATACATGGATAAATATATTAAACGTGTGAACAATTGGAGAAGACTAACAAATGAGTCTGTCTGTGGCATCGCTGAATGATTTAATGTTCCAGAGTTTCAGCCTTTGCTGAAAAATGGAGTTGTTAGTTGCCACTCTGAGTGACTCAGTGGTCCATCTTTCCTTCTGCCTTTCCACCCGTTTACTGAGGTTATAAAGATATCTTAAGAGTTTCAGCATGAAAAAGCTTGCCTGGCCTCATGAATAAGTATTAATGGATATCTGCCAAGAGTCTTTGTCATCAGAAGAGCTATTGACTCAGAAGAACAGGTATAATTACCGTATTTTTCAGAGTGTAAGATGCACGGGAGTATGTAACGCACCAAGATTTTGAAGAGGTAAATTAAAAAAAAAGTTTTTGCACTCTGCAGACCTCCCAAAAATGGTCCATTTTTTTTGCGAAAACGGAACCGATTTTTGGCAAAAAAAAAAAAAAAAAAAAAAAAGAGCATGCACAGCCTTTAGGAGGCTTATAGAGTGCTCCTGGGGGCTGCCCCCCCCAAAAGATTAAAAAATGGCCCATTTAGCATCATTTTTGCCCTTCCCAGTCTGGAAGTCTGCTAAAGCAGGGGTCCCCAACCCCCAGTGTGTGGACCGGTGTCGGTCCATGGCTTGATAGGAACTGGTCCGCAGGGCTAGAGAGGAGGAGGAGGGGGCAGCCCCCTGGGCAGAGCGCGCAGTGATGCGGGAGAGCACAGGCGTGGCCATTCGCACCGTTGGAGGCCCTAGAGGGCCGAGTGAGCTGACTCCCCCCCCCATGTGCACATGCGCTGCCTGTTCCCCCTCCCCCCTGCTCCTCCTCTATGCCAGCCGATCCGCAGAATTTTCTTTAAAATGAAACCAGTCCCTGGTGCAAAAAAGGTTGGGGACCCCTGTGCTAAAGGATATGCAGGGCCATTTTTGCAAAGGTGCAGGGTTTTGGGAGGCCAAAAATTCTGTATTCAATGTATAAGATGCACCCAGATTTTCACCTTCTTTTCTGGGGGAAAAAGGTGCATCTTATACTCCAAAAATATGATGCTTTATTCCACCTTGGGCAGGTGGAACCTCTATGGGCAGGTTCCACCTTGTCTACAGAACTCATGAAGCAGATGGAAGGGCCACATCAAATATCTTCCAATTCTCTAGACCTGTAACCAGGGCTGTGACTGAAAATTTTTAGCAAACGGTTCTCTGTCCGGTTGCTGGATCCATTTCCAGATGTCCGGTACTTCTGGTAGGCTCATTTTTCACCCTCCCTAGGCTCCGTAGGCTTTCCTTGAGCCTCTGGGAAAGCAAAAACAGCCTCCACCGGAGTCCAGAGGCCAGAAACAGGCCCGTTTCCAGAGTTCCTGTACTTCTGGTAGGCCCGTTTTTCATCCTCCCAGAGCCTCCATGTGGGCTCTGCACTTACGTGGTGTGATGAACAGGCCAGGTGGAGACTCCTGGGAGTGGCGGGGTGGGGTGGAGTCAGTTGGTCATTGTAACTACTGGTTCTCCGAACTGCTTTGAAAGTTTTACAACCGGTTCTCCCAAATAGGTGCGGGATGGCTGAATCCCACCACTGGGTTTACTGGCCTTCTGAAATGATTGGTAAATCTCAGTCAAAAATAGCCCAGGTGATAGGGAGAAGATTTTAGTATCCCTCCCACCCCCAGTCATTTGGCTAGAAGAAAAAATGGCAATGTTTTTGTCACTTTTAACCCACCTCCAAATAAACCAAAGGGTTTACTTCCCTTCCTTGCAAGGGAAGATCAATGCAGACCAAGTTGGCAAATCTGGAAATATTCCATGGAATTTGCAAGTGCCAACTCTCTTCCAAAGTAATTAAAACAATACTGTACAAAACGTGGTCCTACAAATTTCCTTATGGGCAAAAACAGCAAGAAAAACCCTTTAATGTGCTAATTACATTAAAATGTAATTTTAATGGCTGCAGCCTGGACTTAGCACTTCACTTAGGGTTGGAACGCCAGACGTGGTAAGAAAGAGAAGAAAGATGTGGACAACCAATGTCAACAACATTGGGCCTGCTGGGGCTAATGGACCCTGACGTTTGCCTCATCCAGCAGGTAGCTTCTGTACTTTGCACTTGATTGCTCTCTCATATTGGTCAGAAATGTTCCTTTGCAGCAATATCTAAAAAGGGAAGAAGTAGCAGTAGGAGGAGGAGGAGAAGAACAGGAAAAGGAGGAGGAAGAGAAATAGAAGAAGAAGAAGAAGAAGAAGAAGAAGAAGAAGAAGAAGAAGAAGAAGAAGAAGAAGAAGAAGAAGAACAACAACAACAACAACAACAACAACAACAACAAGAATTCACTTCTCATCCAAAGAGCTCCATCAGCTGTGACAATACTTCACAATATTTTCAACAGAAACAGTCTATCACTTCTCTTTGTGTATCAGACGGGTGGGGTGTTGCACACACATTGCATTATGGGTGTGGGCACATGCATGTGTGGTGTCGCATGCACATGCATGCTTTCAGCACCCAATGACAAAAAGGTTAGCCATCACTGGCCTAGAGAGTTGCCTAGTTGTGGTGGGGGAACCAGACTTCTGGTCAGCTCCAGAATTGAATGGGGGGCCTTCAGTTAGGACATTTGTGGCTCTTGGAATGTTTAAGGTTCCCGACCCCTGTTCTAGGTATTTCTTCTTCTGCTATGGTGTTAGGTTACATCCTTTCAAAAAAAAGCTACTTTTCTTCTTCTTCTAGAACAGGGGTATCAAACTCAATTTCAGTGATGGCCTGTATTTGACCTTGTGTGTGTGTGTGTGTGTCTGTGTGTGTCTGTGTCCAAGGTGGGCATGGCCAGCTCAATATCGCTCATGTCAGGGGCACCTGGGTGAGCTGGGGGGATCCTCCTGCAGCCTCTGCCAAAGAAAATTGAGTTTTTCAGGCTCCCAAACTCTGTTTTCACTGGCAATGGGTTGCAGAAGGCTGTCACGGCAAAAAACGGAACCCAAAAGCCTTCCCCAGCTCTGCTTCTGCTGGCAGAGGCACTGCAGGCTGGTCCTTTGCTGTTTCCAGGGTGGCTCCATGGGCCAAATTTAAGTACCCCGCAGATCGGATCCAGCCCACAGGCCTTGAATTTGACACACCTGTTCTAGAATGTATGCACATACTGCTAATCCTTGTCTTTCATCCAGGGGTGGGTTTCAAAAAAATTTGCCACCGGTTCTGTGGGCTTGGCTAGGTGGGGGGGACTTTTGACTGAGTGGGTGTGGCCTACTTGACATCAGTCTCTCTCTCTCTCACACACACACAGAGTCACATGCCCCCTAGCCACACCCACAGAACCGGTAGTAAAAATGTTTGAATCCCACCACTGCTCAATTTCCATAACTTCCACCTGAAGTCTCATAAAAAATAGAAAATATACTCTGCAGCCTGAGGACAAGGAACTATTTTTAATGGCATTAAATTACAGGACAGTCTCTTTGGGCTGAATAACTTTCTGATTATAGGACTGTTTCTTTTTTATATTTAAAAAAATCATACAATTAGCTTAGATGGTGAGCCATCTCTCTCACGCACACACTAGATGCCTTCAAGCAAAGGTTAGGCATCCAACTATTGAGAATGCCACCCCTCTAGATTTCCCACAGCAAGGGTGAGATTTGGACTGGTGGCTCCTAAGACCTCATCGTCATTGATTTCTGTGATTGTTTGTGATTATCATATTCAGTAGTGACTTAATTACTCCTCATTTGTATATTCAGAATGCGAAGCCTGTTACAAACGGGCTTATCTCTCCTGCCTTTCAAGGCAATAAGCCACCCACTTGAGTGCCCTGACTAGCAATTTGTCACCTGCTCTGATTGCTGTACTGTGCATCATGCTTTCACTCTCTTCCCTTTCTATAACGCCTGATTGCTACACTGCTTTTACCCGCGCGATGCGTCTTATTGTTCCCAATATTACCAGTCTGCCAATGCATTTTAATACTTTTAAATGCCCGATAATGGCTTGATGTTCAATGCCTTTTATAATTTCATATATTTGGTATCTTCCCTGCAATCCAAGGTCCTTGTCAAGGGGTATTTTCACACACCTTGTTAATATTCTGAGGTGGAAGATGAACGACTACAAGTTGATCATCACTTTGCTTATGATGGATCGTTTTCTTTTTAGCATGAACTGGGCCACAGTCGAAAGTCATTGCAATAGTTCTTCAGTGTGTAGAACAGGAGTGTCAAACTCAATTTCATTGAGGGCTGCATCAGGGTTGTGTTTGACCTCGGGGAGGCTGCAACCGCCTCCTGCAACCCTCTGCCAGCGAAAACAGAGCCTGGGAGATGCGTGGCTCTCCTGAGCTCCATTTTTGCTGGCAGAGGCACTGTGAGCTGTTTCCAGGTCAGTCCCTTGGGTCAGATCTAAGCACTCCCATGGGCAATCTAGCCATTGGGCCTTGAGTCTGACACCCCTGCTGTAGACTATGCAATAGTGAAATACAGCAAAAATTCTTTATACAGTATTTTTGAATGACACACATCAATATTATCAGAAGTACGGATGGTCACCAATTTTGCTGGTTTGAAAGGGAGGTTAAATATGTTTATGGAGGCTTGGATTGTTAATGGCTACTAATTTGATGGGTACATACAGAATCACAAGCAGCATAATTTGAATTTGCAGTTATTGTGTAATAACAGCGGAATTGGGCTAATACTTATCCCTTGTTCACTCTCATGACCCTATAAAATGTCTTAACTGGCCAGTATGTGACCCAGAATACTGAAATTAGATGAGCCTTTGGAATACAGAAACCAAGCAAAGCAATTACATTGTCATATTATCTGGCCACTTAATTATAGAGCTGCACAGAAGAGAATGTGGGCTACTTATGTTGGGACAACTCATAACAATCTGTCGGCCTCCCATATGGTGAAAATCATTAGAAGCTGCCTTATACTGTGTTAGGTCATCAGTGCATGTAATTAAGTAATATCGGCTTGACTCACTGAGTCTCTTGGATTTTAGGCAGAACAGAAATTTCTCTTTATGTTTGAAGCTAAGATATATAGAATATAAAATGCATGCTATACATAAAATTATTTTTTTAGGATACAAAATTGTTTTAGTAGTTGTCAGGTATTGTTAAGTCCTGACCTGAGACTTTACTCTTTTTGACACTTTTTTTCCACAGAGAAGAGGGGGTCAACCTACTCTCCAAAGCACCTGAAAATAGTACGAGAAGTAAAGGGTGGAAGATCATTAAAAAGAAATACAAGCAGTGGTGGGCTTCAAAATTTTTACTACCAGTTCTGTGGGTGTGGCTTGATGGGCATGGCTTGGATACTGTAAAATCTCCGTTCCCACCCCACTCCAGGGGAAGCATACTGTAAAATCTCCATTTCTTCCCCACTCCAGGGGAAGCATACTGTAAAATCTCCATTTCCTCCCCACTCCAGGGGAAGCATACTGTAAAATCTCCATTTCCTCCCCACTCCAGGGAAAGGATATTGTAAAATCTCCATTTCCTCCCCACTCCAGGGGAAAGATACTGCAAAATCTCCATTCCCTCCCAATCAGCTGGGACTCGGGAGGCAGAGAATAGATGGGGGCAGGGCCAGTCAGAGGTGCTATTTACCTGTTCTCTGAACTATTTCCGCTACCGGTTCTCCAGAACCGGTCAGAACCTGCTGAATACCACCTCTGGATACAAGCTAGAACTAAGGAGAACTTTCCTGATAGTAAGAACAATTAATCAGTGGAATGGCTTAGCTGTGTAAGTTGTGGGTGCTCCATCACAGATTTTAAGAAGAGACTGGGCAGTCTTTTGCCCAGAATGACATATGATCTCTTGCCATGGGCATGGAATTAGACTAGGAGACTTCCAAGATCTTCTTCCAACCCGATTATTCTACGATCCATGGGCCTTCTGGATTGTTGATCAGATCAGTGATGACAGAATCTGATCAACTAAAGTTTAATATTGAATTGGTGCCAGATAGGAGTAAATGGAATTCAGGAGGGTTTGCTTGTGGGAATGCAATGACTCTATGCTAATGGCGTGCTTAAATCTGCCCCCAGCAATGCCTGTCCTTTTGCTATATGGTGATAATTCAACAGTAAACGTACTACAGTATAATGTAATACAGTGCAGTAGTACTGATGCTTATAGACTCTTAGTAAGACAGTGCACGACCAGAATCCTAATAATATAAATATAAATAAGTTATAAGAAGTAAAATATGAGTAAAATAATTGTCAGCCCTGGAGGCCATCTTTTCTTTTGGCTCTTCAGGGCTGTCACACTTAGTGCTGTGGAAAACAGAGATAATAATAATAATATTATTCGCACAGTCACTCAGGCCCTCGTGACATCCTGACTCGACTACTGCAATGCTCTCTACATGGGGCTTCCCTTGAGGTGCACTCGAAAGCTACAGTTAGTGCAGAATGCAGCCGCGCGGGTGATTACGGGAGCCTCTAGATGCTCCCATATAACACCGATCCTGCGCGAGCTGCACTGGTTTCCTGTGGTCTTTCGAGTGCGCTTCAAGGTTTTGACGACCATCTTCAAAGCGCTCCATGGCTCGGGACCTAGTTATATGCGAGACCGTCTCCTGCCCCATACATCCCTTAGACCGATATGCTCCCACAGAGAGGGCCTTCTCAGGGTGCAGGACTTGGTATTTAATAGGTTTTTTAAATTTTTTGTATTTTTGTATTATTTTGTATGTTATTTTAAATTCCTGTGCGCCGCCCTGGGTTCTTTTGGAGACGGGCGGGATATAAATCAAATAAAACTAAACTAAAACGAAACATAAAAACCAAAAAATAGTTAAAAGCATTACATCAACAAACAGCCTAGACTAAAACAATCTCTTTTTCTTTTCTCCTTTCATTCAATTGTTTTCAATTCTCAGACACTGCCTGTTTTCTTGGGGCATTTTTTTTCAGAAGTGCTTTATCATTGCTTCATTCCTAGGACTGAGAGAAAGTGACTGGCCCAATGCATACAGCTGTATTTGTGCTTAAGGCTGGACCAAAACTCAGTCTTCCAGTTTCGAGCCTGTTGCCTTAACCCAGTGGTGTCCAAACTTTTTTCAAAGAGGGCCAGATTGGATGAAGTGAACATGGTGGAGGGCCGAACATTTTTCCGAACATTCTTTGAACCATTACAATTAAATGCAAATAAATTATTTTATGCCAAGTTAATTGCAAATGACATACTTTTCATTTCGTAACATTAAGATCAACTGACAGTTGAGTTTTTACAATGTATTGAAAATAAATTTTAAAAAAACTTACCTATCTCTTTCTCTCTTTCTTCCTCTCTCTCTCTCCATTTCTCTCGCTCTTTCTCTCTTTCTCTCTCTCTCTTTTTCTCTTTCTTTCTGTGTCTCTTTCTTCCTCTCTCTCTCTTTCTTCCTCTCTCTCTCTCTCTCTCCATTTCTCTCTCTCTTTCTCTCTTTCTCTCTCTCTCTTTTTCTCTTTCTTTCTGTCTCTCTTTCTTTCTCTCTCTCTCTTTTTCTCTTTCTTTCTCTCTCCCTTTCTCTCTCACTCTCTCTCCTAATGGCCTAATGGCTGCAGAAGACCAAAGGGGGTGGGGAAAGAGGTCGAATAAAGTCCAGCACAAGCGGAGCGAAAAAGGAAAAAAAGGGGTTAGAGCAGGGGTCCCCAACCTTTTTTGCACCAGGGACCGGTTTCATTTTAAAGAAAACTCTGCGGACCGGCTGAGTGGCTCAGCAGTCATGTGACTGGGTGGGCGTGGCCAATTTGGAAAATGTGAAACTCACTTAACAATGGTCTTGGTTAGCAACCAAACTTTTGGGCTCAATTGTGGTCATAATTGTGGTCCGTACCATTTCTGACCTCCGCCTCTTCCGCAAGTGTCTGAAGACACACCTGTTCCAACTAGCCGGCCTTGCGCAGCCTCCAATACCGACTCTTAAATAGTTTTTAAAAGGGAATTTTAATTTGGTTTTAGCACAGGCCCTTAGTGGAATAAGTTTTTTAAAAAAGAAATAGTTCTTATATGTTTTGTATGTTTTAATGTTCCTGTGCGCCGCCCTGGGTCCATTCGGAGAAGGGCGGGGTATAAATTCAATAAATAAATAAATAAATAAGTTTTTTCTCTCTCTCTTCTCTCTCTTTCTTTTTCTTTCTTTCCTTCTGTCTTTCTTTCTTTCTCTTTCTCTCTCTCTTTTTTTCTCTGTCTCTTTCTTTCCTTCCCTCTTTCTTTCTCTTCCTCTCTCTTTATTTCTTTCTCTTTCTCTCTCTTTATTTCTTTCTCTTTCTCTCTTTCTTTCTTTCTCACTTTCTCTCCCTCTTTCTCTCTCTCTCTCTCTCTCTCTCATTTTTTCTTTCTTTCCCTCTTTCTCTCTCTTTATTTCTTTCTCTCTTTCTCTTTCCCTCTTTCTCTCCCTCTTTCTCTTTCTTTCTCTTTCTAACTCTTTTTCTTTCTTTCCCTCTCTTTCTTTCTTTTTCTCTTTCTTTCCTTTGTCTCTTTCTTTCTCTTTTTCTCTGTCTGTCTTTCTCTCTTACTTTCTCTCTCTCTCCCACTTTTTCTTTCTTTCTCTTTCTCTCTTTTTCTTTCTGTCTCTCTCTCTCTCCTTCGTCCGCCCATCTCTGTCACTCTGTGTGTGTGTGTGTGTCTGTCTGTCTCGCATTCAGGCACTTAATCACTCATTCTGTGCCTCTGTCTATCTTTCTCTCCCTCCCTCTGTGTGTGTGTGTGTGTGTGTGTGTCACTCTCTCTGATTCCCTCCCTCCCTGTCTCTCTCTGTGTCTATGCCTCTCTCTGTCGGTCTGTCATCATCCCCCCCCCCACCGCGGAGTCTCCTCGGCTCGACTCACTCACTAGCCTTAGCCTGCCCCGCCTGGGCGGCCGCTGCCGCGCTTGGTCCCTCGTGCGCTCGGTCAGGCTCCTTCCAGGAGCTGAGAAGGCTCCGTGGAGTGGGGGGGAGGAACCTCCGCAGCCTCTGGAAGAAGATGAGTGGGTGGCATGCCGGTTGGGGAAGCTCTGGAGGGGGGCAGGGAGGAAGGGACCCCTGGGTTAGAGGAGTAAGAGATCAACTGTGGCAAGCTTAAAAACCCTTTTCGAAAACCGGATTTCTTGCCACAATCTCACTTCCCCGGGATCGAGCCGCGCTCTCTTTCCCCTTTTCCAACCCACAGCAGCAGCAGCAACGAACGTTTACACAACTCACACCTGCGCGCCTTTGCTCTGCAGTAAATCTTCCTGCGTCCAACCGGGCTTACTCGGTTCGCAGCCCGGGAGAGCAGAAGGTTTACAGCAAACACCTCCCCCGCCCTCTCTTCCCGCACTGCCAGGCACCGCCGGCGGCGGAGATAAGCGCTGATTCCTGGCCGGCCAAAAGGTGTGGAGAGTCGGTCTTCGGAGCTTCTGCCTCGTGCCGAGGCCCCGCGGGAGCCCCGAGGAAATCGCCCGTAGGCTGGGGGGGGGGGAGAAGGAGGTTGCAGCCATGTTCGCCTGAAGAAAGAGGAAGGAGGCGGTGCCAACTTCTCCGCCCAGGGATGGCTCCTAGTGCTGGGAGCCTGAAAATCTGGGGGGAAATCCCAGTGTCTCGCCATGCGCCGATATCGTTGCGCGAGTCCCTGGAGGGCCACATTTACATAGAGCAGGGAGGGCTGTTGGAGGGCCGTATTAAACCGATCCCCGGGCCGCAAATGGCACGTGGGCCGGACTTTGGACATGCCTGCCTTAACCCATATACCAAATTGGATGTCTTAAAATAATCCAACAGACAGCAAAATCAACCAAGCAAGACAGGGCAATTTTGCTTAAACTTATAATATGCCGTAGAGTTTACGTCACTTTGAGATACATATGCAAAGGATAGTATCCCAAATCATTATATATCCTAGAAATGGTACTTTCATTAATTAAAAATATATGTAATTCAGGGGTGAACTTTTGGGTGGTTGGAATTCTCTGAACTGGCTGGGTAACATCATCAGTGAGTAAGCAGGTTCAGGGAATATCAAGATGTCCTAATTAACTATAGTTTCTCCATGTAGAAAGGAAATGGAAGGAGAAAATTTCATTTAAATCACGTGTGCTTTTCTCTCCCTTGGCTGTTAATCTAAACTCTCAATTTTATGTTTATTTCTGGAATTTTCATGATGGCTATAATAATTCTGTTTAAGAAAATAAATAAATAAATAAACCTCTTCAAGCTCTGTTTTTAAGAGGAAAAGAACAAGAAAATAATCTTCTCCCATCATTCCACCATTGTAACTTTTCAAAGTGAAATCTTCCCTTACCTGGTGGATTTGAAAAAAAAAAATACATGTATCTATTGAGATTTTACCTCAAGGGCATTTTTAAAATACCTTCGGTTTAATAGTTCAGCTGAACCACAATCATTCTCTTCCATTGCTTTGCTGTAGGGAAAACGTCTGGCAAGGCAAGCTGAAATCTTTTGAGAAATATAACAAAATAAAGCAAAGTCAATTATCGTTTTTATGAAATGCTGCTCAGTTATATTTTAGCTTCTTTGGACTGAGGCAACCACAACTAAACTGAAATGATGTCAAAATGGTGTGCAATGTCATGATACAAACTCCAGCCTTACAAATGTATATCCTGATTTGTGACGCAAGAGTGTACGTTATATTTATTTATTCAATTTATACCCCGCCCTTCTCCAAACGGACCCAGGGCGGCGCACAGGAAAATTAAAATACATACAAAACATCATATAAAATTTAAAAAACTAATTCAATAGAACCTGTGCTAAAACCAGATTAAAAACCCCAAATTTAAAAACTATCTAAAAGTCAGTATAGGGGGCTACGCTAGGCCGGCTAGATGGAACAAATGTGTCTTAAGACACTTGCGGAAGAGGCGGAGGTCAGAGATGGTGCGAAGTTCAGGGGGTAAGTCGTTCCAAAGGGCTGGACCTGCCACAGAGAAGGCTCTTCCCCTGGGTGTCGCCAGTCGGCATTGTCCAGCCGACGGCACCCTGAGGAGGCCCTCTCTGTGGGAGCGTATTGGTCTGAGGGATGTATGGGGTAGGAGGCGGTCTCGCATATAACTAGGCCCCGAGCCATGGAGCGCTTTAAAGATGGTCGTTGTATTTTTGTGACCTGATATCATAATAGACTTTTTTTTTTCTTTCCTTGCCTTAAAGGTAAAGGTTCCACTCACACATATGTGCTAGTCATTCCCAACTCTACAGAGTCATCTCCATTTCAAAGCCGAAGAGCCAGCACTGTCTGAAGACATCTCTGTGGTCATGTGGCTGGCATGACTAAACATCGAAGGCGCATGGAACGCTGTTTCCTTCCTACCAAAAGTCCCTATTTTTCTACTTGCATTTTTTACGTGCTTTCGAACTACTAGGTTGGCAGAAGCTGGGACAAAAAACAGGAGCTCACTTCATTACGTGGTGCTAGGGATTCGAACCGCTGAACTGCCACCCTTTCGGATCGACAAGCTCAGCATCTTATCCACTGAGCCACTGCGTTCCTTGCCTTACCAGTTTCAAAACAGGTGTCATTTTAGTTGTGACGTGAAATACCTGATTCCGGGCAATGTTTGCAATGTTTCTCTGTTCTTCTCTGATCAAGAAAACTCTGGGCTTTCTCTACTACAGATGTAAAATAATATCTACTTATCCTTTATCTGGCAACACACATACACAAATGCTGGCATGCTGTTTTCTTTATCTGTTGCCAGTCCCTAATCTGCTTCTGTGGCATCCCTTCTGAGCCACTGCCAGGTGGTGTTGCCTTGATTTATGAGATGGTTGCTTCTTTACTGTTGATCATTGCTCTTCAGCACATCATCTACCCCTAGACAGATTGAATCTGTTAATCAGAAAAGTGGTTGGACTGACTTCAGAACTTTGGAGTCCTTGATGCTCTCTCTGAGCTTGGTTGTTTTCTTGCAGGTGTTTCCGTGCCCAACTAGGTAATATCATCATGGTGTGATTTATCTAGCCTGATTTGGTCTGCCTCTCCCATCCTTCATTTGGCCATCTCCCAAGTTTAAAAATTGTAAAAGGAAATCTCCTGTCCTCTGCTTTGTTACTTGTATGTTCTCGAGTTTCCCACTTTTTAACAACTCTGAAACTTAGCTCGGATCATACCTGCCAGCCACCTAAGTTAGGAGGTGACAAAAAATCTTTAAATGAATTGGCAGCAAAGCATAAATCCTTATTTTGAGGCGGTTTTTGGATGGTATCTGACTAACAGGAAAAATCCTGCCTTTCTATGGGTAAAGTTAATGATGATTAAGACTACTTCATTCTTTTGGTGAGAAAAAAGGCAACATTGTAAGACTAAGATTATTCATCTATTTGTAAGAGCTGAGGTGGCACAGTGGTTAGAGTACTGCAGGCTACTTCAGCTGACTGCTAGCTGCAGTTCAGCAGTTCAATTCTCATTGGCTCAAGGTTGACTCAGCCTTCCATCCTTCCGAGGTGGGTAAAATGAGGACCCAGATTGTTGGGGGCAATAGGCTGACTCTGAAAACCTCTTAGGGAGGACTGTAAAGCACTATGAAGCGGTATATAAGTCTAGGTCCTCTTGCTATTATTTTGCCTTTGTTATTTTTACAAATAACTTAAGGCAATGAACATATCCAACAAATCTTCCATGTTCCTACTGTAATTCTGTCTTTTCGGGAGGGTTTTTATTTCCTGTATGGCAACATCAGTAACATCCTGAAGGCTTTCATCTACCAGCATTGTAAACACTTCTTAGTTCTCTGAAAGAGCTTCACTGCTTCCTCAGTAGCATGTTGAGTGCAACCCAGCCTGACAAGCCTATCATCTAGCACTAAAGCATCAATCATTTTCTATCTACGTAGTTCTCTCGGTAAAGTTACAGGAGTGTGTTCAGAGTGGCTTCCTACTGCCTTCTCCCACACAATGTGAAATCATGTCTTTGCCATTGTCACTGAAGTGATCATCTGTTCTGACCTAGGCTTCCTGAGAAAGCATAAATCACAACATAGTCCCAAAAGTCCTCTTTTATTTAAACGGCTGGGGATTATGATCATTCACAGCCCGCAATGATTTATTTATTATTTATTTATTTTATTAAATTTATACCCCGCCCTTCTCCTAAAAAAGGACCCAGGGCACGTCCCACAAACAGTCTGTGAAGAGTCCGATAGATGTTGCCAGAGACCTAATTGCCAATTAGTTTTGCAAGGCCAAACGTAGCAAGTCAAACAGAGCTTCTCAGAGTTTGAACCGACCAGAATGAACTAATTGTCTGTCTGCTCCACTTGTGGGAGGGGCCAATAATCTCCAAGCCTTATTCCCAAGTCACCCCTTTTTTCTTAATTTTTCTTGCCTTCTGGCATCTCTGCGCATGCACACACTGGGAACGCGCACTGGGAACTACCAGATGGCCCTAGCCCCCCCTCAGCCTCCAACACAGAGCCCTCGTCCAAGCCTTCCCCAGACTCCAGGACTGGCCCATGTTCCTCCCCAACCTCTTCACTGTCTGACTCTGCTGCCAGCTCCGCAGGCCACCGGCAGTCCACAACATCATCTACCTCTAGCATTTTTTTATATTGCTGTTCCCCAGCATAGGTGCCAGCTTGCTTTAGCTAGGCAGCTGAGATGCTGGGAATAAAGATGTATGGCATACATTGCTTTGCTCATCCCTCTTAGCAACAACTGCCCATCAGAGAAGGCAGCACAGCAGGACTTGAGAGTGGGGGAGGATGGGGAAGATGGGATTGCAAGTAAAAGAGAGGGAAGTGACAACGTTGGTTTGGTGCAATAAGCAGCACATTAATGCCTATGTAAAACACACACACACACACACACACACACACACCCCTAGGACTATGGAATTGGATAGTATCCATGCCAATTCCTCCAGAAATTCTGGCAACCAGTGGTCAGCTGCTAGCTGGAATGAATCTCCCCCTTCCTAGTCAGTGAGGGAAAGCTTGTCAGCTGCTAAAGTCCATCCAGCAGTTCAGAATGGCATCTGTAATAATTGGCTGAAAATGCTAAAATTCTAGCCAGCAATGAAGCCTCCTAAAGTAACTAAAGCTTTGCTAAGAGGTGCTATAACTCAGCTAAGACCCTTCCCCACAATTCACCAGTGAGAAAGTAACTGAAGAGCGGTATAACAGCTTCAATCACAATAATACAAGAGCAAGCGACAAATACAGACTCAAGGTAAACCACTGCAAACTTGATTGCAGAAAATATGACTTCAGAAACAAAGTGGTCAATGCCTGGAATGCACTACCTGACTCTGTTGTTGCATCTTCAAATCCCCCAAAAGTTTAACCTTAAACTGTCCACTATTGACTCATCCCATTCCTAAGAAGTCTGTAAGGGGCATGCATAAGTGCACCATTGTGTCTACCATTCCTGTCCTACTGTCCCCATTTATTCATGAAATTCATGAATATGAATTTCATTCATATTCATGTTTATTCTTATATCTATTATCTTGTAAACGATTGACAAATCAAATAAATAAAATAAGCCTGTTACTCTAGATAATTATAGGGAATTTGAACCTGTCTGTAAAGGAGAATGGGGAGGAGGGGGGAAGAATGTATGCAAATACATAATAATTAATAAGAAATCATTAGAAATTGATACAGAGCATATAGCAGGGGTGGGCAAACTTTGCAACTTTAAGTCTGAAGGACTTCAGCTCCCAGACTTCTCCAGCCAGCAAAGCTGGCTGGAGAAGTCTGGGAGCTGAAGTCCTTCAGACTTAAATTTGCAAATTTTGCCCACCCCTGGCATAGAAGTAACTTAAAACCATTCGAAATGAGAAACCGACTTACAACCAGTCTTCACACTTACAATTGTCACAGCATACCTACAGTCACATGATCAAAATACAGTTGCTTGGCAACCAGTATGTATGGATGACGGAATTCCAGGATCAAATGATTGATATTTTCAACCTTTCCATCTTGCTTCCAAAAAGTAAAGTCAATGGAGGATGCTGTGCAATTCATTTAACAACAGGAGCGATTCATTTAACCATAGCAAAAAAGAAGATTGTAAAATGGGGAGCAACTCTCATAACACTTTGCTTAGCAATGAAAATTCTGGTCCAGTTATGATCGTAAGTTGAGAATTACCTCCATAGAAATAGCTAGGTGCCTAGTTACGGTATAAGTACAGTAAGCCTTTAGGGGTTAGAAACAAATGGGTATCATACATTTGGTTTAAGAATCACTATTTTTGTTCAATAAAGCATGGGATCATGGGATATGAGTAGCACGAAGCTCATCAAGCTACTCAGGACAGATCCTCACAGTGAAAGATGAAATGAAACTACTGCAAATTGACACTTAAAAGTCAGCAAATTGATGTGGACTGTGGTTGGATATTTTCACTCAGAAAATCACAAAATAGCCGCAACCCTCAATCTTTTCTGTTAGCAACTCTGGGTTCAGAACCCAGTGTTACAACTCTGGTCCCTTAACCAGTGTTTGGAAATAAATGCGGAATAGTGTAATTCACCGGACAGTAAAGAGATACGTTGCTGTAACCACAAACAAACTCTAAAACAGTGATAGTAAGAAAATAAATAATCTTTACTTTGTAGCAACTAAAATACTTCTTCCGACTAATTTCTCAAACAATAATAACAATCCTTCTCCCAACAGAATTATCTTACAGCAATGCAAAACAAATGCTCCTCCTCCTTCAATATTCAGCTTCAGCTTCTCAGACGGCAAACAGTAAGAACAGGAATGCAATCGAAAAGGGAACGGACTGTGATTCTGAGCTTGGTTTATGGTAGAGCTGAGACTCACAGCCAATCAGAATTCAAACACAGTTCTTAAAGCTACATGACTCCTTAAGAACATAGACTCATATATATTGTCAACTCAATATAAGGCTGAATATCCTAACATTTTCGGCACCAGGGACCGGTTTCTTGGAAGACAACCCCCCCCCCCCCCGATTGGAGAGGAGGATTGATTTTGCACCTAACCTAGGTCCCTTGCATGTACAATTTACAGTAAGGTTCATGTTTCACTTGCTCATCTGCCACTCATCTCCAACTGTGTGGCTAGTTCTTAATAGGCCACGGACCTGAATAGTGTTTTTTTTTTTCCGTTGAGGGTTGGGGCCTCCTGCACATAGGACAACAATCTTCTCAACTCAACATCCAAGTCTTGAAGCACCCTCTTTATAGGCAGAGGTTTAGTTCAACTACTGTCATACAGTTCAAGGGTTGGCAGTGAAGGAAAGGATAGGTTTGTATTAACCACAGTAAGGCTTTCCATTTGTTCATTCATGAATCAAAATGTAGCCTTCGTCCAGGTTCAAAGAAGGTAAATCACTCAGTCTCTGAAGCTCAGCCAAGCTTCATGTGATCACACTGTTTTAAAAAAAACCATCAGAGGTGGGAGCCAGAATGCATGGTATACATGACTGACTGTACCAAAGTGGTCTTTTGCAGTATCATAATGTCCTTAAGGATGTTCAGCTTTTGGATGAATACAGATAACACTGTTGTGGCCTGCCAGTGGCCAGTGGAGCTGGCAGCAGATTCAGACAGTGAGGAGGTTGGGGAGGAACATGGGCCAGTCCTGGAGTCTGGGGAAGGCTTTGATGAGGGCTCTGTGTTGAAGGCAGAGATGGGGCCAGGGCCATTTGGCAGTTATCAGCTGCCTTCGGAGTCAGACAACAGTGAAGCAGACAAACGGCTGGAGCCTGTTCCCAGTGTGTGCATGCGCAGAGTTGCCAGATGAAGAGAACAACTAAGGGACAAGGGTCAACTTGGGAGTGAGGCCATAAGTGGATGATGAATGACCCCTCCCATAGGGAATAAAAGAGGAGTGAAAGGGGAAAGGTGTTTGCAGGGTTTCTGATGTGCATCAGCTGTCCATTGTATGTGCGGCTGTGCCAAAAATCAGTGTGTGCATGTGTGCCAGCCAGCTGATTGACAGGTGGGCATGCACGCCAGAACCTGGAAATTCATCTTTTCCAAAGCGCAATCCCTTTGTGTCCTTTGGGTGTGCAGCTATGCCAAAAACCAGTGTCCGCTACTCTCTTAAATTATTTCCACTTCAGGGTCACTTTAATTTCAGTGAATACATTTCTTAAAATAGTGGCCACTCCTTTTCAGGGACAGTCTGGAAAAGAGCACATGCTTCTTGCTCTTTTATTTAACTATCAGACCTTTTCCAGGTTTCATTTTCAGTGCAATTTTACCCAGAAGAAAGCCCTGTGAAATTCATTGCGATTAATTCCCAAGTAAATAGGAGTCATTGGGAATATGCCCATAGAGCTGCTACAGCTAAATAAATAATGTGAAGACAATGAATAGATATTTTTTTCATAATTGAAACAAAACAGGATATCTATTGTTTTATTCCTGAGTAGTATGCAACAACCAAAATGGCATTACCCAGTCTAGATTAAAATATGTACCATCCAAGATTCTAGACACTAGATAGAGTGACTCAATGTGTACCCTTTCGGCTTGCCTTTAATTTTACCACTGCTCTTCTTCAAAAAGACACATCTGAGTCATGGTCACTGACTCAGACCATGATATCTTAAAAGAAAGGGAAAATATATATGTGACAAGAACTCTAAAGGACATTATGCAACATTCAATAAAAATAGATGACCTCCATGCATTTTACTTTTTTGCATCAGATAAGCTCCTGATATAGTGACTTTCCCTAATGCTCAACTATCCTGCAGGGATATTAAGTCATCTCCTTCTTCTTCAACTTCTTTGGAATGTGTCTTTCTTTTTGAAGTTTTCTTTGGAGAAGTCAAATGTAACTGTGAAGAACTTTCTTGACAGTTTTCCAATCCCTTATAAACTTTTAAAAAAAACAATTGGTCCATATTTCCAAGCCTATCCTTGTGTGTCCAATCATGCACAGAAAAATTCCTTGTGTGTCCAATTACAATTGGCCAATAAAGAATTCTATTCTATTCCATTCCATTCCATTCCATTCCATTCCATTCCATTCCATTCCATTCCATTCCATTCCATTCTATTCTATTCTATTCTATTCTATTCTACTCTACTCTACTCTACTCTACTCTACTCTACTCTACTCTAACCTACCCAGGGGTGAGTTTCAAATTTTTTAGAACCTACTCTGTAGGTGTGGCCTATTTTGTGGGCGTGGCTTGGCAGTCATGTGACAGGGTAGGAGTGGCCACCTTTTAAAATGTGGTGAAACTCATTTAACTATGCTCTTGCTTAGCAACCAAAATTTTGGACTCAATTGTGATGATAAATTCTTTCTTTCTTTCTTTCTTTCTTTCTTTCTTTCTTTCTTTCTTTCTTTCTTTCTTTCTTTCTTTCTTTCTTTCTTTCTCTTCCTTCCTTTTTTCCTTCCTTTCCTTTCCTTCCCGTTGGGTCACTGGCAGCGGCGGGCCAGATTTACTTCCAGGTACGCTGGTGGAACCCCCTCTCACCAGTTCTCTAAATTTCACCAACCGGTTCTCGCGAGTAGGTGCGAACCTGCAGAAACCCACCCCTGAACCTACCCTACCCTACCATACCCTACCCTATCTTACTGTATTCTGTTCTGTAACACTCCAGTCTTGCTTTAATGCCTAAGCACCATTTAGGGTCAAATCATGCTATCTTTTGCGCTTTGGTCATTTCCATTATCTTTTTTAGGTAGCCCTTTGGGATAGATAGAAATCATGCATCATTTTTGTGTGGCTAGACCATACTTGTTACCACAAATTCTGCAATAAATGGCATATTTACAATTGACTTTGAGAAGTAGCTTCTATTAAGAATCTAGAGAAATGTCTTTAGGATTGCTCGAAAACCTTCAGTTGTATTTGTTTAAAATAAGTGGGAGTACGTGATTATTGTTCCCAAATATGTCATCTTATTATTTTTTTTTAAATTATCAATTGTTTCACAGTTATGGAAGTGGAAACCTCATCCAATGAGTCATTACGGTTCCTTATTATCCAGTTGTGAAATTCCACTTTTCATATTGCTAAACAAAACAACAATGTGGTATATTGTATAATCACAAAGCAACTAAAAATGGACTTTTGTTATTGTTGTTTTCCCCTAAGGCTGCTTTCAAAAAAATATTTTGATATTTGAAACTGTAGAAAATACATACTGAAATTTAGCTCAGATACACAGCTATGTTTTTTTGCAAAAAAAAAATATTTGGAATGTTTCGTCTGTAAGAGGACCTTACAGAATCATGAAAAACTGTCCATGTTGTTTTTTACATCAGGAAACAAATGAACCTAGCATTAAATTAACTGGAAAACGTAGATGCAACAGAAAAGGTTTTCAAAAGCTTTATATTTTTTTTTAAAAATTTGCTTTCATCATCAATTTCCGATATGAGACAATCCAACATGATGTTGAAATATCCTTTGATCTAGAAAGAAGAGGGTAATTAAATAACTTGAATTACTTAGTAGTCTTATGCGATTTGACTTTAGACCAGGGGTAGTCAATCTTTTTATACCTACCGCCCACTTTTGTATCTCTGCTAGTAGTAAAATTTTCTAACCGCCCTCCGGTTCCACAGTAATGGTGATTTATAAAGTAGGGAAATCAATTAAATTAAAAAAAGGAAAGTGTTTCAGTATCGGACAAAACCCCTACTGCCCACCATGAAAGCTGGAACACGCACTAGTGGGTGGTAGGGATCAGGTTGACTACCAATGGTTTAGACTCTGCGTGATTTACTTTTGGTAGTCTGTAAATAAGATTGCAAATATGCAAAGCAACAACATAAAGTTGCACTTCTTTAATTTGTTGTAGGCTTTTTTAATTTAATAAAGATTAAATTGCAGAATGCTGTTTTTCTTCCTAATTTGAAGAAAGAGAAGTGGGCGAAGGTAAAATTGTGCTGTATATTTTATGATAGGAAAAGCAATAATTATGTGCTTCGCTATCAGTTTCCCTTGGGTGCAGCCTGGGAATCTGCTAACCAATGCTAAAGTCCTTATCCTCCCACATCCTTTACACTCTTTTTTCACTAAAATAATTATAACTGATCAAAGCCGATACAGAAAATGTTAGTTGTCTTTAGGAGGTATTGCTATAATTAGTGTTTATTTAGAAGTTAGGGAATTGTCTTGGCTGACTGCCAGGTGTGGACTTCAGCCCATCTGTAAATGCCTGCTTTCTCTATAGGCTGTTGACAATCTGGAAAGCCACGTTCAATTTTAGCTTCCATCTAATGCCAGAGTAAGGAAAGTAGTGATAAATTTCAAGTTTAGTGATAAATTTCAAGTAGGGTGTCCTGATATTGCCAGGTTCTCTAAGACCAAGAAAGACACATTGTGATTCTTCCAAGTGGATTTTTAAAAACATTGTTCTTCGCCCATAGACAAAATCTTGCAAAACTAAAGCAAACATAAAGCATATCCCCTGGGAACAATATGGATGAGCTGTTTTCATCTTTTTCTGTCAATAATCTATCTGAACCGAGTTGTCTCTTGCTCTTCCTCCCTCCTGGAAATCTGGACCAGAGGTGATATTCAGTAGGTTCTGACCAGTTCTGGAGAACCAGTAGCAGAAATTTTGAGTAGTTTGGAGAACTGGTAAATACCACCTCTGACTGGCCCCACCCCCATCTATTCTCTGCCTCCTGAGTCCCAGCTGATCAGGAGGGAGTGGGGATTTTGCAGTAACCTTACCCTGGAGTAGGGAGGGAATGGAGATTTTACAGCATACTTCCCGGCCAGGGCCACCAAACCATGCCCTCAGAACTGGTAGTAATTTTTTTTTTAATTCCACCACTGATCTGGACCATATTCCATCCAGATATTGTATTTACCATAGCAAAAATTAAATTATTTTTCCCTCATACAACATGCTGTACAATATCAATATCAATTATTAGAGGGCAAAGTGATCAAATATATAAAACCTCAAAGGATGTATAGTATCTATTGTTTAAAATTCTATTTACAATTGGATAGCAAAACAGAGAATATATTGAGTGGGGCAATAGAGGCCTTTCTAAATAATATAAACCTTAGATTAGATTATACACAAAAACAATTTCTATTTGCCCCACCTTCTAAGGTAAAGATTAAACAAATAATTTTGAAAATGGCAAGTGGTAAAACACCAGGATTGGATAGATTTTTTTTAATAAAGTGGTATAAAATATTTATAGATCTTTTGGTGTCAACATTTTGACAATTGTATAATGAGATAATTGGTAAAGAAATATTATCAGAGGTATTTAAGGTATTTGCTAATATCCTAATTATCATCCAATCGCATTAATATGATACCAAGATTGTAACAAAATAGATTACAGTAAGTGACATTGTTGTTATTAAAAGTGATGAGGCAGGGTTTATAAAAACTAGCAGAGGATGTAGAACCAGAGGGCAACATCAAGAAAGGACTCAGCCTCGAGTCGTAACATATCCATAAATGCTCCAAGTCCAGCTTTCCTTTGAATTCTGTTGACTCTTATTTAGTGCCAATTTAGTGGTGACCTCTAGTTGACTAGATTCTTGTATTTAGGCTTGAGCAATAAATCTTATGTATAGTTCTGATTCTTTCACAGTCGTAGATTTAATAGACTTGAATAAAAATGAAGACCACTTTGTAATCTTACCATTACACTGTGTAAAACTCTTTAACAAAATAATAATAATAATAATAATTTAATTTGTAAAACCGCACCCTCTCCCCACAGGGACTCGGGGCGGTGCACAGGTAGAATAAAAACCAAATACATACAACAATTCTAAAAACAAATTAAATATAACCTGCGCTAAAATTCCCATTAAAACTAAATAATACTAATTCCCCATAAAACCCCAGAGGCAGAGAGACTCATCCTAGGCCGGCCAGACAGAAAAAGTGAGTCTTTAATTTAAGACGGAAGGAGCGGAGGTTCGTGGTCGTCCTGATATCGGGGGGGAGGTCGTTCCAGAGGGCCGGGCCCGCCACAGAGATAGCCCTTCCCCTGGGTGTCGCCCGCTGACAGTGTCTAGTGGACGGCACCTGGAGAAGTCCCTCTCTGTGGGAGCGAATCGGCCGCGAGGATGTATGAGGCAGGATCCGATCCCGCAGATAGCTAAAGATATTTACTGTACATATTTGCTGTATGAAACAGGTTTGGATTTCCTTCCTTTGAATTTCATAAAGTGGATCAAGATATTATATGAGTTGTCCACATCTACAATAAAATTTAATGGTATGTTTTCTCCTACTTTCCCTTTACTAGACAAGCATACAGCTATTTTCACCCTTGCTTTTGATATTTGCGTAGAACTCTTGACTTGTGCAATTAGAGTGAGAGAACATAGTGGAATTTATGGAATGGTGTATAGTTTAGTTGATCATAAACTAGTTTTATTTGCAGATAACATTCTTATGTTTATTTCAAAATCTCACTTGCTATTCCAGTGAGGATGCAAATAATAAAAGCCTTTAGTAAAATAAAAGAATACTCAGCTTGCAAACCAGAGTTGGTAGCAGTAAAAATTTGGTTGACTATCCATTTAAGAAACATCAATTCTGTGTACTATATAATGTCTATGTAATACAGTACTCACTTGAAGGGAGTGCATTGAAATATTTATGCCTTTTCTAAGTGGGTTATCATATTTGAACTTTTTCAAAAGAAGTCATTAGAGATGGATGACTTTATCTGCCAACTCAGGTTCATGATTTTCATGGTTCACCTACATATTAATACAGTGAAAACCTATAAAGTAAATAACAGGGGAAATATTATGTGCTATGGCCCATCTGCATTGAGTACACATCAATAAGAAGTCAAGGATAATAAGCAGTGTTTCAAAAGCACCTCTCTTCCAAGATCATAAAATATCTGCCTTGGAGCAATGCACAGTATTTCAAAGTGAACCTTCTATTCTAAACCAGTGATTTCCTGTAACAGAAGGTTTATTCAGTATTGGAAAATAAAATCTGTCTTCTAAATCAAGAATTTTTACGTTGAATTAATGTCACCAACAGTTGAATCAAACTTACCGATCCACCATCTGACTCCTAGACCACACGATGGGTTCTGCACTGCTTTGAGGGCCAATCTTTCTACTGATCACACTTATTACCACTCAGGAACATCAAGATGACAGACAATGTCAAATAGAGGTTATTGCTGTATTTCTTTCCACAATCGTTGGGTGTATCTCCCTGCCATCATCTTAGCCAGGACCAACAATTTAAATTTAGGGAATAGCAGAATCTAAGGTACCTTAAGAATACTGGGCTGCCGATTGAAGAAATGAAAATGCAACATATCTGGAAAAGAAAATCAGTGAAGGTTTTAACTGTAAGCAATGATAGCTTATCTTATGTATGCCTTTGCATTTCCACTTTGTATTAAAAGAAAATGGGTACTTTGAGTTGTGTGTAGGATATTCATGCATAGATATTTATGTATACATATACATTTTCATTTACATAACATCCAAAAATAAACAAGAAAAAACAAATTATTTCTGTGAACACCAAGCTGTTAAATAATATCTGAATCTTAATTAGTGCACAAGAAACCACAGAATAACATACCAGTCCCCATTCTTGACAAGAACAGCTTACATTGTCTTTTCTATTAAAAAAAAAAAACAAGTTAAAGACCTTAATGTAAGTTTTGTAGCGCATACCAAACAGACTAAAATATAGAAACAGAATTACATAAATGAATATTATCAAGCTTTGCTACATTCTGCAACATTAAATGATGCTTTTTATTGCTATTGTTTTATATTATTGTATTGGTTGTAAGCAATCCAGAATTGTTTGAGAAGATGGTTACATAACTATTTTAAAGAAACAAATAAAAGGCATTTCTAATTTTATTCTTCTTTTAATTAATATTTTGAAATGAGGCTGCAAAGCAAAGTGCTAGCCCTAACTATCTTTCCTCCCCACCCTCTCCACCTCTTCCCACCTCCCTCCCTCCTCCTCCATCATCTGAATTGGTAGCTGAAAATAGAAGATAAAAAAGACCAAAACACTTCCACCCCAGCAATCAACAACCAGATAAGCAAAGAATACCATTATATCAAGAAGCAAACAATACTCCAATCCAGGAACTGGCAACTCAGACAAACAAACTAATAGCAAACAATAGCCCCATGATGGCGAACCTATGGCACATGTGCCAGAGGTGGCGTGCAGCTCCCTCTCTGATGGCACATGAGCCATTGCCACAGTTCAGCTCCACTGCACATGTGTATATGCCTCCCGCCGGGCCAGCTGGTCTTCGGGTCTCTGCCGTGCATGTGCAGGGGCCGGGAGGCATGCGGGGAGCATGTGCACATGCGGAGGCAGGGCACATGTAGGAGGAATGCATGCATGCATGGGGGGAACATGCAGAGGGCATATGCGGGAGGCAGGGGTGGGGTGCATGTGCTTTGGGCACTCAGTCCAGAAAAGGTTAGCCATCACTGCAATAGTCTAGTCAAGGAAACACCAAAACTCTCAGTGACACTGGTAGCACAGTGGTAGCCAATCTGGTTCCTACCGCCCACTAGTGGGCGTTCCAGCTTTCATGGTGGGCGGTAGTGGTTTTGTCTGATACTGAAGCACTTTCCTTTTTTAAATTTAATTGACTTCCCTACTTTATAAATCACCATTACTGTGGAACTGGTGGGTGGTTAGAAAATTTTACTACTAACAGAGATACAAAAGTGGTGGTAGGTATAAAAAGGTTGACTACCCTTGCACTAGCATATAAAATGAGACCAAATATTCCTCACTACTAGCACTGATGATAGCCTAACCTCCCATGGGGACTTTTAGATAGTTTTAAATCGGGTATTTTAAAATTGGGTTTATAGCATAGGATAAGATGGTTTAATTTATATTTTAAATTGTGTATATATGTTGTATTTTGTATGTTTTTTAAATTTCCTGTGCGCCGCCCTGGGTCCTCTGCGGAGAAGGGCGGGATATAAATGTAAATAAAATATAAAATATAAAATATCTAGTTTGGAAAAGAAATGCCTATTTGCTATTGGAAGTGGTCTGGCCCGATAACATTAGTCTGACAAATGATACAGTAAATGGCTATTTTATAAGTATTGCCATTCTGTGAGAATGCTCATAACAGGTTCTCAAATTTCTAAAGAGGTTCATAATTTCAAAGAACTGCTGTTTTCTCCCTTAGGCATTTTCCCTTCTTCCGTTACTTATTTATGATTGTATTTATTTATTAGGTATTTATTCCAACTTTATTACTTTATAAATAACTCAAGGTGGCACATACGTATAATACTCCTTTCTCCTCCTATTTTTCTCACAACAACAACACTGTGAAGGGAGTTGGGCTCAGAAAGAGTGACTGGCCACCACATCAGTTTCATTCCTTTGCTGGGACTAGAACGTACGGACTCCTTGTTTCTAGGCCAGCACCCTAACCACTCATCCGATTAATTCAATGATGATATTTCACAGAGGGCCACAAATTGAGGACTTGTCCCTGCCCTCCCCCTACAAGGTATGTGATTACGTGAAAAAAAATCTTTAAAAATTCATAGAAAGGATAGTTGATAATGAGTTTTAAAAGCTCATTCTTAGCAGAATACTTCAACAATGAGCTTTATGTTAGCAATATTTTAAAAGAAGGCATTTACAGACGATAATAATTTTCCGTTTTGTCACTTGGGTGACAAAAAGCCCCCTCCCCCCCAAAAAATTATAGCTTCTTTTAACACCAAGACTATTCCTGCTGGTGGCAGCTTTAATAAAGTTAAAGTTAAATATGATATTTGTGTTAAAATGTAATATTTTTTGGCTCTGTGTGACAGCCCAAGTAATAGCGGGGGGAAAAAGTTTTACATTTTCTCTGTTGTTTAGATGTAGTAAAATATGTGCCTCGGGCAGCATCTGCAGCTTTTTTCCACATATATTGATCTTATTCTGAACTTGAAATTCATACAGAGCTACTCTGGTCACATACAACCAAAGACATGAAGAAGATTTCTCAAGCTTCAAAATTCTTCCTTCTATAGTTCAGAAGAGAAAAAGCTAAGCAGAGGGGCTTTTCTGAGGTTTAAGTTTCCAGCCCTCTAAGCATGATAGAAGAGAAGAAATGTAAATGTTCTCACATTCATTGAATGTGCCACATAGTTTACCCATTTGTGGTTGTTGTTGTTGTTGGTGGTGGTTGTTATAGCACTGCAGGGCTAACTCACTGCTTACTCCAGGAGTTCAATTCTGAATGGCTCAGGAACTCAGTGGTGGGTTTTAATTTTTTTTACTACCGGTTCTATGGGTGTGGCTTGGTGGGCGTGATGTGGCTTGGTGGGCTTGGCTTGGAGGGCGTGGCAGGGAAAGGGGACTGTAAAATCTCCATTCCCATCTTGCTCCAAGGGAAGGTTACTGCAAAATCCCCATTTCCTCCTGATCAGCTGGGACTCAGGAAACAGAGAATAGATATGGGCAGGGTCAGTCAGAGGTGATATTTACCGGTTTTCCAGAACTGGTCAGAACCTGCTGAATACCACCTCTGCTTAAGGTTGACTCAGCCTTCCATATTTCTGAGGTCAATAAATTGAGGATTGTTGGGGGCAATATGCTGACTTTGTAAACTGCTTAAATAGGGCAGAAAAGCACTGTGAAGTAGTATATAAGTCTTAGTACTATTGCTAGTACCTCCTCCCATCCTCTCTGCCAGTTTTCCTACTTTGCAGTAGTTCCTCCCTACGTAATCATGCTAAATCCTAAAGATTGCTTTGTACACAACACACACCCATCACTTGATACTTGATATTTGACATAATTATATTCTGAACAAACCAGAGATGGGATTCACTTACTTTCCCTACCAGTTTGCAAATGTGAGCACGCATGCATACTTCGCTCACAGTACTCACGCATGACATTGGGGTGGTGGTGGTGGAGGAACCTCCCATAGTCGCTGCTACTGGTTTGCCTGAACCGGAGAGAACTGGCTGAATACCACCTCTGGAGCAAACATGTATAGGATTTGTAATTTGGATCCCCACAAATCATAGCAGGTTGGTAGCACATGATAGAACCACCATGTCAGTGAACAGATAGAGTGGCCATATTTGCACAACACAGTGTACCTAAAGAAATATGCTAGATTATGCTTTAATTCCCAAAGCAATTAAACTGCATTATCCTTTAATGTGATAGTCTGATTCAGGCAACATATAAAGATAATGATTGGGCTCTCATAATACAGCAAAATGCATTTAACCTTCTATAATGTAGTGTGCAATCAATGCCAATAAATTAGATTTGAGGCAACCTGAATCTGTCGTCAAGTGATGATTGAATTGCCCAGCACCTCATCCAAGATTTTCCAGAATATCCCTTCATACCAAACTTTGGGTGTTGCTTACGAAGGGAAAGAAGAATAGGAACAGAAATAGGAAAGTAGAATAGAATCTTTGTCTCCCAAGTTTTTTCTTCCAGCATCAGCACAAGATTGCCGAGTGCAACTCTGCATTCACGTTAATATTTTTGGACTTACAGTATCTTATTTACCTCTTTAGTTAAAAGTCCTCTAAATTAGGCCAAAGATGATAAGTGGGTAACTGTAAGATGCCAATGATGTTTTCTACTTGTGAACTGGTCATCAACTCCCTTATATTCTTATACTGGGTTAATGAAGAGCTACCTCTGATTGTTGCTAGTAGTTCGACCCTGCCTGAAGGCTCAAGGTTGATTCAGCCTTCTGGACCAGTTGAAGCCTCCAGGTGCTCTTCAAGGGAAGCCCTATAGTAACTAAGTCCTATAGTAACTATCTCAGTGTTTTTAATTCATATGGTATTAATATGTATACATTTAAAATCTAAAATATATTAATGCTTCTGTACAAAATAGTTTGTTTTTGGGAAACAGGACATATGTGCGGCTTGACTGCAGCAATTATAAGATAGAAACCACCTACTTTGTGCTAAAAATGAGTTACGCACACTCAACAGGGCAAGAAAGAAGCAAAGCTATAAAGATAAATTTCAAGTTATTTTTCTTTTTTTTTTAAAAGAGAAAATACTTTTTATACCACATAAAAAAGTCTTGTGTTGCATTATGATAGAAGAGGGCAGATGGATTCGTCAATAAACCATTTCATGAACTGACAATAGCATTTCTACTGTGAAACCAATAAGTGGAACGGATGAATCCAATAGATTACCACTCCATTCCTGCCTTTGGATAGTCAGAAGAAAGGAATTAAACGGGAAGCACAAATTTGGAAATTTGGGGTCTGTATGGATTGGATTTTTAGTATCAATCTCCATTTTGCAGAAAAATAAGGGATTTTTTTCCTTTACCAAAAATGCTGCTTGTGGTCTATTCTTGCTATATCATTTACAATATCTTCCTTCCTCCCTCCCTCCCTCCCTCCCTCCCTCCCTCCCTCTTCTCTCCCTCCCTCCCTCCTCCCTCCCTCCCTCTCTACCTTCCTTCATTCCTTCCATTTTTCAATGTGGACTCAGTTTGACCATTGGTTTAGAATAGAGCTGATGTTTCTTGAACTTTGGAAATGAACATTTTGTATGTCCTCTATCAACAGGCAGAAATACGGTTTTAATCTGATATTTAATAAGATGCTACATGGATCTCTTTTTTAAATAGATGCTTCATGAATGAATTTCATTCTACAAGAGTACACTTTGTCCTTTCAGGCAGCCAAATATTGGTAGAAGCCTGGTAGCCTCTTT
Source organism: Rhabdophis nuchalis (assembly GCA_039707465.1). NCBI lineage: Eukaryota > Metazoa > Chordata > Lepidosauria > Squamata > Natricidae > Rhabdophis > Rhabdophis nuchalis. Next base: position 200,557,239 of record CM077645.1, read on the forward strand.
TCCAACTGATACATTTTAATAAAAGGAACAAGCTTTTGTGAGCCGCAGCTCACTGTCAGATATATTGGGTGGGTAAACAATGTAGGATTTAACCAGGGTTGAGAACGAGAGAAGGGGAGAGGGGAATGGGTTGGATGTGCAGATGCAGTTTACGTGGGAAATAGATTACAAATATCTCCTCAATTAACAATTGCAATGTCTTAAAACAATTTGCAATGTCTGATATGTGAAACAAAATGAAACCTTTTATAACCTGTATATCTACAGAGTCAACCTTCATTCTCATTTCAACTTAAATAGGCTTATTCTGATTTTAGGATACCATAGACTAGCATGCCCCCCTCCTAAATGTCCTTTTGATTACACTTGGTTTTCCTTTGCAAAGTTTCTCTGTGAGATGTTCAGTTTAGCTTGTGCTCAGTTCTATAAACTGAGAACTGGCAGTGTCCGCCCAGTTTGGGTTTACAGATTACAGATTAACAGAATTGGAAGGGATCTTGTAGGTCATGTAATCCAACCCAAGCGGGAGACCCTACATTATTTCTGACAAATAGTGGCCCAATCTCTTCTTGAAAGCCTCCAGTAATGAAGCTCCCACAACTTCCGAAGAAAAGCTGTTCCATTGGTCGATTGTTCTCACTATCAGAAAATTTCTCCTTATTTCTAGGTTGAATCTCTCCTTGATCAGTTTCCATCCATTATCCCTTGTCTGGCCTTCGGGTGCCTTGGAAAATAGCTTGACCCCTTCCTCTCTGTGGCAGCTCCTCAAATATTGGAACACTGCTATCATGTCTCCCCTAGTCCTTCTTTTTATTAGACTAGCCATGCCCAGTTCCTACAACCGTTCTTCATATGTTTTAGCCTCCAGTCCCCTAATCATCCTGGCTGCTCTTCTCTGCACTCTTTCTAGAGTTTCAACACCTTTTTTATAGTGTGGTGACCAAAATTGGATGCAGTATTCTAGGTGTGGTCTTACTAAGGCTTTATAGAGGGGTATTAGTACCTCACTTGATCGTGATTGTATCCTCCTGTTAATGCAGTTTAGGATTGCATTGGCTTTTTTGGTTGCTGCTGCACACTGCTGGCTCATATTTAACTGGTTGTCCACTAAGATTCCAAGATCCCTCTCACAGTCACTCCTATTAAGCCTGGTTTCACCCAGTCTGTATGAGTATTTCCGGTTTTTCTTGCTTAAGTGTAGGACTTTACTTTTCTCTACATTGAATTTTGTTAGATAGGGCCCAGTGTTCAAGTCTGGGTAAACAACTAAAATTAAGCAGCCAGTTCTTTTGCTTCTTGAGTCAAAATGGAAAATAATTTTTTCTTTGATACCTAATGCAAAATGTTTTGCCTAGCATTTTTAAATCAATATATCTGTAACTGCTTTATCTAAAGTCAGGTCATTGATCCAACATTGTCCTTTTGAACTGTCTAACAGCAGGTTGCGACACTACTTTATTATCCCAAACATCAGATGTTGTGAATTGAATTTGAGCTTTTCATATTGAAAGCATATGTTCTTCTTTGTCTCTTCACCACCATCGTGTTTCTTCTCTTCTTTGGTCGCCCTTGGGCAGCGGTGTCAAACTCAATTTGATTGAGGGCCACAGCAGGGTTGTGTTTGACCTTGGAGGGGGTAAAGGGTGTGGCCAGGGTGGGTGTGGTGAGCTTGACATCACTCGTGTCAGGGGCACCTGTGATGGCCTGAGCACTCTGCCAGCGAAATGGGCTCCCAAGGCACCACAGGCTGGTTCTTTGTTACTTCCAGAGTGACCCTGCAGGTCAGATCTAATCATCCCGTGGGACAAATCTGGCCCTCAGGCCTTGAGTTTGGGGTCAGCAACCTATGGCTCTGGACCTGCATGTAGCTCTTTCCTCCCTCTGCTGTGGCTCCCTGTCATTGGTTGGCTCCACAATTGATAGGGTTAGGGCTTTCGGTTAGGACAGGTAGAGGGAAAAGGACACCGTGGTAGGAGAATCTATGGTGGGGGAACCAGACTTCGTGTTGGCAGAGGAAAAAGGATGCCGCTCTAGGAGGAGACTCTATTGTGTGTGTGTGTGTGGGGGGGGGAAACCAGACTTCTGGTTGTCTTCAGAATTGAATGGGGGGCTTTCGGTTAGGACCTTTGTGACTCTTTGAGTGCTTAAGGTTGCCGACCCCTGCCCTAGGAGGACCATGTCAATCCTCATTCAGCTACTCCAACTCTAGGAATTAAGAGATTACACAGGGTTGTAAAAAGAAAAAAAAATTAAAAAAAGACGGAAGAAAGATTGGGGTGATTAGATCTCTACTACTGGTAAAGCTTCTAAATAAATAGCTGAGTGCAGTAAGTTCAGAATTTGGAAAAGGTGCTGGGTTAAGAAGTAAAACGGGTTTAATATAACCATAGCAACAGAAACAGTTTTTAAGCAGAAGGGATCAGGATAGGTCAGAGAGTAATACCAATTAAAGTGCAGTGCTTTTAGACATGATTCTTTGCAGCCGTGCCTTTCCTATTTTGCTGTTCTTAGCCTAACTCTGCAGAATATTGGGCTTATGGACCCAGAAAGATGTTTCTGAGACATCAAAAGAACTTCAGAATTGCTTTTTAGAATTGCTTTTTAGAGTGAAATGGCTGGCATAGAAATTAAATAAATAAATGCAGGTAGTCCTCAATTTACAACTGTTCATTTATTGACCATTCAAAGTTACAATTTACTGTTACTCTAAATTGTAATTTACAACCACTTTGAACACTTATGACCCTTACAGCAACCTCATGGTCACGTGATCAAAATTCAAATGTTTGGCTACTGGCTCGTATTTATGATGATTGCAGTGTACCGGGCTCATATAGATACAGATTAACAGAGTTGGAAGGGACCTTGTAGGTCATTTAGTCCAACTCTCCCCCCACCGCCCAAGTAGACCCTACCCCATTTCATGCGATCAGCTTTTGTGACCTTCTGACAAGCAAGCTCAATGGGGGAATGCAGATTCCCTTAACTATGTTACTAACTTAACAAAGGCAATGATTTGCTTAATAACTGTGACAAAATAAGTCATAAAAAGGGAGCAAACTCCCTTAACAAATGTTTCACTTAGCAACATAAATGTTGGGCTCAATTGTGGTCATAACCCGAGGACTACTTGGACATAAATGATCGCAGCCATTATTATACAGAACTTTGATGCAGTCGTTAATTCCTTTCACATAGAGAAACTTAATGCTGCCAAAAAAGCCAACACAGTTCTAGGCTGCATAAACAGAGGGATAGAATCTACATCATGTGAAGTGTTAATGCCACTGTATAGTGCCTTGGTAAGGCCACACTTGGAATACTGCATACAGTTTTGGTCGCCACGATGTAGAAAAGACATGGAGACTCTGGAAAGAGTGCAGAGAAGAGCAACCAAGATGATTATGGGACTGGTGGCTAAAACATATAAACGGTTGCAGGAACTGGTTATGTCTAGTTTGATAAAGAGAAGGACCAAGGGAGACATGATAGCAGTGTTCCGATATCTCAGAGGGTGCCACAAAGAAGAGGGAGTCAAACTATTCTCCAAGGCACCTGGGGGCAGGACAAGAAGCAATGGGTGGAAACTAATCAAGAAGAGAAACAACTTAGAACTAAGGAGAAATTTCCTGACAGTTAGAACAATTAACCTCTGGAACAGCTTGCCTCCAGAAGTTGTAAATGCCCCAACGCTGGAAGTCTTTAAGAAGATGTTAGATAGCCATTTGTCTGAAATGGTATACGGTTCCTGCCCACGCAGGGGGTTGGATTAGGAGCCCTACAAGGTCCCTTCCAACTCTGCTATTGTATTGTATTGTATTGTATTGTATTGTATTGTATTGTATTGTATTGTATTGTATTGTATTGTATTGTATTGTATTGTATTGTATTGTATTGTATTATTGTATTGTATTAATAACATTTTTTTTAAAAAGGTGGTTTTAGGATGGCAAAAGCTGCTTTGGACTAGAAACCAATTTATCAGATTTATGGGTCTTCTCCTAAATTGGCATGCATGTCCAGTATACGAGTGCAGATAAGTGAACCAATGCAAGCTTTAAAGTGGAACAAATAAAAGCCAATTATTTTGGCTCCAAAAATAATCAGGAAAATATGCTTCAGAGCAGTAGTCTCCACCCTTCTTGACTTTGGAGAAGGGGGAAAGGGGATGGTTCCACATGAGTGGGAGACAAGTGTGTGGGCACACGCAGCTCCATTTGCACAAGTGGCGGGCATGTGCGCATTGCACACTCGCTGCGCTTGCAAGTGGAGATGCGCACACAAGGGCTCGTCCATCAGTTCCATGGCCTGGGACCTTCTGCTTCAGAACATACAGAAGCGTTAACGTAGCATCTGTCTGAAACCCTTGTAAAACATCACATTTCTTACTGGCATCCGAGTGCTGCCTTCTGGAGCTGTCTCATACCTAACGATATGTTTGGTCTAGAGCAGGGGTGTCTAAGGGACACGGTGGCTCAGTGGCTAAGACACTGAGCTTGTCAATTGAAAGGTTGGCAGTTTGGTGGCTCGAATCCCTAGTGAGCTCCCGTTACGTGTCCCAGCTTCTGCCAACCTGTTCGAAAGCACATAAAAAATGCAAGTAGAAAAATAGGGACCACCTTTGGTTGGAAGGTAACAGCATTCCATGAGCCTTTGGTGTTTAGTCATGCCTGTCACATGACCACAGAGACATCTTCAGACAGCGCTGGCTCTTCGACTTTGAAACGGAAATGCGCACTGCCCCCTAGAGTCGGGAACAACTAGCACATATGTGCAAGGGGAACCTTTACCTTTAAGAGTGTCTAACTCACGATGATACCTTGTCATCATCACAACTTTTTTCCCCCTTTGCTAAACTGGGAATGAGCCTGGCCAGCACATGATGCATCTGGCCCATGAGCCATGAGTTTGACACCCCTGGTCCAGAGGTTAAGGCACCAGGTTAGAAACTGGAAGACTGTGAGTTCTAGTCCCCATCTTAGCCATGATAGGCAGCTGGGTGGGTTAGTCACTCTCTCTCTTAGCCCAGCTCACCATGTTTGATTGTTGTTGTGGGAAAAATAGGAGGAAGAAAATGAACTAGATATATTCACTACCTTGAGTTGTTCATAAAAAAATAATAAAGGTAGGCCATACAATAATAATAAAAATCCATCTATTTTAAAGAACTGCAGGCCAACACTACTCTAAAGCACCATTTGAAAATCGAATCCAAGGTACTATCCATCTCTAACCATACCATTCCGGCTTAAAGCCTTTAAAAAAAAAATCACAGTGACCAGTCACGAAGTATTATTGATTATAATACAAAAGCTTGGCATTTCTAATCTACTTAGCAAATGCCATGGAATAAAAACATGTCATTTTCTCTCAGGCCCAGGTGATCGAACTGAACTTCTTAACAAATTATCAATCAGCAATTTTGTAGGGGGATTCTCCTTTGTGGTATTTTGATTTGACCTCAGCTGTTTTAAGAATTACTTGGAGAAACATGCTGTGCATATGTTTTAATTCTCTGCTTTTGGACTGCTCCTTTTCACAAATAGGGTTGATTAGGAATGTGTGGAACAATTAAAAGAAAATTTATTTTCTTCTCTAAAACTTTTAAATACATAAAATTATTTATGAATAAGGGGACTTAGAATTTATTTTCTCAAATTGCATTTCTAGGCTAATAGCAATAACACTTATATAATGCTTTACAGTGCTTTACAGCCCTCTCTAAATGGTTTACAGAGCCAGCATTTTTGCCCCCAACAATCTGGGTCCTCATTTTACCAACCTCAGAAGGATGGAAGGCTGAGTTAAACTTGAGCCTGGTGAGATTCGAACTGCCAAATTGCAGGCAGCCGGCAGTCACCAGAAGTAGCTTGTAGTACTGCACTCTAACCAAGCTGCTTGGTGAGATAATCTGTGGTTTCAGGGTAGAGTTCCATCAGTACGCTGACGACACTCAGCTGTACATCTCTATCCTGGACCACCCCAACGATGCCGTGGAAGTGATGTCTCGGTGTCTGGAGGCCGTGCGAATCTGGATGGGAAGAAACAAGCTCTGACTCAACCCCTCCAAGACCAAGTGGCTGTGGCTTCCGGCATCACGATATAGCCAGTTGGTGCCATCTCTGGCTATCAGGGGTGAGTCATTGGCCCCTACAGAGAGGGCTCACAACTTGGGCATCCTCCTGGACTCATGACTGTCTTTAGAAGACCATATGACAGCCATGGCCAGGGGGGCTTTTTATCAGGTTTGCCTGATACACCAGTTGCGCCCCTTTCTGGATCGTGACACTCTACGCACAGTCACTCAAGCCCTCGTCACCTCCCATCTGGACTATTGCAATGCTCTCTACATGGGGCTTCCCTTGAGGTGCACCCGGAGGCTCCAGTTAGTTCAGAATGCGGCTGCGCGGGGGATTCTGGGAGCTTCTAGATGCTCCCACGTGACACCTCTCCTGCGCAAGCTGCCTGTGGCTTTCCAGGTGCGCTTCAAGGTACTAGTAACCACCTTTAAAGCGCTCCATGGCAAGGGACCTGGTTATCTTCAAGACCACCTCCTGCTACCAAATACCTCCCACCGACCAGTTCGCTCCCACAGAGAGGGCCTCCTCAGGGTGCCGTCGGCTAAACAATGTCGGCTGGTGACCCCTAGGGGGAGAGCCTTCTCTGTGGCAGCCCCTTCCCTCTGGAATGACCTACCCCCTGACCTACGGACGATCACTGACCTACGCCTCTTCCGTCATGCCTTGAAGGCCTATTTATTTCGTGTGGCCGGCCTGGCATAGTTTTTAATTTGTTTTAGCAGGGGTTTTAGTAGGGGTTTTAGGACAGGCCAACTATTTAATGTATTTTTAATGTATTTTATGTTTTATATTATCGATTTTTTACCTGCCTGTACACTGCCTTGAGTCCCAGTAGGGAGAAGGTGCAGTATATAAATTTAATAAATACAAAATACAAATACAAAGTCTGTTTGTTTGACTGATATATTTCACTTTGCAAGGAACTATGACACCCACCTCCATTGAAATTATCTGAGAAAATTCAGCTATTTTCATCTGGGACACACAGTATTACCAACAAACTTCAACCTTGAGAATTTATGTCACCATGAAATTTTCCAGTGAGTATCCTTCTGCATGATGTCCCTTGGTAGGACATAGGCTCATCAAACTTAAAGAGCTTCAGAAAATGCATGTGATGAAAATGTCTACTATCCTGTATTGTTTCTAGAAATGCACTTTCATGAGGTCCACACTGCAGTAAATCACCCAACCTTTGTGAATTCATTTGCCAATGGAATTCATAAAAACAGTAATTGAAAAGTCAGGGTTTATTTACCACTTGGTTGATTTTATGTTGCTCAGGTCATAATAGCACTTTTAAAACAAATTCGTTAAGCAAGAATTTTTTTCCCATTCCAATCCCCGAGTTAGGAAATCTTAAGGGAAAGTAGATCTCTAGCCAAACACCCCCTTTTAGATGTTTATGTCCATATTTCCTATTAGTCTTTTTTCCTTTGAGGTTCCTTACACAAATTATGGGCTTCCATAACAGACCTCAAAATGCTGTGGAAAAATGGAAGTTTGAGAGCAACATTCAGTGAGAAATTGTGGAACTCATATGTTGTTGTTAGTTGTGAAGTCACCTCCGACCCTTTGCAACCCATGGACAACTTTCCTCCAGGCCTTCCTGTTCTCTACCATCCTCTGGAGTTCATTTACTGAACTCATATACTGTACATCATAAGGTTTCAGACAATCTCAGAAGGTCTCAGTAAACATAATGGATTTCCAATGCACTAAAATTGCTAGTTGATAAGGTAATTTGTGTCACATGTATTTTGCATTTGCAGAAACAATCCATCTACTTGTCCCTTTTACCCAGTTTAGCAACATATTGTAGGTGCATGTAGGAAACAGGCTGATATAGTGCCTCTGCTCTCCTCTATTCTTATTTCTTAAATTTTTATACTGCCCTTCTCCCTTCCGGGACTCAGGGTGGTGTACAGGCACTAATACACTAACCCTGGGTCCTTTTGGAGAAGGGCAGGATATAAATTGAATAAAATAAAAATAAATAAATAAAAGGCAATAATATCATGGGAGACGACACGAGGCTGGCTCCAGGGCATTGTCAACGCATCTTTGAGTGAGGGGTCCTTACCTGCCGTCTTGAAAGAGGCGGTAGTGAGGCCCCTCCTCAAGAAGCCGTCCCTGGACCCAGCTTTATTAGAGAACTATCGTCCGGTCTCCAACCTTCACTTTCTGGTGAAGGTTGTTGAGAGTGTGGTAGCCCAACAGTTTCCGCGACACCTGGAGGAAGTTGATTATCTAGACCCGCGCCAGTCCGGCTTCCGACCCGGTCACAGTACCGAGACGGCATTGGTCGCGTTGGTTGATGATCTCTGGAGGGCGCGGGATAGAGGTTATTCCTCTATCCTAGTCCTGTTAGACCTCTTGGCGGCTTTTGATACCATCGACCATGGTATCCTATTGCATCGACTGGGGGGGTTGGGGCTGGGAGGCACCGTTTTGTGGTGGTTCTCGTCCTACCTCTCTGGTCGGTCGCAATATGTGTTGACGGGAGGGCAGAGGTCGACCTCGAGACCCCTCTTATGTGGGGTTCCTCAGGGGTCGGTCCTCTCGCCCCTCCTGTTTAACAAATATATGAAGCCGTTGGGTGAGATCATCCGTGGTTTTGGGGTGGAGTACCATCTGTACGCTGACGACACTCAGCTGTACATATCCACCCCAGACCACCCCAACGATGCCGCCGAAGTGCTGTCCCGGTGTTTGGAGGCCGTACGGATCTGGATGGGTGGTAACAAACTCAAGCTCAACCCTGCCAAGACTGAGTGGCTGTGGTTTCCGGCACCCCGGTTCAGCCAGATTACTCCAACTCTGGCCATTGGGGGCGAAACACTGGCCCCCGTGGAGAGGGCGTGCAATTTGGGTGTCCTCCTGGATTCCCGGCTGTCCTTGGAGGACCATGTGGTGGCCGTGGCCAGGGGGGCGTTGCATCAGGTACGCCTGATGCGCCAATTGCGCCCCTTACTGGACCGGGCTGCCCTTCGCACAGTCACTCAAGCCCTCGTGATGTCCCGTCTCGACTACTGTAATGCTCTCTACATGGGGCTTCCCTTGAGGTGCACTCGAAAGCTACAGCTAGTCCAAAACACAGCCGCGCGGGTAATTACGGGAGCCACCAGATGCTCCCATATAACACCTCTCCTGCGCGAGCTGCACTGGCTGCCTGTGGCCTTTCGGGTGCGCTTCAAGGTTTTGACGACCATCTTTAAAGCGCTCCATGGCTCGGGGCCTAGTTATATGCGAGACCGTCTCCTGCCCCATACATCCCTTAGACCGATACGCTCCCACAGAGAGGGCCGCCAATGTTTAAAGACATACTTTTTTCATCAAGCCGGCCTAGCCTAACCTCCCATGGGGACTTTTAGAAAGTTTTAAATTGGGTTTTTTAATAATTTGATTTTTAGCATAGGATCGGGATAATTTAATATATATTTTAAATTATTTATTTATTTTCTATTTTTGTATATTTTTTAAATTTCCTGTGCGCCGCCCTGGGTCCTCTGTGGAGAAGGGCGGGATATAAATGTAAATAAATAAACAAACAAACAAACAAACAAACAAACAAACAAACAAATAAATAAATAAAACAAAATACAGTTAAAAATCTATTAAATAGCTAGCTTGACTAAAATCCTGTTAAAAACCCTTACTAAAACAATTTAAAAAACTACGCCAGGCTGGCCACACGAAACAAATGGGTCTTCAATGCCCAACGGAACTGGGCAGGTCCGTGATTGTCCGTAGGTCAGGGGGCAGGTCATTCCAGAGGGCAGGAGCTGCCACAGAGAAGGCTCTCCCCCTAGGGGTCACCAGCCAGCATTGCCTGGCCGACGGCACCCTGGGGAGGCCCTCTCTGTGGGAGCGGACTGGTCAGTGGGATAAAAAGCCCCTCTGGCCACGGCTGTCATATGATCTTCAAGAGACAGCCGAGAATCCAGGAGGACACCCAAGTTGCGAACCCTCTCTGTAGGGGCCAATGATTCGCCCCCAATAGCCAGAGATGGCACCAACTGGCTATATCATGACGCTGGAAGCCACAGCCACTCGGTCTTGGACGGGTTGAGTCGGAGGGTGGAGAAGCTGCAGTAATTTGTGGAACATATCTGAGAGTCTCTGACATGTTAACTGCATGTACTTCTTTTTCAGCACACCATAATAGATCCAGCTTTCAACATCAATGGAATTAAGCCATGTCTTTACCCATTCCAGTCACAGACAAATAAACCAACAGACTGACAGACCGACAGACAGACAGACAGAAGAGATTACTAGATGATAGACAGGCAAGCAGATAGACAGCAGATTAATTCACAATCTAAACCCAATGCTAGATTCAGATGGCGGGTTGGCTATTTCATTACACATGTGTAGTTTGAATGAATGTGATTATTTTCCTGGGGCAATTATGTATATGTGTGCATCAATATTGTTAGCAAGTCTGGTTCTTAAAATTACATCCTTACATACTTAACTGATGGTTTTTTGCTTTTTTATAAAGTTAAAACCAGAATAAAGTACATTTTTGTAAAAAAAAAAAATTAAAGAGATTGTTCTTTGAACAACAATATATTCCTGCTTTGTTAAGAAATCAATGCCACCTTGCCAGTTATTATTTCCCAAATTGCTGCAATTGAGGCAAGAGGCACAAAAGAACTGTTCTATACATCAAAAAGACAATTGAATTTCAAAAATGATTTTTATCTTTCGAATTCAATGCCCCACGTCAAGAGTACCACGCTATAATTTAATTTCAGTACAATACAATACATAAGGGTACTAAAGTGCTTTTCATACACATATATACATATTGGATTCACAAACACACCCACATATAATCAGAGATGCACTGATTTGGAAGCTAGCCCCATCCTTTTTCTCATATATGACAAAATGTGGAAACCGAGCAGCGAAAAGGGAGAAAACGAGCCAGCATACAGATTCATATATGGAATCAAACCTGACATATACGACTGTTTGGATTTCCCTGTTAGCACTTACTTCTCCAGACTACTGGCTACGTCTGTGTAGGTTTATTGTTTTATTTTAAACAGTCCTCTTGAGTTAAAACTGAACGGTTCTCTTCCTTTCCACACGGAGAATAAAGCTGTGTACCAGGAGCACTGTTTGTGGCTGCCCTCATTAATAGGCAATTTTATGATTTGACAGCTTTGCCGCTTGGAGAGGCTCCGTTTCGGGAGGGCTTGGAAGATGCTGATGCCATGAAGCTTGAGCCCTCTGTCACAGAACTGATCTACTCCAGCCCATTTGCTGGGGGGAAAGTATCACCCTCCGAAGGTTTTTCTCTCTGGCTGCTCAAAGTTGAGAGGGAGCCGCTGCCTCTATGCAGACAGAATATGCTCCTTTCAAAGAACTCAAGGAAGCTGCAGGTAAGTTTTGCCTGGCATATTACATCCAAGGACAGGAGAGGGGAAATGGAACAGTTTTAATTTTTCTCCCCCCTGCAACGTAGAATTCCTGTGTAGATTAACATAATGTGATGTGTCTCGAAGGTACGAATCTCCTCTGCCTATCAATAAGAGCTGATCAACGCAACAACTAAGCTGGGATAAGCAAGGCATGTTGCTCTAATTGTCTAATTGTAAATCTCCTTTTCATTAACTTGCTGGCTTCCCCCAATTCTATGCCAAAGGGGTTCTTAAGCGGGGTTGCTCGATCCTTGCGTTCAGCCACAAACAAAGCTGGAAACGGCAAACTGGGTGCATTTCTGCTTTCCCCAATAAAGTGGGGGAATTTCCCCAAACCCATTTGAAAATCTGTTCTCCTCCTTTCAAGACTGGCAGTGGGGCAGGAGTGTGGAAGACCTGCCTCCAGACCTTTTATCCTTCATCTCTGCCAAGGGAAGTCTGTGAATGGCGAGAAGAACTAACTATGATAGCTTATCTTTCTTTCTCTTTCACAATCTACTTGGCAGGGGAGAAGAAAAATTCATCCTAGGAGTTGCATTGTAGCATAATTGTCTACTAAAATGAACCCCAAATCTAGCTGATTAAGGAGATGGAGTGACCTTCTTGAGGGGTGATCAGATCTGTGCATGGGTTTTTGTAGTCAGGTCAATGCACTGTTGGAAGCCAAGGGTTTAATATAGGTGGGATGTGAAGCCTACAGACAGGAATTTCACCTTACATTAAATTCCCCATGATTAATTTTTCCCCCTAGGAAAGCAATGAGAAAATGTGTTGACCAGAACGGACAGAAGCAGCCAGATGACAATGGAGAACAGCACAGGCAATGGACAGAACGAGACAGAACTCCTGCCAAATCTGGAGGTGGTCACTACTGAATACCAAGTGGTCACTATCTTTTTGGTTCTCCTTATTTGTGGGTTAGGCATTGTGGGCAACATCATGGTGGTATTGGTGGTACTTAGGACAAAGCACATGAGGACCCCCACTAATTGTTACCTGGTCAGCCTTGCAGTAGCTGATCTCATGGTCCTTGTGGCTGCTGGACTCCCCAACATTACTGAAAGCATTTTTGGATTCTGGGTTTACGGCTACATTGGATGCCTCTGCATTACTTACCTCCAATATCTTGGTATCAATGCTTCTTCTTGCTCTATTACTGCCTTCACTATTGAGAGATACATTGCCATTTGCCATCCCATCAAAGCTCAATTTCTATGCACTTTCTCCAGAGCCAAAAAAATCATCATTTTTGTCTGGGCGTTCACCTCTGTCTATTGCATGCTGTGGTTTTTCTTACTGGATCTTAACAGGGAAGTCTACAAAGAAGCCACAGTAGTGTCTTGTGGGTATAAAGTGTCTCGGAGTTACTACTCTCCAATCTATATGATGGACTTTGGGATATTCTATGTCATGCCAATGATCTTAGCAACTGTCCTCTATGGGTTGATTGCTAGAATTTTGTTTCTGAACCCAATTTCATCTGACTCTAAAGAAACCTCAGCAACTCGGAAGAATGATTTGGTTCTCTCAAGCAAAACCAAAGCAACCAATAAGAGCATCAACAGTGCTGTGGCTTCAAGAAGACAGGTAAGAAAACTACACTCCAAATCAGGGGTCTCCAACCTTGGCAACTTGTGGACTTCAACTCCCAGAATTCCTCAGTGAGTGAAGCATGGAAGCATAGTTGAGGAACTCTGGAAATTGAAGTCCACAAGTCTTAAAGTCACCACAGTTGGAAACCTCTGCTCCAAATGGTTTGGGAGGTTTTGCAGGAGTCTTCTGGATGGAAAGTCCAGACCATATGAGGCTTCCATGTTCACAGATGCTACATCTGCATTTGTACATCATACAAAACTTCCTTAGTTTATTTGGTTATTTCTCTTATAATAAATATGTCACTAACAATCAAATATTTATGTTCTAAAAATATAAACCCAGATTTTGATATTTTAAAAAAAATTAAACTATCCACACTTTAAGACTGCCCAAAAGTATGGTGACTAAAATGGTTCTTACAATACCAGTCAATATCTGCACCATAATTTCAACCACAATTTCAAACTAAATTCACCATAATTTCTGATTCTAGAGATCAAAAGCGGGCAACAACTTAGAGCAAGAATAGTTTTTAGTTGACCTTCCCTGAATGATCTCAGCTAAGAGGGAAGAATTTTTCTTCAGTGATCCACACCCAAGATATTTTAGGCTTTAAGAATAATAAGTTTGTATGTTGTTTGGAAACAAAGGAATGGCCAACATAATGACTGTTGCATAGACATAATAGTTCCTTTGATTGTTTCCATAAATAAATCTGACTGTTGAATTTTTTCAGGAAATATGTGGGCTAGATCCAAAGACAGTCCTCTAAACCAGGGGTCTCCAACCTTTGCAACTTTAAGTCTGAAAGACTTCAGCTCCCAGACTTCTCCAGCCAGCTTTGCTGGCTGGAGAAGTCTGGGAGCTGAAGTCCTTCAGACTTAAAGTTGCAAAGGTTGGAGACCTCTGCTATAAACAGTCCACTGCAATAATCTATCTTGCAGATTTCCAGTGCATTTACCACCGTTTTTAATGTGATTTCATAGAGTTTAGCTTAGCAAATTGTATGAAGTGTGATTTGTAAACTTATGTTTTATGGTTTAGCATGTTGTATGAACCCAGACAATAGTTGTTGTTTTTATGAACTACCATTTTCTTTAAGTAAAGTGCTTTATGAAATGTATGAACCAGACCATTTTATCTGAATGACAGAAGCTGAGGATGAACATTGGAATGAGGGGGAATTGCAGAATTTAAACTTTGGTTGGTTTGTTTTTAAAATATTTCTGGAGTAATTTCAGCCATTAGTTTGTTTGAAGAATGAGTTTCTAATGTAACATGCTAATGCTTTTCTCATGAGTTCCAAATGTAACATGCATTCTTTTTTAGTACGTTGAGTATACAACTACAGAGTATACTCTGTAATGAGCATAGTGATATCTCAGCATGCAGCACCTTTAAGTTGTAACTGGTAGGATTATCATATCATAACTATTTAAACAGCAGGGAAATCTAAAATGATGAGACTTGAGCTATAGGATTGAGGTATTACAGTGCCTAGAGCTTTTTAGATTTCTGAGAAAGTGAAAAAGAATTGCCACAATGTCAAATATCACTATAGCAAGCAAAAATGCAGTAAACCTTCATGGGTGTAGTCTTAGGACTTGAGTGCAATTCAATACATATGATAATCCTTGGGGTTCAAAGAAGACATGCTCTCGTGCAGTTTATTTATGGACACAGAGGTGCAGGGGTGAAATCCAGCAGGTTCTGGAGAAACAGTAGCAGAGATTTTGAGTAGGTCAGAGAACCAATAGCCGAAATTTTGAGTAGTTCGGAGAACCAGCAAATTCCACCCCAGAATGGAGTGGGAATGGAGATTTGGCAGTATTCTTCCCCTGCCACACCCACCAAGCCATGCCCACCAAGCTACACCATGCCCATCAAGCCATGGCCACAGAACCGGTAGTAAAAAAAAATGAATTTTACCACTACAGAGTTGGCTCTGCAATCCCAAACTGGAACTGCCAAATCTCGCACAATGGGGGAACTGAACATCACTGTTGTCATAATTATGTGTATTCTTCTGTGGTTACATTGATGGTTGTCTATGGTTTTTGGCAGTGCCTATCTTCAAAGCCAATGCAGGCTTCATAGCAGTTGACTTGCCAGTAGGTTTTTGTCAGCAGTTGCAGCATGTAGTTCCCTAGGTTGAACATTACAGTGGCATAGGTTTCTTT
The DNA here is from genome assembly GCA_039707465.1 of Rhabdophis nuchalis. Lineage (NCBI taxonomy): Eukaryota > Metazoa > Chordata > Lepidosauria > Squamata > Natricidae > Rhabdophis > Rhabdophis nuchalis. Next base: position 200,572,530 of record CM077645.1, read on the forward strand.
CACAGAATCTGTGTAGTTGTTGTATGGTTGACTCAAGGTCTCTTCTTAGATTCCCATAAACTATAACGGAACTTGTGGGGCTTACAGTACTCATTAATTCTGATGCAACCCATTTCATATAGGCTCTTCATCTGGGAGTCAATGCTGGTAGACTCTGTGATCCAAGACTTCTAGGTTGGAGGTACAGTTTTGTCAACAAATGCCAAGGATGGAGCAGAGAGTGTACCAAAAGTGGTATTCAATTTTTTTTTACTATTGGTAAAATAGCATGGCTTGGTGGGTGTGCTTGGTGGGCATGGCAGGGGAAGGATACTGTAAAATCTCCATTCCCACCCCACTCCAGGGGAAGGTTACTGCAAAATCCCTATTTCCTCCTGATCAGCTGGGACTCAGGAGACAGAGAATAGATGGCCAGTCAGAGGTGGTATTTACTGGTTTTCTGAACTACTCAAAATTTCTGCAACCGGTTCTCCAGAACTGGTCAGAACCTGCTGAATGCCACTTCTGGAATGTACATGTGAAATTTCTCCAATTGTTGGATATCCTTTTGGTACAGAGTCCAGGACTCAAATCTGTAGATAAGGTAAGGGACAGCCACAGCTCTGTAGACTTTCAGCGTTATGAAGATGGAGGTTGATGGAGTGCTGTAGTATGTAACTGCCCCAGGACTTGGCTAGGCTTGATGATTTCTTTGCCAAAGTCTCATGATGATGATGCTTCCCAAGTATTTGAAGCGATTTACATTTGTCAGTTGCGTATCATCACCAGGGTTTTCTGGTTCTGTGGGCTTGGTGTTTTGCGTGGACTGGTAAAGCACTTCAGTCTTGTTGAGGCCCTATAGTCAGATGGAAGAGAAGCATACAGGAATTTGTTCAGTGTCAACTGTCGATCATTGTCCTTGTCCAGTCATCTTGAACGACTGTATGGAGGCACTTCGTCTGTGCATTCAAGTGGTGAAGATCAAAAGAAAGCCTTCTAGTTGGTACTTTATGGACACCCCTCCTTTAGACTCTCAACAGCATTTGGAAGTAAAGAACAGACTGAATAGGATATTATCAGACTCTTAAAACCACATGAAAAGTTGCTGACCTTTCACTCTGGCTTCAGAGATTTAATATCAATGCTACTATAATTATTGTTCTAAGTTCTAACTTATCTATTTTACTTGCATATTTGTTTTAATTGAAGCCATACTTATTGTATGTGTTGTGACTTCAAGAAAAGACAGGGTCCGGAATCAGGTTTGCTCAAAAACATAGCTTTATTAGCTAGGCAAGGCTTACAAAGAAAGATAAGTTCTGTAAAAGAAAAGGTGCGGTAGACAGGGGCTCCCGCGCTTTGACAGCTCTTTATATTTGGAGCTGTCAAAGGGGGAGCCAATCAGGCTGCAGCAAGGGCCAGGCGCGCCTCAGCCAATCAGGCGCGTCTGTCGGTTGGCCGCCTTGCTACAGCCTGTTGCCAAGGCCCCAAGAGGCAGCCTGGAAGACCTGCGGCCGGTCGTAAGTCGAGACCGGTCGCAGGTCGAGGACACAACACCCCTTTCCCCCCTCGGTCTGCGCACGCGTGAAAAAGCTGTCCATCAGGAGAGCGGAGCATGCGCAGTCCGCCGGATTGTCCCAGAGTCTCGTCAGGAGCTGTAGGAAGAGGACGTGCCCCTGGAAGCTCCTCCTTGCCGGGGTGTAGCTCCAGGCAGCGTCATCGGAGAGGCCTACCCGATAGGCGGAGTCCTCTGGAACGGTGAGTCGGGGCGAGGGGGCGTGGCGAATGTAGTGTAGGCCTGGTCGTCCGCTCAGCTTGAGCTAGGCCGATGATGGTTGCCGGTAGGCGGCGTCAGGAGCAGGGAGGCCTGAACGGTGAAGGCCTTTTGTAAATCTTGCAGGCTTTCGCAGTCAGATGGGTAGGCCGGCCCGGTTGGGCGGGGTTGTTGGGCCCGGCGTGGCAGCCGGACGGCTGTTGTTGCTGGTGCAGGCAGCGGCCTGGCTTTTAGGGGGTTTTTTTTCGTTGGTGTAGCGGCTGGGATTGCCGGTCATCAGGGACTGTTGTGTCCTCGACCTGCGACCGGTCTCGACTTACGACCGGCCGCAGGTCTTCCAGGCTGCCTCTTGGAGCCTTGGCAACAGGCTGCAGCAAGGGCCAGGCGCGCCTCAGCCAATCAGGCGCGTCTGTCGGTTGGCCGCCTTGCTACAGCCTGTTGCCAAGGCTCCAAGAGGCAGCCTGGAAGACCTGCGGCCGGTCGTAAGTCGAGACCGGTCGCAGGTCGAGGACACAACAGTATGACTTGTTGTTGTTAGTTGCAAAGTCATGTCCAACCCATCAGGACCCCATGGACAATGTTCCTCCAGGCCTTCCTGTCCCCTACCATCCTCTGGAGTCCATTAAAGCTCATGCCTACTGCTTCAATGACTCCATCCAGCCATCTCATTCCCTGTCATCCTCTTCTTCTTTTGCCCTCAATCGTTCCCAGCATTAGGCTCTTCTTCAGTGAGTCCTTCCTTCTCATTAGGTGGCTTATAACCCACCAAAAAAACTCTGGACAGTGAGTAGACAATAGACATTTTAAATAAATTAAATAAATAAAACATTAATATATGGAAAATGCAGATAAAGAGATGCCTTTCTGCCTCGCTCACAAAAGGTGAAGAGCTCCACTGCCATTGCATTCATTGAGGCACTAGGGATGATAAAGGGAATAACTTTTTTGACACAATACAAAACTAAATTTATGGATAATCTCCAACAGCTATGGTAATGATGTTGATCTTCAGTGTTGAAAATTGGAAAGGGAGACTTGGAAAATCCATGACAGACAAGGTAATCAATGTCTGTCAGATTGGATGAGGGAATTTAAGAAAATTGATTTTGATTTGATTTTGATTTTATTCGCATTTATAACCCGCACCCATCTCACCACAAAGGGACTCGGGGCGGCGCACAGGGAATATAAAATATAAATGCATATATACAAGAATAATATTCATTAAAACTAAATTAAATTAACCCACCCTGCGCTAAAACCAATTAAAACCCCTGAATTAAAACTTTGATAACTAAAAGCAGTGCAGTGTCGAGTAAAGTCATGCCAGGCCGGCTAGGTGGAAGAAGTGCATTTTTAAACGCTGGCGGAACAGATGGAGGTCCGAGATGACACGGAGTTCGGGAGGTAGAACATCCCTACTTACCAAAGTTGCGCAAAAGAAGCTTTATCAGAAGTAGTATTCAGCTGGGTCTGACCAGTTCTAGCAAACTTGGGCCCACCACAGAGAAGGCTCTTCCCCTGGGCGTCGCCAACCGGCATTGCCCAGTTGACGGCACCCGGAGCAGACCCTCTCTGTGAGAGCAAATTGGTCGTAGGGACGTATGGGGCAGCAGACGGTCTCGTAGGTAGCTAGGCCCCGTGCCATGGAGCACCTTGAAGATGGTCATCAAAAGCTTGTAACACACCCGGAAGGTCACAGGCAGCCAGTGCAGCTCGTGCAGGAGTGGTCTTATGCGGGATTGCCTAGAAGCACCCGTAATCACCCACGCGGCCGCATTCTGGACCAACTGCAACCTCCGAGTGCATCTCAAGGGGAGCCCCATGTAGAGAGCGTTACAGTAGTCCAGGCGAGAAGTCACGAGTGCTTGAGTGACTGTGCGAAGGGCCTCCCGGTCAAGTAAGGGGCGCAATTGGACTTCAAGAGCAGCTATTAGGGAATAACAATGGAAATGACTAAACCTATTATAGGTTGCATGGTTCTAAATGCAGCCCGTTGGTCACTCCATGTGAATGCTATGGAAGAGGATGTTTTTAGCCTGATCCAGTAGGGCTGTCCTTAACTTCTTCATACTGAAGTTGTCTGGGTAGATAGAGAAAATAGTGAAGGCAACCTAACAGTTTTTTCTCTAGCAGACCATCAAATTAGATGCCTGCTTAATAGGCTTACTTTGGTGAGAAGTTCGAGGATACTATGGTTGACGTGTGGAGATCTTTGGTGGTCCTTGTTGGTTTGGGCGGGGGATGGCCAGTGGTATTGGTGCCAGAGCTAGCAGGAGAAATGAAATGAACAGTGATAGCAGCAACAGAGGTAAAGACAGCTGACATGGTGGCAGTGGATCAAAAACTGGAGGCTGGCATGGTGCTTTCCTGGCTGGTTGCTGAATGGAACTGCATTGGATAATGATCTTGTAATTGCAGAAGATCCCTGTTGAGTGGACTGTAGTTGGAGGGTTCAGAAGTTGTAATCTGTTGTCCTTGCTTCAGCTGACAAGTAATGTGCAATTTCCCTCCTCCCCAATTCTTGGGATTGCCATCATAGAGATTGTAAAGGCAGATTGGCTGATACATGGTGAGCAAATGGCAGTGGATGTGGGATCCTGGTTGAGTGAGGTGTTTAGACTATCTGTTCATAACATCTGGGAACGTTTCAGTTCCAATGGATCTGTTATAACATTAGACTGGACTTATCTAAGGATCAGAGTATCATGAAGGTAATTTAAGGGTGGTATTGAGTTATCCTGCACAAACCATAAATTCAACATATCCTTGTCAAAACCATTACAGTTTTATATAATACTTAAAGAAAGGGGGTGGGGTGGGGAATGTTAGAGAAAAGAAATACCTCTGCCAAAATCTGTGTATTAGCAAAAGTACATGGAGAAATATTGTATATGTTCTTTCTCAGCTAGACGTAATGTGTATTAAAAACTCTTGTTTTACATTCAGTGTAGAACTAAACTGGACACAATGTACATACTTAAAATTTGGATTTCCACACTTTGGAAGATCAAAACATCAAAAGATGTTTTATATTTTATCTTGTCAGTCTTCTACATATGGTTTGAATGAGATATCTGACTGCGTGATGGATCATGTCTAGTTCCATTGATTTATTGATGTATCTTTGATATGAGGACCAGGGCTTCCAGAAATTCTTTAGCCCTTCCGCCCTTCATGGGAAATTATTTCTGTGTTTGCGTAGTTCAATGTGTAGTTCATTCTGAACATATGGGTGGGTATTATTTCTGACCTTCTTTGGTATATTATTTCTGACCTTCTTTGGTATATCTCATGTTTTGCCATGGTACAGGAAATCTACAGAGCACACTTGGGAAAACATTAAAATCTTTGCTCTTAGCCTGATATTAGATTAGTCCTTTGCAAATTCTGCTTTCCACATCTACATTGAGATAGACAAAATCTGGTAGAACAGAGCTTCTGTTAAAGTATAGTTCCATTTCAAAATAGGTAGGTTTCATGGAATTACTGTTCTGTTCGCAGAACAAATGTGGGTGCCGAATAACTGAGACTCAGGCAGAGGAATAAATTGCTAACATGTTTATTCCTAACGAACGGCAACAAGTAACTTCAGCTCTCTGACAGGCAACAGCTGCGACTGCCGTCTGACAGCTCGCTTTTATAGCGAGCTGTCAGATGGCTCCGCCAATCCGCTGGCTGCATGAACCCCGCCAAAACTGATAACTGCTGCGCAGGCGTAGCTCATGACAGCTTAGAACACAACACTCCTTCCCACCACGTTTGCGCATGCGTAATCTTGGAGGTACGCCGGCCGGCGCCTGACTCTTCTGGAGCGCCGTAACTCAGGCCCGGCTTCCACGGCTGGTGGAAAAACTTCGCTCCCTGCTCCGGCCTGGGCCCCTGTCACAGGATGATGACCGATTGGATCCGCATTTGCAGGTAAGGTGCCGGCCGCCGGTTCTGGGCGAGTTTCGCTGTCTTCCCCGCTCTCGCTGTGGCTTCTTCGTCTGGGTTCTGGGTGCCCCTGCGCCCTCGAGTCGGACGGTGACGGCCCACATCTCGTTCGTAGCTGGTCGCAATGCCGGCACCAAACGCGCCCGTCGGCAACTGTCACCCTGTAAGAGCAGGGTCCAGTTTGATCAATGACGGTGCCCGGCAACCAGAGGGGATAATCATCATAATTCCGGACATACACTCGTTCCCCGGGGCTAAAACTACGGGCCGCTCCGGAGGAGTCGATGGGTTTGTCTTGCGAGTAGGAGGGGTGTAGCCTATCTAGGCACGTCCGGAGTCTCCTTCCCATGAGGAGCTCGGCAGGACTCCTGTTGGTGGTAGGGCACGGGGTAGAGTGATGGGTAAGGAGGAACGTATCAATGCAGTCCGGCCAACTAGCGGGTCCCATTCTAGCTAGTGCCTCCTTGGCCGAGCGCACCATGCGTTCGGCCAAACCATTAGAGGCAGCATGATACGGGGCGATGAGGGCATGTCGGATGCCCAACAAAGCTAGAAAACCCTCAAAGGCAGCGGAGGTTAACTGGGGCCCGTTATCTGAAATGAGCACGTCGGGCAGCCCATGTGTGGAGAATAAATGCCTTAGTGCCCGTATTACGGCATCGGAAGTGGTGGATGTCATTTTAATAACCTCCAGCCATTTGGAATAGGCGTCCACCACGACTAAAAAAACCTGGCCCTGGAAGGGGCCAGCAAAATCAATATGCACGCGAGCCCATGGAGCCGAAGGCCGTTCCCATTCCCTGGGCGTCGCTTTGGGGGGCATGGGGCGGGACTCCTGACATTGGGGACACGAGGCCACCCAGTCGGCTATGTCTTGGTCGAGCTTAGGCCACCACACGTAACTGCGCCCCAGGGCTTTCATTCGTACAATGCCTGGGTGGCTACAGTGAAGAGTTTTTAACACCGCAGGCTGTAGAGGTGGAGGGACAATGACCCTATGGCCCCATAGTAGGCAACCGCTCTGAGCGGAGAGTTCTGCCAGACGATTCTTAAAAGGCTGGAACTCGGCCGGTAAAGCATCCCTAGGCCAACCCCGTTTAACCCAATCTAACACCCTACAAATTACCTTATCCTTGGCCGATTGCCGGGCAATGTCAGCAGCCGATATAGGCAGGTCGAGCTCTGAGATCAGGAATACCGCAGAAGCAGGGGCTGGATCTTCGAGCTCCTCGGGCAAGGGGCAGCGACTGAGAGCGTCCGCATGGGCAATTTGCTTCCCTGGGCGGTGGAGAAGGATGTACTGGTATGCTGCGAGGAAAACGGTCCATCGGGTCATCCTTGGTGATAAGACTTGAGGTGTTTGCTTGTCCCCTGCTAGCAGTCCTAGCAGCGGCTTGTGATCAGTAATTATTTGAAATTCGCGGCCTTAAAGGTAGTGGTGGAATCGCTTTACGCCGGCCACCACTGCCAGCGCTTCTTTGTCGATCTGCCCATACAGTCTTTCGGCAGAGGAAAGTGTTCTTGAGAAGTAAGCCACGGGGACTTCAGACCCATTTGGTAGCCGATGGCAGAGGACAGCACCCACTCCATGGGGAGAAGCGTCGCAGGCTAGGACAAGAGGCAGGTTCTCGTTGTATTGGGAAAGGACCGCGTTGGAGACCAGTAACTGTTTGACAGCCCTGAAAGCGGAATCCTCCCGGCGGCCCCAATGCCAGGCCGCAGATTTGTCCAACAGCCTGTGCAAAGGTTCGGCCACTGAAGCCTTATGAGGCAAGAATAAGGCATAGAAATTAAGGAGACCTAGGAAGGCTTGAAGTTCCTGCTTTGTCTTAGGGGTAGGAGCGTCTAAAATCGCCTTGGATTTCTCCCTCGTTGGGTGCAGGCCGGTAGCGTCCACCAAGTAGCCGAGAAATTCGACCTGAGGAACTGCTATCTGGCATTTTTCGCGTTTGACCTTGAGTCCGGCGGAGTCGAAACGGGTTAGGACTGCGCGGATGCGTGACATCAATTCTGGGGTGGATTTAGCTGAGATGAGGACGTCGTCGAAATATGGGACGACGCCCTCTAGTCCATGTAGCAGCCTTTCCATTAAACTTTGGAACAACCCCGGGGCGATGCTGACCCCAAATTGTAGTCTTCGGCACTTGAACGCTCCTCGATGGGTAATAATTGTTTGGGCTTCCGCGGCCTCATCATCGACCAGCAATTGCTGGTACGCTTGGGCTAAGTCCAATTTGGCGAATACGGAGCCCTCACCCAAAGTGTGCAGCAGATGGTGAATGACAGGAACAGGGTAGGCATTTGCAGGTAGGGCACGGTTCAAGGAGCACTTGTAATCGGCGCAGATCCTCACACTGCCATCCAGCTTCACGGGCACCACGATTGGGGTCTCCCAACGTGCGTGGTCCACAGGCTCCAGGACCCCTTGCGCGATTAGACGGTCTAATTCGGCATCTACCTTCGGTTTGAGGGCGAGAGGAACCCTGCGAGGTTTTAAACGGACCGGCTGCACCAGAGGGTCGATGTTGAAAGACACGGCCGTGCCTTTGTAGGTGCCCAGCTTCCCATCGAACACAGCAGGAAACTCACTGACGAGTGTGTCGAATTCGGCGGCCTGGAGGTGATGAATGCCTTCTATTCGGAGACCTAGGGCATCAAACCAGTCCAGCCCCAAGAGACTAGGCAAGGCTCCATCTACCACAGTCACTGGGAGCCGCCCCTTGAATTTCTTAAACTGGACGGTCACCGTTCGTGAGCCTATGACGGGAATACGGTTTCCCTGATAGTCTCGCAATGTCATCTTGCAGCCGGGAATACCACGCTTAGACAGCTGGGGCAGCAGTCTTTTGATGGTGCTCCATGATATAATGGACGTGGCCAACCCGGTGTCGACCTCCATGGTGCACGGCAGTCCTTCAATTGACACAGTCACGTTTATCTTCTGTTTGAGGGAATGACAAGAACGTACAGATTGTACGTCTGAGACGACTTGATCTGAGGATCCTTGTGAATAATCGTTATCCACATAATGTTCCTTTCTATTTGTCCGCCTTCTGCTGTCATAGTGTTGGTGAGAGTACTCAAGGGCTGAGGAGCACAGCAAACCTTGGCGATGTGCCCTCTTCGGCCGCAACGCTGGCAGAACGCCTGTTTAAATTTGCATTCAGCTCTAGGATGCCTGCTACCGCAACCCATGCAAACAGGTCTGCCCGTGCTACGGCCTTTGGGCCAGCTCTTTTTCTTTTTCGCCTCATTAAGGCGGTTAACTTCCTTCTCCTCACCGGACTCGGATCCTGTGCTCACTTCCTCTCGGTGCACAGAGAATCCTTCAGCTCCCCTGGGTAACACCAATGTGGCTTGATTTGCAAGTTCTGAGGCGCGCGCCTCAGCCAAGGCTGATTCGAAGGTGAGGTCAGCTTTTGCTAGTAGCCGTCGCTGTAACTTTAGGTCTTTCAGGCCGCACACCAGTCTGTCTAGCAGAGCGTCATCCAGATTCTTAAAATGGCAGTGGAGGGCTGCCTTTCTTAGAGCGGCCATGTACTGATGCACTGATTCACCTTCAGCCTGATTCCGCCTATGGAAAGCGTGCCTGTGGGCTATCTTCGGAGGCGAAGGCGCATAGTGGCTTTTTAGTTTCGCCATTAACTGCTCCCATGGTACCGCTTTAATGGCTAGCGGGGCTGCGAGGGCCTGCGCGGTCTCGAAAACTTCAGAGCCGCACACGGAGAGAAATTGGGCGCAACGCCGTTCTTCATTTCCCTCAGCAAGGTTGTGGGCCACTAGAAAACACTCGAATCGGAGGATATATGACTCCCAAGACTCAGAGCTCGGAGAGTAGGGAGGAAACTGGGCTGTTGCCATGCTTAATAGCCTGAATCATGACATCTCGTCATGGCGTGACCAGCTCTATTGTGGCTTCAGCTCTGTTGACCGTGGTCCTGGCCTCAGTACGGCGATCCCACCTTCGTCGCCAGTGTTCTGTTCGCAGAACAAATGTGGGTGCCGAATAACTGAGGCTCAGGCAGAGGAATAAATTGCTAACACGTTTATTCCTAACGAACGGCAACAAGTAACTTCAGCTCTCTGACAGGCAACAGCTGCGACTGCCGTCTGACAGCTCGCTTTTATAGCGAGCTGTCAGATGGCTCCGCCAATCTGCTGGCTGCATGAACCCCGCCAAAACTGGTAACTGCTGCGCAGGCGCAGCTCATGACAGCTTAGAACACAACAATTACAGTGACAAATAAAATATACCACTAAGTTTTTTATTAAGGGAAACATACATGCACAATGCACGTCATTTTCCCAATACATCTTGGAAACCATTAGCCCAATAAATCCTGGATAAATGTATATATACATACACACATACTGTACGCATCAGAGAAACCAAAATGACAAAACTAGGCATATCGTAGCCAATTACAGAACTTAATGTACTTATCCAAGCATGTTTTCCCCCTTTTTTTGACAACAGACCTCAGATCAAACAGGATTCATTAGCTCCATATTTATATTACTCACAGTGCAAACAATCGGACACACATCCCCAAAGTTCAAGCTAACAACTTTATTATGTTCTGTCTATAATAACATCTGGCAGTCTATTCCTGGGAACAATTAGATAAGGCTCCAAGGAACTTGGGAAGGTCAGTCCTAGCCTTTTTGTGGTTGTGTAGTGACTCTAGTGTCAGGCCTGAAAACCATCTTTTGCATTGGGCTTTCCAGACTGCCACATTCAACGCTGTGGGAAAATGGGGGGGGGGATTATATGGAGTATGGGAGATATATAATCAAAATAGCATTCCTTTCTCAGAGAATCAAGGACATCTTGCCTTGCATCTGGAAGGGCAGGATGAGGAGGCATCTCCATTTGGAATGGTTGCCTGATTAGACCATGTGATGGACATGTAGGTCCTGGGCAGGGACTTGGACTTTCATTTGGGTGGGGAAAAGCTGGAAGCTTTCAGATTCAGGTTTTCCCAGATGTGCCAATATGACATCTCTAATGAAATGGAACTTTGAGGAACCTCAAGTCTCAGTGTCTTCTTTCGTTGGGGGTGTTACTTGAAACCCTGACATTTAGACAAGCTCTGTGCTTGATCCTGCCTCCCTGCCAGGCTGGGTGCTTCTGATCAGCTACAGAAGATATTTCTTAGGTTGATGCATGATTAATTTATGGAATTCATGAACTTAAGAATGGAAATGCAATTATTTCAGAGATATCTATATGGGGCCTCCATGCCTGGTAGCACTCTACAATTGATTGCTAACTGCTGAGGAGTGATGCACAAAGAGCCCAATATCACTTCAAAACTCTACTAATGTGAGAGTTTGGTTGTTCTTTCTGGTTCTCCTTGATCCAGCAGGACTTGTTTGATGTTCTGAAGCATCAGGAAGATGGTGTGGAGCACACAGGCATTCGATTATAACAACTATCTGCAACTCATTAAACCCTATATGTCTTTTTTCAGGACCGCAGGACAGCTGAGCTAAAGAGAAGTCTTAGCAGCTTTAAAAAGCTCCATAAAAATGCTCCAGGAACACTCCTACATAATATCTTTTTGCCCTTGAAGCTAAAGCAGGAACATTTTTGATGTTGATAGTCTTAGCAGACACTCAAGGCTATATGGCAAAGGAAGCAGAGCTGAGAACCTGCACAAAGGTTCTATATTTCTAAAGATTTTAGACAAAATAGCTCCCAGCAGCAATGCTGTGGAAGATTTCCTACATTAGAAGGGGCAGAACAAGATGATTCCCTGAAGCATAGTTAGTTCTTGACTTACAACAGTTTGTTTAATGTCTGTTCAAAGCTATAATGGCCCTGAAAAAAGTGACATGACCATTTCTCACACTTACGACCATCACAGCATCCCTGAGATTTTTTGTTGTTAGTTGCGAAGTCATGTCCAACCCATTGTGACCACATGGACAATGTTTCTCCAGGCCTTCCTGTCCTCTGCCATCCTTTGGAGTCCATTTAAGCTCAGACCTACTGCTTTGGTGACTCCATTCAGCCACATCATTCTTGTTGTCCCCTTCTTCTTTTGCCCTTAATCTTTCCCAGCATTAGGCTCTTCTCCAGTGAGACCTTCCTTCTCATTAGGTGGCCAAGGCATTTGAGTTTCCTCTTCAGGATCTGGCCTTCTAAAGAGCAGTGAGGGTTGGCCTCCTCTAAGACTGACCATTTTGATCACCTTGCAGTCCAAGGGACTCACAGGAGTCTTCTCCAGCACCATAGTTTAAAGGCCTCAATTCTTTGGTGCTCAGCCTTTCTTATGGTCCAACTTTCACAGCCATACACTGCAACTGGGAAAATCATAGCCTTGACTATATGCACTTTTGTTGACAGGGTGATGTCTCTGCTTTTAACTATGCTGTCTAGATTTGCCGTAATCACCATGATTATATGAACAAAATTCATATGCTTGGTAACCGACTCATATTTATGACAGTAGCACTGTCCTGGATCATGTGATCATCTTTTGCAAACTTCTGACAAACAAAGTCAATGGGGAAGCCAGATTTACTTAACAACGTGTTACTGACTTAACAAGTGTAGTGACTCTCCTAACAAATGTGGCAAGGAAGATCATAAAATGGGGCAAAATTCACTTAGCAAATGATTCAATTTCAATTTCAATTTATTAGACTTGTATCCCGCACCTATTTCCCCGAAGGGACTCAGGGCGGCGCACAGGCAATTAAAATTAAATATAGACATATAAATACATAAAAACACCATAAAAACCTCAACACTAAAAACTGATTAAATTTAGAATGGCGTGCAAAAATTCAATAAAATCCGCCTAATTAAAACATCGTGTTAATTTAAAACCCAGTCTGATTAGATGATCTCAGGGGCCTAGGCTAAGCCGGCTTGATGGAAAAAGTGCGTCTTCAGATGCTGGCGGAAGAGGCGGAGGTCCGTGGTGGTCCCGGAGTTCGGGGGGGGAGGTCGTTCCAGAGGGCCGGGCCCGCCACAGAGAAGGCCCTTCCCCTGGGAGTCGCCAACCGGCATTGCCCGGCCGACGGCACCCAGAGAAGACCCTCTCTATGGGAGCGAATCGGTGGAAGAGATTTGTGAGGTAAGAGACGGTCTCGCATATAGCTGATTCTTAGCAACAGAGAAATGCTCAGTTGTGGTCATAAGCCAAGGCTACCTATACCTTCCAACATTATGATCTTAATATGATATATATGTAGTGAGTAGGTAATTTGCAACAAGCTGCAATCTGCAATTCTTTTTGTTCAGTGCTAAGGGTTACAGTGGGTTAGGTTAGGATGGGACCATGGACAGATAGTGACAAGAAGGTGGAGTTGTGTTATGGAAATGGATAAAGTGGTGAGATTCAAAAATTTTTACTACTGGTTCTGTAGGCATGGCTTGGTGGGCGTGGCTTGTAGGTGTGGCATGGGAAGGATACTGCAAAATCCCCATTCCCTCCCCCCACTCCACTAACCTGCTTTCCAGCTCTGTTCTGTGCAGGGCAACAAAAGAAGACCCAGCTGATCAGCTCGAGAGGCAGCAAATAGATTGGGGGGCGGGGCCAAGCGGAGGTGGCATTTGCCAGTTCTCTGAATTACTCAAAATTTCCGCTACCGGTTTGCTAGAACTGGTCAGACCCAGCTGAATACTACTTCTGATAAAGCTCCTTTTGCGCAACTTTGGTAAGTAGGGATGTTCAATTTTATGAAGCATTGCAATGACATTTTATTCTTATGCCTCCCTAAACCTGATAGAAGGCCATCAAACATTGACTGTAAAAATAGAGGAGGACTCCAACGGTTTTAAAATAGAATCAGGAGGAGGTGTGGACTCCACCTCTTCCTCGTTGTTAATGAGTGGCAGCTTCCTGGTCAACATGCTGCAGCTATGGCTCTCCTTGCTCAACCTATCGCTTATTCCAGGGATGTCCAAACTTGGGAACTTTGGGCTGGGGAATTCTGGGAGTTGAAGTCCACAAGTCTTAAAGTTCCCAGGTTTGGACATCCCTGGCTTATTCAATTGATGGAGCTGAGGCTGTTCTGTCAGGCTAGTACTCTCTGAGTCCTGATCCTGACCAACTCTTGGCTCTGCGCTTTCCTCTGCCGACTCAAACTGACCCCCTTCCTCTGAATGCACTTCTGGAGAGAGGTCCAGTGTTAGACCCACGAGAGAAGCTATATTTGCTGTTGTTTGGCGATTCATTACTTCATTCCTTCCACATAGAACTAAGAGCAATTTATTTCAGGTGCCTCTCTTCATTCCCCAACTTGAACCTAGATGAGTTGAAGTATCTCTCCTGCCAGGGAAGAAAGCTCTTAACAGAGGACATAATTTCATTACAGCTTTTGGAATCAAGGGTCCCCTTTGCAAAATGTAGTGTTTTGTGTTGCGAGAAAGGAGTCTTAATTCCTTTCATAATGGCACTTTTATGAAACTATTCCTTTTTACCTCTGTTTTTTTCCCCCTGAAGATGTATTGTCCTTTTTTTTCTGGAAGTCTGTGCCAAATGCCTTGCATCATATAATTAAGATTACATTAGTCTGGAATCCTCCAGCATAACTCCAGATAGCCAAATGTGTCCAATATGTTCCAACTGATATTGCCAGTAGGTCCTACTACAAACATTAATAATATTTATATTTATTTTCCCTAAATTCTGTTCCAGGTTTTTTAGCAAAACAACAACAACCCCCCCCCCCAACTGTCTGTTATCTCACTACTACAGTAATACTTCTGATTAGAAGAGCACACTATGGACATGTAGTCAAATTTTCTTTCATTCCCTTTTTCTTCTGAAGTTAAAATGTTGATAATCTATTATACCTTTTTTACTTGAGTTTGAGTTTGAGTTTTATTGATTTTTTATACCGCCCTACTCCCGAAGGACTCAGGGTGGTGTACAGCCAGAATAAAAACAAATGTACAAAAGTTAAAAAAGCTTTTAAAAAACATATTAAATCTTGGACGAAATGTGGAAAAAACCCAAACTAACCCTGATTAAAATTAATAAAAATTAAAAATTAAAAATCATGTTTTATGCCAGCCCGGCTTGTTGAAAGAGAAAGGTTTTGAGACCACGGAGGAAGGTGCGTAGGTCAGGGATAGTTCTTAATTCCAGGGGCAATTCATTCCAGAGTACAGGTGCTCCCATGGAGAAGGCTCTCCCCCTGGGTGTCGCCAGTCGACATTGTCTTGCCGATGGCACCATAAGGAGACCCTCTCTATGGGAGCGTACTGGCCGGTGGGAGGCTCTTGGTGGCAGAAGGCGATCTCATAAGTACCCCGGTCGTACCCCGGTTGTAAAACAATGGTGGTATTCAATTTTTTTTACTACTGGACCTGTGGGTGGGCATGGCATGGCAGGGTGGGTGTGGCTTGGTGGGCATGGCAGGGGAAGGATACGGAAAAATCTTCATTCCCACCCCACTCCAGGGGAAGGTTACTGCATGGGAAGGTTGCTCCCCATTTCCTCCTAATCAGCTCGGATTCAGGAGGCAGAGAATAGACGGGGCATGGCCAGTCAGAGGTGGTATTTACTACTCAAAATTTCTGCTACCGGTTCTCCAGAACTGGTCAGAATCTGCTGAATACCACCCCTGGCTCTGCCTCTAGAGCAGAGCACACCTTTTTTCAAGAAGCAACTGGACTTCCTTGTTTTTCTTTGAAGAAGTTTCACTCCTCATCGAAGAAGCTTCTTTAGCTCTGATTGAAATGGAAGAATGGGGAATGGAAGGATTTGTACTCCTTGCAGACAATTGACAAAAGCACCTTTGGGACAACCATGACCTGGCTGACTGAGAATCTCCATAGACACTCAAGTTTGAAATGTAGACAAAATACATCCCCTCGACTTGGGTGTGACAACCAATTGGTTCAGCACTGGAAAAGGGGTATTAAAACTAAAGGGCATTTAAGTCCCTCGGAAGCACCTGAAATGCCTGTTTTTTCCCCCAGCATCACTATCCATATAATTGCATATCACATATCCTGGGTACGTGTGTTTTTCTGCATGTCAGCTGTAGAGAGAACACAGGAAGCCTTATGTTCACCTGAAGTGGCCGCAATCAATTCCTTCTAAAACCTTCAAGCCCTCGTTTCGGAAATAATAATTTTAAAATGACAGAACTCCTTCAGCACACTGCATGCCAAGAAAAGATCATGCTTTTATGTTGCTGTCCAGAAAAGTGATCATTAATACTCAAGGGTTAATTTGTTACCTCATGGAATAATCCTGTTTAAATCTGCAGTAAGGCAGCCCTGTCCCCCTCCCCCCCCCAACTGCCCTGTGATTCCCTATTCCAGCCCTTGGGCTCCATCTTCTCTTCTTCTACCCAACAGATTCTTTTCATTCTTATGTCTATTCTGTGGGGAAAGAGTAGATACAGAATGCAAATGGAAAAGATCATTTCTGGCATGGTTGCCACCATTGAAAAACTGTCGTTTTCCTGTAAAAACATTTTGCCTTTCTGTTTTTGGATCTCTCCTGCTGCTGGGTCTGTTTTAGTTAACAGAGGAGCAGCTGAGTATGTTATTAAAAAATGGCTTTGCTCAAGCAGGTTACCCTTCTGCTCTATGGACTACCATATTTTTCAGACTATAAGATGCACCAAGATTTCAAAGAGGTAAGTAAGAAAAAAATGTTTTTGCCTTCCCTCAGCCCTGTTGAAGCCTGCAGAGTGCTGCTGGGGGCTGAGGGAAGGCAAAAAAGCCTCAATTTTTGTGAAAAATGGCTAATCCCCCCCCCCCCATTTTTTTGCCATAACAAGGACATTTTTGCCTTGCCCCAGCCATGCTGAAGCCTGCAGAAGGCTGCTGGGGGATGAGGGAAGGCAAAAAAACCCTCCATTTTTGCAAAAAATGGTCCATTTTTTTGCAAAAATGGGATGCGGGGTGGGACTCCGGGCAGCAAATAATGGCTTATTTGGTGTTTAGGTTGCACCAACATTTCCACACTCTTTAAGGGGGGGGGGGAAGGTGAATCTTATACTCCGAAAAATGCAGCATGTGAAGTCCCAGTAAACTTTATTAGAGCACATTCCTGGTTAAGCATTCTGGGAGCTAAAGTACACACATTTAGGATTCAACATTCATAGACGACACCAAGCTGGGAGGGATAGCCAATACTTGAGAAGATAGGCTCAAGCTCCGGAAAGATCTTCTTGATAGACTTGAGCATTGGGCCCTATCCAGCAAGAGGCATTTCAGTTGTGAGAAAAAAGAAGGTCCTGCACATGAGCAGGAAAAACAAAGAGATGCATAGAATAGATGGTACCAGTGGTGGGATTCAGATAATTTAACAACCGGTTCTCTGTCCTAATGATTTCTTCCAACAACCAGTTCACCAAACTGCTCAGAAAGTTAACAACCAGTTCTCCAGAAATGGTGCGAACTGGCTGAATCCCACCACTGGTTGGTACATGATAGCTGTCTTCCAGTCCTTGAGGGGCTGTAACAAGGGAGAAGGGATTGACTTATTCTTTAAAGCACCAGAGGGCAAGACAAGAAGTAACAGGTAAAAGCTTGTCAAAGACAGATCTAACTTAGAAGTAAGGGGAAATTTTATGATACTGAGAGCAATTAATCAATAGAATAGTTTGACTTTTGGAGTTGTGGGTAGAGGTTTTCAAGAATAGCCTGGACAACCATTTGACTGGGAAGATAAAAGGCTCCTGTCTTGAGTAGGGAGTTGGACTAGAAGACCTCCGAGGTCCCTTCCAGCCCTATGATCACACTATTGTAAATGTGTCTTGACTGTTTTCACTACATCCTGCAGACAACCCTGGGAAAAGTTGTGTCTATTTACAGCAATGAAACATCTAGTTGGGATGGGCATTGCTTTATCCTAGCAGAGTGTGGGAACCATCAGAGTAGAAGCTGCCTACCAGTAGCACCATTGGTCTAAATGCTTTCCACAATAGTTAAAAACAAAACATAAATTGCAAATTTTCAAGTATATTCCTGATAAATTGAGATACTTACCCAGAATTCTTTTAAATCATGTATAGTTTATAATGTAAAGTTCATAGAAGTGGCCAATCCAAACAAGAATATTTTTCAATCAGCAGAGTCATTGGGTTCTGCTGGATTGTTTCATTAGTAAAGAGGATTAAGCCTTTTTTTTCTCTGAGAAACTATTAATTCAGAGTAGCAATTATAGCACTTACCTAATTAGTAATATTATGCTCATTGGAATATTTTGAAAGATTAAAAATGGTTGTAATATAAAGAAGGTCCCTTAACAAGAATACAAAAAGATAATTATACAAAGAGCCTTCTTTTCAAGTATCAGACCAAATTAAACAATTAAGAGTTTCATTAACAAGGACCCTAACAAAACATTTTCTTGACAAAAAGCTCTTTTGATCATTGAATAACAGAGGGCTTTTAATGAAGCTGCAGACCTGCGTAGATGGTATCATCATTTAGAATGACGGTTAAAACAGATGAGTTCAAAACACTTCATTTTGTTTTCTATTTCCTTTATTAAGCGTCATTTATACTCTGCCATGTAAAGAAAGGGAAGGAAGAAATGGAATACATTAAAATGAGAATAATGGTTTAAAGGTAAAGCTTACCCTGGCACTTATGTGCTAATCGTTCCCAACTCTAGGGGGCAGTGCTCATCTCCATTTCAAAGTTGAAGAGCCAGCATTGTCCAACGACGTATCTGTTGTCATAGAACCGGCATGACTAAATGCCGAAGGCGCATGGAACGCTGTTATTTTGCCACCAAAGGTGGTTTCTATTTTTTCTACCTGCATTTTTACATGTCTCGAACTGCGAGGTTGGCAGAAGCTGGGAGAAATAATGTGAGCTCACTCCGTTCCACTGTACTAGGGCAGTGATGGCGAACCTATGGCACGGGTGCCACAGGTGGCACGTGGAACCATTTCTTAGGGCATGCGAGGCGTTGCCCTGTCAGCACTAGTGTGCATGTGTGTGCTGACCAGCTGATTTAGGCCTTCTTTTGAGGCCATTTTTTGCCCTCTGGAGGCTTCAGGGAAGTTCCTGAAGCCTCTGGAGGTGGGAAGGGGAGACTGTTTTCACCGTCCCCAGGCTCCTAGAAAGCCTCTGGAGCCTGGGGAGGGCGAAAAAAGCGTGCCAAAAGCAGGGGGTCATGCACATAGCATTATGGGTGTGGCACGCCCACCCATGCCCCCCTGCGCTCCCCCCGCTTTTGGCACGCGAGCCAAAAAAGGTTAGCCATCAATGTACTAGGGATTCAAACCACTAAACTGCCAACTTTTCTGATTGACAGGCTCAGTGTCTTAGCTGAGCTAAAACAATGAGTGTTAGTGAACAGAGGCAAATATACATGTCCCAGGATAATGTTGCAAGATTCAATCTGAATCGGCCACCAGAGATCTATTCTTCTAAACTTTTGGATTCATGCTGGAACTCATCCCCAGGGAATTTTTTTCTTCTTTCTCCTTTCCTTCCCTTTCTCTTCTTTAGGTGTGGCTCAGGCATATGTGAATAATAAAGAATGTTAGACTTTTTAAAAGAAACAAAAGATTGTTGTATGAGGTCCTTGACAAGAATTTTCATTCTCTCTCTCTCTCTCTCTTTATTTCTATTTGTTTTCCTATATAGGTATTGTTGTTGATGTTGTTAGTTGTGAAGTCATGTCCAACCCATTGTGACCCCTTGGGCAATGTTCGTCCAGGCCTTCTTATCTTCTACCATCCTCTGGAGTCAACATATTGATATGGACTAGAAACTAAACGAATAAAATTAGAAGCAGAATGATGTATAATGTTGCCTTCTTGTCTTGGGAGCCAAGATTCTAAACCCAAATTATTTCCTTTAAGCACTAATAGGAATGTAGACTGCTTTCTAAGCCCTGTTAGTGCCTTGGCTTCTTCTGCATCAAGTCGGAGGTAGCCAATCTATGACTTTTTGCGCAGGGGTGGTATACACTTACCTTCCCTACCGGTTCGTAAATGTGACCGTGATCCATGCATGCGCTTTTGGAGAAAAGGGCCTAAATGGGATGCGATAGAGCCAGGTGCAGAGCCACCCATGATTTCTGATTTCCACTATGATTTCCGCTACCAGTTCAGGCGATACATCTCTTTGTTGTTCACTTCCAAAAGTGATAACTAATTTCAGCATGATTTTGATTTTGCCAGCTCATCCAGAGAGCAGGGGAACTGTGAAGGTACTTTCAAATGGCCTAATTTATAAGGAGAGCAACTACCATATTTTTCGGAGTCTCTCTATCCCTCTACCTACCTACCTACTCTCTCTCTCTCCCTACCTATCTATTTTATTTATCTCTATTTCTCTCTCTCTATCCCTCTATATACCTACCTATCTACACACTCTCTCTCCCTCCCTCCCTACTGTATTTCTCTCTCTCTCTCTCTCTCTCTCTCTCTCTCTCTCTCTCTCTCTCTCTCTCTCTCTCTCTCTCCCTCCCTCCCTCCCTCCCTCCCTCCCTCCCTCCCTTCTTCTACCTACCTACCTGCCTCTTCAAAACCTGGGTGCATCTTATACTCCGGTGCGTCTTATACTCCGAAAAATACGGTAACTATTCAAAAAGCATAGGCATAATGGATGCTGGTTCTGTTTTACAGGGCGGGGTGTTCACATTTATTTGTGGAAAGTGATTTCTGGCTTTGCCTCTTTTAATGGTTGGCAGCTATGTTACTATTTTAACTGGGTTTTTAAATCATGCTTTTAGCACGGGTTAACCTTATTTAATACTAGTTTTAATTCTTGGATTGTTTTATTTTTATATTTTATCATTCCTGTGCACGGCCCCGAGTCCCATGTTCGGGAGAGGGGGCGGTATATAAAAATAATAAATAAATAAATAAATAAATAAATAAATAAATAAATAAATAAATAAATAAATAAATAAATAAATAAATAAATAAATAAATAAATAAATAAATAAATAAATAAATAAATTTATGTTTAGGGAAGCCGAGGATGTTCAGATAATAATCCAAACTGATTGGTAGGATTACAGCAACCTTTATCTCTCTGTCCCTCTCTTAACCCAACTCCTTTCTAATCTTCCTTCTTTTTGACCAAAGATAAAGATTAAAAAAACCTAGTAAGGCCACACCTGCAACCAATTTTGGTCACCATAATGCTACAAAAAAGATGTTGAGACTTTGGAAAAAGATCAGAGAAGAGCAACTAAGATGGTCAAAAGTCTGGAGAGTAAAACATACGAAGAATGGCTGCAGAATTTGGGGTTGGCTAGTCTAAATAAAGGGACGCAGTGGCTCAGTAGCTAAGACACTGAGCTTATTAATCAGAAAGGTCGGCAGTTCAGCGGTTCGAATCCGTACTGCCGTGTAATGGAGCGAGCTCCCATTACTTGTCCCAGCTTATGCCAACCTAGCATTCCGTCTCGCCTTTCCATCTTTGAGCATTGGAGTCAGTCTGTCCATTTCTGCACACATCAGTATCTTTTTTATTATTTCTTGTTCCGAGGGAGTCTCTTTATTTTTTCCATTTTTGTGCAAAAACCAGTCTTGACGCCAAATTCTTTTAACTCTCTTGATGATATCGTACTCTTTCATCTGATGTCTGATACATGTGCAAGTCTTTCTATCTTATCTCGTAATGCCGAGCGGGTATCTTTATTTATTTATTAAACTTATAGGCTGCCGTTCTCACTATGGAAGAAACTCTTTTAGATCTGTTACTTTCTGGAATTAGTCCAGCTTCATCTTCATCCAGCTGGTTTAGCAATTCATATCAAACAATGAAGGCAAAGCCATCTGGATTTAAACAGGTCCTCATATCCTTTGTACTCCAGCCAGCCTCATCAGCATTCATATCATCCCCCCGCCCCAATCTCCTTACTGCAACAGAAAGAGAAAATTACTCCATAAGTCATCATATTAAGGATTTTGCATTATTCAAACTGAAATTGGAATTATATAAATCAATTTTGTTTCTGTCTTCAATCTACCTACATCTTGGGTGGCCCTTGTACTCCCCCTCCCAAATTGTGCATCCTTGATTTATGGTAAGTACTTGGGGAGCATTTATTTCTATAGACTAGAGAGCAAGATAGATTCCCTCTTCATCCTCTCTGTCATTATTTCATAGTCATTGCACTAACAGAGCCTCACAATGCTCTTATATTAATGGTTAGTCCTTATTTCCTAATGAAATGGGCCACTCTTAATTAAATGCAATAGAATCAAGGATCGGTGAGCTCTCCATCAGATGAAACGATTTTCACTTATTCTCTGACTCCTTCAGCAGAGGAGTTACTGTCAACAGAAAGATGGACAAATTGCTTAAAATTGGCTGGCGCCACCTGACTGGTGAAACCTGAATCTCAATTGTGCAAAAGTAGATTCCATTCACAACTATAGCTATTGGCTTTTTTTAAAAAGTCCGAGTCACTGCAGATGGCCAGGATTGGATTCCTAACAGAGGTGGTATTCTACCGGTTTGCACTGGTTCACCCGAACCACTCTACGGCATCCCATTTAGGCCCTTTTTTCACCAAAAGTGCATGCGCGAAAGGCTGTGCACATGAATGGAGGTGGTGCATGCGCTCACATTTGCCAACCAGTAGGGAAGTTAAGTGAATACCACCCCTGGTTCCTAAAACACCCCATGTGAACCAAAACCAGGAGGACTCTGTGCTTTTTGAAAAAGGTTTACATTACTTGTTCTAGAAAGGTAACAACAATGAAGACAACACTATTATTTTCCTGGTTAAATATTGATACTCATTAAGTATAATTGGTTGGGGGACTATGGTCTTAAAAAAGGGGAAGAATTGTTTAACACCCATCTCAGGTTCCTTGACTTCACTGTGAAAAGACAAAAAATTAAATAATCTCTCAAATCCGTCTAAACCAGGGATGTCCAAACTTGGGAACTTTAAGACTTGTGGACTTCAACTCCCAGAATTCCCCAGCCAGCTATGCTGGCTGGGGAATTCTGGGAGTTGAAGTCCACAAGTCTTAAAGTTCCCAAGTTTGGACATCCCGGTCTAAACCATCTCAGCTCCTGCTGATCCACGATATGTCTCAAGGTTCTATGTTGTCCCCCATTTTGTTAAACACCAATCAAAACAAAACCCCACTGGTGGTATTCATTTATTACGTTCAGTGGTGGGATTCAAAATATTTAGTACTGGTTCTGTCGGCATGGCTTGGTGGGTGTGGCAGGAGAAGGATACTGCAAAATCCCCATTCCCTCTCCACTCCTGGGGGAAGGATGCTGCAAAATTTTGCTAACCAGCTAACTAAGGTATGTAGGAAGCACACTACAATAGTAATGGGAGATTTTAACTACCCTGACATCAATTGGGAAACAAACTCTGCACCAAGTGGAAGGTCCAACAGGTTCCTAACAAACCTAGCAGACAACTTTGTTTCCCAAAAGGTAGAGAAGGGAACAAGGGGATCAGCAATATTGGACTTAATTCTCACTAACAGAGAGGAAATGATAGAAGGTGTAGAAGCTACAGGAACTTTGGGGGCAAGCGATCATGAAATACTGGAATTCAACATTATGCAAACAAAAGTAGTTGAACAAAGTCAAACTAGAGTCTTAGACTTTAAGAGAGCTAATTTCAATAAACTCAGAGAGAGCTTGGAAAGGATTCCATGGATGAGAATCCTCAAGGGGAAAACAACTCAAGAAGCTTGGGAAATTTTGAAAAATGAGATTATAAAAGCCCAGTCCAGCGCAATACCAATGAAGAAGAAAAATAACAGTTCCCAAAAGAAACCAGCATGGCTGCATAAAGAACTCTCTGACAAATTGAAAGACAAAAAGGATAAATATGAAAAGTGGAAAAAAGGGGACATAACTAAGGCAAAATATCAGCAAATAGCCCGAGCCTGTAAAGATGAAGTGAGGAAAGCTAAGGCTCGCAATGAAGAAAGGCTCGCCAAAAAAATAAAAAATAACAAAAAAAGCTTCTTCCAACATGTTAAAAATAAGAAAAAAGTTAAGGAAACAATTGGTCCACTGCTGGGAGAAAATGGCAAGAAGATGATAAGCAACAGGGAGAAAGCAGAACTATTTAACTCTTTTTTTGCATCTGTCTTTACACAAAGGGATAAAACAGTCCAACCAATCAAAAACAGCACCACAAAAATCAGATTAGGAACACAAGTTGAAATAGGGAAGAAAATGGTAAGTGAGCACCTGTCTGCCCTGGACGAGTTCAAATCACCAGGACCGGATGGATTACACCCCAGGGTTCTGAAGGAACTGGCAGACGAGATCTCAGAACCACTGAACTATATCTTTCAGAGATCCTGGAGCACTGGGGAACTGCCAGAAGACTGGAAAAGAGCAGATGTGGTTCCCATCTTCAAAAAAGGAAAAAAAACAGATCCAGGAAACTATAGACCCATCAGCCTGACCTCAATACCAGGAAAGATTCTGGAAAAGATAATTAAACAACAAATAAGTGAACACCTAGAAGCAAACAAAGTAATAGCCAAAAGCCAACATGAGTTTGTCAAAAACAGATCATGCCAGACGAATCTAATTGCATTGACAAAGTGACAAAATCAGTGGACCAGAGGAATGCTGTTGATATAATTTACCTGGACTTCAGTAAGGCATTTGATAAAGTAGACCATAACCTACTATTAGATAAAGTAGAAAATTGTGGGTTAGACAGCACCACCAGCAAATGGATTCGCAACTGGCTGACCAACCGCACTCAACGTGTAGTCCTCAATGGAACTGCATCTACACGGAAGGAAGTATGCAGTGGAGTCCCCCAAGGCTCTGTTTTAGGCCCAGTACTCTTTAACATCTTCATCAACGATTTGGATGAGGGGATAAATGGGGAACTCATCAAATTTGCAGACGACACCAAGCTGGCAGGAATAGCCAACACTCCAGAAGATAGGCTTAAGATACAGAAGGATCTAGACAAACTTGAACATTGGGCACTATCTAATAAAATGAAATTCAATTGTGAAAAAAGTAAGGTCCTACATATAGGCAAGAAAAACCAAATGCACAAGTACATTATAGGTGGTACCTTGCTCAATAGTAGCAGCTGTGAGAGGGATCTTGGAATCCTAGTGGGCAACCATTTAAATATGAGCCAGCAGTGTGCAGCAGCTGCCAAAAAAGCCAACACAGTTCTAGGCTGCATAAACAGAGGGATAGAATCTAGATCACGTGAAGTGTTAATGCCACTGTATAGTGCCTTGGTAAGGCCACACTTGGAATACTGCATACAGTTTTGGTCGCCATGATGTAGAAAAGACGTGGAGACTCTGGAAAGAGTGCCGAGAAGAGCAACCAAGATGATTAGGGGACTGGAGACTAAAACATATGAAGAACGGCTGGAGGAGCTGGGTATGTCTAGTTTGATGAAGAGAAGGACCAGGGGAGACATGATAGCAGTGTTCCGATATCTCAGAGGGTGCCACAAAGAAGAGGGAGTCAAACTATTCTCCAAGGCACCTGGGGGCAGGACAAGAAGCAATGGGTGGAAACTAATCAAGGAGAGAAGCAACTTAGAACTAAGGAGAAATTTCCTGACAGTTAGAACAATTAACCTCTGGAACAGCTTGCCTCCAGAAGTTGTGAATGCCCCAACCCTGGAAGTCTTTAAAAAGATGTTAGATAGCCATTTGTCTGAAATGGTATAAGGTTCCTGCCCACGCAGGGGGTTGGACTAGAAGACCTACAAGGTCCCTTCCAACTCTGCTATTGTATTATTGTATTATTGTAAAATCTTTATTCCCTCCCTACTTCTGGGGAAGGTTACTGCAAGATCTCCAATCCCTCCCCACCCTACTAACCTGCTTTCCAGCTTCATTCTCCTTTGCAGGGCAACAAAAGAAGACCCAACTGATCAGCTGGGACTTGGGAGGCAGCAAATTTAGTTTCCCTGTGCACCGCTCCGAGTCCCTACGGGGAGAGGAGCGGTCAAGAAATTAAACTATTATTATTATTAAATAGATGGGGGCAGGGCCAGCCAGAGGCAGGATTTGCCAGTTCTCCAAACCTGCTGAAAATTTACGCAACTGGTTCAACAGGCTAAATACCACCTCTGACTACTTTGTAATAGAAAGGCATTGATATGCTACCATCTAAAGGAGCTCTCAGTAGTTCTGAAAATTATTCTCTGTTATGGACCGGATGAGAGATAATACACTGAAATTAAATCCAGATAAGAAATGAGTTGTTGGTAAAGAGCAAGGGAACTCAGGGGTTGAGGTGATATTTATACTCTGGATGGGGCTGCATCCCCCTCAAAGCCCCTGTATCATGGTTTAAAATCCCTAGATGTCATTGGATTTGCTGGTCATAGCTGTGTTAAGGATCTCATTTGCACATCCATTAGCACTGCACCAAGGTCTTCTTGAGCAGGTGATTATTTTAACTTATTTTACATGACGCTTTCTTAAAAAGCATCCAGAAATTGCCCTTGAATAAAATACGCCATCGTGGCTCTTAAGAACAGAGATCACCCAACACTTACAGGGAAAAATCTGTAAGGGTGTCTGAGTGCTTAAATAACATGATAGCAATGTTCCAATGTTTAAGGTAGCACAGTGGTTAGAGTGCAGTACTCAAATCACGTCCCATCAGAGAGGGTGCTGGGTGCTACCTCTGCACACATGCCATAGGTTTGCCATCACGGGTATAGAATGTCCTGCTTGAGCAGGGAGTTGGACTAGAATAGCCACAAGGTCCCTCCTAGCTCTGTTTTTTTATTATTTTATAGGGCTTTACTTCCATCTGCCCCACCCTGGATAATATTGACAGAATTGTGTACAGTAAACTACAGTAAAAGTTCTCTTATCTCTGCATTAAATCATTGAAAAGGATTATGTCACTCTACTTTTGCTCATCAGATTTGTCCATTCACTTCCCACAGGTTACAAAGATGCTGGCTGTGGTTGTAGTCCTTTTTGCCTTGTTGTGGATGCCCTACAGGACCTTGGTGGTCATTAACTCCTTCCTGTCTCAACCTTTCCAAGAACATTGGTTCCTGCTCTTCTGTAGGATTTGCATTTACCTCAACAGTGCCATCAACCCCGTTATTTATAACCTCATGTCCCAAAAATTCCGAGCAGCCTTCAAAAAACTCTGCAAGTGCCAACAGAAACAGCTGGAGAAACCTGCCAGCTACAGTGTAGCCCTCAACTACAGCATCATTAAAGAAACTGAACATTTCAACACTGAACTAGAGGACATCACGGTTACAGACGCTTACCTGTTATCCACAAAAGTATCCTTTGATGATAACTGTGTGACCTCCGAGGTAAGTACCTGAATAACAACTTGAATTATTGTCATTTCAATCAATAGCCATAAAAGAGATCATTGGCATGGCTGAACAATTTTGGATATAGAAGTCTTATAAAGTATATGTCTTTTAATGTTTAGTATATCAAAGTGCAAAAAGATGTCTCTACTACTCGTATTCAAAACTATTTGTTTGCATTTCGGCTCCCAGTTCTAATTGAATAAAAATGAAGATGTATTTGGGTGAAATTATCAAAAGTGAAATGTGTTGCACCAAAGGTGGCAAAGGGGTTGAGCTCTCAGCATAAAGGTTCCTCCCTCGCACATGTGTGCTACTTGTTCCTGACTCTAGGGGATGATGCTCATCTCTGTTTCAAAGCTGAAGAGCCAGCACTGTCTGAAGATGTTTCCATGGTCATATGGTCAGCATGATTAAATGCCCAAGGCTCACGGAGTGCTGTTACCTTCCCACCAAGTTGGTCCCTATTTTTTTACTTCATTTTTACATGCTTTCAAACTGCTAGGTTGGCAGAAGCTGGAACAAGTAACAGGAGCTCACTCCATTACACAGCACTAGGGATTCGAACCACTGAACTGCCGACCTTCTGATCAACAAGTTCAACATCTTAGCCACTGAGCCACCATGTCCCCCGTCTCAACGTAGAATCTTCTCTCCAAGGTCAAGGGACCTCTCTAAGTTCTCACAGTTCACTGTGAAGCATAAGGAAAAACCCCTCTAGGCATCTAGAAATATGATTAAATATGAAACAAGAAGTGCAATTAAAAAAAACATCAACATAACACTTTTCATCCAAGATACTTCAAAACAGCACCTGAGTTCCAAAGAAATTATCAAAATCACTGGGAATAAGGCAAACGAGCAACATTTTTTGCAGGGAAAATCTGTCTGAGAATGTGAGGTAGTCTGGTCTTAATTCCTACAACTTTGGGGAATTTACCTATATTTAGATAGATAGAAGTGACTTTTGCCATAATTTTCCTGAAAGGTTTTTTTTTTAAGCAATGTCTGCCTAAGCAGTAAACGATAGTATTTCACATCCACTTGCAAGCAGGAGCATCCAATGAATAGTATGGTGAAAGCTAATATCAGAAGTTAACTCTGAAGCTGCCTCTGTATCAACTTAAATGCATGGTGGTCTTCCAAAGTGACTCATCCTTCAATTTCTCATTTCAGGTGATGTGAAGTTGGAAAAAGCTGCATCTCTCAGTCCATTTTGCTTTTGTTCTATATGATCTCAGAACAACCTTCGCCAACCTGATGTCCTCCGGATGTATTGAGAAATCAATTCCCAGAATTTTTTTAGCTGGGAGAGTGCTGGGTTAGGCAAGGCTTTCAAAGAGTGACCCACTTCTGAGTCATCCTGCCTATCAATCTAAAAATATCCAAAGTGGTAAATGTCAATATGGTCATACTTATTGAAGCTACCATACTGTATGTTATTTGTGCTTGTTTTGTGGAAGCTTAGAGGTAAACTGCAGATATGTATGCATGCATCCTTAATATTCATTTCCTATCTATATTTGAGTGAGTTGCCCAGTCCCTTTCATGAGACAACTTTAGATGTGATATTTTTGTGACTATCGCTCAGTCATTAAGAACATTGGTGCAATACTGCACTTTATGACAAGCACTGTGTAAATGTGGGAGTGGCTTGCTTGAATGGCCCTATTTTAGTCTCCCAAGCCACATCGTTTTCTCACAGGTCCTATAGTTATATGTAATTATCTCCAGTTGAATTGAACACTGTACCATAGCTATTTGCCACCCAACTGCCAGCTGAGGCTGAAGGACACGGATCACATTGGCAAAATTGGAACCATCTCACTATGGAAGACAGCAATTCCAGGAAAAAAATTCCAATCCAGGCCAAATTCATAAGATCACCTTCCTTCAATATTAAGAAATAGTAATATGTAGCATCTAGGTAAAGGTTCCCCTAGCACATATGTGCTAGTCGTTCCCGACTCTAGCATCTACATCACAATAATTCTTATCTGCTTGCAAGCTGCCTAAACCCTACTTCTCATTTTATTCCAGTTTAGAGAACTAAATTGAACTAGTGTGCAACTTAGCAATGGCACTTAGACTTATATACCACTTTGCAGTGCTTTACAGCCCTCTCTAAGCGGTTTACAGAGTCAGCATATTGCCCCCAAACCATCTGGGTCCTCATTTTACCCACCTCGGAAGGATGGAAGGCTGAGTCAACTTTGAGCCTGGTGAGATTCGATCTGTTAAACTGCTGGCAGCCAGTGATCAACAGAAGAAGCCTGCAGTACTGCACTTTAACCACTGCGCCACTGTGGCTCATAATATGGCTGGAGATAAAGCAGGGGTGTCAAACTCACATCATCACCACAGCATCACATGGCGTATCGGGATATCCCCCCCTTCACTAAACCGGACTGCGTGTGGCCAGTGTATGACACTGGGAGTTTGACAGCCCTGATATAAAGGATTTTTTCCCTCCTTTTCACAATGTTACAATTCTGGGTCAGTCAAGTAAAATTAAATGGCACTGTAATATTCTTTCCTCAACTTCTTGAATGGCGGTGAGGGGAATATGTCGACATCAATTGCACTGTTTCCTCCAGCCCAACTTCATAATTCAACTCTAAAGTTTTCTTGCCCTGGTAGAACATAACACAGACTATTGTCAGAGCAGTAATCAGTGAATTCTTTATTTTTCTTTCTCTTCCTACTGAGCATCACCAACCAGCTGGAAAATTGACTGCCAATTGTTCTTCTGAATTTAGGCATCATGTCAACCCTCTCCCAAAAGAAACAAGCTGCAGAAGCTATGGTAGGTGTCCATCACTCCTGTCACTAAAGGCAACATGATCATGCAGGACTACGTCTCATGCCCAGGCAGAGAGACGGCTTTTTCATAGTGGATTTGCACATTGAGAAGAACATGAGAAGTCTTGACCATCCTGAACTCATGCCCAAAGTGACCTACAGTAGATTGTCTCAACGGCATGTTTTAGGTCAAAAGAAGAAAGAAAACACTACTTCCATAGTCAATTAAAACTAAAGGTTTTCTAGGCAGAAAGTTAGACAAAAGTAGCATCAGGAAAACACATATCTCAAAGTTAAGCAGGACATAAAGAAGCAAGCAGGATATGAAGACAGACACTGACTGGGTAATAATTTCCATTTAATTGAAATGTCGTGTTTCCAACTCAATATGGACAATGTCCTCGATGTTTCCCTATCTGTTAAAATCAAAGCAATTTTAAGTCGTCAACAAATAGACAAAATAGCACAGCATGGATTATGAGCTGATTTAGAACTCCTTTTTCATGGTATTTTAAGGTTCTATGTAGAAGACTATTCAAAACTGATATCTGTACGCTTAAATTTACAGCTGACATTACCACATTTGATATCTGAAATGCAGACATATTACTGAATTGATCAAAGGATGTCTTATAATGCTCCAATAAGTGAAGGGATCAGTGTCATGGATAGAATCCTAAAGTTGGAAAAGGCCTTACGGGTTACCTGATCCAACTTCCTATTTGAAACAGGAAATTCAAATTTTCATCAGCCCTTACTTGTGAATGACTAATCTCTGCCAGAAGATCTCCAATGATCTACTCTTGGATCAATAAGAAATTTGTCTCAACAAACAAACAAAATCTCTTGTAAATTAAGCTCATTAGATTTGGACCCATCATCCTAGGGCAAGGGAGTGCTATCCCTCTTTATATGGTGAGACCTGAATCTAATTTCATACTTTTGAGACCCAAGGAGCCCATTGGCAAATAAAATTGTGCACAGCATCTACCAAATGAAATGGGTGGAAGAATGGTTCCCAAATTCAGTGATCATGATGGATTGCTATTCATCGTACTATTTTTGGAACATATGTGTGCAAAAGCAGGATATCAATAAATGAAAATGATGCCCTAAACTAGACCATTTTGAAAGTGGTACATTTGCTGTGGGTATTCTATAACATGATTTTATTGTATCAGCTTGACTTGGTATTGTTTAAATGTGCTTTGCCAACAATTGGAAATGCAATTTATCATGTATGCACAACTGTGCATACCAAGTGGGCAAAATTGTAGTAGTTTGGTATGAAAAAAAATGGCTTTTTTCAAAGTGATGCTCTTATATCTGTTCCTAATTTATTTTATTATCAGCAAGCATGTGATAGTATCTGGTAAACAAATTGTCCCTATTTGCTTTAAATATTCTTGTTCTTTTGAATGTTTGTGAAATTAATCTTTTTATAGTGTACAGGTTTTTAATAAGGTTGGAATGAATTTATGTGGCTGCTTCTTGCTTGTATTTATACAATCGTATATTGTAGTGTAAAAGAAAATGCTATCTCAAAATATTTGAATGCTTGCTTGCTATTGTGGCAAGGAAAATATTGTGAAGTAGTGTCTAAAGAATTAATTGAATATAGTATGCTCAGATATATTGGATTTATCTCCCATATTCTGGTTAGGGATTATCAGAATTCTGCTTGAATGTACAACTGAATGTTACATGTTTGGAAAGGGCCTAAGTGGGTAATATAAAAATTGTTCAAGACAAAACATTGTGGTGAATTTGTTTACCAGTATGCTCAGTAATAGGTTGCAGATATGTAATGTGAATTTATTTTCTATGGCACTGAGAATATAGTAATTAAAATAAAATAAACTTTCAATGTGGAAATCCTTGAAAGTTCAAATGATCAATGTCAGGAAAAGGAATATTTTTAGTCCTCAAATTATTCTGCTGAAAAATGGCATTCTTTTCCACTTGGGTAGATGCTTACTCTTCTTTACTGAGGAAGGTTGCATCCCCTGGTCCTAATTTTGCCAAACGTCATCTCAAAGCTTAATCAGTACAGTCTCCATGCTGAACTTCATGTAATACTGATAATCTACTTCTTCTAAGGGTCCTCTGAAGTTGGAATGAAATGCTACCAGTTCGGACTTGTTCACCCAAATCGGTAGTAATTTTTTACTGCCAGTTCAGGAGAACCAGTATTTCAGACTATCAGCTGTAACGCGCAATTTATATTAGCTAGAATCATCAGATTTCCTGTTTTCTAGCTAAAATTGCACATCACAGCTGATTGTCAGAAATTGAAGGTCATGCACATGTGCTCACATTTGCGAACCGGTACCAAAGGTAAGTTGATTTCACCCCTGGGTGAAAGTTACCACTTTCACTACCATATTCCCCCAAAAGGGCTGTCTAGAAACAGGCTTAAAGTTGCCCAAAAAACAAGTGGTTCTCATTCAGTGATCACAAGTGGTATCTGCAACTCAATTTAGAGTGAAGCAGTATTAAGTTAAAACATCATGGCTTTACAATCTTACTTCAGCTTTCCTTAGTTTTACAGACCTGCAAAAGTCATGAGTGTAAGGACTGATCGCAAAATTACTTTTTCATCACTAACTGTGAAGAATCACTAAACCAGGCAGTCCCTAAATGAAGACTGACTGTAGTTGGATCAAGGGATGGCTTCTTAAGAGCCATCTCTTGATCCAAACCAGTGTTGATAATTGCTCAGATTCAATTCCTGATCACCTCACAGAAACCTTAGTCAGCCATAAGGGACATCAACATAGGTGGTAGTCAGCCAGTTCTGACAGATTCTGGAGAACCAGTAGAGGAAATTTTGAGAGTTCAGAGAACTGGCAAATAGGCTGCCCCTGCCCTGCTGCCTCCCAGCCTCCCAGCTGATTTTCTTTTGTTGCCCTGAACAGGAGAAACGAGCTGATTATTGGGGTGGGAGGGAATGAGGATTTTGCAGTATCCTTCCCCTGCCATGCCCACAGAGCCACGCCCACAAAAACCAAGCCACGCCAACAGAACTGGTAGTAAAAAAAATTAACCCCAATTCCTTTTTTTCTGGATATCCCAAATAATTTCATGAGATGAAGTCCTAATCAACTCCATTGGCATTCACAGCTAGAGGTCATAGTGGTTTGGATCAGGGCATTTTATATGCTAAATAAGATGAGAATTCTTAAAGTCAGGTTTTTCTTAGCAGTTCTCCTTCCCGAGGAAGGAATGTGTTGTTCATTGGCACTCAATAAATATGACAAGTGAAAAATACGTCATTCTCACCTCCTGCATCACCACGGCATAGGCTCTAATATGAGGTCTTACCAGTGACCAGTTGGATTTGAAAGGAGACCTTCTTCCACCTGCAACTTCAAGCGTTTCCTCTGTCTCACAGAATCATACTTCTAAGTCCTTCAGAGAATCAAGGAGTTGCATTAAATTGTGAAAAAGCAGAGTCCATTCTGGTGCAATTCATATTTCTAATGCAATAGGCAACCACCATATTCTCAGGAAACTTCCTAAACCTCTTCTGGAAACCCTCAATATAAATTAAGCACCTGAGTCCATTAGCTTCTTTATGGGTACCACTTTAGAGACACAAGAAAATGAGACATTCACCTCAGCTCCATTTAATTCAGCATTGCCTACACTCACAAGTAACATATTCTCTAAATTAGGAAAAGGGTTTTTCATAACTCAAACCAGACTACTTGAGGGCTTCCCAAAAACTCAGTTTGATTCAACGCATGAGATGTAAGTCTATTTATGTATTATGTTTTATACATTAGAGTTTCTGGGTGAATTTGGCATTATGCACAATGGAGGAATGGTTAGTGAAGATGATGGAACATGCCGATATGACTTAATTGACTTATTTGATCAGAGAAAATGTCATATGTTTGTTTATTGCTGACTGAAAATTCCATATGGACTTTTCATGTGAAACATCAAAAAATGAACTTATGGTTTTGATAAATAGACAGACTAGATAATACAAAGAAGAAGGTTGTTCTGTATCTATAGAGTAAAAGATAAATTTATAATTGTATTTAGAATAGAATAGAACAGAACAGAACAGAATAGAATTCTTTATTAGCCAAGTGTGATTGGACACACAAGGAATTTGTCTTTGGTGCGTATCTTCTCAGGGTACATAAAAAGACAAGATACATTCATCAAGAATCATAAGGTACAACACTTAATGATAGTCATAGGGCACAAATAAGCAATCAGGAAACCATCAATATAAATATAGATCGTAAGGATACAAGCAACAAAGTTACAGTCCTGCAGTCATAAGTGGGGCGAGGGGGGGGGATGACGGGTGATAGGAACGATGAGAAGACTAATAGTAATAGTAATGCAGCCTTCGTGAATGGTTTGACAGTGATGAGTGGATTATTTATTTAGCAGAGTGATGGTGGGAAAAAACTGTTCTTCTGTCTATTTGTCTTGGTGTGCAATGCTATATAGCCTTGTTTTGAGGGTAGGAGTTGAAACAATTTATGTCCAGGATGCGAGGGGTCTGTAAATATATTCACAGCTCTCTTTTTGACTTGTGCAGGTCCTCAATGGAAGGCAGGTTGACAGTAATTTTTTTTTCTGTAATTCTGATTATTCTCTGAAGTCTGTGTCTGTCTTGTTGGGTTGCAGAACCAAGCCAGACAGTTATAGATGTGTTATAGAACTGTATCAGCAGATCCTTGGGCAGTTTGAGCTTCTTGAGTTGACGCAGAAAGCACATTCTTTGTTGTGGTTTTTTGATGACGTTTTTGATGTTCGATGTCCATTTTAGGTCTTGAGATATGATAGAATCTAGAAATTTGAAAGTCTCTACTGTTGATGCTATGTTGTCTAGTTTTGTAGGAGGTGGTAGCATGGGAGGGTTTCTCTTAAAGTCTACCACCATTTCTACGGTTTTCAGTGTGTTCAGTTTCAAATTGTTCTGGCTGTACCACGAGGCTAGTTGTTCAACCTCCCATCTGTATAATTGCTGTAAAGCAAATCAGAAACTACTACTTTATTCTTTTTTCTTTTAGTTATTTTCCCCTTTCTTGCACTTCTCATATTAAATTGAGATATACAATTTGATCTCTAAACATGCTGGGTGAGACAGGATAAAAAATAAACTATATTTTGTTTATATTAACATTTCATTATCATTAATATGATTACTTAAATGTTATTAATATGATTGTATCTTTCTGACACATAGAATCTTAGCATTAGAAGGGATACTTAGGCTATGAAATTCTGCCATCTGCTTCATGTATAGTCCAAATTAAAGTATCTCTGAGTTACTCAGCAAGGCAGAATTGCTACGTTTTTGAGTAATGGTCTCTCTGTCTGTCTGTCTCTGTCTCTGTCTCTGTCTCTGTCTCTCTGTCTCTGTCTCTCTGTCTCTCTCTCTCTCTGTCTCTCTCTCTCTCTGTCTCTCTCTCTCTCTCTCTCTCTGTCTCTCTCTCTCTCTCTCTCTCTCTCTCTCTCTCTCTCTCTCTCTCTCTCTCTCTGTGTCTGTCAACAATAAAGCACAGACAAGTATGATGTTTTTTCAGGATTTTAAGGAGGGATATTATATTCTTAGTTTACATTCCAAGTTTCTTTCATCTCTCCTTTTAAGATTTTCCAGTCTCCTTATCACCCTGTTTGCTCTTCTACGAATGTTCAAAGATTATCTAAATCCTTTTAAAAGTGTGATACTTACATTCAGTACTTCCAACAGAGCGACTGCCTTACATTCTTGAAGTTTCACTTCTCCAGTGTTAAATAGTACATGAATGAACACTGGTAAATAGGGATGTGGCGGCTCAGTGGCTAAGATGCTGAGCTTGTCGATCAGAAAGATTGGCAGTTGAGTAGTTCAAATCCTTAGTGCCGTGTAACTTGTCCCAGTTTCTGCCAACTTAGCAGCTCGAAAGCATGTAAAAATGCAAGTAGAAAAATAGGGACCATCTTTGGTGGGAAAGTCACAGCATCCACATGACTTTGGACAGCGCTGGCTCTTCGGCTTTGAAATGGAGATGAGCACTGCCCCCTAGAATCAGGTACGATTAGCACATATGTGCAAGGGGAACCTTTACCTTTAAAGACTGGTAAAAGTCATCTTTTCCTTTACCATTAAATCTCTCTTCCTGGTTTTCTATCCTTTGTAGCTTAGATCAAGATATTGAAGTAGCAGCCCTGACACCATTTTTCTTCTATTTTCTGCCCTGTTTCTCAAACAGCCATCGGCTATTAATAATTCAACTGCTACTTGTTCTGTTCTCTCATTAAATCCATTTTTGGAAAAGCTCTGATCTAATCTCCATGACTTTTCATTTGCATAGTTTATCTGGCTATGGAAAATTACTTAGGCTAAGTGACTGAAATATTATCCATGATTAACTCCTTTTGATATTTTGGTTCCCATAAAACATGCCAGCAGCTCCCCCAAAAATCATTTTTTCACTTATATTCCTCTAATTAAACATCAGAAGAGTAATTTCCTGTCCTGTTTGACAACAGAACTAAACAAAATAAAGTTGTAGTGGAAGCCTGAAAAAGAGTTAACAGAATAACAGAGTTGGAAGGGACCTTGGAGGTCTTCTAGTCCAACCCCCTAATCAATCAGGAAACCCTATTCCATTTCAGACAAATGGTTGTTTAATCTCTTCTTCAACATCTTCAATGTTGGAGCACGCACAATTTCTGGAGGCAAGTCATTCTACTGATAAATTGTTGTAACTGTCAGGAAATTTCTCTTTGGTTCTCTCCTTGATTAGTTTCCATCTGGTATTTCTTGCCCTGCCTTCAGGTGCTTTGCAGAATAGGTTGACCCCCTTTTCTTTGTGGCAGGCCTTAGATATTGGAACACTGTTCTCATATCATCCTTGGTCCTCCTTTTCATTAAAATACACATACCCAACCTTCTTCATATGTTTTAGCCTCCAACCATTATCTTTGTTACTCCTTCTTAACCTCAAAGCCCAGGAAAAAGCTTATGGCCCTTATTTTATCCAGACAAATAATGTAGCATCACCCACTTGGCATTATCTTCTTGTCTCCTGCCCTTTTTTAGCCTTTTCCCATGTTTTCCCATCAAAAGATCATCTGCTCCTGTAGATTGTTTTAGTAAAGGGCTGCCAAATCTGGGTCGTCATGGAGGCATCACGTGACATATTGGGACTCCCAATATGCTAAATCAGGCGTGGGCAGCGTGTGATACATCTGGCCTGTGGGCCGCAAGTTTGACAGCCCTGTTTTAGTAGAAACAATAAGCTGGCAGCTATTCCAAATAGGAAGATAGGACTATTTTCTATCCTAAAAATTAGGTAGAAATCCAGATTTGACCTAACATCTTTTCTCTTCTAGAAAGAAGAGATTTAAACAGTTCAGAGAAATCCTCCTAAATCAATCCATTGACGAATGGATGCTAGAATATGGTTTTATTCCATTTCTAAGATTGTGTATATTAACCCCTTGATTTCTTGACAAGGAACCCTACTAACGGTGCTTATTATGAATCTTTCTTGCAGGATTCAATTCTGCAGTTAGGGGCTTAATACATATTATTATTTTAAACCTAGCAATTCTTTTATCAAATGGACAGTCACTTATAACCACTTGACTGCCCAGAAATAATGGCTCTTTTCCTACAATAAATGTGAACTACCATGTATGCAAATATGTAAAAGAATTTAAGCCTCATTGAATTCATTCACTCACCCTTTAATTGAAACTATGCAAATATTCATATTCCTCTTGCTTCAAACCTATTCTCTTTTTCAAACACATGCTTAGGTATTGTCCTTAAATATAATGAAAATTCCATTTGAAAATATGTGCAATGAAATCTTTTAAAACAACAAATAACTTTGTTTAATAATGTTTTGTGAATTCACTTTGGAAATTCAACTTAAAGGTGACCCATGCAAATTTCCATGCTGATTGGAAAAAGCGAAATAAATTATATGCCTCTAATTTGGAACTTGCTGAACTGATTCAGTGATTTATATTTGTATAATTCCATCTGAAAATCTGAAACAACCGACAACTTAAGCGCTATACAATTTATTTCATTAACAGAAATGTGCCAGAGGCTCATTTCATGAAATCGGATAGCCTAGATTTCATGAATGATAAAGAAAGTACAGCGTCCTATTTCAAAATGATAGAATTATTTTGAAGCCTGGGTAATTTTAACATATCAAGTGGTCGTCGACTTACAAAAGTTACAGTGGCGCTGAAAAAAAGCAAGTTATGATCGTTTTTTACTTATGACTCCCTGTGGTCATATGTTCAAAATTCAGATGCTCAACAACTGTCTCATATTTACAACGTTTGCAGTGGCCCGGGGTCACGTGATCACCTTTTGCAACCTTCTGACAAGCAAAGTCAATGGGGAAGCCAGATTCACTTAACAGCTGTGTTCTTAATTGAACAACTGCAGTGATTCACTTAACAAGAAAGATCGTAAAATGGGGCAAAACTCCCTTAATAACTGTCTCACTTAGCAACAGAAACTTTATGCTCAATTGCCGTCGTAAGCCGAGGGCTACCTGTATATTGAGTTTATTTACAGCCAGTTGTGTTGCTGCCTCATACGGATACAGGAAATAATTGCACTCCATCATTCCAATAGAACTTTTTAATGTGGTCGATATCAAGAGATAAACAATATTCTTTCACTCTACTTCTTATTTATAAAGAGCAATCCAAACTTTGCCTTGCCCAAAGGATTTTGAAATGACACCTGAGAAGTTGTCAGCTAGTGATAGAGAAATAGTGTGTAAGGAGTTATTCCCTGCCTCCATCTTGTTCCAAAAGTAATAACAAACTGTCCTTTCTCTGAACTGCTTTTCATTGATTATTTCATGCTGGGTTTGCAGAAAAGAAAAAGAAATGAGGAAAATCCAGACTTGATGTTCTTTGCCTGAATACGCTAAAAGGAGTTGGCAACGTTTGAAAAATAAAAGTTCTTTTCTTGATGGTTGTCTGCAAATACAGATCTCTGACTATTGGTGGGGATATTTTCGCGGCTTGTTTTATAACTTAGTTGTGGGTTGTATAGGAAGCTTAAGATATAGTGTTGCACAAATCCAGAGGTGGGCTGCTGGGGGTTCACAGGGGTTTGGGAGAACCTCTAGCTATGATTCTGTGCAGTTTGGAGAACCCCCAAATCCCACTCCTGGCTGGCCCTGCCCACCCTGCCCCTCTCAAGAGTCTCCATGCAGCCCGCTTTGGATGCAGGTAAGTGCAGGTTGCATGTGGAGGCTCGGGGAGGGTGAAAAATGGGCCTACTGGAAGCTCAGGAAGGCCAGAAACAGGCCCATTTTCAGTCTCCAGAGAACCTCCAGAGTCTGGGGAGATCATTTTCGCCCTCCCGGAGGCTCAAGGAAAATCTCTGGGGCCTGGGGAGGGAAAACGTCCCCTCCCCTGCCATGGTGCAGGAGGCCGACTAGGCCATGCCCACCATGGCCACACCCACCCAGCAACTGGGCAGAGAACCCCTTGCTAAAATTTTTGAAGCTCACCCATGCACAAATCACACAGTAATCTCCATTTTCATTAGTGGTTTAACCTCATATTTTCATGGGCCTTTTTTTTTGGTAAATTGGTTGATTATCATCAAGCATGATGATGTTATAGTATTTGATTTGTATTTTGATGTTCTTGTATTTGACTTCATTCATTTTCTTGGGAAAATATATTGTAGTCTTTTCCTCTGCTTGTATAAGAGAGTTAAATTAAATACCTGGGTTGGCATACATTAATCGTGCTTAATCATACACTGAAATCAGTAAAATGTACATTGGTTAAACACAACTATACCGGGAGCCATTGAACAATATTTCAGTTTAATTACATTGTAAATCACAGATGTAAAGCTTTCTCGTTTTTAATCAAAAGTAGTTTGTGGATGTAATTCATATATACTTGTTTGTAGTGGGCTTTTTAGAGTCATTACTTAAGCTAAGTAGCCATATAATTCCTGTAGTTCTAAAGGGTTAGGGGTGCAAGGGTCTTGTAACTTGACAGCTTTAAGACTTGGACACTTCAATGCCAGAATTCCTTAGCCAACATGACTGGAGGAGGAATTCTGGGAGTTGAAGTCCACAAGTCTTAAAGCTGTCACGTTTGAACACTCCTGGGTTGTTGTTTTTTCTAAAGGGTTAGGGGTGCAAGGGTCTTGTAACTTGACAGCTTTGTAATTTGAAGACTTGCGTACTTCAAATGCCAGAGTTTCTGAGCCAACATTTTGGTTGCTAAGCAAGAGCGTTGTTAAGTGAGTTTCACCACATATTTCAAGTTAGTCACACCCGCCCAGTCACATGACTGCCAAGCCACTCCCACCAGGTCACATGACTGCCAACCCACTCCCACAAAACAGGTAACACCTACAGATGAGGTTCTAAAAAGTTGAAACCCACCACTGGAGAGAACCAAACTAGAATTAAGGAGAAATTTCCTGGCGGAACAATTAATCAGTGGAATTACTTGTCTCCAGAAGTTGTAGGTACTCCAACACTGGAGGTTTTTAAGCCATTTGTCCATTTCAACCATTTCAGAAGGGTATAGGGTCTCTTGCTTGTGCAAGGAGTTGCATTAGAAGACTTCCAAGGTCTCTTCTGAGTCTGTTATTCTGTTATTTTGTCCCAGACTGAGCTGACTGGACTGAGTCACGATAATCTATTTCCTCTAGGATTCTCGGGAACTATTGTTTGATCACATTGTCAAAAACCTTCTCCCCCCCCCCCCAAAAAGTTGAAGTTATCCCGATTTATGGGGCATAAATTGTGCAGAATCTGTTGCTAAGTAACGGTTTCTTGAGAAGGGGTGGCATCACTGCCATTTTCAAGGCTGAAAGAACTTCTGCCAAAGAAGCAGATACCACCTCAGGTATCCAAGTTCCCAAGGTCAACTCCCAAGTAATCCTAACAATTTGTGGGGCAAAGGAAGGGCTGGAATCTAATGAACAAGTGGCTGAGCTGACAGCCCAAAGGACTGTTTCCACTTCATCTGAGGTCACAGACTCAAACTCATTCCAAATAATTCCACAAGGTCATGTCTAATATACATGTTGAGAGAGAGAGAGAGAATAAATCACAGCAAAGAAAGCCAGCCACTACACTAGGGGTCAGCAACTTGTGGTTCTGGAGCCGCATGTGGCTCTTTCATTCCTCTGCTGTGGCTCCCTGTTGCTGGTCATCTCCACAATTAATAGGGCTTTCTGTTAGGACAAGCAGAGGAAAAAGGATGCCACTCTAGGAGGAGACTCTATGGTGGGGGGGGAACTGGACTTCCAGTCGGCTCCAGAATTGAACGGGGGACTTCTGGTTAGAACCTTTGTGGCTCTTTGAGTGTTTAGGATTGCTGCCTCTGTACTACACAATACTGCTTTATGTTCTTATCAAGTCTACCGATCTTCAGAGGAGGAAAATGGCATGAAATACGAGGACATGCATTATATTAATTTTTGAGATATTACAAAGGTCAGTGAAGTGCACTGAAGCACTATCTTTTTGACTAAATGGATTCAAAACCTAATTTCTCTAACAAGGATTTGTAATAAGAAGACAAAATGTCACATGAATCATTCACTGTGTCACTGTTTGGGAATGAGACTAACCTAATCTATTACACTACGGTTCTCAGTCATGAACTTCCATTTTATATATTGCCTTTCAGAACTAGCCTACATTTCTGCTTAGGAGAGTGTATTTTACAGTGGAAGCAAATATAGTTTGGATCCATAAGGTATTGCTTGGAAAACTCTTCCATATTTACTATGGAAGTGTATGAGAAAGACTATACCGTATAGGTTTGGTCACCCAAATATTTTGAGTTATAGCACCAGATGCCATACCCAGCATCACAATGACTGAGAGATGAAGCCGTAGTTCAACAACATCTGGAAACCTATATTTCCTCTTCTTCTGTTACAAAATGTACTTTAATCAGAGGCGTACATGAAATGTTACAGTTAAGCTACAGTTATATTATTTGGATGTTCTACAGTTGATTTAGCAATTCTTGGAAATGTATTCAGGAATTATTTCTCTACAGAAACTTCTATAAAAGCATGACGATAAACTGGCTGGATGACAACGATAATGACATGAGAAGTAATTGGAACTAGAAGGACATAATTTAATGAAATTGATAGAATACCTAGCATATGGTAGGGACGTAGTGGCTCAGTGGCTAAGATGCTGAGTTTGTCGATCAGAAAGGTCAGCAGTTTGGCGGTTCGAATCCCTAGCGTCGCGTAACAGAATGAGCTCCTGTTATTTGTCCCAGCTTCTGCCAACCTAGCAGTTCGAAAGCATGTAAAAATGCAAGTAGAAAAATAGGAACCACCTTTGTTGGGAAGGTAACAACATTCCATGAGCTTTCGGGGTTTAGTCATGTTGGGCCCCTGACCACCGAGATGTCTTCAGACTGCGCTGGCTCTTTGGCTTTGAAACAGAGATGAGCACCGCCCCCTAGAATCAGGAATGACTAGCACATATGTGCGAGGGGAACTTTTACCTTTACCTAGCTAGCTGATACAGAGGCAAGTTTTAATACGCAGATACCAAGTGATTTTTTGTTGTCCCTTTACAACTAAACAAAATATTACAACATGAAAATCTTTCTTCCCATTCTCTGAAGGTTTTCCTTCTTTATAATTTTTTCCCCTACCATTCTAATGTGCTTTAGGATTTTTTTAAATGGTGTTGTGAGATGGTAGAAGGTTAACAGAGAAAGTATTGAGAAAAAACTAGACTCCCAGGAAATCTTAAGGACTAGTAATTCACTAGAAGAGGTAAGGCTTTTCAGATTGACCTCTGAATCCCTTCTGTTATTCTGTAATTCTGTAATCTGCTAATCAGAACTTTTGTGATTAGATTTCTTGAACGCGCATATACTTTTGTGTCCAGGTCAAGAATTAGAATTCTTGAAGGATCCAATTTGGGATGGCCCCTGGGACCAGAGAGTTAGTCCTTGGAGCTTTCAGATTCGTGCTGAAGGCCATCTTCAGGGAACTTCTCTCTCAGAAAGAGAAGGTCCCTAAGGATGGGCTACAGCAGGAGTCAGAAAGCTCAAAAGACTAAATCTCTGGTCCTGGTGAGCAAGCCTGAGTAGAGGGAGGGTACAGCCGGTACATTGTTCCGGGACCCATGGAGCTAAAAGAGGGCCCATGAAAGGATTTTTTAAAATTGATATTGTTTCATTATTGTTTATATACTAATGTGTATTATTGTTTTTATGATCTTTTACAGACGTACCTGTCCTCTTTTTAATATATTTGCAAATATGTGTGAATGTAATTAATAAATGTACAATTATGACATTATTGACTTATGTGTCCATGTCAGTGGTGGGTTTCAAATTTTTTAGAACCTACTCTGTAGGTGTGGCCTATTTTGTAGGCGTGGCTTGGCAGTCATGTGACAGGGTGGGAGTGGCCACCTTTTAAAATGTGGTGAAACTCATTTAACAACGCTCTTGCTTAGCAACCAAAATTTTGGACTCAATTGTGATGATAAATTCTTTCTTTCTTTCTTTCTTTCTTTCTTTCTTTCTTTCTTTCTTTCTTTCTTTCTTTCTTTCTTTCTTTCTTCCTTTCTTCCTTTCTTCCTTCCATCTTTCCTTCCTTCCTTCCTTCCTTCCTTTCCTTCCCGTTGGGTCACTGGCAGCGGCGGGCCAGATTTACTTCCAGGTACGCCGGTGGAACCCCCTCTCACCGGTTCTCTAAATTTCACCAACGGGCTCTCGCGAGTAGGTGCGAGCCTGCAGAAACCCACCACTGGTCCATGTGTAGGTGAGGGGAGCCATATTAGTCTTGTTCCAGCACTTAATAATCTTCTCGGCGGTCCTGCTGATAACCAACCCAGATTGGATCTTTCAGCATTATCCTGGGACCCATATGTATATTTGGCTTCATGATTAGAATTCTTTTTTTTCTCCCTTCTTTTTGTGAATCAGAAGCCATCAGGATCTCATTGGGAAAACAATTAAGACCCTTAGAATCCCGATCAAGGGTTTCAGAGGGTTTCCCGATCAACATTCCAGAGTAAATTATAAATAGGATCTTCATTTTATAAAGACCTCTGAGCAAAATAGGTTTAATCTTTAAATGTAAGCAAAGCTGACAGAAGTGGCAGACATCTCTTAAACATTTTCTATGCACCACAAAATGCCCAGCTGTTTGATCCAGGAATGATTAAAAACAAAGCCAGGAGCTCAGCTGCACCTGTTCGTATTGTAATAGACAGCAGAAACATAGCAACAGTTAAGGGTTTGAGAAAATCTAGTTTAATCACCAATGTACATGCAGGCCTTCCACCCCCTCCTCCCTATAGTGAATTTATGCAGCATCAACTAACTGGCTTCTGTCCACTCAGGGAGGGAAAGTCCTATCATAAAGAATTAGTCACAATTTTAACATGATTTTCAGTCTAGTTTATAGTTGCCAAATTATCCCTGTTTCTTTTTCGTTCTTCTTTAATTCATAATGGAGTATGGGTACTCAGCTATCACCTCAGCCTGATAAATGTTCTCCCATTGTAGGTGTTCCATGCCTGGTTTTATGGTGTTTGTTGCACTGGTGTATTGATCATCTTTGACTTTGAGTGTTGATGCTATGTTGATTTTTGGTCAGTAGTTCCCATATCAGTAGCTGATGGATTTCTAGAAAATTGTCTGTCTGTCTACCTATCATCTACTATCATCCATCCATCCATCCATCCATCCATCCATCCATCCATCCATCCATCCATCATTTCTCTGTCATCTCTCTATCACTTCTATCTATCTATCTATCTATCTATCTATCTATCTATCTATCTATCTATCTATCTATCTATCTATCTATCTATCTATCTATCTATCTATCATCTCTCTCTCATATCTCCCTCTCATTCTCTCTCTCTCTCATATCTCCCTCCCCCCTCCCTCTCTCTCTCATATCTCCCTCCCCCCCTCTCTCTC
Organism: Rhabdophis nuchalis; assembly: GCA_039707465.1. NCBI lineage: Eukaryota > Metazoa > Chordata > Lepidosauria > Squamata > Natricidae > Rhabdophis > Rhabdophis nuchalis. The sequence continues at coordinate 200,617,203 of CM077645.1, forward strand.
ATATCTCCCTCCCCCCTCTCTCTCTCATATCTCCCTCCCCCCCCTCTCTCTCATATCTCCCTCCCCCCTCTCTCATATCTCCCTCCCCCCCCTCTCTCTCATATCTCCCTCCCCCCTCTCTCTCATATTTCCCTCCCCCCTCTCTCTCATATCTCCCTCCCCTCCCCTCTATCTCTCATATCTCCCTCCCCCCTCTCTCTCTCATATCTCCCTCCCCCCTCTCTCTCTCATATCTCCCACCCCCCCTCTCTCTCTCATATCTCCCTCCCCCCCCCCTCTCTCTCGTCTGGTGCATCTAAGTTCCCAATTTTACATGTGTCCACTTAGAATTCTGCTCACAATGAAAATGTAGATTCAGTTTAAAGCTTATATAGGCCAAGATTTGACTTTATATGCATTTTATGTACACTGCAGCCAGCGTCTATTCCTCTTTTTCTTGTTAAAGTAACACTGAGGTGCGGACTATTTATTCAAATCCTTGTTTATCCTGCATTTCATTAAATAATCTTAAACAAACCATTTCCAGCTTCATTTTTCCAACAAATGGAGTGTCCTTTAGTAACCTTGGGCTTGTAATAAACCTGCCAAGTTAAAAGCTGCCTCCACAGAAATTTACTGGCTTTACTCCTTCATGAGTCCATAGAAAATGCATTTCTTTATTTAAATTACTGCTCTGCTCTGCAAAGATATGTGTCTGAAAATGAGCAAACGGCTCAATAAAAGAAACATCTTCTTTATCTGTAGAGAAGCAGCTTCTGGGAGCTGATGATCAGCCAAAAGCTGAATCTGTCTGTTACCCACAAAAGAAAGTAGCAGAGAAAGTAAAACAGAAAGGAAATTATGTGGGGCGGATTATGTCTTTAGTAGCTCATTCTATACTTTACAGCAGGGATATCGGCAAGGGAGAGATGCTGCTTTCACAATGCTTGGCCTCACCAAACAATCAAAGCTCTACTGATTTTTAACACGTGCTACACACACCATTAGACATGTGTAAAAAGGGCTCTGAGTTTCACTCATGAACTTAATGCCCCTTTCTGAAGATGCCTCCGATTTACCGTCAGAAAAAAATTGGACGAACGTGTGAAATTCACATGGTGCTCTTGGTGCTCATTATGCTTGGTTGTTTGCTTGCAGACATTCCATTATCCAACTAAGCAATTACCATTGGTGTGTCAGTGTGAGGTTTGTTGTCTGTTTATACGTGATAGCTTTCCCCTGATAATTACGGCAGGGACATAGATTCCCCCTTGGTGGTTCCTTGATAAGAGTACTATGCCTAATTTTTTTTGTCTGCTTATCTGAATGTTGACTACTTTTTATCCCTTTATTTAATCCTTAACTAGAGACGTACTATTTCAGCTGTGCTATTACAGGCATGAGGCCATAATGACCTCTGTAGCAAAAAGGCATTTGATGTTTTCATGGTTGGATCTAAAAATTGATGTATAGAGCAGTAAAGCGAAAGATGTATTGATCTCTATCAAATCCACATCGCTGAGGCCACTTGTTTCTCCATCCTTGAACTTCAATCTTTGTCCTCTAATTTTTATATTGATCCACTAAATGATGGCGCTAATAATTTCTTTAGAAAATAATAATTTCCCAATCTCTAGGGGAGTAGGTGAATTTCCCAGATTTCTAGCTGCTGGCCGTAGTCCAGGTAATTGAACCACAATATTGTGACTAGCGGTTCTGGATCTATTGTTTCCAAAAGGTGCAGAAGACCATTTGAATTTGTTCTTGCCATATGAATTATTGCCCGATGTAGATTGTACCTGGTCATCAATTTCATTGGGAGCTTCATCATCGCTGATGCCAGAATCGGCAGTGGGTTCTTCATCATCCATTACAAAATGTTCATCACAATCTGATTCCACTTCACTCAGATCACCCTCTGCTTCTCCATACCATTTTAGAACAGTTTCCTTGAAGTTTGGATCACTAAGTCACACACTTTTTGGTGGAAAACGTGGCCCTGATATTATTTTAAAAAAAATATGTTAACAAAGATCTGTGGTCAAAACGACTGAAACTCAAATTCAAATGCTGCTACAGAAAACACCAAATAACGGACAGAGTTATGTGATGCTGCATGCACTCTTATTGGTGGGAAAACAAAAGCTATTTGCAACTGGAATGGTCCATTTCTAAAAAAAAAATAGGGCTGTTCCGAATATTTTGGAAAACTGTTGCAGTCACTATGACCGCAGGTCTTTGGTTATGGGTTAAGGCAGGGGTCTCCAACCTTTGCAACTTTAAGTCTGAAGGACTTCAGCTCCCAGACTTCTCCAGCCAGCAAAGCTGGCTGGAGAATTCTGGGAGCTGAAGTCCTTCAGACTTAAAGTTGCAAAAGTTGGAGACCCCTGGGTTAAGGGATGTTTTTATTTCCTTTCTTTGTTGTCTCTTTTGAATGGTGTGTAAATGTGATTTATCGCTATGTGTCTACTGATGACTGATTTCTCTAAATGCGAGGCTTCTAGGAATGCTCTAACATTCTTGGATTTGGCTTGGTCTAAGATGCCAATAGTTTCCCATTTGAAATTGTGGTTGAGTCTGTCTGTTTGTTGCGATGTGCTCTCTTGGTCTTCTGCCTGCCTGTGCAGCATACTTGTTATTACAGCCTTCACATTGAACTTATGCACCTAAAAATAGGAGTGGAAGGAAGGGATGAAACATTTTAGAGATGAAATAAAGTTGGATTTCTTTAACTTAGAAAAGAGTGGGTATAAAAGCTTTAATCAATGCTCACATAAAAGAAAACCACCTAGATTGAGAATTCTGATATACTATGTACTGCAGATGGTGAAATAGTGCTGAAAATAAATAGAAACTTCAAGACGAAGTGGTTCATTTGCAAGATTTATTTCACAAGATTAATTTACAGTGTCTAAACAATATTTACAATGCCGAGTAGGATCAGCTTATAGTAATACATATAAACAAATAATATAAAATACATTTATGAAGAAATATATGTATATAACCTATGACATTATTTTTATTGCAGCTGGACATTGAAATTGCTATTCATGTGGGTTTCTATTTATACCTAGTGTAAAAGCCCAGTTCTATGATGCTTTGATGCATAGGTTCTACAGCACTGGGCCCCAACCTTCGTGGCTTGGTGGCCTGGGGAAGGGGGGAGGAGAGGGAACTCGGATTGTGAGAGCAACGAACTGGCACAACTGTGCACACAGCTCAATTTGCGTGGACAGTGGGCCAGTGCACACCAGGGGTGGGTTTCAAAATTTTTGGAACATATTCTGTGGGTATGGCCTGCTTTGTGGGAGTGGCTTGCTGGCCATGTGACCGGGTGGGAGTGGCTTGCCGGCCATGTGACAGGTTGGGAGTGGCTTGCCAGCCATGTGACCGGGTTCCTTCCTTTTCTTTCTTTCTTTCCTTCCTTCTTTCCTTCCTTCTTTCTTCCTTCCTTCATTTCCTTCCTTCTTCCTTTCATCTCTTTCTCTCTTTCTCTTCCTTCCTTCCTTTTCTTTCTTTCTTTCCTTCCTTCCTTTTTTCCTTCCTTTGCTCTTCCTTCCCTCCCATCTTCCTTCCTTCCTTCCTTCCTTCCTTCTTTCTTTCTTCCTTTCCTTCCTTCTTCCTTTCTTCTTTCTCCCTCCCTTCCTTCTCCCTTTCATCTCTTTCTCTTCCTTCCTTTTCTTTCTTTCTTTCTTTCTTTCTTTCTTTCTTTCTTTCTTTCTTTCTTTCCTTTTTTCTTTCCTTCCTTCCTTTCCTTCCTTTCTTGAAAATGTGAACAGGTTTATCCAAGAAGACTGAGAGCACAAAGGCAGTTGCTTGGGAGTAAATGTGTATTGCAGAGTCTACACACACACACACACACACACACACACACAATGGGTGAAAGGGAATAGCCTGAAAGAGAAGTGCTTTTCCCCCCCACTGTTGTGGTGTGAGAGAAATTAGGAGATTTTTCCAATTGCTCCCCTCACCGTTTGTACCACCGCTCTTCCTCTCCCCCCCCCTTAGCAGTGAGGGGGGGGGCTTGGACAGGAGAGAGAAAATGCCTCTTTTCCTCCCCCCCCCATTAATTTTTCAGGAGGAGGGGGGCGGCAATACGTCCCAGCCACCTCCGATGGCCTGAGGACGTGTTAGTGTTAAGATCTCTACGGGGGCAAATGGCGAAGTGACAGGGAAGGAAGGGGAAATTACACACACACACGCACACACGGAGGGAGACTATATCACAAAACAGGATCCAAATCACAGATTAAAAGAGATTTAACCGAGGAGTGAAATGGGAAAGAAAAAAGGAGGCGATTTGGGGAAAAAGGGGGGAAAGGAAAAAAGAAAAGAAGAGTGAACTCTACTCTTTGCTTCGGGTTTTCCCCCCCCCCTTTCTCCCCCCTCCAGAAAGAATTGCACACCTGTTTCCCCCCACCTCCTCCCCCAAATCTTTCAAACACCCCCCCCAAGACCCATTTGCTTTGCAAAAGCGGGAGTAAAACGGGACCCAGCGAAGCGAAATTGGCAAAGCCAAAAGAGAATATTTTGCTTGATCAAAGAAAAGGGGGGATAAAATGTGTGCCAGGCTGAAACTAAAAAAATAAAATAAAATGGGGAGAAAAGCCCCCCCACCCCTTTCCGTAAATATATAAATAAAGCAAAGCCCCCACCACCACCACTTCTTCCCACCACTGGCCAGCGAGTTTAGTGAGTTTAGCTGGCCGGGGGTGGGAAGCAGTTGCGGAGAGGCACGGCAGCGAGCGCGTGTGCGAAGTTTGCCGGCTCGCCCGCGGAGACACAACTGCTTCCCACCAGCGCTAAACTCGCTAAACTCGCTGGCCGGGGGTGGGAAGCAGTTGCGCCTCCGCGGGCGAGCCGGCAAACTTCGCACACGCGCTCGCCCACGCCTCTCCACAACTTCTTCCCACCACTGGCCAGCGAGTTTAGCGCTGACTAGGCGGTGGTGGGGAGGGGCGTGGACGTGCGCGGGGGACATACTTACTTCCGGGTCCACCGGTCCAAACGGATCGCTCGGGATCGGGAAATTTGACGAAAGGGCTCGCGGGAGCCCGTGCGAACCCTTAGGAATCCACCCCTGGTGCACACACAGCTTAACTTGCACAAGTTGAGCTGCACGCATGTGAGCTAGCCAAGGTTGCAAATAAGCCACGTCCTAGTAGTGGCCCACAGCCTGAGGATTCAGGCCGCTGTTCTACACTACTGGTTAATCGCCTGCATTTTCCTCAGGAAGTGACTTCTTTGAAATGAAGTGCAAAGTGGGTAATGATTTTTCCAGATTTCAAGTTCATTTCAAGCTCAGCAAAATAAAAGGGGGTTAAAAATGTTGTGAGAGGTTCATTTTTAGGGACGGTTGTTATTTTTCCCTGGGTTTTGGTAAAAAAATCTGGTAAACGTTTTGGTAAAAAAATTATTTATTTATTTTATTGAATTTCTAGACCACCCCCTCTCCCCGAGGGGACTCGGGGCGTGTACAGGTAAAATTAAAACTACTAAAAACATAACAATACATACAAAGTTAAAATCAAATCAAATAACCCTGTACAAATTTATAAAAGTTAAAACTGAACCCATAAAACCGAATAAAAAATTTAAATTACAGACTGGGGCAAGAAGCGTAAATTAGGCCAAGCCGGCTTGATGGAACAGGTAGGTTTTAAGTTTCTGGCGGAAGGAGCGGAGGTCTGTGGTCGTTCTGATATCAGGGGGTAGGTCGTTCCAAAGGGTCGGGCCCATCACAGAGAAGGCCCTTCCCCTGGGTATAGCCCGCTGGCATTGCCTAGTGGACGGCACCCGGAGAAGTCCCTCTCTGTGAGAGCGAATCGGCCGAAGGGATGTATGGGGCAGGATATGATCCCGCAAATAGCTAGGTCCTGTGCCATGGAGCGCTTTAAAGATGATAACCAACACCTTGAAATGTAAAAAATGACCTAGAAGTATAAGGAAATTTACTAGTCTGGGATCATTTGAACCAAAGAAATTGCAATCCTTTATATTTAATATTTGCACACTTTAAAACAAGGAAATGGGTGGTGTTGGCTTTTGGGTGAGTGGGTCTTGTATTGTTTTCTCCCTTTTGTTCATACTTTTACCTTGGTTCTTTAAAAATTGCTTCCACGAAAAGATTTTTTATTCTGCAGAATCATTCTGCAGAATCTCTGAGCTTGATTGTTTACTTGCAGCCACCTCATTACCCAGCTAGGTCACATCATCAGTACTAAGGAGTTTAGAGTTTGCTCCCTGTTTATATTTGGAAGCTTGTCCTGCCAAGTGTTGGGGGAGATATGGCATGATTCTTTAAACAGCCATATGTTTTCCTTGCCCTTCCTCAATCATGCCAAAACCGAAAGAATGAATACAATGTATTTGCTCTTATAAAAAAAAGTAGGGTTGTTTAATAAAAGGAAGGAAGGAAGGAAGGCCATTGTAGGCCTCCCCCATTATTTAGAATTATCTTTTTAAGTACAAGGCTGTTTTCTGGGGAACTCAGAAGGAAGAAGGAAGGAAGGAAGGAAGGAAGGAAGGAAGGAAGGAAGGAAGGAAGGAAGGAAGGAAGGAAGGAAGGAAGGAAGGAAGACCATTGTAGGCCTCCCCCATTATTTAGAATTATTCTTTTAAGTACAAGGCTGTTTTCTGGGGGACTCAGAAGGAAGAAGGAAGGAAGGAAGGAAGGAAGGAAGGAAGGAAGGAAGGAAGGAAGGAAGGAAGGAAGGAAGGAAGACCATTGTAGGCCTCCCCTATTATTTAGAATTATTCTTTTAAGTACAAGGCTGTTTTCTGGGGGACTCAGAAGTAAGAAGGAAGGAAGGAAGGAAGGAAGGAAGGAAGGAAGGAAGGAAGGAAGGAAGGAAGGAAGGAAGGAAGGAAGCAAGGAAGCAAGGAAGCAAGGAAGGAAGGAAGGAAGGAAGACCATTGTAGGCCTCCCCTATTATTTAGAATTATTCTTTTAAGTACAAGGCTGTTTTCTGGGGGACTCAGAAGGAAGAAGGAAGGAAGGAAGGAAGGAAAGAAGGAAGGAAGGAAGGAAGGCCATTGTAGGCCTCCCCCATTATTTAGAATTATCTTTTTAAGTACAAGGCTGTTTTCTGGGGAACTCAGAAGGAAGAAGGAAGGAAGGAAGGAAGGAAGGAAGGAAGGAAGGAAGGAAGGAAGGAAGGAAGGAAGGAAGGAAGGAAGACCATTGTAGGCCTCCCCCATTATTTAGAATTATTCTTTTAAGTACAAGGCTGTTTTCTGGGGGACTCAGAAGGAAGAAGGAAGGAGGGAAGGAAGGAAGGAAGGAAGGAAGGAAGGAAGGAAGGAAGGAAGGAAGGAAGGAAGGAAGGAAGACCATTGTAGGCCTCCCCTATTATTTAGAATTATTCTTTTAAGTACAAGGCTGTTTTCTGGGGGACTCAGAAGTAAGAAGGAAGGAAGGAAGGAAGGAAGGAAGCAAGGAAGCAAGGAAGCAAGGAAGCAAGGAAGGAAGGAAGACCATTGTAGGCCTCCCCTATTATTTAGAATTATTCTTTTAAGTACAAGGCTGTTTTCTGGGGGACTCAGAAGGAAGAAGGAAGGAAGGAAGGAAAGAAGGAAGGAAGGCCATTGTAGGCCTCCCCCATTATTTAGAATTATCTTTTTAAGTACAAGGCTGTTTTCTGGGGAACTCAGAAGGAAGAAGGAAGGAAGGAAGGAAGGAAGGAAGGAAGGAAGGAAGGAAGGAAGGAAGGAAGGAAGGAAGACCATTGTAGGCCTCCCCCATTATTTAGAATTATTCTTTTAAGTACAAGGCTGTTTTCTGGGGGACTCAGAAGGAAGAAGGAAGGAAGGAAGGAAGGAAGGAAGGAAGGAAGGAAGGAAGGAAGGAAGGAAGGAAGGAAGACCATTGTAGGCCTCCCCTATTATTTAGAATTATTCTTTTAAGTACAAGGCTGTTTTCTGGGGGACTCAGAAGTAAGAAGGAAGGAAGGAAGGAAGGAAGGAAGGAAGCAAGGAAGCAAGGAAGCAAGGAAGGAAGGAAGGAAGGAAGGAAGGAAGGAAGGAAGGAAGGAAGGAAGGAAGGAAGACCATTGTAGGCCTCCCCTATTATTTAGAATTATTCTTTTAAGTACAAGGCTGTTTTCTGGGGAACTCAAAAGAGCCAAGATTGGGGCTGTAACTATGCAATCAAAGTGTCTGAATCGTGTACATAGAAAAGAGGGTGGTGGTGGAATACAACAGGTTTAACAACCAGTTCGGGGAGCGCGCGCATATGCACTTTGCATGTGCATGGGCCTAAGACATGCAGCGTTCAAAACCACCCATTTTAAACTTAAAAACTTACCTTCTATGTCAACACCAGTGAGTAAAAGAGCTGATGCGCAGCTGATGCGATGTGCCGTGCAAATCAGCTGAAGTAAAAAGCAGGGAAATATAGGACAGGACAGAGCAGGTGCTACTAAGCGGGGCCCACTTCTCATCAGAACTACCGGTTCGCCCGAACCAGTACAAACCGGCTGAATCCCATGCCTTGTTCTTGACATTTTTGACTCTTTGGAAAATGTCCATCTGCAAACAGATATCATAGGGACTGGAAGGGGGAACCATCCTCCAAGAGTTCCAGGATGGCAATTCCAAATACTGAAAACAGTCTGTTTTGTTATGGTCCTCATCACTTGTCAATTTCTGGAAGAACTTTTGAGCAGTGCTTGAGATGCAAGACAGTGGACCTTAGCCCCCAAATCTAAGGCTTCTTTAGTGTTAGTTGGATGTGTTTGTGTCAGCATAATTCTTGGAAATATATTTCTATATCACTAGACCTATCTTAAAATCACATTCCTCGAACAATCTTGCCTGCAAATTGATGAGACCACAGCTTGCGTTAATATTATGCCTCTTGCTAATCAAGTTCTGATGCAACTTTTGAGTCACAATCAATTATTTTTGCACTTGACATTTTATTTTTGTCTTTCTGGTTTCTTCCCGGTCTGACACTTTTTTCAAAGGTCAGGTTTTTACAGTCTTTGGAGAAAATGTAATTCCAAATTACAGTGTTTGACAAATCTGCTCTATGTTCTGGCTTCCAACAAGAAACTGAACTTTATTAGAGATTCACACAATACCCTAACTCATAATGTGAACTGATTGATTTGGGTTAAATGTACTGTGTACTGAATGCAGCTATTTGTGGCTGCTTGAACGAACAGTGGCTAACAAATCATGGCTTACTACTGTATGAATCCAGTCATGTCCATTTTTAATAAAGTCAACATTCATAGAAGAGATTCCTCAAGGAATCATCTGTACCAATTATGAAATTTTCTAAAAGATAGAGGAGGGGAGCAGGGATGGGTTCTGGCTTCCTTTACTGCTGGTTCACTCAAGGATGCGCTTTGTGCACATGTGCACTTGATGTGCACTATGTGCACACACACACACTACTAAAAAATTGCTTCTGCGCATGTGTAGAAGCAAAAAAAGATGGCTGCACCTATGGCGCCACTGATAGAACCGGTTTGGGCATGTGGCTGGCCGAGTTACTACCTACTTGGCCGAACCAGTCTAAATCAGTAGGAACCCACTTCTGGGGGGGAGGGAGCAAGGGAGAAAGAGAGAGAGAGAGAGAAAGAGAGAGAGAGAGAGAGACAGAGACAGAGACAGAGACAGAGACAGAGACAGAGTCAGAGAAGTTTGACTATGGAACCAATTAGCCTAGGATAGTGGTCAGCAAACCCCGGCTTGCAAGCCACAAGCAGCTCTTTTGCTCCTCGAGTGTGGCTCTTCCTCCACCCTCGACTCCTGGGTGCCACCGCAACAACCCTCCCTGCCTGCCCGCCCCACTCGCTCACCCACTGGCTGCTGGTCCCCCCCACCCGCGGAGCCTCTTCAGCCCCTGGGAAGCAGCTGAGTGGCTGTCATGTTGGTTGGGGAGGCTACGGCTGCCTCTTTGGCCTTTGGGCAGCCGATGCACTTTCCAGGGGCTGAAAAGGCTCCCCGGGGGAAGGGAACTGGTGGCCGGTGGGTGAGCGAGTGGGAAGGGCGAGTGGGCAGGGAAGGTTGCTGCAGCGGCACCCAGCAACCCTCCCTGGTGGCCCGCCCCGCTGGTTCCCTCCCCCTCTCATGGAGCCTCCTCAGCCCCTGGGAAGCACAGCGGCTACCGAAAGGCCAAAGAGGCAGCCCTAGCCTCCCCAGCTGGCATGCTGGCCACTGGGCTGCTGCCAGGGGCTGAGGAGGCTCCGCTGGCAGGGGGAGGGAACCGGCGGCCGGTGGGTGAGCCATCGGGGCAGGTGGGCAGGGAGGGTTGTTGGGTGCCACTCGCTCACCCACCGGCCGCCGTTTCCCTCCCCCTCTCGTGGAGCCTTCTCAGCCCCTGGCTGCCCCAAGGCCAAAGAGACAGCTGTAGCCTCCCCAGCCGGCATGCCGGCCAGGCTACTTCCAGAGGCTGAGGAGGCTCTGCAGGGGGAGAGACAGACAGATAGAGAGAGGGACAGAGACAGGGAGAGACAGAGAGGGAGGGAATCAGAGAGAGTGACACACACAGAGACAGGGAGAGACAGAGAGAGGGAGGGAGGGAAAGAAAAATAGAGACACAGAATGAGTGATTAAGTGAGTGACTGTGAGACAGACAGACACACACACAGAGTGACAGAGATGGCGGACGAAGGAGAGAGAGACAGATACACAGAGACAGACACAGAGAGAGAGACAGAAAGAAAAAGAGAAAAAGAGAAAGAAAGAAAGAAAAAAGAAAGAAAAAGAAAGTGTGTGAGAGAGAAAGAAAGAAAGAAGGAAAGAAAGAAAGAAAGAAAGAAAGAAAGAAAGAAAGAAAGAAAGAAAGAAAGAAAGAAAGAACTTATGACCACAATTTGACCAAATTTATGACCAAAAGTTTGGTTGCTAAGCAAGACCATTGGTAAATGAGTTTCACCAGATTTTCCAAGTTGACCATGCCCACCCGGTCACATGACCACTGAGTCACTCCCACAAAACAGGCCACACCTTCTGTCTCTCAAAAGAAATTTCAATGGTCGTATTGTTGATATTTGGCTCTGTTGACTAATGACTTTGCCTAGGACAGGGGTCTGCAAAGTCGGCTCTTTTAAGACTGGTGGACTTCAATTCCCAGAATTCTCTGGGAATTCTCTGGGAATTGAAGTCCACCAGTCTTAAAAGAGCCAACTTTGCAGACCCCTGGCCTAGGAGATATAGATAGTCCTCAATATATGAGCATAGTTGGAACAAGAATTTTCATTGCTAAGCAAGACAGCTGTTAAGTGAATAACAGAATAACAGACTTGGAAGGGACCTTGGAGGTCTTCTAGTCCAACTCCCTGCTCAAACAGGAAACCCTATTCCATTTCAGACAAATGGTTGTCTAGTCTCTTCTTCAAAACCTTCCATGTTGGAGCACCCACAACTTCTGGAGGCAAATTGTTCCTCTGATTAATTGTTCTAAAGAGTTACATTCAGTTTTCTTATCACTGTTGTTTAGTGAATCACTACGGAGAAATTCCAGGTTTCCGCACTGACTTTCTTTTTGGAACGGGCTAGGAAGGTTGCAAATGGTGATCATGTTATGCAGAGATGCTACAAATGTTATAAATACATGCTGGTTGCCAAGGGCCAGAATTGTGATCATATGACCGTGGGGCTGCTGCAACTATTGAACGTGCTGTTTTGTGTTACTTCAAACAACCATTAAACTAAGTCCTGGATTATCTGTAGTTTAGTGGATGTATGCAATCAAAGAACAGATAGCCAAAATAGACCAACTTTAATTTGCATTTCTGCACTGAACAGGAATTATTCAATAGTCCCTTCCAACTTTAGGTTTCTAAGAAGTAAAGAAAAAAAAGCATCTCATTTCCCCTCCTTTATGCTTATCTAACTTGTTTTGGGATAAAAGATTTTTGGGTGCATCCAATTTATCATCTTTTTTTATTCCTGAACTAGCTGTAGCCGGCCACGCATTGCTGTGGCCCAGTCTGGTTAAATGGCCAACCAATCTGTGTGTAGATCTACACCTGCACACATACGCATAACCACCGTATAACCCCCAACCTACCTACCTACTGTATTTCTTCCTCTCTCCCTCTACCTACCTACCTACTGTATTTCTCCCTCTCTATCTATCCCTCTACCTACCTACCTACCTACTGTATTTCTCCCTCTCTATCTATCCCCCTATCTACCTACCTACCTTTCGCTCTCTATTCCTATACCTACCTACTGTATTTCTCCCCCTCTCTCTCTATCCTATCTACCTACTTACCTACTGTATTTCTCCCTCTCTATCTATCGCCCTATCTACCTGCCTACCTACTGTATTTATTCCTTTCTTTCTCTATTCCTATACCTACCTACTGTATGTCTCCCACCCTCTCTCTATCCTATCTACCTACTTACCTACTGTATTTATTCCTTTCTCCCTCTACCTACCTACCTACCTACCTACCTACCTACCTACCTACCTACCTACCTACCTACCTACTGTATTTCTCCCTCTCTCTCTCTATGGGCCACCTGGTAGTTTGCTATCCTCTGTGCCTTGTTTTGGCCCTTTTAGGCCTCCGTACAGTGTTGCTGAGGAAATGACTGTTGGAAATGCCAGATGGGAGGAGCTACAGGGAGGTGAAAATCTGAGAAGTGGGTACATTTTACGTTTGTTTATCGTGTACATGACACATGTGTGCTAGCCACTAAAATGGTACGTATTATATTATCAGAAGTCCTTGGGAACATTGTGTGAAAGTTTGGAGCCGATCGGTCCAGTACTTTCTGAGATTAGTGGCTTTGCACAAACTATTTTACATTTTTATTTATATAGATGAACCAATCCAGCCTTGCAGGGTTTGGGGGGGGGGGAAGGGATGGAAGTAAATTTTCCAGAATAAGGGAGTAAGGTGGAAGCTGTGCAGATCTAAAGGGGAAAAGATACTTTTTGGAGAAAAGAATGGAGCACCTTGTCTCCAATAACCTAAAGCAGCATGTTTTCTGAGATCACACAGATTTCTGGGGGAAAGAAGCATTTTGCAACAGAAAAAGATTGTGAAAGGAAAGGATTAACTTTCTTTCTTCTGGATTAGGGTGGCAATTTATTTTGAAGGTTCCACTGCCTGCCTTTCATTTCCAAAAACAGGAAGTTCATACTGGAAGAAATACACCGATTGATCTATGGTGTCCTTTGGTAGTAAGGTCGTCAGAAAGCTGTTCTGAGATAATGGTGATTATTTTTGTTTTGTTTCTGGGTTCTTGCAAAAAACAAGCACATTCTATTTTTAAAATTATTTAAATGTACACCCAATTTGGTCTAGTCATGCCTGTAATTGCATTTCTTGATTTGTCTTCAGCAGGAGTAAAGGATTATAAATACTATTGGACATGGCACAGCACAGCTAGACAATCTCAGCTTCGTCCTAGAGCATTACAGAAAATGGAATGGGGGGGGGGGGAGGCAAATTCTTTGTACACCTAAAATTGCATCAATATCCACTTATCCTTGCTTTTCAAGGCACAGGTATGGTCTTAAAGCATGGAAGTAAGACTAATTGTGGTATAATTACACAACACCCTGTTAGGCCCCAATTAATGGAGGAGACATACTGTTTCCTTTCCAGCTCAAAAACGTAACACACACACACACACACATGTTACGTTTTTGAGCTGATCAATAAATAAGTCAGGGAGACTAGTATAGATCTATTTTGAGCTTTTTAGCTCTATACTGGATCTAAACTACAGATCTATACTAGTCTCCCTGACTTATTTATTGATCAGCTCAAAAACGTAACACACATATAAAAAAATTACACAACGGAACTCATGGCTTTCTGTCTAGATGGTCTCTGGTGATGAGCCGAAAGGCAGAAAAGGAAACAGTATGTGTCCTCCCTTAATTGGGGCCTAACAGGGTGTTGTGGAACAAAGTATATACTTATCCTCCTGTCTTAGCTGAGCAGGAAGAGAACGGCATTTGCCTAGCATGTAATACAGCCCCGGTTCGAATCCCAGTAAGGGTATGGCTAGCTGATAAGAGCTAAAAAGCTCAAAATAGATCTATACTAGTCTCCCTGACTTATTTATTGATCAGCTCAAAAAACGTAACACATATACAAAGTATGCTGGTCTTGTTGTATTCGGGTGTTTTCCCATGTAAGATCTTGCTGAAACGTTGCAAAAACAATCTCATGCTTACACGGGAAAACACCCGAATACAACAAGACCAGCATATATATGTATGTGTTGATGATTGATTGCCTGACTTTGCCTAATATGTATATGTATATATTCTTTGTTGATAAACCTCTATTTAAAAGACAAATCTGTTTACTGTATTTTGCTCCTGGCTTGTCTCAAAATAGTCACACTGTGCGCATTCTGACATTCTTGAAGCAAAATCCATCCATCCATCCAAAACCAAAGTAACATTTCCAGCTTCTACCAAAGAGTTGTCAAGTTTTGATGCATATCTCCAAATGTGGACCATTAATGGTGGTTATCAACTAACTCATGAGGGGCATTATTTTTGGAAATGGGTAGAATATTTTAATAGTTTATCATCAACACCAATTTTCAGAAATACTGTATAGCAGTGTTAAAAATTACCCAAGTGTGGTGGTGTTTGCACAGAAAGGATGTGGAGAATGAGCATTTACATAAACAAACATCTATACTGGAGCTAGACAATTGAAACTATTAGGGGGAAAATTGTACCCACATATTATTAAAATCAGCATTTGTAGTATGAGCATTGGTGTTACAAATTATCTTGGAAGATAGACAACTTTCCTTATTGGAGATTTTAATGCTTAGGCAGTGTAACCCTTAATGAAGCATTTTCTAGATATCACATATTTTGTAAGATCTTTGATTGACTAAATAACCTTCAAGGTTTGCTCAAGCTTTAGAAATCTGTTTAAATCTGTCCCCTACCCCCTTCTCCTCTTGGATATTCTCATTGTTGCAGGACAAATGAAATCCTTTCCCCCCCATTACTATTCAACTTGTGGAGTTCTTGGTGCTCTCTGAGCTTGGTTGTTTGTTTGAAAATGTTTCATTAGGGTAATGAAACATTTGCAGGCAAACAACCAAGATGAGAGATTCCACAGTTCAACACTGAGCTACAAATATTCTCTTTTGTTGAGATTATTCAAATCATAAAAACACACTTGGCTGGTTCCTGAATTGATAACCGAATCATAAATGGGAAATTAAGGTGGCGCTCCTAAGCATGCTTGCTTGAAAGTTAAGCCCATTAGAATCATAAATCTTGCTTAAGGAACAATATGTTACAGGTGGCAGCAAAGATATAACATCTGCAGTTATTTCTTACTTCAATTTAGAAATTGAGACATTAGAGGGAAGGAAGAGTACACGTATTCAAGAAAGGAAGTAGATTTTCCCACCTTTTACTTTGGTATCAGTCACATATGAAAAAGAAGAAAAGGAAAAATGAGACCAAAATTCCCCTGCCCGAACATTAGTGGGGTATAAGAGTACAATAGAGTTATCAAAAAATCGTGCATGAATCCATTAGAAACCTCCCAAAATTTGCCTTCAAATAGAATGTTTGAATGTGTCAGGAGAGAAATATTAAATGGGTCATGCAGAAATCAATTAAAATGAAATGTAAATTCCTTTTTAATTGGTTTGACTCTGCCTATATTTTGGAATATGGACTGCTATTCAAAATCCTACAGAAAATTTTAGCCTGGAAGTAGTACATGACTAAATGATAATACATGTCAAGTTCAGATTCTTCATGTTGACCAAGTTCTAAATGAGCTTCAGACTTTATACACTTGCCCATGAATAAAATATGATGCTTGGACACATGTTTATCTAACAAAATTTTATGTGATGATGCAAATTGGTAAGTACTATTTATCAGCCAACTGTCCATTTGAAACTCTGGCAATACATCCTTTACTGGAGGCTTTCAAGCAACTGGGAACAGGTAAGCATTGAGCAAGCAGTTGAACTTGATCATCGTTTCTCAACCTCAGCAACTTTAAGATATGTAGCCTCCAACTCCCTGAATTTCCCAGCCAGCATGGGAGTCCATACATCTAAAGTTGCTGAAGTTGAGGAACCCTGGAGTAGATGACCTATGCAGTCTTTTCCAATATATCAGTTCTCCAGTTCTCCAATTCTAACAGAAGAGCTTTTCTGGTATAGAACCCAATTGTTCTTCTCAGAACTTGCACCAAACTTAGTTACATTTTGGGGACCAGTGAAAAAGTGGGTACCTGACTTTTGGAGTCTTAATTTATGTCCCTTAAAAGTCATATTGTTAATTTATTTACTTAACTAGCTATACCCGGCAACGCGTTGCTGTGGCCCAGTCTGGTTAAATGGCTAACCAATCTGTGTGCACACATACACACAACCACCATATAACCCCCAACCTACCTACCTACTGTATTTCTCCCTCTCTATCTATCCCTCTACCTACCTACCTACCTACCTACCTACCTACCTACCTACCGTATTTCTCCCTCTCTATCTATCCCTCTACTTACCTACCTACTGTATTTCTTCCTTTCTCCCTCTCTCTATCTACCTACCTACTGTATTTCTCCCTCTCTATCCCTCTACCTACCTACCTACTGTATTTCTCCCCCTCTCTCTATTCCTCTACTTACCTACCTACTGTATTTCTCACTATCTATACACCTACCTACCTACCTACCTACCTACCTACCTACCTACCTACGGTATTTCTCCCTCTCTGTCTATCCCTCTACTTACCTACCTACTGTATTTCTTGCTTTCTCCCTCTACCTACCTACCTACCGTATTTCTCCCTCTCTATCTATCCCCCTATCTACCTACCTGCCTACCTATTGTATTTCTCCCTCTCTATCTATCCCTCTACCTACCTACCTACTATATTTCTCCCTATCTATCTATCCCTCTACCTACCTACCTACTGTATTTCTCTCTCTCTCTCTCTCTCTCTCTCTCTCTATCTATCTATCTATCTATCTATCTATCTATCTATCTATCTATCTATCTATCCACCTACCTACCTACCTACCTACCTACCTACCTACCTACCTACTATATTTCTTCCTTTCTCCCTCTACCTACCTACCTACTGTATTTCTCCCTCTCTATCACCCTACCTACCTACTTTTATTTTTTATTTTTTTATTTTAATCACATTTATATCCCGCCCTTCTCCACAAGGACCCAGGGCGGCGCACAGGAATTTAAAAACATAGAAAACAATAAATACGAAATTTAAAAACATATTAAATTATAATCCTATGCTAAAACCAATTTTAAAATCCCCAATTTAAAACTATCTAAAAATAGTCCCCACGGGAGGTTAGGCTAGGCCGGCTTGCTGAAAAAGATGTGTCTTTAGACATTGGCGAAAGAGGCGGAGGTCAGTGATGGTACGCAATTCAGGGGGTAGGTCGTTCCAAAGGGCAGGGCCCGCCACAGAAAAGGCTCTTCCCCTGGGTGTTGCCAGGCGGCATTACCCAGCCGACGGCATCCTGAGAGGGCCCTCTCTGTGGGAGCAGATCGGCCGAAGGGATGTATGGGGCAGGAGGCGGTCTCGCTCCCACAGAGAGGGACTTCTCCGGGTGCCGTCCACTAGACTTTGTCAGCGGGCGACGCCCAGGGGAAGGGCTCTCTCTGTGGCGGGCCCTGCCCTCTGGAATGACCTTCCCCCCGACATTAGAACGACCACGGACCTCCGCTCCTTCCGTCTGAAATTAAAAACATATTTTTTCTGCTTGGCCGGTCTGGGATAGTCTCTCTCTATGGGGTTTTAGTGTATAGTGGGAATTTTAGTTCAGATTGGGTATTTTAGCACAGGTACTATTTAATTTGTTTTTAAGATGTTTTTGATTGTATATTTATGGTTTTTAGTTTCCCTGTGCACCGCTCCGAGTCCCTATGGGGAGAGGAGCGGTCAAGAAATTAAACTATTATTATTATTATTATTATATAACTAGGCCCTGAGCCATGGAGCGCTTTAAAGATGGTTGTCAGAACCTTGAAGTGCACCCGAAAGGCCACAGGAAGCCAGTGCAGCTCGCGCAGGATCGGTGTTATGTGGGAGCATCTAGAAGCTCCCGTAATCACCCGCGCGGCTGCATTCTGCACTAACTGTAGCTTTCGAGTGCATCTCAAGGGAAGCCCCATGTAGAGAGCATTACAGTAGTCAAGTCGGGACGTCACGAGAGCTTGAGTGACTGTGCGAAGGGCAGCCCGGTCCAGTAAGGGGTGCAATTGGCGCATCAGGTGTACCTGATGAAACGCCCCCCTGGCCACGGCCACCACATGGTCCTCCATGGACAGCCGGGAATCCAGGAGGACACCCAAATTGCGCACCCTCTCCACGGGGGCCAGTGTTTCGCCCCCAATGGCCAGAGTTGGAGTAATCTGGCTGAACCGGGGTGCCGGAAACCACAGCCACTCAGTCTTGGATGGGTTGAGCTTGAGTTTGTTACTACCCATCCAGATCCGTACGGCCTCCAAACACCGGGACAGCACCTCGGTGGCATCGTTGGGGTGTTCTGGGGTGGATATGTACAACTGGGTGTCATCAGCGTACAGATGGTATTCCACTCCAAAACCACGGATGATCTCGCCTAGCGGCTTCATATATGTGTTAAACAGGAGGGGCGAGAGGACCGACCCCTGAGGAACCCCGCATAAGAGGGGTCTCGAGGTCGACCTCTGCCCTCCTGTCAACACATATTGCGACCGACCAGAGAGGTAGGACGAGAACCACCGCAAAACGGTGCCTCCCAGCCCCAACCCCCCCAGTCGGTGCAATAGGATACCATGGTCGATGGTATCAAAAGCCGCTGAGAGGTCTAACAGGACTAGGATAGAGGAACAGCCTCTATCCTGCACCCTCCAGAGATCATCAACCAACGCGACCAATGCTGTCTCGGTGCTGTGACTGGGTCGGAAGCCGGACTGGCGTGGGTCTAGATAATCAACTTCCTCCAGGTGTCGCGGAAACTGTTGGGCCACCACACTCTCAACAACCTTCACTAAAAAGTGAAGGTTGGAGACTGGACGATAGTTCTCCAATAATGCTGGTCCAGGGACGGCTTCTTGAGGAGGGGCCTCACTACCGCCTCTTTCAAGATGGCAGGCAAGGACCCCTCACTCAAAGATGCCCTGGAGCCAGCCTCGTGTCATCTCCCAGGATGCCAGTACAAGCCAGGAGGGATACGGGTCCTACCTACCTACCTACCTACCTACCTACCTACCTACCTACCTACTGTGTTTCTCCCTATCTATCCACCTGCCTACCTACCTACCTTATTTCTCCCTCTCTATCTATCCCTCTATCTACCTACCTACTGTAATACAATAATACAATAGCAGAGTTGGAAGGGACCTTGGAGGTCATCTAGTCCAACTCCCTGCCTAGGCAGGAAGCCCTATACCCATGATGGCGAACCTATAGCACGGGTGCCACAGGTGGCACACAGAACCATTTCTTAGGCCACGCGAGGCATTGCCCTGTCAGCTTCAGTGTGTATGTGTGCCCTGGCCAGCTGATTTAGGCCTTCTTTTGAGGCCATTTTTTGCCCTCTGGAGGTGGGGGAAGGCTGTTTTCACCCTCCCCAGGCTTTTATAAAGCCTCTGGAGCCTGGGGAGGATGTAAAAAGCATGCCAAATGCAGGGGGTCATGCACATATCATTATGGATATGACACACCTGTGCACATCGCCCCTGCACTCCCCCTGAAGGTTAGCCATCACTGCCCTATACCATTTCAGACAAATGGCTATCCAACATCTTATACAATACAATACAATACAATAGCAGAGTTGGAAGGGACCTTGGAGGCCTTCTAGTCCAACCCCCTGCCTAGGCAGGAAACCTTATACCATTTCAGACAAATGGCTATCCAACGTCTTCTTAAAGACTTCCAGTGTTGGGGCATTCACAACTTCTGGAGGCAAGCTGTTCCACTGGTTAATTGTTCTAACTGTCAGGAAATTTCTCCTCAGTTCTAATTTGCTTCTCTCCTTGATTAGTTTCCACCCATTGCTTTTTGTTCTGCCCTCAGGTGCTTTGGAGAATAGCTTGACTCCCTCTTCTTTGTGGCAACCCCTGAGATATGGGAAGGCTGCTATCCTGTCTCCCCTAGTCCCTCTTTTATTAAACTGTATTTTTCCCTCTCTCTCTCTCTATGGGCCACCTGGGAGTTTTCTACCCCAGTGCCTTTTTGGCCCTAAGAGGCCTCCATACGTGGCTGAAGAAATGACTCTTGGTGGGAGGAGATACAGGGAGGTGAAAACCTGATCAGTGGGTACATTTTACATTTGTGTACCTTGCACATGACACACGTGTGCTAGGCACAAAATGAGTACGTATTCTATTATTGGAAGTCCTTGTGAACATTGTGTGAAAGTTTTGTGTAAATCATTGCAGTAGTTTTTGAGATTAGTGGATTCGTACAAACTATTTTACATTTTTATTTATATAGATATAAGGAACAAGAATATAAAAACCGGAGTCAAAAGATAAACCAGAAATTTATAGTTGTTGGGTGCTCACAACTCCACTTCCAATAAAACAAAACACTACCTTCTCTTCCTCTCTTTATTCTGTTTTTTTTCTCCTTTGGTTGTATCCTACCTTGATGTCTATTGATATTCAATTCTTGAAAAACATATAGAACTGCATTTATGCCTAATATTAGCGTACAGCTTGGCACTGAAAGAAATATAATTATTTCTATCATTTGAACTTTTCACCATCTACCTATTATGTACAATTTATGGCATACCCTAAAGAGATTGCAGGTCAACTCCTATTTTATTTGTCCTGGTTATAGCTGATTTTTCAGAAAATGCTAACAATAAGGCTGAATGTGATATAACAATTTCAGCTATGGTGTGTCATGCACATTTTATGGGGAGCACAGAGCATGTAGATAATTATTTTCATCCAGCTTTTCTCCTGGCATTTCCCTACTGTATATAATAGCTTTTTATAACTCAGTACTACTATATTTAACAATGAAAAGTGCATACTTTAGGCCAATTTTAATGAGCCAACCTGGGATATTAAAAATAAGAGTATCAAGGCCAAATAATTGAACGAATATGGCAAACTATAGCTTTCAACTGCAATAAATACACAAACTGAATATCTGTACCAAAGTCTATAGTAAGTAAGTCCAAATCATTAGCAACGATCTCCATCATTTATGTGCAGATTCCGCCCCCCCCCCCCCCCCATAACTCTATAATAGTCATGTCAAACTTTGCTCATGTGGCAGCTAAATGAAAAGGAATCAAAGACAGGAATATCCAGAAAGCACTAGTTTATCCTGTGACATTAGCATTGGAGAGATTTTATGACTTGGGTGCTGCTAACACATTTTTGTCATAGGACTATCTCAATTAGGAAAATAGCAGTCTTTTTAGGGGTTTTTTTTTTCATTTTTAAAGACTATTGTAGCTGGTGGTGGGTGGTGGAAATGAGATGATCCTAGTTTCTATTCCTTCATTTGTTTTGGGGATGCCTTTTAAGCATATGTATGTGTGTATGTAAAGTGTAAAGGGTCACTTTACACATTTAAGGTAAAGGTAAAGGGTTTTTTTTCACCAAAAGCCCCCACCCCAATTAGTGCATGTAGATGTAAGCATATGGATAGTAGGGAATGAGATTGTTAAGGAGGAAAAGTGAATAGACTAAAGTTATATGTTCCTGATGATTGCTTGATATCTTCCTCCCTCTTTCTCACACACATCCTTATGACATGGCTTTCTTTTGAATCAATCTTGTGAATAAGTCTTACGGTTAACAATAAAAGGTTGTTTTTCCAGTTTCCATGTTGGACAGTTTTGTATTACAAGCTGTGATGGTGCAGTGGTTAAGAGCGTAGTACTGCAGGCTACTTCTGCTGCCTGCTGTCTGCCTGCAATCTGGCACTTGAAATCTCACCAGGCTCAAGGTTAACTCAGCCTTCCAGCCTTTTAAAGTGGGTAAAATGAGGACCCAGATTGTTGGGGGCAATAAGCTGACTTTGTAAAGTGCTTAGAGAGGGATATAAAGCATTTGTAAAGCAGCCTAAACATTATTGTTATTATGTATGCTGATATCCTAATCCAGAGACAGAATCTGATGATGTGCATTCTTTAGAAGTTGCCACAGTGTTTTACCTTTGATGTCTGGAAGCCACCTGTCATCATAGTGATTTGCTTTTTTCCCCTACTCGCCAGTAGGGAAGTCATGGTGTTCCTGCTTTCAAACTCATTATTTTTATTTATTGACTTCTCATCTGCCTTTTCTTTTTAGTGTGGATGGTGCATTTTCATTAGACCCAGATAACCTGAACAATTACGGACAAGAAGTTTTATGCTTAGTTGTTTTTCATTTGAGTTATGTGTTTTATTTATTGCATGCTGCCATTGCATTGACGTTTGTATTGTATTAGCTGCCCAGAGTCCTCTAAATGAGATGGGTGATCATATAAATCATTAGTAGAGAGTAGTTCTGGTGATCTGCAGTACTATTTATTATACACCACATTTTCAAGGACCAGTAAATCCTGGTTTAATTTTAAAAGTTCATAAAAAATGGCAATTGTAGAGTGGGGAATCTGGTCCTCAAGATATGAATTATGCTTTTGAAAGCCTCCCTTTTACTAGCATAACCAGTAATGAGGAATGATGGAGTCATAGCAATAGGGGTGTTAAACTCAAGGCCTGCGGGACAGATCCAGCCTGCAGAATGCTTAGATCTGGCCCTCAAGGCAGCCCTGGAAACAATGCAGGACTGCCCTGCAATTTCTCTGCCAGTGAAACTGCGGGTGGCCCTCCCAAGCTGGCGGAGAGTTGCAAGATGCCATCCCAGCTGAAAAAGGAGCTCGGGAGCCCATTTTCACCACAGGCAGCCCCGAAATGAGTGATATCAAGCTAGCCACATCCAGAAAGAAAAACAAAAATCCACAAGAGTCAAATCCTACTGAACTGAAAAGTAGAAAAGGGATTAAAAAAAAACACCTTAGTGATGATGAGATACAGCAGGGGTCTCCAACCTTTGCAACTTTAAGTCTGAAGGACTTCAGCTCCCAGACTCTGAGATACAGAATGTGTCCAGTTGCTCATTTCCCCTCTAATAAAACTGAGCTTTCTACTAGATACAAAGAGGGGCAATATATTTCCTTTGCCTTAAAAAAAAAAAGATCAATTTCTCAGTACACAATAGCATTTGTTAGTAGTTGAGGAATCATATCCCGATTGAAGCTTCAGTTAAAGTTGTTCTTCAATTGCCAGAGTTGTCAGGTTTTGTGCATTGTTTTGGGGATTCTGTCTTCATGACTTTCATCTTCATAGATCTCCTCCAGGCCCACCTCTAGACATTTCTGCCTGCAATTTTTCAAAACCCTGAACTGCAAGTTTATATAATAATCACCATTTGAATTCAGACTAATGTTTGAAGGAAAAGCAATGCATAAAAAATATCGGAAAGAAAGCAAAAAATTGAACATTGCATTTTATTCCAGCCTTCTTCAGCACTGTTTCATTTGATGAAGTTTATGCTCTTGCTTATTTTGATGTGCTTTTGGTCTTAGCTTTGGTGTCTGTGACTAAAGTTTTAGCCACAGGATATGACTTTACTCATTTGGGGGGCTTAACTGTACCCCTCCTTAACGGTAGACATGCAGGCTGTATAAAGTAGTGCTGAGGTTGAGTTTATGCCTTGCCAAGAGCAGAATCAAACAAGCAGATTTTGTATAAATTGAGTGTGACACCTTTCATAATGAATCTAAAAGACAGCTGACTTCTGGATACAGTTTGTGCATTAAATCTGAGCTGCTAAGACATCCTTGGTCAAGACTGATAAATATTTTGCCAAGGACTGTAAAAAGGTATAAGCAGAAGGCATGTAAATTAGGGCCATAATAAGACTCTGAAAATGTGCTGTTCTTAATGGATGCTTCTAGCAAAGACACCTTCCCTTCAGAGGTGACTCATGAAACATTATCTCTTTGTTTCTTGAAAGCAAAGCAAAAACCTTGTGAGGTTTTGCATTGTCTCTGGGGCCTTCTTTGCCATATCCTGAAGCTAGACACGAAACAGAAAGAACAGCTATACGACCGATGAAGCATCTTAATACATATACATATAAACTTGACATATGTTGTGACAGGAACAGCTAATGGTACTCAAGTTTAAAAGCACTGCTTCCTGGAAATGTTATAAAACGTAGTCAAGAAACAAGACTGACAGGTCCTTTATGATAATTGGTACTTGTTCTCTTTCAAAACACACACACACATTTGAATGGATATTGCCTTTTTTGTTATCCCAATTAAATTAAACAGAATTTAGGTGGATTAAGAAATCAGATTGTTTGGCCATTTGGAGATTAGTTGTTTCATTCACAGTTTGTGAAGCTGTGGACAAAAAACACTGTGCTATTCTTTATTTAGCTTCCCCAAAACACCCTAATTTTGGACGTATCTAAAATTGTTCTTCCAAGTGATGAAACATGTTACCATCTGTTTATGATTTTATATAAATCATTATATATGATTTATATTCACTTTCTATACTGCTTGGATTGGCAGAGATTATTCTTGGTCTCCTCTAGACATTACCTCCGTATAAATATTTCAGAAAACCATCAAATAATTTCTTTGGTACGCTCGGAAATTTTCTTTGGCAAGAATATACCTCTGATTTGAACAGAATATTATTTGGATTGCAAGTAACAAAATTACACAAAGGGTGATAGATTGAATAAACAGGAGCAGACGGGGCAAAGATTCTGCTTAATTGCAGCTAAATGTGTTGTAAAATGTAGGAGTTTTTTGCACTCTGAGTTCCTGCTCTTTAGAGTTTTTTTTTATAAAAGCAGTAAAGCATTAATGATTCACTGGACAGTTTTTAAAACACTGCTTTGTCTCAGCTCAGAGGGCAAGCAATAGCATCTGGCTGACTTTGGGCCCAGCTGCTAAACAATGTTCACCCGTTATTGCTTTAAGAGAAGAATCAGCAAAGAATCCCAGGGATCTGGCCTTTTTTCAGTGAAATTAAATACGCATACATCCTTGGGGAGTGGGTCTAGATAAAGCACTTCTGTGCTGTTGCCACAAAACTACATGGAGTTGTTCAGGAAGTACTGAGGAATCAAACTTGGCTTTGAAGGAGATTTTACACATCATAGAAAAGCAGAATGCCTGTAGAGAAGGGAAACTTTTGACAAAGGAGAGCTATTGACTGAGTGGCTGTGGCTTCCGGCGTCACGATATAGCCAGTTGGTACCATCTCTGGCTATTGGGGGCAAGTCATTGGCCCCTACAGAGAGGGCTTGCAACTTGGGTGTCCTCCTGGACTCTCGGCTTTCTCTAGAAGACCATATGACAGCCGTGGCCAGGGGGGCTTTCTATCAGGTTCGCCTGATACGCCAGTTGCGCCCCTTTCTGGATCGTGACGCAAGCCCTCGTCATCTATTTAATTTAACTTTAAATTTATCTATTGACTGTATTTAAATGTACCTTTTATTTTCCCTGTGCACCGCCCTGAGTCCCTATGGGAGAAAGGGCGGTATACAAATCAAATTAAATAAATAAATAAAATAAATAAATCTCCCGTCTGGACTACTGCAATGCTCTCTACATGGGGCTTCCCTTGAGGTGCACCCAGAGGCTCCAGTTGGTTCAGAATGCGGCCGTGAGGGGGATTCTGGGAGCGTCTAGATGCTCCCACATGACACCTCTCCTGCGCGAGCTGCACTGGCTGCCTGTGGCTTTCCGGGTGCGCTTCAAGGTATTAGTAACCACCTTTAAAGCGCTCCATGGCAAGGGACCTGGTTATTTGCAAGACCGCCTCCTGCTACCAAATGCCTCCCACCGTCCAGTTCGCTCCCACAGAGAGGGCCTCCTCAGGATGCAGTCGGCCAGGCAATGTCGGCTGGCGGCCCCTAGGGGGAGAGCCTTCGCTGTGCCAGCTCCTGCCCTCTGGAATGACCTACCCCCTGACCTACGGACAATCACGGACCTGCGCCTTTTCCGTTGAGCCTTGAAGACTTATTTATTTTGTGCGGCTGGCCTGGCATAGTTTTTAACTGCCATAGTTTTAAATGGTATAGTTTTGAATGTTTTTTTAGCAGGGATTTTAACAAGGTTTTAAGACAGGCTATTTATCATTTAATGTATTTTTAAAGGTTTCTATGTTTTTTACTTGTGATTTTATTGTTGCCTGTACACTGCCCTGAGTCCCAGAAGGGAGAAGGGCGGTATAGAAATTTAAATAATAATAATAATAATAATAATAATAATAATAATAACAACAACAACAATAACAACAACAACAACAACAATAATAATAATTAACTAGATCAGGCAGTCCATTCAATCAGAATAAAACAAATGAATATTGAATATTCTGGACTTTGTCACATTTCTGTTTATGGTTTTAGATGGCCTTATGTATTTATATTTATTTATCCTTCTGACCCATCTGAAAGGGAAGAATACCGAAGAGAATTGGCTGACTTTGGAAATGGTTTCTGGGTAATGGAATGCTGGCATAAGATATGTTCTATTTACTAGGACTAGACTAGGTGTTTGGCTGAAATATACTGAGCTTAATCTGTAATACTTTTAAATAGAATCAGGGCTAGGTGGGTGGGACAAAGCCACCCATTCTTAAGAATTGGTGAAGGAAGTAGGTAGCTGTAGTAGTCTGTTGAACTGCTTAACAGACTGGGTCATAAGTGTCTATGGAAATTCTCAGTCATCCAGATAATGGTTGTCCCAAAGGTGCTTCAGGGAAAAACAAAGGTTGCCTTTTGAAAAACAGCTTTGGGACTGGATCATAAAGTTCATAGTCTTTGTGGCCTCTGTAGTAATGACCAGAGTATGGATAATAAGCAAGATGAGCTTAAATTCTTACACAAAGAAGTTAAGTATGACTTAATAGTCATAAACTGGGACCTAATGAGACGAATCCCATGATTGGAATATACCATTCAGAAGGTACAATTTGTTCAAAATGGAATGGAATGGAACAGAAATAATGGAGGTAACAGAAGAGAAGTTGAACTGTACATTAAGAATATTCCCAGCTGATCAGAAATCTAAATGAATGAGCTTGCCAATGCTGTAGACCACATGTAGTTAAAATAAATGGAGGAAAAATAAACACAATAGTGAAGCTCAGACAGCCAAAGGCCTCTGACTGCCCTCCCTAGTTTTGCTACATGCAGTTCAGTACATGATGTAAAATTAAACCACTCTAGATGTGGGCATAACTAATTTCCTTCAGACATGCTACCGAACTATGGTTACCTGAAAGCACAATTTCATTTTCAACATGGAAAGAAGAATTAGAAAAGAGCCGTTAATCTAGCTAGATGTGGTTTGTTGGTGGTGTAACTCCTTTTAAAGTAAAAGTATCTTAGCTGCTCTTTCCTCTTATTAGTATGTAGTAAAAAGGCAGTCTAGAAAAAGGAATCGTTTTTGCTGCAACTTTGCATATGAACATTTTTGAAAATTATTGGCTTCACAGTTGTAGGAACTGGAAGTCTTGTACAAAATATGTTGTGTTCTTTTATCCCATGGTAAAATCTACTTTCTCAGCCAGAATATCTTTAATGGATTTTGGTAAGTTTATTCCTACTAGTAAAAACGTCTATAGCCATTTTAACTCACAATCTTTTTCAAATAGTACCAGCTCAGAGAAGACAATTTCTAACAAAACTTTAAATTTTCTCAAATCCATTTTTAATGTCAAGGTAAAAAACACTGAAACCTTTTCATTTTTTTAAAAAAAAAACTATTTTATTTCTCAAATGGATGAGGATTTGCCTCCGGAAATCAGATACAATCCCACTGCAATTACCACATTTGCACATAATGAGAACTTTGAGCTTCAATTAAAAATATGCTTAAGAAAAGTGGATGTACATATTCAGTCTGATTTGTTCAATGAGCCAATGCAAGCATTTAGGGAAAACATTTAAAGAAAATGTTTAAAAAAATCCAATTAAAACAGAACTAAAATATATATTTACTTAGCTGCAAATTACTTTTTCAGAATGTCTTAACTGATTCAGGAGACCAAATAGAAACAGTCACAATAAAAAGCTTTAAGGTAATTTGAAAATAAAACTACATTTATTAAAAATAAATCTCCAAACGCTTCTCTCCTAAATATACAGCAGAACAACACTGGTCATCCTTTAGGAGACAGTACGCATTATATTGCGCCATCTTTGCAATATAGTTGATACTGGTATTTTGTACTTTTGTGCTACGTTATGGAGTCATAACTGGAGCTCAGTTACGAATGCAGAGAGATCAATGATATATGTAGTCATTATGAGACCATGATTAATTCTCATTGCTTACTTTTATTATAAATAGAGCTTTGGTTGTGAGAACATACAACCTCTCATTTGTTGCTTGAAAACCCAAAAAAGGATCATGCGTCTCCAGAGTTGCTACCAACTGCTTAGCAAGCTGATCAACCTGTCTGCCTTCCTTTCGGTTGTAGAGAACAGTGGTTAGAGGGCTTGGCTGGCGATAGATGAACACTCTTCGCTGGCACTCACAAAGGGCAGAATATGAGTGGTCTGGTGCACAAGCCATGAATTTCTTGTCCCGCTTGGATGCCTGCACATAACCTAAAACACAAAGAGCCAGGAAAAGCAAATAATTATTATTTTTATCTCACAGACCAGTTGTCATTGTGTGAGCTTTTGCTGTCTTATTTTATGCAATGTAAGATATGTATGGGGAACATTTTCTTTGGGACTAAGCTGAAGATATGCGTAGTTTTGTATTCTCAGGACTAGATTACTCTAACACAGGGATATCAAACTCAAGGCCCAGACACCGGATTTGGCCCGCAGGCTGCTTAGATTTGGCCTGCAGGACTGCCCTAGAAACAGTGAAGGACCGGCCCACGGTGCCTCTTCCAGTGAAAATGGAGCTTGGGAGGGCTGTGAGTGGCCCTCCCCAGCTTCGATTTTGCTGGCTGAGGGTTGAAGGAGGCTGTTGCAGCTGAAAATGGAGCTCAGGAGCCCGTTTTCACTAGCAGAGCACTCAAGCCACCATAGGTGCCCCGACACGAGTGACAAGGCCATACAGCTATGGCAAACATGCTAAGAGGGACAGTACATGAAAAATACATTAGTGGAACCTCATATCTAGACTGGCTCTCCAGAGCTTTTCAACGCAGCTTTTGCACTCTATGATATGTTGCTCTCATTCTAATTCAAAGTAAACATCAAATGGAAATGAGTTTCTAAAGCTTAAAGAATTACACTGATTATCTTTGACACATCTGTCTAAGCCCTATAATTGTGCAGCTGGCAAGATATTTTCTAATCTTTCATTATACATGGGAAAAGTGGAGCCATATTTTCTTTGGAACCAATTACTCGAACAGATTATCACCAAAGTGTTATGTTGTATGCCATGTTGCAACAGGCTAATAAACGAGAAGGAAAATATGGCTAGTTTTTAATCAAACTCTTAAGATGAAGCCAAAACAAAAAGGCCAGATTTCTTTCTAGATATCGGAGACTCAACAAAAATCGTGGGCATTTTAGATTGTTTTTTTCTTCCAAATAGCACTTCTAAGCTTTGAAAATATTCACTTATATACTCCTATTTTCACCTTTCCAGGCAATATCAACAGAAATTAAATTTCTTCTTTTACAGACCAGGTTTGTTTATTGGTATATATGTTTCCATTTCACTCTACAATGCATACATATCATGCAAAGAATTTTATAGTAAGAACAAAGCACAATTTAAAACCACTGAAAAATGTGGGCGTCCCTGCAAATGTACACAGAGGAAATACTGAAAACATATTTTCAAAAACGGCTAATGAAACTACACATCAGAGAGAGGGTGAAATTAACATCTAAAATTTAAGCTGTCTTTTAGAGGATGTCAGATTCTCTGGTAAAAATGGATGTTCCAACCTTCGATTGCCAGGATTTTATGACTATCACAAACGACTTTTGCTGACTAGAACCTGTTCAAGGTAACTCAGCATAAAGATTTTGGAAATATCAGTTTCTTCAGGAAGATTTCATTTAATTTGGGCTTTTATCCTCAACTGGAAGTAGTCCACACTTGTAGCAATGGACAAATTTATACTTTCCATATTTTCCCTAACATTTCAGAAGCTTTCTTCTACAAAACTAGCTTCTAATTCTGAAAAAAGAAAAATAGATTTGATGAGATGACACTTCAATTAATCTATTGATCTCTTTTATCACAAGATTGCTATTTTCTGAGATAACCAGTGGTATTCAGCCAGTTCGGACCAGTTTATTAATTTTATTTATTTATTTATTTATTTTATTAAATTTATACCCCGCCCTTCTCCTTGTTAGGACCCAGGGCGGCGCACAGGCATTATTTAAAAACACAAAATACAATAAATATCTATTAAAATGTATTAAATTAATAAACCGAACTGGTTTCAGGCGAACTGGTAGCAGCGACCTGGCCAGGCTCTATGCTGTTCTATTTATCCACATTTTTGAAGCCGTGAGCATGTGTGCAAGCCACATGTATAAGCAAAGCTCATGCGTGTAAGGTGCGCATGCTCACAAAGTGAGCATACATGTGCAGGGTGAATTGGTGGTAGACTTCTGTGAATCCCACCTGAGTTTCCAAAACTCAGCCCAAACAAATTTTATTGGAAACTTTGCTCTATGAACACAGATGACTGAACTAAGTAGAAAAGCGTTTCAATTGTTCAATCAGAGAGCAATACTGTGTAGACCTTTTCTCTTACCTAAGGCATTGAAAGTAGAAATATGCTCCCATTTGTCTTGCTGATCTGGGTGAGGCTGCCAGAGAAGAGCATCAACATCATGGCGTAAGCAGAAGCATGGCATTTCCTTAGGATCTACCACTGCTGAGAAAAGATACTGATTGCTTCCAAGGTTTACCTGCAGGATTAAGAAAAGCAATCTTCTTTATTATCAATACAGCAATTACTAACTGGCTACATAGAACACAGCGATATCAGTAAAAAAAAGTTGGCCAGTCCAAACCTCTGTATATTGCATTTTCCAGCCCAGTTCTGATCTGCTCTAAAGGATTAGGATTTGGGGATTGAAGGATTAGCACACACTATATAAAACTGATTATATTCAGTTGTCCTCCCCGATTCAGTTTGGTGTAGTGTCTTTAATGCTGGCTCTACAGGTTCAGATCTTTACTTGGTGATTAATCTTATTGGATAAACACAGATTAATTTCTTAATTTTATAACCCTTTCCAGTATAAGTAATATTCAGGATGATTAACAAGTTTTAAAAAAAACAGTACAAGTGAAACAAAAGTAATTCTTTCACTATTACTTGCAGTGCAGTATTATATTTCAAAAGACTTATGTCAGAAAAAATATAATGAACTTTTTGGAGGTATCATTATGGGAATTTTATGTAGAATAAAGGTAGCTATTTAAAGTCTATGAACTTGGGAATGGCTGCATGTTCCTTTAGAAAGGCAGTTTTTAATCTGTCTTCCCCAGACCTATAAATGGCATTAGCACACTGTAAAAAAAAGGTCTGCTGCATACATTTAAATAGCAATCCAAATTAGGAGGGTTGATAGGCCAAACCATTAAAATTGCTGTTTCCGACAGAAGCAAAAAACTATCTTTACACCAATTTAAACACATACCTATTTTTTTTCCCAGACTTTGAATGGAATCCAAATAAATAAATCACTCTATTTTGAATTTGGAAAAGCTGGTCAAAAAGGATCCAGAGGCTACATATTCAATACTATTCATTGTATTTTGTAAGAAACATAGTGGCTTCACTGTTGAAAACCAAGGTTCAGAATTTGTAATCAAGAACAGTTAACTTCTTAATACAGTATCTTCTTTCCTGAAACATATTTAATTTTATATCAATTTTTGTGCATTGCTAGGCATGCCAATAAGTATGCTCTGAGTAGCAAGATGCCAATTACAAACACTCTGAGGCATTTTTGTCCTTGCAGCTGAAGCTCTAGCTCTATATGAACCCCAGGATAGTTCCTTGTACTATAGAGGAATGTAACTTTGGCTTTAAAACTCTCAAGGGATTGAAAATGGGATTTTTTTCATGGTTACTCTATGACCATTTCACACACGTTGGGAGTTTTGAAGCTTGGGTTGTCACCTCATGAAGACAGCATACTGCATACCCATTAGGTACTTATTTAGCTTTGCTGAGTTCAATAGTTTGATTCCAATGTTTTAAATAAATCAAAATCAAAAGGTACATGGGTCCAGTTTTTTCTAAAATATAGACTTTAATTAGAATTTGTTAATTTCTAGTTTTTAGCACCTACAAAACAAACAACAGATGCTGACAGATAATATTTTACATCTTTTGAACTGCAAAATTATTTATAGGCAATCAAAACCTGGCAATATTTATAATTACATAAGACTGTAAGAAAATCTTACTAGATTACATCAAAACCAGTATTTCTCCTACATTTTGATTCTCACAGGGGCCAAATGTTTATGGGTTCTGACAAGCAGGCAGTGCAGACCTCTCCCTCCCCAACTGCTCATTCATCCTAAATTCAGATCATTTATGAACAGGTTCAAAAGCAATGTACCCAACACGGATCTGTTTTTCATCCTGCCTTCATTACTTTTATCAGTAACTCAAGGCAGCGAACATACTTAACACTCCTTCCTCCTCCTATTTTTCCCCACATGAAACCACCTCAAACTCTTGTCCACTGAGGGGGAAAAGCCCATTTATTCCTTTGTTTTGTTGACCCGCTTATCAATTCCCAAAAGGTCAGGTCCTCTTATCAGGTCCCCCCATGAACAGCAAATTGATTCAAAAACCTTTGATGAGAAACTTTGTCAATGACTTTTGGAAAATTCAGATATAGTGCCAATATTTACATGGTTTTCAACACTCACAAAGTACTCTAAAAGTTTGGTGTGGCAGAATTTACCTGAGTACCATGTATCCCCGAAAATAAGACAGGGTCTTATTTTCTTTTGACCTCCAAAATAAGCACTTGGCCTTATTTTCGGGGAGATCTTATTTTTGAGGTGTAGGAGATGGTGAGTGTGCTCACCTCATAGCTGCTGCTGTGTTCTAATATTTGTGGGGCGGGCCTTTTTTAGCACATTTGTTCAAAAGCCCGATTGGTTTGTTATCCAGGAAGTTCTTATTTTCAGGAAAACAGAGTAGTACTCATGCTGCTTTCCTTTTGACAATGCTTGTACCTTTCTATGCTTAAATACTGCTTCCTTGTTTCACATTTCTATCAATTTGCCAGGAATATGTTAAGCTGATTGTTCTCTAATTTCTCAGATAACGCTTGTGTCCTTTTAAAAATGTTGTACTGTTTGTAGTTATAGTCTTATCTACATGAAGTAAATCGACAAAGAACCTCCAGACAAAAGAGACCTTCCATGTTATTGGAACAAAAATGTTAATGCAAATGAAAAATATCTTTTCCACCTGTAAAATTCAATTTTTAACTTTTTTAAAAAAAAGAACATAAAGGTAAGTGTGTGTGTGTGTGTGTGTATACACCCCATTTTGTACTGAGAAATAAAATCCACATGGCAATATGCAAAAGGTCAACTTACATTGCTGAATAATTAAATGATAAACAAAAATTTCTGCAATTTCATACAGTTCATTACACCAAGGGATAATTTCAGATATTATACTTCTTTTCTACCCTAGTAACAAAAGCAATTGAACAAAAGTTGCATTAAACGTAAAAAAGAAAGGTCACATAGGTAATCACACAAAATTGTGAGTGTACCAAACTGGCAGTAATGTCGGCAGCAACCCACCCCTCTTCTGGACTTATATCTCTGTTCTTCAGTGGTCAATAAGCTGTTGCCCTGCATTTTTGTGTAAACTCAATAGCAATAGCACTTAGGCTTATACATTGCTCCACAATGCTTTACAACACTCTCTGAACATTTTTTAGTGTCAGTAAATTTCTCCCAACAATCTGGATCCTCATTTTACTGATCTCAGATGGATGAAAGGCTGAGCCAACCTCACGCCCCATCAGGGTCGACTCCATGATTTGTGTTACCAATGGAGTAGATGAAGTTTTCAAACTCAATTTCTGTCATAGGAATTTGCAGAGAAAATATGTGCCTTAAGTGCCCTTCCCCCGCCCCAAAATTGCACCCAACATGAGGAAATTTTAATATTTTCTCCTCCTCAGAATATCACAACCTGCCCTAACCCCCCCATCCCCCCAAAAGGGGGGGGGAAGGGGGGACTTGAAAATTATGCCCTGTTTACTCTGACCAATTGTGTTGTATGCAACTCTCAAGGATGGGAATTCTGGGAGCTTTAGCCTAATGTATTTGGAAAGCACTAGGCTGAAAAGGTTAATATAGACTGAAGATCTAAGCTTCAATAAGCCTATGGATAGGTTCATCTTGATTGCACAGAGCTAGAAGTTAATACTCTTTCTGCTATTCCCTTCTAAATGTCAAGTTGCGTAAGTATTAGGAATCTGTAAAGGTGAAGTTTATTTTTAATGATAGTAAGAGTAGATTGCTGCACAGCAGATTTTAAGTTAGGTTGACATAACCCATTACAATGAGCTAAATTAAGCACTGGGTGGTTCATGGCTAATGAAATGTTGTGCATGACCGTCCTTCTAGCTTTAAGGATTCAAGCTGACACTAGTGTTTAACTGATCAATTTAATGTTTAACTGATCAATTCTTGGTGGCCACATAAGATATGATGGTGCAGATAAAGTAACATGAGGAAATTCAACTATTTATTGTTGCAGGAAAAATAAAAGAAACCAAAAGCTACGATGATGAAAACAAGTGGTAATACAAATTTATGGAGATTACTGTTCTATTTGATTTGAGGGATAGCACCTCAAATTGGAAGCTATGTTTTTATCCAGAATTCTTTTCATAAATGACTAGTGGGATAAACAGGTTTGTCCATTCAATGTGTATTAACTTGGCAGTTAAAATAGAGCTCAGGCTTTTTTCTTGACCAATTATGTCCTGCCAAGTCAGTGTTGTCTCTTGGCAAACCCACAGATAGATTTTCTCCAGGATGATCATTCTACAACCTGGCCCTTCATGGTATCCAAGGGTGCACCCATCACCACCATAATTGAGCCCAGCAATTTACTGCTAATGACTGTCTTCTTTTACTTTCTACCTTTTCCAGAATTAAAGACTTCTAAACAGACACCAGTCTTCACATATGTCTAAAATATTGTCATTTCAATCAGGTCATTTGTGCCTCAAGTGATAACTCTGGATCCATTTGTTCAATGTTCCATTTGTTGTTGTATTTTTTGCTGCCCAGGATCTTCCTAGGAACCTTTTCCATCATCAGAGTTTAGAAATGTGTCAATACTCCTTCTATCCTGGTTTCTTCAAAATCCATCGCTCCCAAAGAATCTCATGGAAAAGCCATTGCTTGCTTAATGTTGATATTTGTAAACAAAAGCATGTTAACTGATTATCTTTCTGATTCTCCTAGGTATAACTTGTTTTTTGAAAGAGGGGGCAGGAAAGAGAGCTGGAAAATTCTAAAGGTGAATGGTTTCCTTGGTGACAGCATGTTTGTAGTTGATAGGCAGTTAGTAAGGTTACTAAGGAAGAGTAAAAAAAAGTAAGATTCTGAGAAGACCAGGGAACCAGGTGGGCTTAGGAGACAGCTCTACTAGATCAGGCATGTTGGCAGTGGTTGAGGAAAGTAACTCAGAATGAGAACACCTGCCATATTGCTTTAGAAAAGACCAAAGTCACAAAAACATAACCCTATCCATTTCTGTCTGAAAGGACATCATTATGGTTGAAAACAATTAGAACAGGGTGTCAAACTTGCGGCCCACGAGCAGGATGCGCAATGAGCAGGCCATGCCCACCCGGCTCCGTAAAGGCGAAAAAGGCCACAATATGTCATGTGACACGATCGAATGTGACACCCGTAAATTAGGTAGCCCAGAAACACCAACAGAAAAAAGAAACGAACTCTGTCAAATTGTCAACCATTATGGAATTTAAGAATATAATCTAATGCTTACCACATGAGTGATCTTCATGGTATGACCGTCAAATCTACATAAACTTGTACTGTCTTCAAGGAAAATGTCGCATTCTTCTAGCTCTTGAGCATTGCATGGAGGATTTTCTTTGTTAGGATCTGGATTCTGAAATCAGGAATTCAATTTAGTTTTCTATGCTTTCTGTGAGCCAACATTAATAAAATAGCAATAAAAAAGAAGCATTCCATATAATAAATCTATAATACATGTATTGCATCCAGTATTTCATTGCTACCTTTAAAAGGGTTTAATTCCAGAATATAGTCAATTCATAGGAGCATGAGATATTTGCACCCCGAACTGAAATATTTCAGACTGCAGTTTGGGAAACAATGATTGTTTCTCATTAAAAAAAAAACCCTCTCGAAACTCCGAATTTTCAGAGGACTATTGTGTTGGGGTTTTTTTGTCCCCTTCTTTTTATGTTTATGCATATAGACATTTTCTTCAAGGTGTAATAATTTAATTTCATATCTATAGTCTGAAATATGTCCATCACTTTCAAACTATCTAAAGATAACTAGACACAATATATAAAACTAACCACTGTAGGATATTCAAAGCAGTATGATTAAAAAAATCATGCAACATACAATTTAACCATTAGATTGCAATACATTTTGGTATGTGTATTTATATATTAAAACCACAAATTTTATCATCTGTTTACCATTTCATCAGAGGTAAGATACATCAGCTGCTCAGCTATTGTGGCAGTTTGAGCTGGGTCCACAATAAATTCCCCCCGAGAGTCACCAATTATCAGTTCTGGCCATAAACGCTTCTCTTCTTCTTTCTTAATTAAAATTATCTCTAATCTGGGAAGGGATAAAATAGATAAACATCAATAAGTCGTACCCAAAGATAGAACACAGGACTTAATATTAAATAAGTTAAATTAACCTATTCACAATGCTTTGATAGTAGTAAAGGAAACGCAATTATAAATTCACACCTATACTATAAATGGTGCAATTTCACTGGAACAGTTTAGAATTAAATCATTCCTTAAGAAAATCTGCTCCCAGGTCTTATATACTCCATTTTGATGACTGAAAGCAATTCCAAAGCCATAAAGAAAAACAAACCATCTGCAGTAGGAAAGCGAGTAGATCATGTGGATTTATAGATGACCACATGAAAAACTTCAGTTATAGATAAGAAATTGATTCAACATCATTTTATGAATCACACATGGGTGACTATTTACAAACTCAGATATTAAATGATATAAAGGGAATGCTTTGTGGAATGCTACATACTACTGATATTCATTTCATTGTGGCAATCTACACTAAAGATATTTTAGTAATGCCACCACCTGGTTATCCCTTTTCCCCATTAAATAGAAGGTGGGTGAAAAATGTAACAAATTCAACAGATCAAGTACACAACACTAAAATAAATACCTATTTTCTTTAATTATCCATGTGGAGCTTTCATGGTCAATCAATGAAAAAAGGTCACCTTTCAATAAAGGAAACTGTGGATATTTCAATTCTACACTGAGATGATTTGGAGAAAAGCTGACATGTATATCTTCTTTGATAAAGTTTTCATGGAGTCGGAAAGTGATTGTCAAATCATCTTCAGTCTGTTGCCAGTAATATAGAGGTTCTATAAACAGAAGCACATAAGGGGAGTACATAATTAGCTAAAGGTTAAACCATTAAAGATTTGTGGAATATCTGTCAAAATCCTGGTTATTTGTACAATAAAATGTTGCATTGCCTAGCTACCTGAAACTAGAAAAAGAAAAGTAACAGCAGCTCCAAAGTACATCCTCAGTCATTATTTAAAATGTACTAGAAAGTACAAATAATCATTAAATATAAAGAGAATTTTAAAATACACATACCGTATTTTTCGGAGTATAAGTATAACCTTTTTTCCTCTAAAAAGAGGCTGAAAATCTGGGTGCGTCTTATACATAGAATACAGCATTTTTTGCCTCCGGAAACCCCGCCCTTTCACCAAAATGGCCACGCGCATGCCCTTATGGAGGCTTCCAGAGAGCGCCTGGGGGCTGGGGAGGGCAGAAATGAGCAAAAAGCGGGGCATTTTTTCCCCCCCTCCCAGCAGCACTCTATAAGCCTCCATAAGGCTATGCATGCAATTTTTTTGACCCCAAAATTGGCCCGTTTTTGTGATAAATGGGCCGGGGGGTTTTGCTCATTTTTGCCCCCCCCCGGGAGCACTCTGCAAGCCCCCCCCTCCAAGGCTATCCATGCCTTTTATTTGGAAAAAAAGAGCCCATTTTCGCAAACAACGGGCCGTTTGGGGGAGGTTTGCAAAGTGCAAAAAGGGTCTCCCCCCCCCCTTTCACAAAGCTGTTTGGTTAGAGTGATTGATGAGAATTACATTGGTCAAGTGCTGTGCCTGCAGAAACAAAGCCTTAGGTGCTACAGTACTCACTTCTTCCATCAGGCCGGCCTGGCCTAATGTTTACATTCCTAGCCGCAAAATGAAATTGTATAAAATTTTTGGGGTATTGTTAGGGTTTTAAGGGTTTTAATAGTGATCTTAGCACAGGGGTAAATTTAATTCGATTTTAACATTTTGTATTTGTATATTGTTGTATTTTGGGATTTTTAATTGCCTGTGCACCACCCCGAGTCCCCATGGGGGAGAGGGAGCGGTCTATAAATTAATAAATTATTATTATTATTATTATTTCTTTCTCGAGCACATGGGTAAATACACCTGGAAACATCTACCTACCTACCTACCTACTCTCTCTAACTACGTAATTACTGTATTTCTCTCTCTCTATCCCTCTACCTATCTATCTATACTCTCTCGCTTCCTATCTACTGTATTTCTCTCCCCCCTCTATATACCTACCTACCTACCTATTCTCTCTCTCCCCGTTTCTCTCTTTCTCTCTATCCCTCTACCTACCTACCTATCTACACACTCTCCCCCCCTACCTACCTACTGTATTTCTCTCTCTTTCTCTCCCTCTCTATCCCTCTATCTACCTACCTACTTTTTTAAAAAAATTGCCTCTTCAAAACCTCTGGTGTGTCTTATGCGCTGAAAAATACGGTAGATAAATAGAATAAGAGTTGCAAAGGGACAGTTTAGGTTATTAGCTCAATCTACTGCTCAATGAAGAAATGCAAATTAAAGCAACCTAGAAAAATGACCAGCTAATTAGTACTAAAACACATCCAGGTGAGGGGTTCCATGGTCAAACTGCTTTTAATGTTAGAATGTCTTTTCTACCCCAGACCCCAGGAGCTCTCTGGAAGCCTCCATAAGGTCATGCGCATGGCCATTTTGGTGAAGGGGCAGGGTTTCAGGAGGCAAAAAATGCTGTATTCAATGTATAAGACGCACCCAGATTTTCAGCCTCTTTTTAGAGGAAAAAAGGTTATACTTATACTCTGAAAAATACGGTATGTGTATTTTAAAATTCTCTTTATATTTAATGATTATTTGTACTTCCTAGTACATTTTAAATAATGACTGAGGATGTACTTTGGAGCTGCTGTTACTTTTCTTTTTCTAGTTTCAGGTAGCTAGGCAATGCAACATTTTATTGTACAAATAACCAGGATTTGAAAAGGGTAATAATATCCCTTAGTAATCTTTTATCGGAGTTAAACATATTAGTGTTTTCCATTTTTCTTCACTTAGCTTTATTTTATTTTTATTTTTTTAAATATTTATTTTATATACCGCGTCCTCTCCCCGAGTTGACTCGGAGCGGTGCACAGGGAAACTAAAACACATAAAATATATACATGAATAAATACAATACCTAAAAATAAATTAAACCAATCGTCCCTGCACTAAAATCCCCATTAAAACTAGTCGTTCCCTAAAAACCCTAAAGGAAGAGACTACCCAAGGCCGGCCAAGCAGAAAAAGTGTGTTTTTAATTTTTGGCGGAAGGAGCGGAGGTCCGTGGTTGTTCTAATGTCGGGGGGAAGGTCGTTCCAGAGGGCCGGGCCCGCCACAGAGAAGGCCCTTCCCCTGGGCGTCGCCCGCTGACAAAGTCTAGTGGACGGCACCCGGAGAAGTCCCTCTCTGTGGGAGCGAATTGGCCGTGAGGAAGTATGGGGCAGGATCCGATCCCGCAGGTAGCTAGGTCCCGAGCCATGGAGCGCTTTGAAGATGACAACTAGCACCTTGAAGCGCACCCGAAAGACGACAGGCAGCCAGTGCAGCTCGCGCAAGAGCGGTGTTATGTGGGTGTACCTAGAGGTCCCCATTATTGCTCGCGCGGCTGCATTCTGGACCAGCTGAAGTCTCTGGGTGCACCTCAGGGGGAGCCCCATGTAGAGAGAGTTACAATAGTCCAGTCGGGATGTCATGAGGGCATGAGGGACTGTGCAAAGGGCATCCCGATCCAATAGGGGGCGCAACTGGCGTACCAGGAGAACCTGGTAGAACGCCCTCCTGGCCACGGCTGTCACTTGATCTTCCATGGACAGCCGGGTATCCAGGAGGACACCCAAGTTGCGCGCCCCATCCACAGGGGCAAGATGTTCGCCCTCTATGGCCAGCGATGGAGTGAGCTGGTTGAATCAGGCAGCCGGAAACCACAGCCACTCAGTCTTGGTCGGGTTGAGCCTGAGTCTGTTACTTCCCATCCAGATCCGCACGGCTTCCAGGCACTGGCACATCACCGCTACCCCATCGTTGGGGTGGTTTGGGGTAGATATATACAACTGCGTATCATCAGCGTAGAGGTGGTACTCTACCCCAAAACCACGGATGATCTCACCCAGCGGCTTCATATATGTGTTGAACAGGAGAGGCGAGAGGACCGACCCCTGAGGCACCCCACATGTGAGGGGTCTCGAGGTCGACCTCTGCTCTCCTGCCAACACAAATTGCGATCGACCAGAGAGGTAGGAGGAGAACCACCGTAAAACGGTGCCTCCCACCCCCAACCCCCCCAGCCGATGCAATAGGATACCATGGTCGATGGTATCAAAAGCCGCTGAGAGGTCTAATAGGACCAGGATGGAGGAGCAACCCCCATCTCTGGCCCTCCAGAGATCATCTACCAACGCGACCAATGCCGTCTCGGTGCTATGCCCGGGCCGAAAGCCGGACTGGCGCGGGTCTAGATAATCAACTTC
This sequence comes from Rhabdophis nuchalis, assembly GCA_039707465.1. NCBI lineage: Eukaryota > Metazoa > Chordata > Lepidosauria > Squamata > Natricidae > Rhabdophis > Rhabdophis nuchalis. Next base: position 200,658,295 of record CM077645.1, read on the forward strand.
CTCCAGGTGACGGGGAAACTGTTGTGTCACCACACTCTCTACAACCTTCAACAAAAAGGGAAGGTTGGAGACGGGACGATAGTTGGCTAATAAAACTGGGTCCAAAGAGGGCTTCTTCAGGAGGGGCCTCACCATAGCCTCTTTAAGGGAGGCAGGCAAGAAACCCTTGCTTAAAGAAGCGTTGACAACCTCTTGGAGCCAGCCTCGTGTCACCTCCCAGGATGCCAGTACAAGCCAGGAAGGACATGGGTCCAATAAACATGTGGTGGCTCGCAGTCGCCCACGTAACCTGTCCATATCCTCGGAAGTAACAGAGTCGAACTCCTCCCAACCAAGATCCGCCTCGTGGCCTCCCACTGGACCATCAATGGAGACTAACTTGTTATGGATCTGAGCGATTTTCTCCTGCAGATAAATCACAAATTCCTCTGCTCTACCCTCTAATGGGGCTTCCCGCACCCTCTGTTGAAGGAGGGAACGGGTCACCCTAAACAGGGCGGCAGGGCGGTTATCTGCGGATGCTATGAGAGTGGCACAATGATGGCGTTTGGCCACTCTCAGCGCCACAATGTAAGTCCGTAAATGGGCTCTTACCTGTGTACGGTCGGATTCAGATCGAGTAGACCTCCATCTTCTCTCTAGGCATCTCTTGTGGCGCTTCATCACCCTTAGCTCCTCGGTAAACCAAGGAGCCAGGGTGGCTCGCTGCCGCAAGAGAGGCCGCAAGGGCGCGACCTGATCCAAGGCTCCCGTGGTCGCAGTATTCCATGCGGCCACGAGGTCCTCCATCGGGGCGCGGGTCAGGGGTACAGGAAGTGGCCCAAGCGCCGCCTGGAACCCATCAGGGTCCATCAGGCGCCTGGGGCGGAACCAAATAGGCAACTCAGGTTCCGCCTCCCCGCGGTGGGGGACAGCGGTTGGAAAGTCGAGCCGGAGAAGTGAGTGGTCTGACCATGACAAGGGCGTGATGACTATATCCCCTATACCCAGATCACTCTTCCATTGGCCTGAGACAAAGATGAGATCCGGTGTGTGTCCACTCTCGTGAGTGAGGCCTTGAATTAGTTGGGTCAGGTCCATGGCCGTCATGGAAGCCATGAACTCCCGAGCTACCCCGGATGATTCGCCCGCCGATGGCAGATTAAAGTCCCCCATGACTAAAAGTCTGGGGGTCTCAACTGCCATCGTAGCGATCACCTCGACGAGCTCGGGCAGGGCTGCTGTTACATAGCGGGGAGCCAGGTATACAACCAGCAAGCCCAACTGCCTCCCTAGGCCCCACTTCACGCAGAGGGACTCACAACCGGTGGTCTGTGGCACAATGGTCTCTCTCGGCTCCAGACCTTCCCTAATAATAACCGCTACCCCACCACCCCTGCCTAGGGCCCGGGGCTGATGAAAAGCGCGGTAACCTGGTGGGCACATTTCAACGAGGGGGGGTCCTCCCTCGTGGCCCAACCAGGTCTCCGCAATTCCTACCAGGTCCGGCTCCCCCTCTGACACAAGGTCATGGATGAGGGGGGCTTTGCTGACCACGGACCTGGCATTGCAAAACATCAGCCGCAGGCCCTGGCTCTGTACTCCCTGACCACCTAGCCTGCGGGGGTTGTGGCACTTGACCGTTTGTAACCATCGGCCTCGTGCCCCCAACCGGGAGGATGGAACTTGTCTCCCATCGGATCTGCCTCTCCCTACCACCCTCTCGATGGGTAGGCCCTCCATGGAAACGACCCACGTATCCCCCCTCTTAATGGATCCATCCGCCTCCTTCCGTAGTCTGCTGGCTCGGCCCGCTCCCTTCTTGCTAGTCTCAACCTGTCTATACCCTCCCCCCTCCCTGGTACCCCCTAAAATAGACAACAAATTTCTTACTAAAAAAACCCTACACCTGCGCTTTCTCCACTTCTCCTGACTTACTAGTCCCTCATCGAAGTGTGCCCTTGATAACACAGCGGGCCATACCTGCGAGAGGGGGGACTCTCGCAGCGAAAGAAGGCAGGCCCTTGAGTACATGCTAGGTAATACAGAGACCACGCTGGATAAAAGGTTAAGATATTAAATATGGTGCAAAATACGATGGTAATAAATAAATAAATATATTTATAGTCCCTGATCATCTTCATTGCCCTACTTGGAAATTATTCCAATTTTTCAGGCTCCACTCATGGAGCCCAGAACTATAGGCAAGAGTCTAAAAAATGACCAAAAAAGAAAAGAGCAGAATAGTTACTTCTACCGATTTTGAAATTATATACCGTATTTTTCAGAGTATAAGACCACCAGAGTATAAGACACACCAAGGTTTTGAAAAGGCATTTAAAAAAAAAAAAGTAGGTAGCTAGAGGGATAGAGAGAGAGAGAGAGAGAGAGAAATACAGTAGGTAGGTAGGGAGAGAGAGAGTAGGTAGATGGGTGGGTAGGTAAGTAGAGGGATAGAGAGAGAGAGAGAAAATACAGGAGAGAGAGAAATACAGTAGGTAGGTAGGGAGAGGGAGAGTAAGTAGGTAGGGAGATGTCTCCAAGTGTATTTATCTATGTGCTGGAGAAGGAAATCACTGACAATCTGCAGCACCTAAGACTTTGTTTCTGCTGGGCCCGCACTTAATCAATGTAATTCTCATCAACCACTCTAACTAAAGAGCTTGAAAAGAAAAAAAACTTTTTGCACTCTGCAAACCTCCCCAAAACGGCCCATTTAAAAAAAAAAAAAAAAAAAAAAAAAGAGAGAGAGAGAAGCATGAATAGCCTTTAGGGGGCTTGCAGATTGCTGGGGAGAACTCCAAAAACGAGCAAAAAACCAGCCCGTTGTTTGTGAAAACGGGCCATTTTTTGTCAAAAAAATTGCATGCATAGCCTTTAGGAAGCTTATAGAGTGCTGCTGGGGACTTGGGGGGGGGGGGGCAAAAAACGGGCCCTCCCCAGCCTCCAGGAGCTCTCTAAAAGTCTGCATAAGGCTATGCACAGCCATTTTGTTGAAGGGGCGGGGCTTCAGGAGGCAAAAAGAAATGCTGTATTCAGTGTATAAGACGCATCCAGATTTTCAGCCTCTTATCTGAGGCAAAAAGGTGTGTCTTATACTCTGAAAAATACGATATGTTGGTTCAGCCCAATCCAAATTGAATTGTATGCAATTATCTTCTAATGAATTAAATGACAGGCCTGTTAGTCATAGAGTTGTCATTTTTCCTTGATTGTTCCCATTTATAAAATCACATAAACAATTGTATCTTATGAATCATTGGAAAACATTATTAATGTCATTCTTAGACACTAAGTGAATAGTATAACAAGATAACCCTACCACAAATATACTGAAATTTACTAAGCCATCAATATAATATACCAACTTTAAAAAAATAAAAGTATCACTTTTCCTTATTTGGCTATTCAGGATAGATGAAACTATTACCATGGAAGTTTTCTAGCAACTTTGCTAGCTAAAGGCAGAAGCTTTTGAATGAATATCACTACACATCATTTATAATGCCTGAACTAGGCTGATAGTATCTTTTGAGAATTCTACTTATCTTATTCACATAAATTGGAATATATCATATTTCTGTATCACCATAACTTCTTATAATCTTACAATCATAAGTACTGACGGCTTTGGCAAGTTAAATATTTAAACAGATGCCCATTGTATACAGGTAAATATTATTGTAACTCTAACTTCTAAAATTACTTCTTTTAACTGTAAAAACCATGTGACAAGCTAACATATCAAGACTGCTTTTGATGTTCTGGGATTAGATCGCAGCATGGCTACACTGAATAATTTTCAAGCCTTCATGATTTTAATTATGTTTTCCACTATAAAGCTTCAGGATAGCATGAGTGATAGGGAGGTTACCTTTCCTGTTTGCTTCTGTTTTTTCCTTTTCCTTTTCATCTTGCTTGGTCTCACCATTCTGCAAAAGAGTATACGGCTTGTAGGAGATAACCATCAGGCCACTGCCATCTGGTTCTAGAGCTGCATAATGAGGAAGAGATTTTCCTTGAAGAACTCGGCGTTTGGAGACTTCATACACTTCTTCACCTGATTTAAAAAAAAAACTTTGAATTTTTAATTCCTCCCATTTTTAAAGGCTAAGCATTCAACCAAACTTTGATTATACCAAAATTTGGGGCATCATCTGATAATGTCTTTAGAAGGTTTTAATATAGCCTTCATAAAAGTAACCAACATGAAATCCTTGGAAGTGTTATTAGATATAGGAGCACAGAGCATATATATTCTCCTTATAGCTCCAACATTAATTATGCTACTAACAATTATTCTGGAATATCTCAAAATCCTCAGTTGCAAGAGGGTGTGTTGAATATATTCACAGCCTTGAATTATTTGTAAAAATTGTACAATTTGTAAAAATTGTATAATTTGTAAAAATTGTAAAGGTATGTAGAATGGAAATATTTTTTTTAAAAAAATGTAAATGGTCTTGATGGATTCAGAGAGAATGATCAGCCCAAAGTCACATGGCTGGCTTTCCATTTTCTACCCTGCCTTATGTCCATCGCTCAAGGCAGGGAACAAGGACATACTCCATGTAATATGAAGTAGGCCTGGCTGAGAGAAAGTGACTAGCTCAAATTCACCCAGCACATTTTCATGACTGATTTCTATTGCCAGGCTTTGCCTTAGAGAAAAGTTATTTGAAAATATGACTGCTTGTAACAGGGAGTCTATTTCAGCCATCTTAAATTATTTCCATACATTTTTGGGAAACAGGAAGGATAACAAAATATTTATTGAAAACTAACTTATTTAATTTTAATGTGATTTACTACTATTTTTTAATGCCATCCCACTTTACCATATTTTCTTTTAAGAAATATTTTCTAACAGCTCTTCCAACCCTCCGGGCTATTAGGTATTTGCAAATTTGTATTCATATCGTTTCTCCATTCATCAAGTTAATAGTTTCCAGAATTCCTACAGTAGGAATGTATTAAGTATGTATAGATATCCTGTGAACTTTCTTTCATATACTGGCAAAGTAAAACCAAGGGAAACACTCACCCTCCTTAGAAGTATTTACAATTGTAACCCACTCCAATGTAACATGAAAGCCGCTGCCTTGTGCATCCAATTCATCCTTTTCTATTCGTAAGAGCAAAACAGCAACTGAATGTGCACCCGACTGTACAAACGATAGGCTGTGGACTATAATAAAAGGAGTCTCAAACTCTTCACTGAATAGTATCTGGAGAAAGAAGGAATTTTAGTAAGCGATTGAGTAATATTTTCTGAGTGCACAATCCATTCTTCAGATCTAATAGAACTATCAGGCTACGGTTTTGTGATGGTAACTCAGCATCTAGTATTTCCAATCCACACAGTTCATCTAACAGGAAAAAGTACTTATTTGAAGTGCCTGAGATGTTGCTAATGGTATTGGTCATTTGCTTCCAATTTTAAGATTCCCACCCCCCTACTCATACAAATGAACAAACTTTATTATTGGCCCCAGATGTTCCATCTTTATAACTGAATGTCTATCCCGAGCAACCTACACATAAATCTGGAGTCTAGACAATAAACCTTATTCTGCCTCTCCGTCATTCATCACTAAAAATCTTTTGCAAAGGGGAAAATATCCCCTCAATGCTCATTCAAGCCTTTTTCTCAGGGACTGATTTATCACGATGGATGAATCTCCTTAATTGTAACTTCATGCCACGAACTATGAAAACTAATATGCCTTGCCTTCACTTCCTTAATCATCCAGGAAAATGAGTCTGCCACCAAAGATATTGCTCAATCAATAATAGGGAGCTCTATGGATAAATTGGAAATTTGTTTATCTTTTCATAAACCAGTTTTTGAATCAAATTCCAAGACTTAATTATGAACACATGCATGAGAAAAGATACTAAAAACTCTACTGAAATACTGAAAAAGCTCTGGAAGCTTTACAGATGTTTATAAGGTATCAGTGCAGCTCTTGAGATAGAACGTATCATAAGATAGGATGGAGAGCCAATGTGGTCTATTATTTAAGACAGCAGGCTAGCGGAGGAAGGAAGGAGATCGCAAGTGCACGTCCCACTTTGGCCATGAAAGCCAGCTGGGTGACTTTGGGGCCAGTGACTACCTCTCAACCTAACTCACCTTCCAGAGTTGCTGTGAGGAAAATAGGAGGAGGAAGGTATGGTGGATATGTTTGCCAGTTTGAGTTATTTGTAAAAAATAATAAAAGCAGGATACAAACAAATAAATAATAGTAATAGAATACCCCAAATTCTGAATGTAGTTATTGTATTCAACTCTCAACACCATTTCTAGGAAAAAGATATGTGATATTTATGGAAAAAGCTAAGAATGATATTTATTTTTATTCTGCAATGAACTTGCCGAATACTCATTCCTCCTATTTTCCCAAGAAAAATCCTTTGTGGTGGGTTGGGCTGAGACAGTCACTGGCCCAAAGTCAGCTAGCTGGTTTTAATGCCTAAGGTGGAACTAGTCTCTTGGTTTCTAGCCTGCTGCCTTAACTATTAGCTGATTTGAGGAGTAACAGAAGAATTAATGATATATTTTTTCAAAAATCCACTAAAGATTCTAAACTGGCAAAAATCTAGATACTGTTCTGAAAATTAGTTCTTCTGCTATGTAAAATATGGAGAAGAAATAGTTAATTTCTACACTGTATCATTTTCTTTCAGAAATGTAATTTAGAATTTCTTTACTCAGAAAATGTTAGGAAATAGGGCAATCTTCAATGCATGATAATAGCACTTTTGATGCTAGCTTTAGCAAGATAAAATTAAGATCAACACAATGTTCAATTAATTAATTTTCTTTATGAATTCATTTGCATATCTAGCATTTAGACTAAAAATTATCATTCCAGAAACCAACAGAACTATGCAGAAAGGCATATTTAATAGATATTTAGAGAAAATGTATTTTTATCTAGGAACTATTAGCCTTTATAGCTGTTGTCTTTAGTTTCATATTTTACATATTTCTGAACATTAATAGTTAGATCTTCTTATAAACATTTTTCTATTTAATGGTATGATGTATTTAATATTTTGCAGGTAGCAGTCCTTGACTCACAACAATAATTTGCATTATAAATCATGATGGTCATAAGTCAAGGCACCCATATGACCGAACCTGACTTTATGACATTTTTGCAATAGTTATTAAGCAAACATCATAGTTAGGTGAACACCGCATTCGTTAAGTGAATCAATGTATTTCTACTGCAATTTTTTTGCTGGAACCCCCCCCCCTCAAAAAAAGCATAGTCACATGAGTAACCACAACTGTAACCAGCTGTGACAATGAACTGGTTATCAAGCATCCAAAATATGGTCACGTGATTGCGTGGTCTACAGGCATCAGAACTCCAGGTTGTAAATAGCTTTTGGGGGTCCGTTGAAACTTTGAACAGTCAGTAAGTGACTGGTCATTTAACAAGGACTTAACAAGGACTTTGACAAGCTTTAATTTAGGGACAGTGGTTTTTTGAAACATTGTCTAGAACTGTTTTGTGTGTGCATCAGACATTTGTAAAATTATAATATATAAATGACAATAATAATTAGGTTTCCTGAGATTATCAGTCTTTAATGAAGAAACAAGGAGGAAAACACTTATCTTACAATTTGAAACATATATGAAAGCCAATATGTTTATACAGAAGCAAGTGAACAGTAGAAAGGGTAATCTTAACCAAGCATCTTGATCCATTTGAGAAAGGAGACATTTAAATTATAGTTAATGCTTCTCAACACAAGACAAATTCTCAGGACTTACTTCCCACTTTTCACAAGAACCATCATCCCGCTTGCCAGTTTGAATAAGATATAGTCGTCCTGTTCCATCTGAAAGGGTAGCCCAGGTGGGCGATGTAAAATGTAGTGATGCACAGAGACGATTATCACAAGCTATTAAGTCTGCCGGAAGCCTGAATACTTCTCTTGGTTTTTTTAAGGCAGTGTCCTGCAAAGAAGGAAAACAAGAATGTGCTTAAACTCAAAAAACAAAGAATAAAAAATCATAACAGTGTAGCTGAGGACTCTGGTAATGGTTTTTGGTCTATACATTCCAAAATAAGCAGAAACAAAGTTTAAAATGATAAGAAGTCAAGAGAAAACACAATCTCCTTATTAAAAAAGCAATATATGCTAAACAAGAATGTGTGGCGATTGACTTCCTTCCAGTTAGCCGGAGGCGACGGTTGGATCTCAGACTCGTCCGCCGCTTGGTTGCTCCGGCGGCGCCTTCGGGGGCAGGGGGCTCTTGCTAAAGAGCCTCCACCGCACGGATGGCTCGCGGTGAGTCCCCTCACCCCGACGGTGGTCGGGGGTGGTGGCTCCCGCCTCGTCCTAGGCGCTGGAGAACAAGTCGCGGGGGGGGGGGAGTTCCTCTTTCGTCCCATTCGCCGATGGAGAGCCGGAACAGCTGCTGCAATTAAAGACGGGCTGAAAGCCGGGGCTGAAGGCAACGCCGAGGCTCATTGCTACAGAGTGGATTGTGAGTGATTCCAAATTAATGCTTTCAACTTTCACTTTAAAAGAAGAAGGAGGAGGGAGTTTGTAAAACCCCTCCTCGGAAAGGAAAAGAAAGCGGCGTTTTGAAATGTTCCCCAGGCTTGGGGAGGTGGAGAAATTAACATCCGATTTTTAAACAACAAATGAAAGTCTTTCACTTTAAGATTCTTAATGATACTTTGTATCTCTGTCTTGCAACAATTGATATGGACTTTCACTAGTTCTCCGCGACTTCCAGAGGGGCGGGGAAGATGGCGTTCCTTTGTTCTCAGCAAGAAATACTTCTCTTTGAAATTTGCTGACACTCCCTCGTCTTCGGGACTGAACTTTTTACCAGTGGATTAATGTAACTGATTATTAGGACCTTTCCCAGATGTGCCTTCTTCCCCCCCCCCCCCATCTGATTGTTCTTAAAAATTGTTCTCTCTCTGGATTGTAAGTAAATTGAACTTTGAATTTGGATATTGACTTTTACTCTCTCCTCGTCTCACGGACTACCTCTCCAACAGACGCCATATTAGTGACAAGAACTTAACATTTTCATTATGGCTTCAAAAAAGCAGCCACACCAACCTAAGATTACTTCAATGTTATCCAAAGAAACAGAGGTGGAAGCTACACAGTTATCAGCAATAGAGGAAACTCTTCAAAACATAATGAAAGAAATAAAAGAAATCCGGAAAGACAATGCTAGCTCAAAATTGGAACTTTTAGAGACACAGAAAGCACAATATGTAAAATATGAAAATAAAGCCTTTCTTAAAAAACATTCCCCAATCCTGGAGGATGAAAATGGGGGAACGGGGGAGGCCACGGCTCCGCCCACTGGAGGTCAGGGAGAGGAAGATACAATTGCTAAAAGACTCAGATCTCACAAATGACTTTCCTTTATATAGTGTAACCTTTATTTGGATGTTTATAGAAACCAATGATTGATTGCATGAATATAAAATGTATATCTGTATCGCTTTCCACTTTGTAGGGAAATGAAAAATTTATTGTATTACCTTTTTTTTCTGTATGAAGCCTCAGAGGGGGCCGACACCTCCGACATAGATGTCCTCAAAATATCTCTAATACCTTACACCTTTTTCCTGTTTTTAAAATTTTGTAAAAACCAATAAAACTTTTTTCTCATAAAAAAAAAAAAAGAATGTGTGGCGATTGATCCAGAGGTTCTCTGATTAAAGGTAACTCAACCTTTGCCTCTGACAGAGGTAGTATTCCCTTGAGAGAACTGGCAAGTGGGATAAAAGTCAAAATCTGCTTTTGACTTTTATCCCACTCTGAAACTTACATTTTTGGATTTAAGTTTCGGATATTAATATTAATGCATGGCTAGTATCTTGGTTAGTAACACACACACACACCGCCCATTTCCTATTATATCAATTAGAACCACTTCTGAAATGAGATGTCTGGCATATTGATAGATATACTTCTTGATATTCACCTGCACAGTCTCTCATATGTTTTCACATTTAAATTAAAAACAGTGCATAGCTTTAACTGAAGAGGCATTACACATTACTGCAGCCTTTTTCAGAAATATCCAGATCATTCATAATTACCTACCGATATTAACAGAAAGAAGATTGTTAATTTTGCATTTTGATTTGACTAGCTAGAATAGAATACTTTATTGGACAGGTATGATTAGACATAGAAACTGTCTCCAGTGCTCAGGGATGGAAGTTTAAACTTCCTCCTTCCTGGATATTGAAATTTGGGACCCAAGAATGTAAAAAACAATATTTTTACTGAAAATTACACATGTAGCTCTTGGAGACATACTTGCAAGAAAATTTTCCCAGTTTGCTGCTACTGCCATGGGCATCTAGCATATTTATTTTAGAATGAACTTACCAAAGTAACACTTAAATTCATGACTCTTCCAAGCTGATCAACATAATAAACATTATCTTGGTACCAGGAATCAAGATGTAGGTAATTATACATGCCAAATGCACGCATGTGTTCCAAGGTGTACTGATCATCTCTCAGTTTGACTTCTGCTACCGCTGAAGGGAGAACAAACAGGAAAAATTATATTCCATAACCATTTAGGAAATGAACTTAGAATATTTAACTCATGTATCTTGTTCAAAACAAAGTTTCCTGATTATATATTTAAAATAAGGGTACTGTAGGTTTTGCCCAAGATACTTCAAAAGTAAATATATAGAAACCAGGCTGATAAGCAAAATTAGTATTAGAGTGCCATCTACTGTCTCTGACTTTTCTTTAAATTCTTAGACAAGTTTTAAAGGCATTTTTTTCCTAATAGCTTTCGTAGCTTCTATTTCCTTGGCATTCAAAAACACAAAGAAAGAAAAATTAAGTTGTGACAGCAACTTTAATCTACAAACCTACCACACTTATTTTCTTACACCAGGACCACAAATCTCTTGAGAAACAAAACAAACTAATATTATACATAGATACAGCAAGCTAAATAATCAGAAATAACTCAATTTTCATTAGTGGGACTATCAAGTAACAGAATACTGAATAATGAAAAGCTGTCTAGTCATCACAATTTTTAACCTATTTATAGATAGAAGCATTATTATTTTCCCATGTTCAACTAGTTTGCCATTACATCTTAGGGATCTCCCACTGTATTTGTCCAGCTGATCCTATCTGGCAAGGTTGATACGCTCCAGTATGTTCCAAATAAATGTTTCTAGATATTTGCATGTTCTTTGTAGCAGTGCCCATGATTTCAAATGAGGTGTCCTCCAAGATTCAAACAGGTGCCAAGGTAAACCCTTAGTAGGTATTACAGCGATTATATAGTATTAAAACTTTTGTCTCACAATCATTCTTAATTCTACAGTATTACTATACAGTAACATTATCTAAGATTAACCTTTGCTTAAATCACCACCTTAAATCACCACTATCGAATCTTAGTTTATAAATACAATTATAATAATAAAATATCAGAGAACAATCTAGTTTCTAATATAATTCAGTTGACATCTTACTGATTCCCTTTGACCTAAGATTTTTCTTTCAAGTAGAGAAATAATGAACATTAAAATCTACCTTTAATGAATTAGCCCAGATTAAATTTACAGGCATCTTGAAAATAATATTTCTTTGAAACTATTCAAAAGCATACAACCAAAATATACATTTGAAATCAAAGTATCTGTATATGTATTTAACAATTAAGTACAGAAACCCATATATGTCTACACCTATATTTTCATGCTGCTTTATTATATGATGTATTTTAGATGGCTTTATTCTATATTGTATTTATATTGTGTTTTAACTGTATTTTAAATGTCTATACCTAGTGCTGATAAGTTAAAAATGAATACACATTTTTATGTAAGGTACTGAAATGATCTTGCCTAATCTAGAAAATCTAAGCTGGGGACCCCAAACATTTCAGTTTATCAATATTCTCACAAATTTTCAGATTGTTCACCGGAAACATTTATAATGTTGCCCCAGTGGTTAGAATTTATTATGTGGTAGCTCAGTGGTTAGAATGTGGTACTGCAGGCTACTTCTGCTGCCTGCCTGCAATTTGGCAGTTTGAATCTCTCCAGGCTCAAGGTTGACTCAGACTTCCATCTTTCTGAGGTTGGTAAACTGAGGACCCTGATTGTTGGCGGCAATATGCTGACTCTGTAAATGCTTAGAAAGGCTGTAAAGCACTGGGAAGTGGTATATAAATGTGAGTGCTATTGCTATTATCTGAAATTAATTTAATGAATATAACTTTATCCTTAACTAATAGTACTACAAAGGAAAATTTTGCTGTTTTGTATAGTCTAATCCAGCTTTGGGATCCCTGTTTATTTTTCTGGGGAATCCTGATCTAGGCAGACTCTGATCAGAATCTGATGTTTTTAGAACTTGGATGGGAGACCAACAGGAAATCTGAGAGTTGCAGCAGAGTTTGGGGAGTGGAAAAAATACATCAGCCATTTTTTTAAGGATGCCAAGAAAACTACAGAGCCTTTTTGGTTTTGTGGTTAAGGCTCTAGGCTAGAAACTAGGATACCAGAAAGCCGACTGGGTGCTCTTGGACTGGTCATTTTCTCTCAGCCCACTCCTCTTATAGGGTTGTTGTTGTGTGGAAATTAGGAGGAGGAAGGTGTGTTGGATATGTTCACCATCTAGAATTATTTGTAAAAATAAATAACTAAACAAATAAATGGGAAATAAATTATTTATTACGGTAAATAAATGTGTTCTGCTGTTGACTTTTTAAATACCGGGTTTTTTCACCCTCTAAGGAAGCAAGAGCAACATCTCGGTGGGAGCCGCTGCATCCCGACGCAAATCGGATGAATATTAGATGTAATTTTGTTACAGCACTGGCTCTGTTTATGTTATCTGTTTAGTTGACTATTTTATTTTCTTGTGATGTATTGATTGATTAATTTTATATGCCTGCCATCTCACTATCAAGCAAATGTTGGATAATGGTTTCCCATTCCTTTAAGCCAAATTTGATTTCTGGTGGCTTTGTGGAGATGCATTCATTCATTCATTCATTATGCCTCCCATCTCGCAATTGTCAAGCAACTATAGGCTATTATATTCCTTTGAGCCAAATTTGATTTCTGGTAGCTTCATGGGGATGCATCCATCCATCCACCCATCCTTTATTCATCCATCAATTCCTTTATTCATTCATCCATCAATTCATTCATTCATTCATTCATTCAATATGCCTCCCATCTCACAACTGTCAAGCAACTATCGACTATTATATTCCTCTGAGCCAAAATTGACTTCTGGTGGCTTCATGGAGTTGTTCTTTCTTCCTCAGGTGGTGAAAAAAAACCGGTATTTAAAAACTCAACAGCAGAACACAATATTTTTTTAAATATTTTTTTTTCCAGCCTGGGCATATCCTCGGCTTTGCTCCGTTTTGCCTGCCCCCATACTGCCTCCCCGCCGATCGCCTGGAAGCGCTGTCCCTGCCCAGCCAGCCTCGCAGGGGGCTGGACTAGAAGACCTCCAAGGTCCCTTCCACCAGCTCTATTCTATCCTATTCCCCGCAGCAGGGCCGCAAATCCGCGAAGAACCGAGCCAGAGGGTTCCCTTCCCCCCACCCACGCCACCTCCATCCCATTGCAGCCTCCTCTTTCCCCGTAGCTCAAACCGGCCGCCCCGCCGACACTCACGCGAGTCGAGCCCCACTTGGTAGCAGGCCAGCGGCTCCAACGAAAGCTTGTAGCCCTCGAACCTGGGGTCGAGCAGCAGCCTTTTGACGCGCAACGAACAGTTCGCCGCCGCCTCCATGCCGCGGGCCTCGGCCTCAACCGCCGCCGCTGAGGAGAACGGGCTTCCGGAAGGGCCCTCTAAGCCTTTTCGACCGCCGCAGCTCTGAGGCCGTGGCAGCAGAGCCTCCCTCCGCCCACCCCGCGAAGGATTCTGGGTAGGAAAGGAGCGCGGAGCCTGCTGGGAATCGTAGTTTTGGCGCGCCTGTCGCAGGCCTTTCAAACGCTCCTGTGGGCTTCGTGCCGGGACAATAGCAATTTGGCTCCTAGTCCTGGTCCTTTCGGGATGGGTGGTGGCGGGGGTCAGTGCTTAAGGATCCCCATCATCACCCTAATTCAAAGCAATGCTGCTGAGCTCATAAAGGTTGCCCCTTTTCTACATCCTTAGTGGACAGAACCATAGGAGAGTGCCTAAAATGAATATTTGGGTTACTCCTTAGTTTAAACCAGTGGTCACCAACCAGTGGTCTTCGGACCACTGGTGCTTTGTGAGAACATTTTGGTGGTCCGCAGAGCGCCCGCCGCCTGCCCGCTGCTGCCCCAGGCACGGGAGGCGGGACTAATTCTTTGAAAGCGTGATTGTCCCGCCAAAAGCGGAACGTCTGGTCACCTTACTTTATAGGAGTCTGGGGAGGGTGAAACAGCCCCCCCCCCCGAGGCCCTCCGGAGGCTTCAGAAGTCCCGGTTTGTCCGTTGGGACATTTTTAGTCTTCAGGGAAGCCTCTGGAAGGCCCGTGAAGGCTCCGGAGGGCTTAAACCTGCCCTCCGAGCAAACCAGAAGTCCATTTCCAAACTTTTGGTTTGTCGGTAGGGCCAATTTTCTGCGCTCTGGAGGCTTCAGGGAAACCCCTGAAGCCTCTAAAGCAGGGGTCCCCAACCTTTTTTGCACCAGGGACCGATTTCATTAAAAAAAAAATTCTGCGGACCAGCTGGCATAGAGGAGGAGCAGGGGTGGGAGGGGGAACAGGTGGTGCATGCGCACGCGGGAAGGAGGGGGAACAGGCGGCGCATGCACACGCGGGGGGGGAGCCAGCTCACTCGGCCCTCTAGGTCCTCCAACAGCGCGAACGGCCGTGCACGCGCACATGGGGTGGGGAATCGGCTCACTCAGCCCCCTAGGTCTAGGGCCTCCAACGGCTCGAACGGCCGCACCTGTGCTCTCCCGCATCCGGTGTGCGCTCTGCCCAGGGGGCTGCCCCCTCCTCCTCCTCTCCGGCCCGGTTCGTATCAAGCCACGGACCGGCACCGGTCCGCTGCCTAGGGGTTGGGGACCCCTGCTCTAAAGGACCTCCTGGGGTGGGTGGAAAGCCTCTGGAGCCTGGGGAGAGTGAAAAATGGCTTCAAAAAAAGGCTAAAGTCAGCTGGCCAGCTGACAAATGGTTCTGTGTGCCACAGGTTCGCCATCCCGGGTATAGAGTTTCCTACCTGAGCAACTCTGTTATTCTGATGTGTGTCTTGCCTTGCATCTGGTTATCCATATTATACAATGATTTCACACCCCAATAAAATGTAAGTTGAATTGCAAGTTTATTGGAAATAAAACTCATTGACCTGTAAGGGTTTTATTTCTGAACTTTATTGAGATCATTCTGAATTTTGAAGTCTTCCCTGAGTACACTTCCCTGTGTACCATTTACTTTTATGCTTTCCAAGAAAACTACCTGGAAACATATGAGTGACTGAACTTTACTTTCCATTCATTTTGAATAAAATAAAGGTCAATTCTTGATGGAACAATCATGTGTTTTCTTTTAAAATTGTAGAGAAATTGTTCATTATTTTTTCTCCGCAATGTTTTCCCCATGTTTCCCATGTTCATAATGTTCACCGGGATTTCCCAGTGACTCCCATCCCCAAAAAACTAACCCGATCCCTCCTGGAATTCTGTGTGCTTTTCAATAGAACCAAACCAAGATCCTGTTTTTTAAAAATTTAAATCCCAAATGAAACAGGCAATGGGAATCCGCCTCCACCACCTCCATTTCGCTAAATAGCTAATTTAAAGCCAGAAGAAACGACTGCGGCATCAACATGAATCAACCTAGCGACCAAAAAGAAGAAAAAAAGTGCAGTACAGAAGAGCATGGTGGGAAAAGTAGTTTTTATGTTAAGGCGGCGTGAAGGCGTCATGGGAACGGCTAAGAGGCAACGTCCTTCTGGGAGTTGTAGTTTTTATCGGGCGTCGAGCCGTTAAAGCCATGCGGCGGAGAACTACGCTTCCCAAATCTTTCTGCGGGGATTGAGGGAGGCTGTTGCGAGGCTTCTTTCTCTTTAGTTGGGTAAAGTCTTGGGCAACCCGGGGAGAGTTGGTCTTGTCGCGAGTTCGAGGCTCCGTCCAACCGGGTCTCCTCGGAGGCTGAGCTCGTGGAGGAGGAAGCAAGGGGCTCGCCGGAGGGGTAACCCCATTTGTTGGGGGGCGGGCGGGGGGCGGGCAGTGCATCTAATGGAGGCTTTTGTGCTTTTGTGGATGTCGATTCCTCTTCGAATTTGCTTGGCATTCCCGTCCCCCTTTCCCCCCCCTTCCAGCTTGCTGAAAAGAGAAACCGAGCCCAGATCTGACTTTTCAGTGATTGCGAGGCTTTTTTTCAGTGGTTATAGTTTGAGCATCATCGGCGTCATCATATTATTATTATAGGGTGAAACTGATGGGCGTGCAAACTCAAAGCATGGAGGACTCAAAATGGGTGGTTTTCAGAAGAGGAGGGGGATCCCCATTAATTGTTTGGCTGCTTGATCCACTCAACCCTTGGAAAATTGCAATTGTAAATGCAGGGTCACATAGGTCGCAGAATTTAAACCCTTCTTATATGGGCTGGGTTTTTAGCTGAGTAGGGGATGCATGTTGTGTGAATGCCGTCCAAAATGCATACCATGCAGGTTTTATTTTTTTTATTTATTTATTTTGATTTGTCAATCATTTGCAAGATAATAGGTATAAGAATAAACATGAGGATGAATGAAATGGGGACAGTAGGACAGGGCCGGTAGGCACTATGGTGAGCTTATGCATGCCCCTTACAGATCTCTTAGGAATGGGGTGTGGTCAATAGTAGACAGTTTAAAGTTAAAGTTTTGGGGAGTTGAAGATGTAACAATAGTCAGGTAGTGCATTCCAGGCATTGACCACTCTGCTGCTGAAGTCGTATTTTCTGCAATCAAGTTTGGTTTCAGGGAAACCAGATCCAAATTAGCAACACGACCAGCTAACTTTGTACCAAGTCACAATATTGATGTCCTTATTTCAATTGTGGGGTCTGCAGGTTGAGGAGCTGTGCCAAGAATTTATGGAAGCTAGAGATTACCCTTGAAATAGTCATTGAAATCTCTGCTTTTCAGTAGATCTGGTCTACTTGCACGCAGGAGGGGGAAAAATGAACAAGGATGCACAAATGAGAGCAACTATTAATCAAAAGTTAATTGAAACAGGAGAACGAGAACGGTATGTGGGTTTTATTTTCTAATCTACTTGTAGAGCTGTGTTGCTCGCTGGCTGAGAACACTATTTAATGTTTTTCTAGTACCTGATATGGATATACCGTATTTCTAACACTGTTGTTTTGACAGCCTTAAAGAATTACTGAGAGCCAAATTAATTGAATGTGGTTGGAAAGATCAGCTAAAGGCACACTGCAAAGGTAATTGTCACTTGGGAATAAAGTGTTACCTCTCTCTTCATTAATTGTTCATGTGTTGGTACCATGGTCACGAATCTAATATTCATGTAAGAAGTATGTTCTCATGTTGCATTTTCAATCACAGATGTATGATATATAGACAATATTTTTTAAAAGGAAACAAATCACACTAATACATGATTCCTACGTCTGGCCTGCCCTAAAAACCCCTCTCTCCTCTATTTTGTCTTTTTTCAATATTTATTTATTTGTATGCCACCTTTATTATTTTTATGACTAACTCAAAGCAGTGAACATATTCAGCACATCTTCGTCCTCCTATTTTTCCACAATAATGTGAGATAGGTTGAGTTGAGAGAGAGAGACTGGTCTAAGGTTACCCAACTGGCTTTATGATCTACTATCTAGCCTTGTGCCTTAACCATTAGACCAAACTGTCTCTCAGTCATTGTATTTTTTACAGACATTCTGACATTAATGAAAAATATTGGGTATATTTGTAGAATATGCTAAGTTAACTATAAAGCTAGCATGGAATACTGCTGGGCTGCTGGGCTGTAAATTCCTCTTGCTGTTAGCCTGCAAAATGGGCTATTTTATCTACACTCTCTTCTACCCCTCCTTCTAGCATAATTCTATTTTCTTTCCTTGCAAAAGGTACATAAAAGGAGAGAGGGAAATTGCAGTCAGAATGATTTCTATCCCCAAAGATTATGGACCTCATCTGGGCCCTATAAATTGTGTATTGGTGTACACACTCATACATACAGATATACACACGGCATGGACAAGTTCCTGCAGGCAAGATTTGCATTCCCTTCTTCCTAGAGCTGAGAGGAGGTGTCTGGCCCAAGGCCGCCCAACTGGCTTTCTGCCTAAGGTATTACTCATAGTTTTCAGGTCTGATGCTTAACCACTGCATCAAACTTACTCTCTGTATTTTAAATTATTTTCCTTTATTCCAATTACTTTGAAAGGGAAAATTTAAATAAAATAGCAAAGCCAGCTAGGTCGCAATGGTGTCTAGTTACAGACCACGATAGGTTCTTCCAAACAAGGACAAAACTGGATGATCTTGAGTATAGGTTGCTGCATTGGTTTTAAATAATGAAGCACTACTTTAATTGAATTATGCAATTCAACAATTAAGGAACTCAAAACACAAAAGCGCTCTAATCTGGATTTCCAGACGGGTTTTGGTCTAGTGGTTAAGGCACCAGCCTAAAAAGTAGGAGACCATGAGTTCACGTTCCACCATAGTCATGAAAGTCAGCTGAGTGACATTGGACCGGTCACTCTCAACAAACCACAGGGTTGCTCTTATGGGAAAAATAGAAGGAAAATGTGTTGAATATGTTCACTGCTTTGACTTGTTTGTAAAAATAAATAGGCAGGATACAAATAAATAGTGTTTAATGTATGAATAGGTTTGTGCTAATGAGTTTAATGTGCAAAAAATATACTTTAGTTACAGTTTGTGTAACTAAAACCTCTCTATTTTTATCTGACATAACACCTATCTGCTTGTCTTTATCTTGCTTAGATGTCATCAAAGAGAAAGGGCTAGAACATGTTACTGTTGATGATTTGGTGGCTGAAATTACTCCAAAAGGCAGAGGTAATAATGCTACATTGCTTTGGTACTTGAGCATAAAGTATACACTGAGTTGTTGGAATTAATTCTTTCTAGGCGCTGAGCAAACTTCATTTGTATAGCTTTAAGAAGATGGCTGATTCATATACCCCAAAACAATGCCCTGGAATTTACATTTGCATTTTATTCCAGTGTTTTTTAACCTCAGAAACTTTTATATATGTGGACTTCAACTCCCAGAATTCTTCAACCACCATGCAGTGCATCCTGGGAATTGAAGTCTACGCTACCTTTTAAGTTGCTGAGGTTGAGAAATACTGGTTTATCCGGTGAAAAGGGCTGACCTTTGTTTCCTTGATCTGTGCATTAAAATATTCCCACATTTTGATTTGCTATGAAAATGCCTTTAGTCTTTTAGATGTGATTAGCCACTGAGGGTAACAACAAAAACTAAGAATAAAACTTACAATAATTTCAAGTAGAACTTTCAGTGAAGTCCTACTTGCAGGGATATTAATATTAATTGAAAGAGCTGAAGTTGCTGAGATCTTCAGTGTATTTTAATCATAAGTGGTTTAGCAATACTCACCTGCTCTCCATTTTCATATTCCAAGATTCTGTTTACTGTCTCAGGGAAACATTTGCTATAAATAATCATCACAGAATGATAGACTTGACAAGTGTTACATAGAGATGATCAATGCAGGATTCCAAATGAAAGCATCCATGACAAATGCCAGCCTCTCTAGGAATATATCCAACAAAGACAAGCCCATCATCTGCCTCAGAGGTCCCCAACCTCCGGTTTTGGACTGGCATCAGTCTGTGGCATGCTAGCATCCGGGCCACAAAAATTATTGAAACCCCATCCATGGGATGTAGGCAGCATGTGAAATCACGCTTTCTCCGGTACATGAAAAAAACCTCTCCACGGAATTGGTCCCTGCCTTATTCTTAGGAAGATTTTACTATCAGCCAAAATGTGCTTTCCAATAATGTAAGACAATTGCAAATAGTCCTTGACTTTCACAACCATAATTGGGACCAGAATTTCTGCTGCTAAGTGAGGTGGTTGTTAATTGAATTATGCCCAATTTTATGACCTTTCTAATCACACTAAGATACATAGCAAGGTTAAAAATGACAAAGTGAATCAAAGAAGTTGGGAGCCTTCTAAATCACTTTGGAGCCATGTGCAAATCTAGGTCGTTTGACCATGCATCTATGGGACATGAGTGCCCAATTGCTTTGATTGACTTTTACCTTTCATTTCTGGATTGCAACACAGTGCAAAATAGAGTTCAGCAATTCATTTCCAGGATATACAAACTGGCCTTCTTTTCAGGTGCACTGGATTTGCTTTTTTTTCAATATACGTTTTTATTTTTTAAAATGCAAATAATACAAACATAGTACATATATATCTAAATACAAAAAAAGAAAGAAAAGCTAATATTATAGTGTGCACCCCCCGACCCTTTCTCCTCCCTCTTATATTTCTTTGTCTTTAACAACTAAAAGAAATACAATATATTCCATTTCTGCCCTTATCTTCTCCAAAACAACATATATTATTGAGTAGGTTTATTCCCTTTGCCTTCCACCAACACTGATTTTATAAAATCCTCCCATATTTCATTATAATTGTTTACTTTGATCATCTCTTTTTTTAATTTAATTCCCTTTGTTTTAATTTGTTGCCATACTCACTGGATTTGCTTTTTGAGCAGTCATAGCATACTGATGATACACCTTTTGATCGATTTCAACTCCTAGGCACTGTCCCAAAGGTGCTATACCAAGAGGCAACTAGACTTTCATGTTTTTTGCTTCTGAAGATTTTTAACTTCTCTTCCAAGAAGCTTCTTCAGCTCTGACAGGATAGTGGGGAAATGGAAGGGAATGGAATGGAATGACTATCCTGTCAGAGCTGAAGAAGCTTTTTGGATGAGAAGTAAAAAGTCTTCAAAAGAAAAAGCAAGAAAATCCAGTTGCCACCTGAAAAAGCACCTTTAGGGCAATCATGACCTGGATGACTGAGAATCTCTACAGACAATCCCTAGGCACTATTCCCAAGTAAGGCATCTCATATCGTACCCCATACATCCCTTCGGCCGATTCGCTCCCACAGAGAGGGACTTCTCCGGGTGCTATCCACTAGACAATGCCAGTGGGCGACGCCCAGGGGAAGGGCCTTCTCTGTGGCGGGCCCAACCCTCTGGAACGACCTACCCCCCGAATTCAGAACTACCACGGACCTCCTTTCCTTCCGCCAAAAGTTAAAGACCTATTTTTTCCATCAGGCCGGCCTGGCCTAATCTACCTCACCTAGCCTGCAGTCTGAAGTTTAAATTGTTTTAAATTGGGATTTTAAGGGGATATAGTTTTAAGATTTTAGCACAGGGTGATAACTATTTAATTTGGGTTTTAAATATTTATATTTGTCATGTATATGTTTTTTAACTTCCTGTGCACCGCCCCGAGTCCCTTCGGGGAGAGGGTGCGGTTTATAAATTGAAACAAATAAATCCTTTACTTGTGCCTTTTGATTTATTTTTCCAAATGCATTTTTCATCTATCTATACTAGATAGAGTTCGTTTATTTTCAGTCCACCACTCTGTCAAGAGTGTTCCGAAGTTTCTTTCAAGCAACTAAGACTATTTTGGGGTTGAGCTTGATTTGGTGGCTCACACAGACACATTCATGTTGTTATATGGGTCTGATTCAAAAGTTGGCATTCCATGCTTTTTCTAAGAATTTTGGATTTCTCATTCCAGTCCTACCCATGGTCAATTATACTTCGCTTTCTAGATTGCCAACATTAATCAGGTGATACCACATGACAAACATACCTGCATCCATAGTCATACACATAGTAATGGACAAAAGATAGTATAATACTGTATAAACAAACAGTTCTTGACTTATGACTGTAATTGAGCTTGGCATTACAGCAGTAATTCATGTTGTTAAGCATGTGACTGTGCCCAATTTTACACTTTTGCTGTGACTGAGTGACTGATATAGCTGTTAAGTGGCCCCAATGGGGATTTGTTTTTTTGCCGGAAACCAGAAGTTACACATCAGTGTCCAGCAAGAATAATAATAAATTGCAATTAAAAAACTGTAAATGTGGGCAAACATCCAAAATGTGATCACATGACCATGGAGCAGGATCTGGCTATTGGAACTTGAAAACCTGGTCATAAGTAGCTCTGGGCAGGTCCGTCGTAAACTTTGATCATTGAGTGATGAGTTGTAAGTTGGGGACTATCTATAGTTGAAATTATTTGCATAAAAGAGCGATGATTTCATCTTGCTCTTTTCTTTTTCTTTTCTTTTTCAGCTTTGGTACCTGATAGTGTAAAGAAAGAACTTCTACAGAGAATAAGAACATTTCTGGCTCAACATGCCAGTCTTTGAGCCACCTGTTTGAATCTTCCCATGCTTTAACATGCTGTGTTCAGTGAATCAGATAAAAAACTGAACAAACATTTTTCATACTTCAAGTTCAAGTTCACTATTTTTTTTAATATTTTGTTTACTTACTCCAAGTCCACTTCGATATCCTGACTTCTTAATGTTTGAATAAAAAGAACAATGCCAACAACCTGCACTTACATGTTGAAATCAAGGATGTTTTGCCATTGTGTGTCTTAATGCGTCTGACCTGTGTCCAGATACTTTAATATTAAATGGCTTCTTTGCCACCCTGCTAGATGAATCCTGCAGAAACGATAAGAAAAAATAAATTCTAAATATTTGATATCAATTGCAAAACAGCACAGCAGCAGAGGGAAAGCAAAGAGTAAAAACGATTACCATACCATGACTCCAAGTAATGGTGCATGACTAGTAACATGCAAATCCAGCTATTGCATGCTTGCCATGATGACCTTGGATGAAAGCCCAGCATTTGTGTAACAACTTACACATTTTGTCATCTGTTTGTTTTTCCCTCCATCCTTTGGATGACCAGGAGAAGAATGATTCCTTTGAAATAATGGAAGGTACAGAATAGTAAACTTCTGCCACCTATTAGCCTGTCACAGTCCATTATGAGTAAGTAACAAGATGAGTTCAGTCTTCTTCTTTTTTTAAAGTAATGAGTAATGTGTTTCATGACCAAAGAAGCCAATTTCCATAATCTGCAACACAATTTGGGCCACATACACTAATACTCCGGTTGCTACAAGACTGTCAGGATGTCAAAAATACAAGGCTCTCAAAAACCAAACACATTTCTTACTTATTAGTATAATGTATAGGTTTGATTGAAATAATGTAGCAGCATTATTTTGAAAGTTTTAAATTTGAATGGCTCAAATAGATCTGAGCCTAAATGGAACCTATTTCTAGTAGGATGGCATTTCATGTCTGGTACAGTTAGTCCTCGACCTACAAATCATTCGCTTAGTGACTGACCATTCGAAGTTACAATCGCACTGAAAAAAAGCGACACAACCATTTTCTACATGACCCTTGCAGCATACCCACGGGCACGTGATCAAAATTAGGAGGCTTGGCAACTGGCATGTATTTATGACAGTTACAGTGCAATGTTCTAGAGTCGTGATCCCCTTTTGTGACCTGACAAGCAAAGTCAAGGTGGAAGCCAGATTTACTTAACCATTTTTACTACCTTAACGTTGGCAAGAAAGGTCACAAAATGGAGCAAAACTCACTTAACAACTGTCTTGCTTAGCAACAGAAATGTTGAGCTCAGTTGTGGTAGTAAGCTGAGGACTGCCCGTTTGATATTGTAAGCCAGGACCAGGCTATGTGGCATCTTATGTGTAGTGGGCGTATTTGTTACAACTAAAAATACCTTGAAAATAGCTTTTTGAAATGAGTGTATGCGTGCCCCTTACAAAGCTAGCATTATTTACCTTGCAAATATCTAGAGAGGTGGTAGCAGATTGCCTCTCTCTGCTGCCATCTAGTGATTGCCCAGATGTTTGCAGCCTAATTATGGTAAATTTAGTATCTCCTACAGATCAAGGGGAGGTAACCATTTATGAAGGACAGTTCTGTTCTTTGAATATCATTAAGCAAATGTGTGGATGTTAGGTCTCAATTCTGTAAAAAAATGAAATGCTTCATAAAGATTCTATTAATTAAAATGTATTCCTCGATACTTTTAATTTGTATTATTTTTAAATGAAACTGAATCGGGGTAAAATAAAATATATTTTTGGAACAGAAAGATGGGCCCCAATTAAAAGTAACATGAATACTCTGAAGTTAATGTTTTGCTAACTCTATAGTCTTAATTTTTCAGTTTAGAAACTGCATTGTTTTAAATATTTATTTTTCAGAAGTTCCCTTGTTTTTCAGAACAATCACTTGCCAGCAAAAGGAATTCACTTTCCAGATTCCTATTTATGCCACAAGAATATATGATTTGATTAATGACACATTTTGTCTGCTAGAAATGTAAATCTAACCCCATGGATGTAGCCCTTTTGAAACCCCTTTTGAAAGTCCAAATGCTTTGCCAGCTATCTTCTCTTTTAAAAATGCTTTTGAACATACTGTTAAAAAAAACAATTCCTCCCAGCTCACTAAATCTTAAGACATGTCTTTTTCAGAACTATATGCATGCATTTTATGTTTGATGGTAAATAAGTCAACAATTTTATTTTGGAAGGCTCAAGTGTAGACCAGGAGGGATAATATGATGGATATTAATATTAGGGAGAAAGGCAACGGTAAGTTTAAAGAGACAATTACAAAGATAAGGACATTTCAGGGAAACAAAAATCAACTGGTGAGCTACAGATGTGAAAACTGGGCATTGCAAAGGGAACAAACGTCACGAAGATTTAGAGATAGTTACAGTTAGCCCTTGTTTAACAACTGTCTCATTTATCAACTAACTTCTAAACCTCACACGTCTGCAAAACACAGTACAAGAACCCGTTTAAACCAGTCCCGCCTCAATCTACCGTTTTCCCTACTTCTCCTAAATAAAAGTATGCATATATGCCCATCAGCGAATGCAGGCTAGCCAGCATGAAAAAAGCCCTTTCAGTGCGAGCCCTCGGCTGACCCATGTGTCAGAATGCTTCATAAAAATTCTATTAATTAAAGTGTATTCCTCAATGCTTTTAATTTGTATTTTTTAATGATGAAAGTGAATCAGGGTAAAATAAAATATATTTTTTGGAACAGAAAGCTGGGTCCCCATTAAAAGTAACACGAATACTCTAGAGGGTAACCCATCTGTCAGAAATGGTTTAGGGCAGGGGTCTCCAAACTTGGCATCTTTAAGATTTGTGGACTTCAACTCCCAGAATTCCCCAGCCAGACATGCTGGCTAAGGAATTCTGGGAGTTGAAGTCCACAAGTCTTAAAGTTTTCAAGTTTTGGAGATCCCTGGTGTACTACGGTCTCCTGCTTGGGGGGGGGGGGTGTTGTTGGACTAGGTGATCTACAAGGTCGCTTCCAACTAATTTGCAAGCCTTGTCTACTACGCCGCCAGCCAAAGGTGAACCCGAGGTCACGTGGCCAAGCAGGTCCTGTGTTTCGTAAGCCCCACCCCAACTCCGCTCTGTCTCCTTGTATCTTTCTCCCCCCCTCGGTTCCCCGGAGGACTTCAGCTTTGTGCGTTTGCGCAGGAAACATCCATCCTTCCGGTTCTGTCCCCACCCCTTTCTCTCGAGGCCGAAGCCCCGGTTGGCTTAAAGTGTTGGGGCGGGACCGGAAGAGGCGATTGCAGTTGGGGAGGGGGCGGTGTCTCTAGGGTGACAGGAAGGTGGAGCCGGTAGTGGCCGGTGAGGGAAGCTATGGAGGAGCCGAGAGCCGCGGCTGGGACAGAGGCGCCCCCATCCTCTTTTGAATGAAGGGAAGTCGCGGTCGCCGAGGGAAGCGGCTGTCCCTCGGCTTGAGCTGCGTCGCTTCCACGTCCCGCTCGCCTCCGCGCCGGACAAGGTGAGGGAGGGGAGCGCGCCTGCCCCAGAGTCGCCTCCCTTTGAACCGCCGCTTTCTCTCCCGGGGGAAGAAGAAAGCGCGCGGGCGGGTCTTGCTACCCCGCTCCTCCCTTAGGCCGGAGTCCTGATGAGGCGGGCGCTGGTTGGTTAGGCAAGCATATCCCGAAGGTGGGCGGCCTTGCCCTTCCAAGGAAGCCTCCGGGAGCGTCCGACGTGGCTTTTTTCTGTCAACGGACCTTTTGGAGTGGGGGTGTTGTATTGGGGTGGCTAAGACGCTGAGGTTGTCGATCAGAAAGTTCGGCGGTTCGAATCCCTAGTAATAAGATCTTCTGCGTGAGCAGGGGGGTTGGACTAGGTGACCTCCAAGGTCCCTTCCAACTTTGTTAATCCAGTACAAAACCTCTACCGTTGCAAAAATTTTAAATCATAAATGAATGCAATGTCGGACAAATATCTTCAGAACAAATTTAGAGAAGATTTAAAGGGGGAAAAAATCATAGTGCACCTGTAAATTTAGCTGGTAAGGTTTACTATGGTGGTCCCAAAGGCGCTTTTTTTGTCCCAAGAGGCAACTGGACTTTCTTTGAAGACGTTTCACTTCTCATTCAAGAAGTTTCTTCAGTTCTTGACAGGATAGTGGGAAATGGAAGGGTTTATATCCCCCCCTCCCCCTAAAAAAGGATGCAAATGATGACCTGTCTGCAAGGGATATAAATCCTTCTATTCCCCACTATCCTGTCAGAGCTGAAGAAGCTTCTTGGATAAGGAGCGAAACGCCTTCAAAGAAAAACCAGTAAGTCCAGTTGCCTTTTGAAAAAAATTAACACCTTTGGGACAACCATGACCTTTGATGACTGAGAATCTGCATAGAGTTCCTGTGGTTGGTTTGGTTGGTTTTCCTTCTTGGGAAAGAGAAGGGTAAATATTAGAACAAAAAGTTTCTCGTTTCTTTCTCCCATGCGAGCTGATTTTAGTATGGCAACGGCTGTGACCATGCTGGGTTTTTTTTCTTTTTCATTTCAAGGAGCAAAACTTTTATTTTTTATGATATTCACAGTGGTCTTTGAGGTTGACATTGAGTACTTGGCTCCTCTGATGAGTTCGGCTTTTAATTACTGTGATGTCCAAATTATTTATACAATTTATGAAGGGGAAGCCTGTGTTCAGCAAGCTTGATTTCATTCACAAATCCTGAGACCCATATTTAGAATTGTGGTATCCTGAGAATAAAGCTTTATATTAGGAGATTTTAAAAGCCTCTTGGTTATATTTTCCACTATATTGCATTTACCAGCTAGTTGACGAGATGTGAGCAACATATATTTGCTTGCTACCCATTGGTAGTCTCTAGATTTTTGACTATAGAAATGTGAGTATACTTGAGATAAAACTTGGTTGCTCATATGGCAAACTAGACAAAATGTATCAAAACTGACTTGCTATCTTTACTTTATACATATACACTGGCATGTGTATGACTGTAGCTACTAATCTGTTTCGTTAAAAATTATAATATATGAAAGCCTGAGTTGAATAGAGTCCTGCATCTGGTGATGATCATAGCACATGAATGATTAAGACTTAGAATGTAAAAAATTGGTAATGGTAAAAAGCATGAATTAATATATTTTACTATGTTCTTTCCCAGTGAGGAATTGAATACTGTCAAGCAAGTGAACCTACACACATGCACACAAACACCTGAAAATGTGTATTAGAACGTATTTGCAGTTATATAGGTTTTTAGAAAATAGGAATCTGTAGGTTAGTCATCACTGAATGTTATGCTCCAGTTTGAAGGGGGAAGAAAAGTAAGTTGATTTTTGATCAGAAGCAGATATGGGAAAAAGTAGATCAGAAAAAAGGAAATAAATAAATGAAATGAGTGAAATAATGGGAGAAAGACAAAATGCATATGAGGTGATTGCTGGAAAAAACTATAATGATGAAAGACTTAATAATAATAATAATAATAATTTAATTTATAACCCGCTCTCTCTCCCAGAAGGGACTCGAGGCGGGGCACAGGGAATTTAAAATACATATAAAATACAAACAGTATACAATAATAAAATGAAATTAAACTAACTAACCCTGCGCTAAAATCCCATATTAAAACTAACCCCAATCTAAAAAGAAAGCTACCAAGAATGCCCTGTAGTTAAAAGTGAAATACATTTCAGAGATTTTGATCAAACTTGAAAAAATATTTTGGAAATGAGTGAACAGAAGAAACTTCTCTCCCATAAATACTGTAGTTTGGATGTCTTGCAAGCAGGAATCTAGATGGGATTTTATAGTTTAGTAATATATTCTGTCTAGCACTTGCCCATCTACGCATGTAAGACATTGAAAAATAAGGTATAATGCATACAATTCATACTTTTTTTAAAATAAAAAGATACAAAGATTAAACCATTTAGTATTACCAGTTACTCAAAATTTTTAAGATTTGCTATTCTTGTAGAATTCAGAAAAAAGAGCAAGTTTGGTGTAGTGATTAAAGCACCCAGCTAAAAACCTGGATACTGTGAATTCTAGTCCTGCCTTAGGCACAAGGACAGCTTCTTGGCCCAGTCATTTGTTCTCAGCCCTAGAATGACAAACTACTTCAAACAATGCAGGGATTTCTCCAGGTAGTTGACACTAAGGAAACAAGCATGCTACCCAACATTCAGTGCCATATAGTGAACAGGGCAAGTTCAGATATTGTAGCCAAAATATAATTTAGTTTTGAAAATTTGCTATTTGAATAGGATCAAATTATTTGATGAATAATTCGATCCTATTAATCCATCTTCTACTTTCCTGGAGCTTTTCTTTCCTCTGGGGTATACTACTCAGATGAACAAAACAGTTTTCATCCAAATTATGGGGTTTTTTTAAATGTTGTTTTTTCCCTATTAATTCAGAGACAGACAACTATAATGCACCTAGTTGGAATGTCAAAGAAAACTAACGGGAATATAGAAACGGAATAGATCACAATATGGTTTTAAAAAGGAGCATAAGGAGTGTAATATAATGACATGAGCATCATGGCCAAACTACCCACAATTAGGTTACTGAGCTAGTTAATCAAGTAACTTGCTGGCCCTCCTTGTCAGGAGAAAAACAGTATTCATTTCTTGAAGTGCTGTAGATGTTTATAGATTCTGACAGTTTTTATTGAGGTCCAGCACAGTATGAATACATATTCCACTAGTATTCTTGATTTCCTAAAAATCAATGGCATATTTGGATATAGCAATCCTGCTTGCAGACTAGCATCATGAACTGCATTAGATGTTCTTCAATACCACACTTTCCTTTTGATTTTTGATAGCAATATGCATTTGAAGTCATACTTATGGGTGGTAGTTACATCGAAGTGTATGCACAGACTTCTCTTAGAAGTCTGCCAAAGCAACCACCATTGCAAAGTAACATTACGCTTATCAGTACATTTCCCCCTCTTTTTCAGGTGAAGTCTTTCATCATGGCAATTACACAGTTCCGTCTATTTAAAATTTGTACATGCTTGGCAGCAATACTATCTTTTTTTAAAAGATTGATTTGCAGGTAAATATCAAATGTTGCATGTGAGTTTGCTCTGATTTTTCCTCTTAAGATTTCTACCTCATTTCTCTTGAGAGTTTTCTTTCTTTGTGTGTGTTTCAAATAGGGAAACGGGAAATATAGCATTCCTTAATACTTCTTTTATGACAGTTTAGAACGGTTACAAACATGAAGTTAAATTTCTTCCTCAATTGAACAATAAATAGTAATTTGATGTTGGATTGAGATTTTTTTTAAAAAATCATTAATATTCCTATTATCTTTGTATAGCTAAAGAAACTGATATTATAATAATGCTTAGAAAAACAGAAAACTAAAGTATCGTGATTAGTTTTAGCACTTAAGCATAAATATGTCTGATACAAATTTTTATTTATATAAGAACCTGTTTTATAGGTGTGTGCTTCTTTCTTTGCATACATACAATGAGTAGTTGATTGAATTAATATATATCTCAAGTATTAAGAGAAATGAAAAAGTAATACTGTATACTCAGGAAAAAGCCACAAATAACATAAAGGATAGTTGGTAATATAATACTAGTGTTTGTCTGTTAGTTTGTCTACTAAGATTAAGTTTTGTACTGTTTTGAGAAGTGCTGTGAATTGTTACCTGAATTATAGATACTACTTTCTGATTAAACAGGTATAGGAATAAGTATATATTCATAAAACGTTTATAAAAATATTTTCTAAGGGACTAAGGAAATACATATTAATTTTTGTTTAAGTTTTATCACAA
This sequence comes from Rhabdophis nuchalis, assembly GCA_039707465.1. NCBI lineage: Eukaryota > Metazoa > Chordata > Lepidosauria > Squamata > Natricidae > Rhabdophis > Rhabdophis nuchalis. Next base: position 200,688,516 of record CM077645.1, read on the forward strand.
CATTAAAAAATGCAGAGGCATGCAATAAATCTTTACCTATTATTTATTTATTTATTTATTTTACTTAATCATATTTTTATACCGCCCCATCTCCACTCGGGGCGGTGCACAAGATAAAAAGTAAAAACAACAACATACACACCATATAAATACAATCCACAATTTAAAACCGAATTAAATTAAATATAACTGTGCTACAAAGATAAATTAGATAACTATAAAACCCTCTATTAAAAATTAAATTTACATTATTAAACTCTAAGCCAGGCCGGCCAGATGGAAAAAGTGTGATTTGAGCTCCTGACGGAAGAGGCGTAGGTCCGTGATGGTGCGAATATTGGGGGGCAGGTCGTTCCAGAGAGCCGGACTTGCCACAGAGAAGGCCCTTCCCCTGGGGGCTGCCAGCCGGCATTGACTGGCAGACGGCACCCTGAGGAGACCTTCCCTGTGCGAGTGGACAGGTCGAAGGGAGGTATGTGGTAGGAGGCGGTCTGTGGTACCCAGGTACCGTGTCATGGAGCGATTTGAAGATGGTTACCAACACCTTGAAGCGCACCCGGAAGGCCACAGGCAGCCGGTGCAGCTCACGCAGGAGAGGTGTTACATGGGAGTAATGAGAGACTCCCAGAATCTCCCGCGCGGCTGCATTCTTAACTAGCTGCAGTCTCCGGGTACACCTCAAGGGGAGCCCCATGTAGAGAGCATTACAGTAGTCCAAGTGGGAAGTAACGAGGGCTTGGGTGACTGTGCGAAGGGAGTCCCGATCTAGAAAGGGACACAACTGGCGTATCAGGTGAACCTGATAGAATGCCCCCCTGGCCCCGGCCGTCACCTGGTAATCCAGGGATAGCCGAGAGTCCAGGAGGACACCCAAGTTGCGGGCCCTTTCTGCAGGAGCTAATGACTCGCCCCCGATAACCAGCAATGGCACCAGCTGGCTATATTGGGACGCCGGAAACCACAGCCACTCGGTCTTGGACGGGTTGAGTCGGAGCTTGTTCCTCCCCATCCAGACCCGCACGGCCTCCAGACACCGGGACATCACTTCAACAGCATCGTTGGGGTGGTTCGGGGTAGAGAGGTACAGCTGAGTATCATCAGCGTACTGATGGTACTCTACCCCAAAACCACAGATGATCTCGCCCAGCGGCTTCATATAGGTGTTGAACAGGAGAGGCGAGAGAACCGACCCCTGGGGCACTCCACAGATTAGGGCCTCGGTGTCGATCTCTGCCCTCCTGCCAACACAAATTGCAACCGGCCGGAGAGGTAGGAGGAGAACCACGTAAAACGGTGCCTCCCACTCCCAACCCCTTCAGCCGGTGCAACAGGATACCATAGTCGATGGTATCGAATGCCGCAGAGAGGTCTAATAGGACCAGGATAGAGGAACAACCTCTATCCCGAGCCCTCCAGAGATCATCAACCAACGCGACCAATGCCGTCTGTGTGCTGTGTCCGGGTCGGAAGCCGGACTGGCGCGGGTCTAGATAGTTTCCTCCAGGTGCCGGGGGAACTGTTGTGCCACCACTCTCTCAACAACCTTCGCAAGAAAGCGGAGGTTGGAGACCGGACGATAATTAACCAACAATGCTGGGTCCAGGGAAGGCTTCTTGAGGAGGGGTCTCACCACCGCCTCTTTCAAGGCGTCCAGTCTCCAACCTCCGCTTTCTTGCGAAGGCGGCCGGTAAAACCCCCTCACTCAAGGAAGTGTTCACTATTTCCTGGAGCCAGCCTCGTGTAACCTCCCGGGAGGCCAGTACAAGCCAGGAGGGACACGGGTCCAATAAGCATGTGGTGGCATTCAGTCATCCCAGCAACCTGTCCATGTCATCTGGAGTCACAAGGTCAAACTCTTCCCATAAAATGGTCTCGAGGCCGGCCCCCGTCTCCCCATCCGGACCAGCTTCATTGGAGGCCAGTTGATACCCCCAGGACTAGAAGCCTGGGGGTATCAACTGCCACCTCGGCTATTACATCAAGGAGCTCGGGCAGGGCTGTTGAGGTGTAGCGGGGAGCCAAGTACACAATCAACAAGCCCAACTGCCTCCCCGAGCCCCACTTCACACACAGGGATTCACAGCCGGCTGTCTACGGCACAGCAGTCTCCCTCGGATCTAGGCCTTCCTTTACAATTACCGCCACCCCCCCCCCCCCACCCTGACCCCGAGCCCGAGGTGCTTATTTCGTAAGCATTTTTGCTTCATCAATAATGGCTATAATCTTTGGAGCAAAAATAATCTAACATTTCATTTGGTTTATAAAGGAAAAGGACTGGCCATTTCTCTTTAAAAATCTGATGATCAGAACAGGAATATTTTTCTTTACTGTAGTTCTCATTTCTGACAGACTATTTTTGTTTTTAATATTTCCTCTGATTTTATCGTAAGATTTTTTTTTAGAAACATATGCTATACTTTTCTACTCCAATTTTTTTATAATGTATGTTTTACCCTTTCAAATATGCATGTCCAGCATGCATATTATTTTTTACATCTGCCTACAGGATTTGGAAGTTTAATGCTGCACACTTTTTTATGTCTTTGTAGAAATAAAATGTAGAGCATGGTTTTTGTGATGAAAAGCACTAAAGCATGTAAATTTCTTCAATATTTCAATTGGGAAATATCAAGAGATTCTTTATATATCATAGGAGAATTCATCTAATCCAGTGGTAGTCAACCTGGTCCCTGCCACCCACTAGTGGGCGTTCCAGCTTTCATGGTGGGCAGTAGGGGTTTTGTCCGATATTGAAGCACTTTCCTTTTTTTAATTTAATTGACTCCCCTACTTTATAAATCACTATTACTGTGGAACCGGTGGGTGGTTAGAAAATTTTACTACTAACAGAGATGCAAAAATGGGTGGTAGTTATAAAAAGGTTGATTATCCCTGATCTAAATATTCATAAATGTGGAAGTTGACATACCACAATGTAATCTGTACTCTTGTGTTATAGAAATGCTAAATTGTTTTCTTAAAGTTAGCTTTGTTAAATGTTGATTCTACTGTACTTTTCCTTATTGTATCATTTTATAAAGGAAGCTCACTATACCTTAGTGAAAAAGTCCTTGAGTAATATGGATAGTACCAGTAGAAGATGTGCCTTGGGTTTTAAATTAGTAGAAAAAGATCTGGAAATTAGAACTGTTGGTTTTTATTCTTAAATTAGAATTTTAATCAGAACAGGTAGCCCTCAATTTACAATCATTCATTTAGTGACTGTTTGAAATTACAACAGCAATGAAAAAAGTAACTTCTGACCATTTTTTGCACAATCATTTTATCATCCCCATAGTCATGTGACCAAAATTCAGATTAACAACTGACTCATATTAATAATAATAATAATAATAATAATAATAATAATAATAATAATAATAATAATAATAATAATAATTTTACTTATAACCCGCTCTCTCTCCCCGAAGGGACCCGAGGCAGTTGACAGTTGCAATTTCCCAGGGTCATGAGATCACATTTTGTGACCTTCTGAGGAGCAGAGTCAATGGGGAAATCAGATTCACTTAACCGTATTAACAACTGCAATGGCTCACTTAAGAACTGTAGCAAGAAAGGTTGTAAAATGAGGCAAAATTCACTTGACAACTTTCTTGCTTAGCAACAGAAATTTGGGGCTTGATTGTGGTCATAGGTTGAGGACTCCCTGTTAAATTTACATGAAAAGTGCTAAGCTTTTAAAATATTTTTTAATTTAGCTTTTAAATTATTTATTATTTATAACTTCAGTTTTATCAAACTTTTGTCTTTCAGGACTGGAAGAGGACGAAAGCTTAGTGGAGACCAAATAACTTTGCCAACTACTGTGGATTTTTCGTCTGTTCCTAAACAAGTAATATATTGAATGGTCTGGATATCAATTTTTAAACCCAGTTTTTCTACCAAATGACCCAATAAAAATAGGTTATAAATTATGATCATTGGATGGCCAATAAAGAATGGAACTCTTTCCCTTTTATTTTTAGCCAGAAGTAGAAGATTGGTCTTCATGGGATGAAGATGCCCCTACAAGTGTGAAAATTGAAGGTGGTAATGGCACTGTGGCCAATCAACAAAATGGATTGGAAGAAATGGAGCCTGATTACTTTAAGGACATGACACCAACAATAAGGAAAACAAAGAAAGTATGTTTTCAGTTCTCTTACAACAGTCTAAAATCTTCCATACTTCCTTCTAATGTGGTGGTTATATTTAGCAGCAAAAATTCTATCTGTGGCTCAGTTAGATTGCTTATGTCAGGGGTTTGCTGGCTGGGGAATTCTGGGAGTTGAAGTCCACCAGTCTTAAAAGAGCCAACTTTGCAGACCCCTGGCTTATGCAGTTAACTACTATACGTTAAAAATGATCATATCTAGTAGAGGTACAGCATTTTGAGCAATTTAAATTCATCATCATAGACTTGAATATTATTGAAACTGCCAAAGCAGGCAATAATTTTTTCTCTTCAGTTTTATATCATAAAAAAATTTCATTGCTACCCAAAGTTTACTGACTTTTGTGTTGGTATCTTTTGAGAGTACGGCAGGATATATATGTAGCAAACAACTAATTTACATTATTTTCTCCTCTCTATTTTGCATTTGAAACATAATCATATTGAACGACCTGTATATTAACATAGTTTCTGACTCATTTAATGAGTTTATATATGTTGAGCCATATAGTTTTAATCAAGGGTGAGGTTAAAGAAAAAAGTTTGGAACCAAAACTAGTTACTACATATGAATTAAGTTATGTGAATTGAGCATTTTTGTTTGAGGGTTTTGCAGGATTGCTTGCCAACTTCCTTGTAACTGATGCTGTGGTAAAGCCCCACCTCATTGCACCAAGCAGCTGGACAAGCCTATATGTGCAGAGTCAAAGTGCTTTGCTTCAGTTTGCTTCTGTCCCATCCCTTACTGTTAGTAGGCAGTAGGGATATTGCATGTAATTAGTGTGTGTGTGCAAAGGTAACATATTTCATGTTATAGAATTCTGAACAGTCTGGAGTTTGAAAACAACATTGGACCATTTGAAAAGTGAATAAGCCTGCAAAAAACCCATTTTTCTTGCCTGCAGATATTAACAGAACCAAAATATTTGCTCCTACTTTTAGACAAACCACTTTCCCCCCCTTTCCCCCCATACCTAAGAGTTGACGAAAGATATAAGAAAAGCAGTGCTTTCCATATTCACTTACGACCAGGAGTTAAACTTAGTTTAGGATTGATGGCTGACACCTTGTGGCCAAAAAAGAAAAGAACAGAGGGCAGTGGTTTAATTGTAGTGAAGGCAAGGTAGGAAGCAGCCTTGGGCCCACAAGCACAGAAGTTCCCTCATCTTGTGTTCTCCTCATCATTTTTCCCCCTCATGCTTTTAACAATCCTGATTGGACGACGGAATTCGGCCTGCAAGATCCTGGTGTCCATAGGCAACAGTGAAAAGAGTTTTCTGTATTTCTGCCAAAATGTCTGGTTTTATAGCCTAAATCTGTTAGTCCAAATATAGGGCCCCCAAAAGGAGCTATAATCAAAAGAATAGCTTGGAAAGAGAGAGGAGCTGTTCTTACAGCTAGTTCCACTTCCAAGTCACTAACCAGAAATCAAATGATTGAGCTGACAGAACTAAGGATGCTTTGGTTGATTGAAAAAGTGATGGAAAACTTGCAAGGTTCAGGCTCATTGCTCTTCTTGCATTGGCCAGAAATGTAAATGAATATCTGTGAAACAGCGAATATGGGCATTGTTGTGGGACAACAGTTTTTATAGTTGGGCTAATAAGTTTCCAGTTTTATTTGTTAATAAAAGTAATATTGCAAACTACTATTTTCAATTCATACTTTTCAGATCATTGTTAAAAAACGTGAACCTTTAAATTTTGGCAACCAGGATGGTAGTGCCGGATTTTCAAGTAGATTAGCAGCTACACCAGATGTTCCTTTTATTCACCAATCTGTAAGTAACTTCTTTTATCATAAATATTTTTGTATGTGTAATTTCCAGAATGTCTTAATGAAGGAATGCTAGCTATTGGGTTTTGTTTTGTTGTTTTTTCGGCCATAGGCAAGACAGATTGATAACTGTAATCTAATAAAGCCTTAAGTTGTGTGAAAATTAAGAAGCATTTGATGGTATTGAACATACCGTATTTCAGAGTATAAGACGCACTTTTTTCCTCTAAAAAGAGGCTGAAAATCTGGATGTGTCTTATACATCAAATACAGCATTTTTTTGCCCCCTTCACCAAAATGGCTCAGCATAGCCTTATAGAGGCTTCCAGGGAGCTCTAAGGGGCTGGGGAGGGCAGAAATTAGCCTAAATCGGGCCTTTTTTTGCCCTCCCAGCTGCCAGCAGCACTCTATAAGCCTCCATGGGGCTATGCATGCAATTTATTTGACACAAAAACGGCCCGTTTTCACGATAAATGGGCTGGTTTTTTGCTCATTTTTGCCCTCCCCCAACAGGAGCACTCTGCAAGCCCCCCTCCCCAATGCTTTTTATTTGAAAAAAAAGGCCCCATTTTCACGGAGAAACGGGCTATTTTGGAGAGGTTTGAAAGTGCAAAAGGTTATTTTTCCCCCTGCTCTTTAACTGTTTCTGTGCCAGCAGAAACAAAGTATTAAGGTTTGTCAGTGATTTCCTTCTCCAGCACATGGATAAATACACCTGGAAACATCAACCTACCTACCTTCTCTCGCTCTCCCCTCCTCTCTCCCTACTGTATTTGTCTCTCTATTTCTCTCTTTCTATCCTTCTACCTACCTACCTACCTACCTACCTACCTACCTACCTACCTACCTACCTACCTACCCACACACTCTCTCTCCCTACCTACCTACTGTATTTCTCTTTCTCTATTTTTCTCTCTCTCTATTCCTTTATCTACCTACCTACCTACCCTCACTCTCCCTACCTATCTACTGTATTTCTCTCTCTCTATTCCTTTATCTACCTACCTACTCTCTCTCCCTATCTATCTACTGTATTTCTCTCTCTCTATCCCTTTATCTACCTACCTATTCTCTCTCCCTACCTATCTACTGTATTTCTCTCTCTCTCTCTATTCCTATATCTACCTACCTACTCTCTCTTCCTATCTATCTACTGTATTTCTCTCTCTCTATCCCTTTAGCTACCTACCTACCTACTCTCTCTACTTACCTACCTACCTACTGTATTTCTCTTTCTTTCTCTTCCTCTCTCTCCCTCTATCTATCTACCTACTTTTTTTGTAATTTGCCTCTTCAAAACCTTGGTGTGTCTTATACTCCGGTGCACCTTATACTCCAAAAAATACAGTGTGTGTGTGTTCCAGACTAACTCTGGAACACCTTGAGCAATTTTAACCAAACTTAGTAAACAGACGACACTCTCTGGAAACAAAGACTGTGGAGGGTAAGACACCCCTAACACCCCTCAGGGTGTGTGTTACATCCTGTTATGCTGTACTGCCACATTGGCTTCTACTGTACAGTGAAATGAGTTGCCATGGCAATGGCTTCACAGTACTCCACAAGGGGTCCCTCTGGTAAGGGGGAAAATCCAACATTAGAAATTATGTTTGGCCTGGACATTTTCACCTTATAAATAAATATCTGGGCAATGCCAGGTTATTGGCTAGTAATAGATATACTACACACAGACACACACACACACACACACACACACACACTTTCTATATTACAGTGAATTCATTCAAAGAAAAATGCTGTCTATAAGTCTCTCTTCAGTGCTTTCCAGGAATAGGTAGTTGCGTTTTCCAGACTTTGAATTGCAGTACTTTATTAGAATAATTACTCGATAGCGTGGAAGATATTAATTAATTTCCATTTGCAGCCAGAACTAGGAGACTTGGAGACATGGCAGGAAAACAGAAATGCTTGGGAAGAAGAAGAAGATGCTTCCTGGCAAGCAGAAGAAGTTCTGAGGTAACTTTACCAAATTGAGTGATTATTATGGTTTTTCCATTCACCGTGATTCAGATAGGATTTGCTGTGACTGTATCTGGATAGAATGACAAACCACAGTTTTTCATAGGATCAATGAAGTCACCATGTGAATTTTGTTCCCTCTCTCCTGGCATGGAGGCAAGATGACATTAGGATCTTTAGCTTTCCTTTTTATTTAACAGCCTTAATTTAAGATGTGAACGTAAGTTTTTATCAGTAAATCATTCTTTTTGAGCTGTGGATACAGTTGGAAATAATGAGTAAAGGAAACATAAAATTATTAGCATAATGTATCACCAAGCACCCATTTAACCAATTTCATTGTAATTTTTACAATGACAATAAAGATTATTATTATTATTTACAAGAAGGCAAATCAGTTTCTCAGGGTATTTGCTCCATCTCAGTTAGATAGTTTTGTAGTTCATTGTCATTCCTGCAAATAGATAGGGTGCCAGGATGTGCTGCTTTGCTTTGTAGGAAGTCACCTACTTATGTTTTATAGAAAGGTCTTTAGATGTCAAAGGTAAACTGATGGGCACTTGCTTAAGGAAACATTGATGTTTGTAGACACTATATTGCCTATATCTGGATTAGGTTTTTATTCTGAAAAATATGAAGAAGCTTACAGTGCAAACCTGCTCTAAAACTTTTAAAACGCCTCATTTCCTTTGAAGAAACTGCAGTTAATCATGTCTCTAGATCTGAAAATTATTGGCAAGGATTTCTGCCAGCCTTGACATAGATGTGCCATGCCTTTTGCTGCCAAATCATGTCAGCTATAGGTGCTGCTAATTCACACCTTCTCTGTTTATTTATTTATTTTTTATTTATTTTTTATTAAATTTATACCCCGCCCTTCTCCTTGTTAGGACCCAGGGCGGCGCACAGGCATTATATAAAACCATAAATACAATATACATCTGTTAAAAATATATTAAATTAGCTCACCCGTGCTAAAACCCATTATTAAAACCAAAGCCGAATTATAATTTATGTTTAAAAAGTCAGAAACGGGGGGCTATCCTAGGCCGGCTTGTTGGAATAAGTACGTCTTAAGACGTTGGCGGAAGAGTTTACCAGCCCTTTGCTCTTAAAGAGTGTTTTTGTTGCTAGGATAATAATTTAACATTTTTCAAATATTATTATAAACTGAACTCAGTTTTCCATACCTTATCTTTTTATTGTATTGTTTTTAACTCAATTTATGGAGGTTGGGATGTATCCCAGTTGGAGCTGTTTTTAATTGGAGAAGCCTTTAAGCTCTGTAAAATAAATGAAGAGATTACATATAGAGTACTCAAGTCAATGGGAAATCCTTGATCAATTATTATTTAATGTTTAGCCACAGTATAAAGTTATACATTAGTTGCTAAGGTGGCATTCCCATGCATCAAGGATGCAAAATTTTGACTGCAATTATTGGCAATGGCAAAAAGTAAGAGGTGGGACATAAGGGGGAAAATGTTCTCTATTTTTTCACATTTTTTTAAAATTTTGAAGACAATTTTTTTGCCCCAGTAAAAATTATTCAGAAGTGAAAGTGCTGGGTTCCGCTTTGTTGAAATACTTAAATGATCTTTTTATGTAGATGCTATAGAGATATACTGGAGTGAAATCCTCCCATTTTGGCCTAGTTCAGCTGAACCGGTAGGGATGATTGTCCTTGGTTCTGCAAACCGATAGTAAAAAAAAGCTTTTGACGATTGTGCGATCAGCTGTAAGTCGGGCATCATCGGAAGCTTTCCACCCCACTTTTTAAAGCTTTTTTTTCCTGCCAGTTAATAGGCAGGGAAAAAATGCTTTAAAAAACTGGTGGTGGGGTGCTGTGAAAGAAAGAGAGAGAGAGAGAGGGGGGGGGGAAGGGAGGGAAAAAGGAGAGGAAGCAATGAAAACAAACCTGGCACTAGACACAGCTTTAGAGGACACCTTGAAAGAGCACAGCAATCCTGGGCTGGAAGAGACCCAGAGGTTATCTAGTCCAACCCCCTGCTCCAACAGGACATTGTTAAAGAGACTTTCTGTCTTTTGACACACATCCCATTCACATGACTACATAGCCACACCCACCCAGTCACTTAACATCGCCCCCCAAGCCACATCCACAGAAATGGTAGATTTCACCAGTGGAGATATACCTCCTGTTGTGGCCCAGCTGGCTCCGGATGAGCTGCTGATGGACTCCTCTAGTGAGGAGTCCTATGAGTCTGCTCTGGAGGAGGAGGGCGACCGTGAGAGAGCAGAGAGCCTGGCTGGTCATCAGGAGGCACCTGGGTCTTGGAGTAATGGGGAGGATCAAGGCCAGTTTGTCCCTGATGCTAGATTGAGAAGGGCTGAAAAAAGGAGATTTCAATTGCATCAGAAGCGAACTCGAAGGATTTGAATTAGTCCCAGCTGCCTAATGACTGGCCCCTCCCAAGAGGGTTTAAAAGGAAGTTTTTGCTAAGAAAGTCCTGGCAGAGAATAATGTTGGATTTCTAGGTTCATGTTTATTCGTGTTGATTTTCAGGTTCGTGTTTAGTTGAGTTAGGAAGCTTTGTATCGGTTCAGAGTCATTCAGGCAAGCAGCCAAGAGAGTTAGTGGCAGGCAGCCAGTCTTGTTTTAGTCTGAGAAACGGGGGGGGGGGGGGGGGGGGAGAGGTTCAGAACACCTCCTAGCTGACAGTAGCAAATATAACTATTTGCAAAAACTTTATGACCATTTGGTAAGATACTTCTGTTGCATTGTCTGGCACCCCGTTCTCTCCTTTTTCTTGTGTGGCAGACAGAAAGAGAGTAGGTGATTAAGAAATCTATGTGGTACAACAAAAAAAGACAGTCACGAATGAATAGCCTCAAATATGGGTTGAGGTGCTTTGGTCATATAAGGAGAATAAGTGAGGATCAAATTGTAAAAGAAATATATCAGGGAATAATAAATAGGTTGAAAGGAAGAGGAAATACCAAGAAGAAGTGGTTAGATACAGCTTATGAGATCTGGAATAAAAGGGAGTAGTTTGAAGAAGAAAAGGAGGAGTATGAAATATGCCATGGTATTAGAAGGTAGATAGTTTGATAGTTTACAAAAATACAGAAATATATTGTGAAAGGGATTGGTTTAAACTAGTTTTAATTATACTTCCTGTCTTCTTCTCTCATGCCTTTAATTCCCTTGGTTTATTTCTCTTCTGCACTCTGATAATGTTGGTCACCTTAAGAGAAAGCCTGATGGGAGTGTACTTATGTATCCGTGAACTATTATTCCACTTTAAAAACAACCCACGAAATGTTTTAGCAAGCCAGCAGAGGGCTCACTGCACAGCTAACATTGCCGTTTAGAGTCCTGGATCGAAGGCATTGCTTGGAGTGCCGTCTTTCTAATGCTAGATATTGTGTGAGGTCTTTGCCATGGTAGAATCAAGCTAAAAAGCTGAAATCTTTTGTTTCTTCAAAGATAGTATGACAGTATTTGAACACAAATCTCAAAACAAACAAAAAAAAATCCCCAAAAGGGGTTATTTATTTATTTATGTATTTTAAAGAGCATTTAAGAACATGGTAGAAAAGATAGAGAATAAGCAAGTCAAAACAAGCATTAATACAGTATTTAAAAACAAAACGAAACATGCCAGTATATGGTTTCCAAATTAAATTGAATTCTATAACCTACTTGTGTTTCAAGTATCAGATTATTGTTGACAAATTGATGCACATTTGCACTGCTTAATTTGTTATTCTTCTATAGAAGGAATTCAATTTTCAGTGAAGTGTCATGGCAGTTGTTATATAAAAAAGCCGATACATGTATTGTTGTGGTTTATTAAATGGCTTTTATATTACTTTTGTTTGATTTTAATTGCTTTTTATTGTAACTGATGTATTTTGCTCACAATCATAAATAAGTTATGAGTTGAGTGGCCTTATAAATTTTGTAAATTAACAAATGGCCATTTTTATTCTCATCCATTCTAGTTTCCCCTTGCATCTCTGCAGACTCTTAAAGATGTTTTTATCAATGTATACACTGAGTCTACCTCTTATTAACAAAGTTAATATCCTTGGCTTTGGAGAGCAATTTCAGAGAACACATAAGACCAGCCCTGCTGTATTACTCATATGTCTGTTTACAACTGTTGCAGTTATCAACTGATTGCATTTGGGATGTGCAAAACAGTTGGCATGTTGCCTGTCATTCAGAAAGGGGTAAACAGCCATGGCAATTAGTGTCCCTAAATAGCATCTTCCTGCAGCAATTTGTCACTCTTTAAGGGCGTGCAAACTGCCATTATCACTAGATTTTGGTTGTGACTTCTAATGTACGCAGTGTGCAAAAAAAGTATTTTCTTGGTTCTACAATTGTGGGGTTACAACTCTGATCCCACCTGATAATTGGCAATGTGGAGTGGAGATAATGGTAATTATAGTGCAATAACAACAGATGTTTGGAAAGGTTGACTTGAGAATTTGGGCCATAATAGTGAGTGGCCCTCTGTACAGGTAGTCTTGACTTACCATCACAACTGGAATGGGGACTTCTGTTGCTAAGTAGTGTGGTTATTAAGTGAGTGGTACCTGATTTTAAGACATTTTGCCATGTTCGTTAAGTTAATCACATAGTCTTTAAATGAATCTGAATTCCTCCAATGATTTTGCTTGTCAGATGTCCATTGGGAAGATTGTAAATGGCGCTTACTTGACCCCAGGACACTGCAATTATTGTAAATATATGCCAGCTAACAAGAACTTGAATTTGGATCATGTGACTGATGGTCATAAATGCAAAGACTGGTTGTAAATCACTTTTTTTATCCCACTGTTACTTTAAATGGTTGTTAAATGAATGATTGTAAGTTGAAGACTACCTGTATCTTCTAGTGCTGCCTAAGTATTTCTTGGAACGATAGTCAACTCCACTCCTATAGAGTTAGTGATGAGAAAGATCACGGTGGAAATGAGTAACAAAAAGTGCATTTTTTTTATTTGATGACTTTAAACCAGTCATTCTCTCTCAGCCCAACCCACCTCACAGTGGGAAAAACAGGAGGAGGAAGGTGTGGTGGATATGATCTCTACCTTGAATTATTTGTAAAACAATAACAGTTGGTGTATACTTAAATAAATATATCATTAAAACTGAGCCCAAAATATAGAACACATCATATTTAAAATTAACAGTGGTGCATTAAAAATGTAATTATCAAAAGAATTTGGAAAGTGTATTTTGTAAAGGTAAGTTGCAGGTGAAAAAGTAACCAACATGGCATACGTGATGGCAGAAAGGGACAAATTCCCCAAATAATGGCTTTTACAGCAATCACCTAAATGTTGGATAGAATATAAGCTTAGTAAGGATATCTGTAGAAAACTAGGCATACTGTGATCCACTTGATTGCCAGAAGGACGAGTTCCATCTAATCCTGCAGGATGCCGATCACTGAACCCAGGAGGTTCTGTCAATAGAGCTCAATTTCTTAGGTTGGTAGCTTAATAAGCAGCCATGATTCTACTTTTAAAATGAAATGGTGCTCCACTTTATCTACCTTCTGATGGATTATTTGGATCGTTTTTTCAGTTCAGGTATTTGGCAATCCATTCCCATGCAGAAGATAAGCAAACAAATCAGTACCGGTGAGGCTCAGGAAGAGAATAGTCTATGATCTGGAGTTACTCGAGGAGCATTTAATTCTGTATTTTTTGTGAAATTTCAGGCAGCAGAAAATGGCAGACAGAGAGAAACGGGCAGCTGAGCAACAAAGGAAGAAAATGGAGAAAGAAGTACAGCGGTTAATGAAGAAAGAGCAGAATAAAATCGGGGTGAAGTTGTCTTAATGCCGCTTGTTATGCCAGCAAAGGAAGAGGGTTCGGTTTCCACCGAATTGCATCCTTTTCTAATGATCTCAGTATTTAATAGAACTAAAGTTTGCCGTTTCATTTTTGAAGTCATCCAGGAAAAACAGTTCATAATTCCTTAGTGTATCTTCAGCTGGACAGTTGAAATGACAGAAGCCTCATTGCACACAATTCCTCCAGGACAGGACGGGGGTTTTCTGCTGAAGCCGAATCCCATTGCATTCCTGTTTTTGAAGCTAAAGTAAAAACAAAAAAGGTGTAAATAGTTGAATGATGGCAATCTATTCTATTGTCTATTACGCTTATTACTGAAAAGACTAATTAAATGATTTTAAACAAAGTCTTGCTTTTTTTTTTTTTGCTTGTTCCCACAATTCTTGTCTTTGCTACAATACACCAAGTGCCTCGTTGCATATTGTGAAGAAGCTGACCGAACTGACAGCATTATTACACAGAAGAGAAAGTAAATTCTTAAATGCCAGCCGTGGTGACGTTGACTTTTTTGCTTTGTGTCTCTGGCATTTCTGTTTCAGAATTAGATGCTTGTTTTCAAGTAGGGAATATTAAGTGAAGATTTTATGTGATCTGGTTCCCAGCATTTTTATTTGAGGGGAGTGCAAAATCTTCCTTTGTCTCTTTCTGGTTCCAGTTGGTGGACAAGAAGGTCACGCCCTAGACCCCTGCATGTGGGGGACCCTCAGGGCTTGGGTATAGTCCCTCCTCTTTAACATCTCAATTAAACTGCTGCATGAGGTCATCAGACAGCATTGGATGTGGTGTCGTCAGTATGCTGAGGATACACAGTTATAAATTTCTTCCCTGGGCTAGGCAAGTAATACTGTTATGGTTCCTGTCTAAGTTCCTGGAGCTGTAACAGTCTGCATAGACTCAACCATTGCAAGATGGAGTGGCTCTAAGTTTTTAGCCCCTCAAACAATGATGATTTCAATCAATTAGAATATCCCTGGAAGGGACTGTGGAGATCTTCTAGTCCACCCCCCCTGCTCAAACAGGAGACCCTCTACCATTTCAGATAGGTGGCTGTCCATTCTTTTCTTAAAAACCTCCAGTGATGAAGCCCCTACAACTTCTGAAGGCAAACTGTTCCACTGGTTAGTTATCCTCACTGTTAGGAAGTTTCTCCTTAATTCCAGATTGCTTTTCTCCTTGATTAGTTTCCATCCATTGTTTCTTGTCTTGCCTTAGGGTGCTTTGGAAAATATGTGGACCCCCTCTTCTTTGTGGCAGCCCTTCAAATACTGGAATGCTTCTGTCATGTTACCCTTGTCCTTCTTTTCTCTAGACTGGCCATAACCAATTGCTGTTAACCGTTCTTCATATGTTTTTGTCTCCAGGCCTTTAGTCGTCTTAGTTGCTCTTCTTCGCACTTTCCAAAGTCACAACATCTTTTTTGTAATGTGTCCAAAACTGAATGCAATATTCCAGGTATGGTTTACTAATACTTTATAACAGGGTACTGATACTTCATTTGAACTGGTTTGCACTCCCCTGGACCAAACTGATGCACAGTTTGCATGACCTCTTGGACTCGTAGCTTCTGGTTGATCAGCAAGTGGTAGCTGTGACTGGAGGGGGAGGGGAGGGCTTTACACAGGTCCATCTTGTGTGTCAATTGCATCTTTCCCTGGACTGAGAGGCCTTGCTTATGATCACTCTTCTGCCTTAATCACTTCCCATTTGGATTAGTGGAATGCATTTCACCTAGGGCTGCCCTTGGAGGCCACTTGAAAGTTGCACCTGGTCCAGAATTCAGTGATGTGCACAGTATTTGGTGTTAATAGGTTTGCTATACCTCTATGACCTGCACTTGCTCCCAGTTTCTCTCTTGGTCCAGTTTAAGGTGCTGGTTATCTTAAAAGCTCTACATGGCAGGAGACCTGGTTATTTTCAGAACCACCTTTATCTAAGAATATCTGCCTCTCCACTAGATAAGATGCAGTAGGCAGACTCTAGGTCAGGGCTCTCAAACCTGCTGCCTGTGGGCCAGATGTGTCACACGCTGGCCATACCCACCCCAGTTTAGCAAAGGGGAGTGGTGGTTGTGATACATCATGTGACGACAATGTGATGACAAAGGTTTGACACCTCTGTTCTAAATCCTTTCCCTGACATCCTTCCACTTAATAGGGCCTCAGAAAGGTGCCTTTACTATGGCTGTCCCTAATCTAGGGAATGTCCTCTGCCCAGCAATTCAATAAATCCCTTGCCCATTTTAGCTTTTGGGAAGGCCATCAAAACCTGGCTTTTTACTCAGGATAGGACACAAAGGAATGAAACAAGGGTCATTGTAGCTTACTGAGGAGCATCTCGAGATCATTAAAGCTTTTGTTTTGTCTGATCTTTTTTACTGTTTTATGGGGGCTTTTTATGGTTATGTTGAAAGCTGCCCTACGTTTAAGATAGATGACCATGTAAACATTTTAAATAAATAAATAATACTGGAGGGAAATAGGAGGTAGCACAAGGTATGCATAAACTTTTATTTCTTGATGTAACTAAAGGGTTATTGCTTCTAGGCCAAGCATCCTTAATCTTCAAAATAAATATAAGTTGCCATCAATATGAGGTAAGATTCTCTAAGGAGAAAAAAGAGCATTTGTTTATACTAGCCTGGAATGAATTATTCCAGTCTTAATATAGCAAGATGACCCAGTTCTTAGGTACTTGTCAAAATCAAAGCTTGAAAGTTCTGTATGAATCCTGTGTTTTCGCAGCTTGTCTTCCTTTCTAATTCACCAATCATCAAAGCAAAAAAAAAAAGGGGTGTGTGCAAAGTTCTTATAATGGAAGTAAATTTTCTGTATTAAAAAGTTTTCCAGCTGATGTTTTTGCAATGACAGGATTAGTAGTACCAGTTTTTATGTGATTTTTTTTCTTTAATGTTAGTGTGGACTTCTTAAGAGGAGTTGGATAAGCAAATTTGCTTACTATCAGTGGTGGTATTCAGCAGGTTCGGACTGGTTTGGGTGAATTGGTAGTGGTGACTTGCAGGTGGGCCGTCCCACCCGTCCTGGCGCTATGCTGTCCTATTTAGCCACATTTTCTAAGCTGCTTGCATGTGTGCAAGTAGCATGCACAAGCAAAGCACTTGAGTGGAATGCACACCTACGTTCACATTTTTGGTGTGCGGCGAACCGGTGATAAAATTATGTGAAACCTACCTCTGCTTACTATGTACTTATCTTTTGTAGTATTCAATTATGTGAGAGATTAGGCACATTGATCTGAATCTTTAATAGACTCTAAAGTGGGGGAATCTAACAGAATGTTAAGGTTATGTTAGTTAATTGCTGCAGTTATTTGAATAAAGCTCAAAAAATGACTATCCTGTCAGAGAATAAACCTTTGATATCACTGAATTTTACTGAAAGTAATGGGGTTTAAGTTTCTTTTTCTTAGTTTCAATGGGATCCAATCAAAAACAACTTCCAAGGGGAAAATTGTTAATACTGTCAGAGTAAGAACACAAAATATTGGCAACATAATAGATTCAGACTCCTGCTTGAAAAGCAGATTTGAAGAATTTATGTCAATAAAGAGACCTGCTGATTATCCAAATTGTAATGAAGATTGTGTACAGGGGAGAGTGAAATATATATTCCAATGGCTTGTAGTAATATCACACATTAGCAACTGCTAGTGCCATTAATCAACTTTCAGGGAATGTTGTTCTAGCCACCTGCTCCTTTTGGAGGAAGGAGAGGTTTTTTTTTTAAAGGTTACTGCTTGGGGTAGAGAGGGAAGAGAATAAAATAGAAAAGATGTTTTGAATTTGAAACAAACCATTTCATTCTGGAACTTCTATCAAACTGATGCTTTGGCTGTGGTTTCAGCTTAAAGAAAACCCAAGAATGAAATTGGGTTGGTTTTTATGGGGCAACTAATGTTAATTTGGCATCTGTCACCCCTTCCCCTCACTTTTGCCCAGCTTGAATTCCTGCCTGGGAACCCCTTGAGCACCGTGGCACCTTCCTTTCCTCTGTCATCACCCTGTTCCCAGCCACCATGGCCACTGCCAAGGTCCACACATCTGTCCTAGATGAAATGACTGTTTTGCCTGTTCCCCACTATAGCCCCTACTGTCCAGAACACCCAGGCTGGCTGGGGAATATATATATATATAAGTAACATATATATATATATATATATATATAAGTAACATATATATATATAAATATGGCTGGGGAATATATATATATATATATATATATATATATATATATATATATATATATATATATATTCCCCAGCCATATTTATATATATATATGTTACTTATATATATATATATATATATTCCCCAGCCATATTTATATATATATATGTTACTTATATATATATATGTTAGTTTTATGAGCTGATCAATAAATTAAATTATAGAGAGACCAGGATAGATCTATTTCAAGCTTATTAGCTCTCATCAGCTGGCCATACCCCTTACTGGGATTCGAACCGGGGCTCTGTTGCATGCTAGGCGAGGAGCCTAGCACTTAAGCCAAGCCAGTTCCCCTATTGCATCAGCTATATATTTTATATATATATATATATATATAAAATTGTGTATTTATTTTGTATTTTGTATGTTTTTTAAATTTCCTGTGCGCCGCCCTGGGTCCTCTGCGGAGAAGGGCGGGATATAAATGTAAATATAAATAAGACCCCTGACTTATGCAAAGGATATGCTAGGTATTGCTCATAGGCAATCTCAGTCTGGTCTGAGAGATCATTCTTAATGATTAATATGCTTTGAATTTCTTATCCTGGGAAGCAGTGGGCAAGAGAAATCAGGCACTATTTTGAGGATATTTTGGACAAAGAAAGTCTCTAATGTTTAAATTTCTAATGTTACTGAGTATCCCATGGCTTACCACTTGTTCAAGAGGATGCAGATTTTATTTTTCAAAGGTTTTCTATTTGTATTTGTATTTGTATTTATTAAATTTATATACCGCACCTTCTCCCTACTGGGACTCAGGGCGGTGTACAGGCAGGTAAAAATCGATAATATAAAACATAAAATACATTAAATAGTTGGCCTGTCCTAAAACCCCTACTAAAACCCCTGCTAAAACAAATTAAAAACTACGCCAGGCCGGCCGCACGAAATAAATAGGTCTTCAAAGGCCCGACGGAAAAGGCGTAGGTCGGTGATCGTCCGTAGGTCAGAGGGTAGGTTGTTCCAGAGGGCCGGGGCTGCCACATAGATTCTATCAATGATGTGGAATCTGAAGGTTCACCGGATCTTTTCTTGGTATATTCTTTGAAGACAAGAAATGGAGCCAAAAATCAGAATCCCAACTACGATATGTGATTTTAAAAAAAAACCTGTCCTTTTTTTACATGCACTGGCTTTAAAGCAGGGGTCCCCAACCTTTTTTGCACCAGGGACCAGTTTCATTTTAAAGAAAACTCTGCGGACCGGCTGAGTGGCTCAGCAGTCATGTGATTGGGTGGGCGTGGCCAATTTGGAAAATGTGAAACTCACTTAACAATGGTCTTGGTTAGCAACCAAACTTTTGGGCTCAATTGTGGTCATAAGTTCTCTCTCTCTCTCTTTCTTTCCTTCCCTCTTTCTTTCTCTTTCTCTCTCTTTCTTTCTCTCTCTCTTTCTTTCTTTCTCTTTCTCTCCCTCTCTCTTTCTCTCCCTCTCATTTTTTCTTTCTTTCCCTCTTTCTCTCTCTCTTTATTTCTCTCTTTCTCTTTCCCTCTTTCTCTCTCTCTCTCTTTCTTTCTCTTTCTCTCCCTCTTTCTCTCTCTTTCTCTCTCATTTTTTCTTTCTTTCCTTCTTTCTCTCTTTATTTCTCTCTTTTTCTCTTTCTCTTTCCCTCTTTCTCTCTCCCTCTCTTTCTTTCTCTTTCTGTCTCTTTTTCTTTCTTTCCCTCTCTTTCTTTTTCTCTTTCTTTCCTTTGTCTCTTTTTCTGTTTGTCTTTCTTTCTCTCTCTCTTACTTTCTCTCTCTCTCCCACTTTCTTTTTCTTTCTTTCTCTTTCTCTCTTTTTCTTTCTGTCTCTCTCTCCTTCGTCCGCCCATCTCTGTCACTCTGTGTGTGTGTGTGTGTGTGTGTCTGTCTCGCATTCAGGCACTTAATCATTCATTCTGTGCCTGTCTATCTTTCTCTCCCTCCTTCCCTCCGTGTGTGTGTGTGTGTGTGTGTGTGTGTGTGTGTGTGTGTGACTCTCTCTGATTCCCTCCCACCCTGTCTCTCTCTGTGTCTATGCCTCTCTCTGTCGGTCTGTCGTCGTCCCGCCCCCCCCCCACCGCGGAGTCTCCTCAGCTCGGCTCGACTCGCTCACTAGCCTTAGCCTGCCCCGCCTGGGCGGCCGCTGCCGCGCTTGGTCCCTCGTGCGCTCGGTCAGGCTCCTTCCAGGAGCTTGAGAAGGCTCCGTGGGGTGGGGTGGGGTGGGGGTGGGGTGGAGGGGAGGAACCTCCGCAGCTCCTGGAAAAAGACGAGTGGGTGGCATGCCGGTTGGGGAAGCTCTGGGGGGGCAGGGAGGAAGGGAATCCGCGGGCTGTTTTGCTGCGGCGCGCAGGAGTCCCACCGTCAGCTGCCCCCTCCTCCCTCCTCCTTCTCTCCGGCCCTGCGGCCCGGCTCCTATCCAGCCACGGACCGGCACCGGTCCGCAGCCCGGGGGTTGGGGACCCCTGCTTTAAAGGATATGCATGTTAAACAGTGGGCTTCTGATTACAATTGTGGCCACCACCTTGACTTATTTGACATACACATATTCCACTTGGTGGTAATGTGGTGAAAAGAGATGCCTTCTGTTCCACATAAATGCACTTCTGCCCTCTTATATTTTGAAACTAATTGGCTGGTTCTCCCCAGAGAATGGAATAGAATGTGGAAGGGACACTAGAGGTCTTCTAGTCCAGTCTCTTGCTCAAGCAGGAAAACCTATACCATCTCAAGACAAGTAACTGTCCAGTCTCTTCTTAACAACCTCCAGTGATGGAGTGCCCACTATTTCTGGAGGCAAACTGTTCCACGGGTTAATTGTCCTTACTGTTAGGAAGTTTTTCCTTAATTCCAGGTTGCTTCTCTCTTAATATTAGTTCCCAACCATTGTTTCTTGTCTTGTCTTCTGGTGCTTTGCAAAATAATTTGATCCCCTCTTCTTTGTGGCAGCCCCTCAAATACTAGAATACTGCTATCATGCCACCCTCAGTCCTTTTCTTTAGACTAGCCAGACCTGAAATGGCTGCAGAACCCTGCAGCCGTTCTTCACATGGTTTAGTCTCTTAATTTATGCCATTAATTCCTAAACTAGCTTTCTCTAACCTTACTAACTTAGTGCCCACCCTTGGGCGTGCAGTGCAAAACTTGCTAAATGGCTCAAAACTGATGAATTGAAGTGTAACAATACCAGTAACAATGGGAGAACTAAAATTCAAAAAACTGAATAGTGCTGGAGTATGCATTTGTGTTCTTGCAGAACCAACCTCCTCCCAAATGATTGAAATAGGAAATACGACAATGATGATCTAACTTTGGGATGTCCTAGAGCAGGAGAATCAAACTCGATTTCATTGAGGGCCGTATTAAGGTTGTCTTTGACCTCAGGGGCCCGGGATGGGCTTGGCCAGGGTGGGCATGGCCAGCTTGATGTCACTCAAGTCATGTGCTTGTGGTGCCCCAAGTGCTCTGCCAGCAAAAACAGGCTTCCTAGCTCTGTTTTTGCCTGCAATGGCCTCCTGCAACCCTCTGCCAGTGAAAACGGAGCTTGGGAAGGCTGCTCGCAGTCCTTGCAAGCTTTGTGTTTTGGCTGCAATGGCCTCCTGCAACCCTCTGACACAAAGTCCTTTTCTTTAGACTAGCCCAGGGGTCTGCAAAGTCGGCTCTTTTAAGACTGGTGGACTTCAACTCCCAGAGTTCCCCAGCCAGCTATGCTGGCTGGGGAACTCTGGGAGTTGAAGTCCACCAGACTTAAAAGAGCCGACTTTGCAGACCCCTGGACTAGCCATACCTGAAATGGCTGCAGAACCCTGCAGCCGTTCTTCACATGGTTTAGTCTCTTAATTTATGCAATTAATTCCTAAACTAGCTTTCTCTAACTTTACTTAGTCCCACCCTTGGGTGTGCAGTGCAAAACTTGCTAAATGGCTCAAAACTGATGAATTGAAGTGTACAACTGTAATAATAACCAGTAACAACAGTATTACTCTGTTTTCACTGGCAGAGGCACCATGGGCCATTCCTTTGCTATGTCCAGGATGGCCCTGCAGGCCACATCTAAGCACTTCGTGGGCCAGCTCTGACTCCCAGGCCTTGTATTTGATACCCCCGTCCTAGAGCTTCTCAGCCTTAAGAGTTGTTGGTGTACATAAAATAAGTGATGATTGACTATCAAATTTTGGAATATGTGTCTTGGTAGAAAATGTAGTTTGAAAAGGCCATTGAAAATGGAAATGCAAATGCAATGGTAATCATTATTTTATTTGCCAAAATGTGAACTTTCCTGCTTTTAAAAATGAAAAAATGTGAGCAAGGAGCATTTGGATGACTGGGCAGCCTTGCATTCTCCCAATCACTGTACACCCTCCAACCATAATCACCCACAGAAATCTATCAGTTCCTGCACAGAAATCCCTCTTCAAGGAGAACTTGATGGAGATGGGATAAGAAGACGGGATGGTTATATGTTGTGGCCTGCCAGCGGCCAGTGGAGCTGGCAGAAGATTCGGACAGTGAGGAGGTTGGGGAGGAACATGGGCCAATCCTGGAGTCTGGGAAAGGCTCTGATGAGGGCTCTGTGTTGGAAGCAGAGAGGGGGCCAGAGCCGTCTGACCATTATCAGCTGCCTTCAGACATCAGTGAGGCAGATGAACAGCTGGAACCTGTTGCCTGTGTGCACATGCACAGAGTTACCAGACGAATGGAGCAACTAAAGAACAGGGCTCAACTTGGGAGTAAAGCCATAGGTAGATGATGAATTGCCCTCCTAGAGGAAATAAAAGAGGAGTGAAAGGGGAGTGGAATTTGCAGGAGACAATTAGTTTGCTTAATTGGTTCGTGACTCTCAGAGACTCCTTGCCAAGTTCTGCAGATATTAGCCTGTCAGCTCTCCAAGCCAGATAAGGTCTGTGACCATAAATCCTCCTTTGAAAGACTTTGCCTGCTGTGAATGACCAGAATTCACTGTAAATTAATAAAAGGGTTTTTTACCAGAACAAGGAGTTAGTTTCATGCTCTTGGGAAGCCTTGTTCAGAACATTATATTAGGAAGGAAAAATCAGAATTAAATTATGACAAGTACTGGGAAGTGGACAGAGAAGAACAAAAACCTTCTATCAAGAGGAAGTCCTACTTAATTGCTACAAAAGAAATGAAATTCCCCAAGCAGAAATACAGGTTCCAAGTACATGGAAGTCCTCAATTTATGATGATGGGGACCAAAGTTCCATCACTACACGAAATGGTCATTAAACGAATCACATCATATCTTACCACCTTTTATGTCATTGTCATTAAGCCAATAACCATGGTCATTAATTGAATCACATGCTCATTAAGTGAACTCAGCTTTTCCCATTGAACTTTGCTTGTCAGAAGCCCGCTGGGAGGATTGCAAATGACGACTGTGTGATCCTGAAATACGGCCACTCTTGTAAATGCATGCTGGTTGCCAAGGGTCTGAATTTTGATCCAGCTGCAATGATCATAGATGTGAGGACTGGTCACAAGTCACTTTTTTCATCGTCGTCATAATTTTGAAGAAGCCGAATGAATGGTCTAAGTCAGCAGTCTCCAACCTTGGCAACTTTACGACTTGTGGACTTCAACTCCCAAAGCTGGCCGAGGAACTCTGGGAGTTGAAGTCCACAAGTCTTAAAGTTGCCATGGTTGGAGACTCCCTGGTCTAAGTTGTGGATTACCAGTAGTGGCTAATCCTCAAAGTTGCACATTCTACTATTGCCTTTGTTTTCTAACAATTACTAGAGAATTTATGACACACCCAACACACCCACCTAACCAGCGACGGCATTCTATTTTCTTCACTACCAGTTCGGTAGTGGGAGTGTGCACATCTGGGCATGCACAGAATCTTCTTGGTGGTTCTTGATGAAGTCAGGGTGGGTGGGTGGAGTCTCGTGCTGCTGCTGCCACTACCGATTTGCCTGAAACGAGGTGAACCAGCAGCATACCACCACTGCACCCAACACCCACACCCACCCACCCACAGTCCACTTGAAATTGAGATGACTTCACTACCTCAGACACCAGAGGAAACCTCTAAAGCTTGCATGTGGGTAACAGCATAAAATCTCTTGTATTGTGCCATAGGTAGCTACCACAAACACACCACTTCAGTTTCAGCATGCTTTATTTACAACATGTGATTCAAAGGGTTTTTGCTTTCTTGAAAAGATTATTAAACAAGAGGAAAAATAAGTTAATACATCACACATTTAAAATATTCCTTCATAGATTAACATCACACTTCCAGTAAGACTTCATTTAAGACTTCAGACATATCTCGGTCAAATACATTCACAGCCATATTTATAAACAAAATAACACGATTCAAGATTCCCCACTCATCTACATGAATACACCGGGTTGTGGGGCAGGGGGCAGTTTTGGTTATGATCCCTGGGTACCACAAGATGAATGGAATGCGAGCGTGACTGCATCACAATTGTGCCATTTAAGAAGCGTAGACAGCACATGCTGGGACTATATATGCTGCCTTTTGACAGAATGAACCTGACCCTCACATCAGAAAACATTTGGTATCACAATCCATACATCCGACCACAGGATGGAAAGTGCTGATCATGCGCTATAAATGCACTTGTGTATACACTTAATGGAAACATGTCTCCATGCCATCAATAGTGTGCCTTCAATTTCAAACAACGAACATGTTCTCAATTAAATATAGTGCAAATCAAACATTTAGGAGCAAAACAGGCAAATTCACCATTATGCACACCACTTTTTTTTTAATGGCCTCACTACATATCCACCAGAATACAATCTCTTGACACACCATTCAAGACAGTGATATCTAACGTTGAAGAATAACCGGTTCTTGACGCAGAGAATTCAAGGCCAGCAGGCAGCAGCCACGAAACAATGCTCCAAAAGTGAAGATTGGAATTGTTCCTCCCCTCCTAGTACTAAACATCCACATGATTGTTGGCACAATGGGGGCACCAATGGCCAACAGATCTATGAGGAAGTTACTGCTCCAATACCTTTTGACAATGTTCCCCTCGGACATCTTTGTCACATTCCCAAGGGGTGTGGTGTGATAGTCTATGAAATCCAGTTCCTTCATGACTCGGTTTTTGTAATATCGAGAATCCATGGCCCTGGGCGTGGGTTCCAATGGAGATAAGAGGATAGCAGAATTTGGATCTGTTGGCGTCAAATCCACAAGCAAGTCTGAGATACTTTCAGGACGAGATACACTGGCTTCCACCAAAACAGGAGATGGGTTGATTGGACAAACATCTTGTGCCTTGAATATGTTCTCAATCAGCTGCTCCATGCCTGACCTGTATAGCAACACATCAGCCTGAACAGCTTGTTCCATGGCTTCGCTATGATTGTCATCTTCTACTTGGGAGCTGCCTAGGCTTTGCACCAGATCCAGATGGTTGAAAGCAGAAGATGTAAAAAGCGCCGGGGGACCAAATTCAGGAGTGGTAGCAAACATGGTTTCTTCAAAAATGTCATTCCCATTCGCAATATCATCACTGAGCAGTACACCGCTATCTGCCTCAACCGAATGGTTCTCTGTGAACATGCTATCTTCCGTCTTGGAGTAAGTTGTACTCATGCTGAAAGACTTGTCAGGTGACAAGTCACACTCATATTCTAAGCCCTGGTCGTCACGAGAAGAGCCGTTCTGGGCCAATTCCATGCTCTGAAGCAAAGACTCCAATTTCTTGTTCTGGATGTTGATATCCACAAAATACTTCTGAATCCCTTTGTCTTTCTCAGCCAAGCTATTTTTCATCGTTTCAATAACCTGCTTGAGTTGCTTGATCTCTTTCCGTGCTTCTTTCAAGGCAAGCTGGGCCTCCACGCGATGGCATTCTTCCTCAATCCAGTCATCCCGCATGCGTGCTAGTTGAGATTTAAGTTCCTTGATTTCGCTTTCTCTAAAGAGGGGAAAAACAACACATTATGCTCTTTTGAGATTCCAACTCTGAGGATTAAAATCATGGCGATTAATGAGGAAGCTGTAGGACAGTGGAGAGGTATTTGTTTTTATTTCTCTTGTCTGGGGACAGAATAAAATGGATCTCACGGCAAGTGTTTTTAACAGTCAACAGCAGGGGTAGTCAACCTTTTTATACCTACCGCCCACTTTTGCCTCTCTGTTAGTAGTAAAATTTTCTAACCGCCCACCGGTTCCACAGTAATGGTGATTTATAAAGTAGGGAAGTCAATTAAATTAAAAAAAGGAAAGTGCTTCAGTATTGGACAAAACCCCTACCGCCCACCATGAAAGCTGGAATGCCCACTAGTGAGTGGTAGGGACCAGGTTGACTACCACTGGTCAACAGGAACTTTTTCCTAAATTGCTGCCTGCCCCAGCTTCAAGCAGGCAATCATATACAAATATTTTTCTTCCCAATGTTTCCTCATAAGCCTCTTTCCTGTGGGAATATGTCACTTGACAATACTAACTATTTCACTGCAGTTGTGTGTTATGCTGCACTTTTGATAATCCCATTATTCTGTAAAGTAGAATTAGGAGGGCTGACTTGTATTGGGATAAAATAACTGGAGATGATACGATGCATACAAGTTTCAGTTCTAAAAATCTATCTCAAACATAAGTCCATCTAAATCTGTATGAACAGGTGAATAGGCAACCTGATGTCCTTCAGATATTCTGGACAACAACTCCCACAATACTAAGAGGGTACAAGGTTGCTTACTACAGGTTTACAGCAGTAGATCAACCAAAGGTCTTTAGTCTTTCCCAACATTTATCTAGAGGTGCTACAAATTCAGAGCCTTTTGAGTAAAATACATGTATCTATTTATCTATCCCATGTTGATTTTCCCTTCCGAAACTGTCTGTCTCTCAATCTAGCTACTTAAGCTTTTGATGCATTGTTTAGAAAATCTGTAATTTAGGCTTATAATTGTTTTGTAATGGTTTTTAATAATGCCTGTGCGCCGCCCTGAGTCCTAACAAGGAGAAAGGCGGGGTATAAATTCGAAAAATAAAATAAAATAAAAAAATAAAAAAAAAATAATAATCAGTGATGGTGAATCTTTTTGGCACCAAGTGCCCAAATCGGAACACACATGCATGTGCATGCATGTGTGTGCCAGAGCACCAAAAACTGGAAGACTTGTGGCTGGCATGCACATGTCTGTTTTTTGGTTGTTTTCTCCAGCTGTTTTGGGGTGGCTTTTTGAGCCAGCTGTTTTTTCAGGCTGTTTTTGGGCCATTTTCAGGCCAGTTTTCAGCACTCCAGCGCCCACAAAGACCAGCTGGCCGGCACACATGAACCAGAAAAGCAGTTGGCGACGGTGCACGTACTCAGAAAGGGTTCTGCATGCCATCTCTGGCACACGTGCCATAGGTTTGCCATTACGAGTCTAGATATTGGAAAATACCCTAATTAGAAAACTTCCAAGCAAGCTTTGCCTTCTAGCATTTGTTTCTAGACAGAACTTTTACCTTTCTTGAAGCCTGCTCTCTGATTCCTTCAATTTTGTTTTCAGGTGCCTCACTGTAACTTCCTTTTGTTGGAGAGGGGTCAGGTACTGTTCTGGACTGGGTGGCTTTATCCCATGGTTCTCACCGCAAGAATTGTATCGTGCTGGCTGCCTGCAGTAGGGAAAAATTTGTTATGCTTGCAGAATTGTGTTGCATTTTGCGTAGGTGACTTTAATTGCATTCCTATAAGCTGGTGTTTCTCAATTTTAGCAATTTTAAGATGTGTGGACTTCAGAAATCTGCAGCCAGGAAATCCACAAATCATAAAATTGCTAAAATTGCGAAACAATGCTATATGCATTTACCTCAGAATAAGCACCAGTTAACTGACTGCTTTTTTTTAATGAAGACCTCTCTCTCTCCCTCCCTCTCCCCCCCCCCCCTCTCTCATACACACACACATGAGAGGGGGGGGAAGAGGGAAGGAGGAAGGAAAGAAAGAAAGAAAGAGAGAGAAAGAAAGAAAGAAAGAAAGAAAGAAAGAAAGAAAGAAAGAAAGAAAGATAGATTTAATGTCAGATTGGGTTGAAACAGTTCTTGATATCTGGAGTAATCTTTGGAAGATAGCAGGTCAATTTTAAACACTTTCTAATGAGAAATTGGCTTCAACAGAAAAAAGCAAGTTTTCTCTTAATAATAATAATAATTTAATTTATAAACTGCTCTCTCTCCCCGAAGGGACTCGAGGTGGTGCACAGGGAATTTAAAAATACATATATAAAACCACAAACATAATACAATATTAAAATGAATTAAACTAAAACCCTGCGCTTGTTGTTTTATTTTCTTGTTGTTTTATTTTTGTAGAAAAGCCATAATAAAGTCTTGTTTTAAAATTACATTATTCAAATCCTAAATGTCCAAAAGCTCAACAAGCCAAACATTAATCTACTGTATGTTAGTCATAGTAGCTACAACCCACTTACTCTATTTCTTGTAAATGATTAAGAGTGCAAGGACCAGAAGCTGCACATTTGCTCCTGGTAAAAACTTCATAACAAGCAACCAAATGAACAGGTCAAGTAGGGGCAAAGATTAACTTAAGAGCAGCACTGTACAATGGAATTTTTTTTCTGAAGCAGATGCAAGCCAAGGAATGGAAAATGGTGTTAGATTACACCCCATCACACAAGGGAGATGGGTTCAAAAGGAAAGAAAAATAGTTAACACAGACATTAAGTTAGGAATGTGACCTTTTGAAAGATTCCTTCCTCCCAGGAGAGGCCAAAAAAAAGAAAAAAGAAAAAGAGGAGCTTGTTCAAATGCTCAAAACAAAGCAACTCAAAGATCAAGAGATTTCATGAGCTTGAAATAATGTGCCCTGGAGAAACTCCAGTGGCAGCTAGAAATGAAAGAGTTTAAAGATTTGGGAAGTGGTAGGATAGCAAGGAGATAAATATTATGGAGAAGTCCGCTTGCCTAAAAGTCGGGCTGTTATCATTTCCTTTGTATGAACCGGAATTGCTGCTGCTTGCTGAAGAGGCACCATAATTCTGATGGGGATTGACAGGACTCAATTGACTTTTGCACAGCATCGACAAGAAGTCCTTCTCACGGGCTGTGGTTGGAGGGCTGGACCCAGACTTATAAGGCAAGGAACCATGATTGCGTCCATGAGGTCCCCGGCTAAAAGAGACAACAAGGTCAACAATGGGTTACCATATGTCATATTAAAGAAAGACATGAAGCTATGACAGTTTTTACTGATTACTTTTGACAATAATTACCAAGATCCCTTTGGCTCACTTTTACCATGGACCAAATTAACCAGATAGCATGGCTAGTCTAGTGAAGAGAAGGATCAGCAGTCTTCCAATATTTGAGGGGCTGTCACAGAGAGGAGAGGATCAAGCTATTTTCCAAGGCACCCGAAGGCCAGACAAGGAATAATGGGTGGAAATTGACCAAGGAGAGAGTCAACCTAAAAACAAGGAGGAACTTTCTGACAGTAAGAACAATCAACCAATGGAATGGCTTGCCTTCAGAAGTTGTGGGAGCTTCATCACTTGAGACTTTCAAGAAGAGACTGGGCTGCCATTTGACAAGAATGGGGTAGGGTCTCGTGCTTGACCAGGGAGTTGGACTAGATGACCTATAAGGTGCTTTCCAACTCTGTTAATCTGTCTGTCTAAACATATTTAAAATGCTTATTTTGAATCAATGTAGTTAGCAGAGACATTTACTGTATTCTTTCTTACTTAAGGAATAATTTCTCTTTTAAGATGTCACTTGCAAATCTTCTAAATGTATCAGTTTCTTCTGAGTTGTTGTTTTATTCACCCACAAATATATGCCAATTAACTCAATTATACATCCATAGTTTAAGTGGTTTATTGAACCAGTCAATGAGACTTTTACAATAAATCAACTTTTCTATTAAAATTTGTAAATGTGAATTCACAGAACTCCTACCTAGTGATTGCAAATACTGAAATTATTAACTGGTATAGAGCTGATATGCTATAACAGAAAGACTTCTAGACTGGGAACAAAGCCATCAGAGTTTTAAAACTCTGATTGGTGGCATATGACACCTGGACAATTTACAGGCTCTGATTTATATGCCACAAACTAAGAATTCATATAGTATACTTTGGAAAACAGTCCACCATCTGAAATGTAGAAATTTTTTTATCATGTGTGAAGGGAGTATATGATGAGAGTTGACTTCATTCCTTGTGAAATTGTCCACTCTGTTGAATTAAAAATGTAGTAAGGAATAGCTAAATGTCTGGAATTCTCAGGCATCCCGGTCATGGTGGTCCTAAAGATGCTTTTTCAAGAGGCAACTGGACTTTCCAGTTTTTCTTTGAAGATGTTTCACTTCTCATCCAAGAAGCTTCTTCAGCTCTTAAAGAAAACCAGAAAGTCCAATTGGCTCTTAAAAAAAAGCACCTTTGGGTGGTAAGGAATAGTTCACCTGTGTAGACTCCCCAAGGATTTTAAAATGGCAATCAGGATGAAACCAGTACAATTCCAGAGTCTACTGATTGGGACTTATCAAATTGTGTGAGCACCAATGCACGACGGTCAACATTTTATGCAGAAATTTCACATAACCCTGTTGAAATCTTGTGAAATGTTAACAAGTTTATATTGTTTTGGAATGCTCTGAAGTGGTTTAGTGGGTCACCGACGCAAAAAAAATTGATAGGTTTATTTATGGGGTCCTTAGTGCTCTCTGAACTTTGTCATTTTCTTACTAAGTTTCATGATCAAACTAGGTAACACCATCACTTCTCTACTGGCCTTCTCTGTGGTGGGCCCAACCCTCTGGAACGGCCTACCTCCCAATCTCCGTACCATCTCAGACCTCCGCTTGTTTCGCCGGCACTTAAAAGCTTACTATTTTCATCTGGCCGGCCTAGCATGATCTACTCCGCACCCTACTGTCTTATAACAAATCAAAGTTTTAATTTATGGGGTTTTAAATTTATTTTAAGCAGGGTATTGATTTAATTTAGTTATTATTTAGTAATATTTTGTATTTATGTATATTTATTTTTAAATCTCTGTTCGCTGCCCCGAATCCCTTTGTGATGAGATGGGTGCGGGTTACAAATGTGAAAAATAAATAAATAAATAAATAAATAAATAAATGGATGGATGGATGGATGGATGGATGGATGATGTTACCTAGTGTAGTAGTAAAACATCTGCAAGAAAACCACCCAGCTCAGAGAGCACCAAGGAGCCCCAGTTCAACACTGAGATACATATGCTCTCTTCTGTTTGTATATATATTTATGTATTTAATCATTTAATTTATACTCCACCTTCCTGTTTGTGTGAATTAGTAAGGATTTATTAAAAATAACAAAGCATACAAAATATAAAGCATAACAGGAAACTCAATGCAATTAAAATCAAAATTAAATGTTAAAATCAAGTTCATTCCAATCAAAGTCAAAGACTTGGCAAAAAGAAGTACATTTTGCCATGTTTCAAAGTTTTCTTGAAAAAAAAAAGTAGGCTTACTAGCTGGGAAGTTCTGAAAGTTGATGCCGAAGATCTTAACATTGCTGGGATTGAGAAACATGGGCTTAGAGTTGCTTGCCTGTTTTTATTTAATAACTGCTCTAAATGAAAGTGTGCAGAGGCCACAAGAGACAAAGCCAGGAATGTAAATATCCATGGTCTATTCAGGCACCATGCCAGACTATAACCATACTTTCACTGGGTTTTTTCCCCCTATTGACTGCAAATCTAATTTTGAAGCCACGAGATCTTGATTTCTTAGAAGTACCATTTAAAAAAAAGTTTGATTTCTAAGCATATTTCATAACAACATCATATCATTGGCATTGTAATGAACCATGTTTGCCTTGACGACTGGTTGGAGAATCTATTCACTGGAAAATTCTAGATGAATAAATATATTTATAAATATTTATGTTGTTGTTTCATTTCATTTCATTTTCATTTCATTTAATACTTATAAACCGCTCCCTCTCCCCATGGGGACTCGGGGCGGTGCACAGGTAGAATAAAAACAGTAAAAAACATACAAACAACAATAAAATATACAAACAATTTTAAAAGCCAAATTAAACTCAACCTGTGCTAAAATTCCATTAAACTAACTGAACTAAAATCTACCCAGTAAAACCCCAAGACGGGGGACTATCCCAAGCCGGCCAGACGGGAAAAATAAGTTTTTAATTTAAGACGGAAGGAGCGGAGGTCCGTGGTCGTCCTAATATCGGGGGGAAGGTCGTTCCAGAGGGCCGGGCCCGCCACAGAGAGCGCCCTTCCCCTGGGTGTCGCCCGCTGACACAGTCTAGTGGACGGCACCCGGAGAAGTCCCTCTCTGTGGGAGCGAATCGGCCGTGAGAATGTATGAGGCAGGATCCGATCCCGCAGATAGCTAGGTCCCGAGCCATGGAGCGCTTTAAAGATGATAATTAGCACCTTGTTGTTGCTATTAGTCACAAAGTCTTGTCTGACCCATTGCGACCCTATGGACAACGTTCCTCCAAGCCTTCCTGTCCTTTACCATCCTCTGGAGTCCATTTAAGCTCAGGCCAACTGCTTCAGTGACTCCAGCCAGCCACCTCATTCTCTGTCGTCCTCTTCTTCTTTTGCCCTCAATTTTCCCCAGCATGAGGCTCTTTTCCAAATGTATACGGTAAATATTTATAACTTAACATTATGATAGATTTTTAGTGTGAACATTGAACAAATTACATATGATAATTAAGACCTCTCTCTCTTTCTCTGTGTGTGTGTGTGTTTATGTGTGTGTTTGTATGTTTGTGTGTGTGTGTGTGTGTATGCACCCACATATAATAATTAAAACTGTATCTTCTGAAGTACAAAAATAAGCTGACAAATAATAGGCAGGATGCCTGGATGAGAAGTCAGCAGCCAAGAAGCAGAAAGTCTTAATTAAGGATCTCTTTGAGTTGGTTTCCTCCACCCATTGCAAGGAACACTTCATATCATCCAGATGGTGGCACGGGTGTTTAGCACAGACGCATCTCGAGACAGAGGTTAGTGGCTTCCATCCCATTTGTTTCCCAGAAAAGGAAAGGGGAGGAAAGGAAGAAGAAGACATAGCATTACCATCACACTGAATGAGGTTCTGGCCCTCATGTAGGAAAAGGAACGCTGGACTGACAGTTTTAAACTAGGAAGAAAATAGTGCCTCTGTTCCACACACATGGCATGGCCAAGATATTTTTGGCAGGCGGAGTTTAGCTCATTGATTCAAAGGCTCCATTAGAAAGGACACAATCTAGGACTTTGGTGGAAAAGTAAAAACCTAACCTCTGTTTTCCTTGCTTTTCTTCCTTGGTACTAATTAAGGAGAATATTTGTAGCTCAGGACTGACATGAGGGGTCCTTGCTTGTTTTCTTGCAGATGTTTCATTGCCCAAACTAGGTAACATCGTCAATGCTAGTAAGGAGTGCTGTTTGCTGTCAGTTTATATTTTAATGGCTTGCCTGTTTCATAGATTCTTTGGTTGGGCTGTTTGCTGTTGGCTTCTTTGTCAGTTTCTTGTTTTGGGGTATTGTTTACTTGATTGTTGGTGTGATGTTAACCTTGGAGTTAACCTATCCTGATCTGGGTGCTGATTGCTGGCAGAGAGATGCCTGGTCTTTTTGTTGAGTAATAGTCTCTTCTGCAGGGCCTGTAGATGTTGTTAATGTCTATGTGTCTCTCGATGGCTGATTTGTCAGAGTGCCAAGATTCTAGAAATTCCCTGGCACTGTTGGGACTTGGCTTGGTCTAGGATGGACACGCTTCCCCCTTTGAAACTATGATTAGCTCATAACCACAGACCTGCGGTCATAGTGACCGCAACAGTTTTCCAAAATGTTTGGAACACCCCTATTTTTAGAAATAGACCATTCCAGTTGCGAATAGCTTTTGTTTTCCCACCAATAAGAGTGTATGCAACATCACACTTGGGTCAATTATTTAGTGTTTTCTGTAGCGGCATTTGAATTTGAGTTTCCGTCATTTTGACCGCAGATCTTTGTTAATGTATTTTTTTTATAATGTCGGGGCCAAGTTTTCCACCAAAAAGTGTGTGATTTGGTGATCCAAACTTTGAGAAAACTGTTCTACAATGGTATGGAGAAGCAGAGAGTGATCTGAGTGAAGTGGAATCAGGTTTTGATGAAATTTTTGTAATGGATGATGAAGAACCTGCTGCCGATTCTGGCATCAGTGATGATGAAGCTCCCAATGAAATTGATGACTAGGTACAATCTATGTCGGGCAATAATTTATATGGTAAGAACAAAATCAAATGGTCTTCTGCACCTTTTGGAAACAATAGATCCAGAACCGCTAGTCACAATATTGTTGTTCAATTATTTGGACTACGGCCAGCACCTAGAAATCTGGGAAATTCACCTACTCCCCTAGAGATTGGGAAATTATTATTTTCTAAAGAAATTATTAGCACCATCATTCAGTGGATCAATATAAAAATTAGAGGACAAAGATTGAAGTTCAAGGATGGAGAAACAAGTGGCCTGTGCGATGTGGATTTGATAGAGATCAATACATCTTTCGCTTTACTGCTCTACACATCAATTTTTAGATCCAACCATGAAAACATTGAATGCCTTTTTGCTACAGAGGTCATTATGGCCTCATGCCTGTAATAGAGTAGCCAAAATAGTAGGTGTGGTGATTAAGGTTGAAATCTGTCTATATGCTGTGAAGAATTTTCACCATGTCTTCTGATTGCTAGTTGGTGTCTGTGGATGTGTTCTGACACTGAAAGGCAAGCCACTAGGACCGTGATGGCGAATCTGTGGCATGCAGAGCCATATCTGCCAGCACATGAGCCATCAGCTCCAGCGTACATTCATGTGCTGGCTTTCTGATTTTTGGCCTTCCAGAGGGCCGGGGGAGGCCATTTTCACCATTCCTAGGCTTCAGAAAAGCCTCTGGAATCTGGAGAGGACAAAAACCAGGCTCATCGGGCCTACCAGAGGTTTGAAAATCTATTTCTGGCATCTGGAGGGCCTCCAGGGAGCTGGGGGAGGCCGTTTTCACCCTCCCCAGGCTCCGGGAACAGGCCCAATGGACCTACCGGAAGTTCATTTGGCCAGTTGGGCTCATTTTCCCCCCTCCCCAGGCTCCAGAGGCATTCCTGCAGCCTGGGGAGGGTGAAAACCCCCGGCAGGAAATACCAAGCTCAGCTTGGAGGCGAACAGTGTGGCAAGTCTGAGTGTGGGAGCTTGAGGGGCATTTGTGCGCGCATGCACATGTGGTGGCATACTTTGCATTATGGGTACCGGCACGTGCACAAGCTATTGCGCACACATGGTCGCATTTTTGGCACCCAACTACAAAAAGGTTAGCCATCAGTGCACTGGGATATAAACTGATAGCAAACTACACTCCTTATTAGCACTGATGAGTTTCCTGCTTTGGGTAATGAAACGTCTGTAAGAAAACCAGCAAGCTCAGAAAGCACCAAGGGCCCCCTTTTGCTTCCTTGGCTCAACTAATTCGTTAGGATTTGTCATCATGATAAACAGCTCCAGTTCAAACATCCAGAATTCTTTCTGAGACCAAGAAGGATTCGAATGGAAGCTGCCACGTTTTTCATGTAATTCAAACCAATTCTCACTGTCAAAGAATTTTTGTTAGAAAGAGGGGAAATCACCACCATAATTTGTACTTGGCCAGACCATAGTGAACATAGTATGAGTGTATGAGCATGTGTGTTTAAATGTAAAACAGATCATCAGCAGCTGAAAAAAGTAACTCTTGGCCATAAAAATTGAAAAATCCAACACATGAATGCAATATTAGTGGCTTGAAAAGTGAAACTTCCCTTGAACTGAGCTTGGAAAGATATATAAAGCCTTCTTGACTTTATATATTATGCTTTCCTTTGACTTCCTTCAGGATGTTTTAAACTTCTTGTTTAGCCCTTGGATGGGAAATCAGCAGGTTATGCCAAGGGTGCAAGCTACACTGGGAAGTTAAAAAACATCCTAAAAGAAAGCAAAGTAAAATATCTTCCATATAGTTATTAAAGCCAGGGAAATCAGGAGATCCAGGCAGTTCAAATGGGTATCAAGATTTATTGTAAGCTTAAGCTCTCTACAAGAACCTGAACTACTAGCAGCCAAAGCAATATGTACGATAGATAAAGAATTCATGGTGGATTGTACATAGATCTCTTGTGGGCTCATAGGGGCTCATAACTGATGACAAATTTGATCCATCCCTCGAGCTCAACCTAGTCTTCTCCTACAACTCCTCCAAATGCTAGTACCAGGTGGAACCCGCTTGATTTTTTAAGGCCAGGTGTGACCAGCTACATGATACAACTTTGCTAGAAGATACAACATTCTATAGACCTACATCGCCCAAACCCTGCTTTGCAATACAAAGTGAGAATTCTTTCATTTCTTACTCATATTTTCTTGGACCATTGTCCTTTTCACAACACTTAGCTGATGACATGGACCATTTATCCATGAAAGCATTTGCTGTAATGTATTTGTCACCCATTAAGTTAAAAGATCCCAGCAAGTGGAAAATGAGCCTGAAAGCCAATCCAAACAGGCTCTTGCTAGAATTTGGATGGGGACTACTTAGAGTTCCAGGATTGTTGTTAAACTTCCAAAAGTTTCGGACTTGCATTTCCTAACCTTGCGGCGAGATTTTTCACAAATTTAATCAATAAAGAAAAAAGAAAAAAAACCTGATGCTTTCTATAGCTCCCAACGCTATTTGGCCCCAAAGTAGCCGCAACTTTACACAACTTTTCAGCATGCAACAAGACACCCACTCAAACTGACAAAACCAGATGGGGTGCAAGTTGTGCTGGCAGAGGGTTAATAGCATTGAAGAGAGTACAGTGAAGAGAACAAGGCCAACTGTTTCCTTGTTCTCTGCATTCTAATTATTTATTATTCACTTTGGGAGGAATGGGGCTATTTTTTTAATTTTAAGAGCAACATTAAAGGTAAAGGTTCCCCTCGCACATTTGTGTTAGTCATTCCCGACTCTAGAGGGCAGTGCTCATCTCCGTTTCAAAGCTGAAAGGCCAGCGCTGTCCAAAGATGTCTGCGTGGTCATCTGCGTGTGGTGGACTGACTAAATGCCGAAGGCGCATGGAGCACTGCTACCTTCTCATCAAAGGTGGTTCCTATTTTTCTACTTGCATTTTTACATGCTTTCGAACTGCTAGGTTTGCAGAAGCTGGAACAAGTAACAGGAGCTCGGTCCATTACGCGGAGATAGGGATTTGAACCACCGAACTGCAGACCTTTAAGATTGACAAGCTCAGCGTCTTAGCCACTGAGCCACTGGGTCCCTCTAACAACATTATCCATAATTCATTATTTAAACTTCAGCTTTCAGATGTCCTCTGCTTCAAAATAGGCAGGAAAATTAATTAATTAAATTAAATTATCTTTGGGAGTAGTACTTAAAGGGCCTCTCAGAACTGCAAATATGGATTTCAGATAATCCTATGCCTAACACTGTCTTGAGATAATAATTTTCATGTCGATGTTAGATTCCTCTTTCTACTAACAGATCAGAGATGCAATTGTGGAATGCATGCATGCATGCATGGATAGAAGGGGCCATTTAAATTATTTTCCTTCTCTTCTATTTTCTAATACAGATAGGTCCTTGACTTACAACCTTTCATTTAAAGGAAGCTAAACCAGCACTGAAAACAAGTATTTTTTCCATACTTTTAAAAACTCTTTCATACTTAATGATCATTGCAGCATCCCCATGATCAAGATGCTTGTCAACTGGCATGTATTTATGACGGTTGCAGTATCCTAGAGTCACATGATCATCTTTTGCAACCTTCTGACAAGCAAAGTCAATCGTGAAGCCAGACGTACTTAATAACCATATTGTCGAGCCCGAATTTGACATAGGTGTAGCCATTTTATTTAGCTCTTTATTATACTCATTTATTCCTTTTCTTTCTCTTTACTATGTAAGGGGGCTTTTCAGGCGCACCACATTCTTTTAGGTGGGGGAGAAGGAGTGAATAGATAATGAGAATTGTTTTGGCTAGGTGACCTTCTTTCCCATGGGAACACAGGCTGCTCCTGCTGAGAATAGAAGGTGAAGTTTGAAGACACCTGGCAATGTGGATGGAGTGTTTATTTGAGAATGTGACTTTTGAGGGATGCTTCTAACTTACAATATTATGTAGTTTAATTCCGGTTTGTGTCAGATCTGGAATTACAACAGACTCTGCCAATTATTTGCCAACTATTCTCCAAAGCATCTGAGGGTAGAACAAGAAGCAGTGGGTGAAAACTAACCAAGGAGAGAAGCAATTTAGAACTAAGAAGACATTTCCTGACAGTTAGAACAATTAATCAGTGGGACAACTTGCCTCCAGAAGTTGTGAATGCTCCAACACTGGACATTTTAAAGAAGATGTTGGATAACTATTTGTCTGAAGTGATGTAGGGTTTTCTGCCTAAACAAGGGGTTGGACTAGAAGAGCTCCAAGGTCCCTTCCAACTCTGGTATTGTATTGCATTGCATTGCATTGCATTGCATTGCATTGCATTGCATTGCATTGCATTGCATTGCATTGCATTGCATTGCATTGCATTGCATTGCACAGTATTGTATTGTACTGTACTGTATTCTATTCTAACTTGATGTCTACCTAAATAAAAGAAATTTGTTTTTGAAGATGGACTTTGCACATTTCTTTTTTGAATGGTTTTCATCACTTGGAAACCTGACACATATCACTACGTCACAATGGCAGTGATTCACTTAACAACTGTGGCAAGAAAGGTTGTAAGATGGGGCAAAATTCACTGAACAATGGTCTTGCTTAGCAATTGAGGTTTTGAGCTCAATTGTGGTTGTAAGTCAAGGAATGCTTCTTCACTATAAATAACCCAGATGAAACAGGGTAAAATGTTGTGACATACTTGCGGGAAAACGATGATCTTTTGTTTCCGGAACCAGCAGACATGTGGACTTCAGGAGCTGAAATGCTTCCTGTGCTACTCGATGAACTAAAATCAGCTTCACTTCCTGGAAAAGGAAAAGGGAGGAATAAATTGGATGGAAAAGATTAATAACTCAAAAGATTAACATAGGACCTACAAGCCTCACTATGAATCACCACCATCTTCCAGCCTGGCTTGAACTTTCCCATCCTGCAATTTGCAAAACTGGAAGGGCAGGTCCCATTTTCAGATATTTTAACATTTCCCCAGGAATTTTTTTAAAAAAAGCTCTTCTACACATTAAACAATTAAGCAAACAAGCAAAATAAGTGGTTTCTTTTTCAGGGTGATGAGCTGCCCTGAAAATATTTTTGTTTGAAGAGAAGTTTATTGTAATAATAATTAAAAAAAACCATTTTAATTCATTTCTTGAACTTGAAAGCTATTTGTTTGCTTGGTTCCTTTTGTTTAGTAGGAATAATGGAAGCAATTGATATGCTAATGCACCTTTATCATAGCTGTTCCCAAAGAGGCAGTCCCTTTAAACATCCAAAGTGTTCCTAACCTGAAAAAGGGCTTTCTTTTTAGATATTGAACAGTTTCCAGCTGCGAGAAAAATCATGCTTGGCAAAAGGTTTTTGATTATTCTTTCTTTCCTGTATGGCCCGCAACTCTATTGGCTATACAGTTTCATTTCTGCAACATTTTTCCAAGGAACTCTGGATCTAAGCCCAAAGCTGCAATCAAACTGAAATTTATATTGTGTTTTTCTGCTATGGTTGATTAAGTTTTTCTTTGCCCAGTGTCTTGTATAGGTTTTTTTCCCCCTATTGCTTATATACATTCCAGGTTTTATGGACTTTAGCCGCCCATTCAATCTGATTAAGATGGATTGGAGCCATGTAAATTCATAATAATAAATAATTAAATATCTACTTGATTTAAGAAAGGGCAACATAAGAACATAAGAACAGCCTTGCTGGAACAGACCACAGCCCATCCAGTCCAGCATTCTGTCTCCCACAGTGGCTCAACATTTGGTTCAGGGTCTTCCCAAGCAGATGTCTTCAGCTGCTTATGATTCCCTGCAAATGGCATTGAGAGATATCCTGCCTATCTCTCCAACCCGGAGGGTGTCCTTAGGCATCCATCATGATAGCCATGGATACCCTTGTTCTCCATGAACTCGTCTAATCCTTTCTTAAAGGTGTCGAGGCTGACAGCTGTCACCACTTCTTCTGGCAGGGAGTTCCATAGACCAGTGATCCTCTGGGTGAAAAAGTACTTCCTCTTATTTGTTTGAAGTCTAGCTAGCAAAAGTTTCATGGAGTGCCCCCTAGTTCTAGTGTTGTGCGATAGGGAAAACAGTTTTTCCTTTTCTACTTTGTCCACACCGTGCATGATTTTATAGACTTCAATCAGGTCACCTCTCAGGCGCCGTCGTTCTAGAGTGAAGAGGCCCAGCCGCTGCAGCCTCAGATGGTAAGGAAGGTGTTCCAGCCCCCTAATCATTCTGGTTGCCCTCCTCTGCACCTTTTCCATTTCCATAATATCCTTTTGAAGGTATGGTGACCAGCGGCATACAATCCACTTCTAGCCGTCTAAAATGGCACTCCCCGTTTTCAGAGGTAAAACATTAAATTTAAGGTGGTACATTTTTTAAAGATTTTTTAAAAAGAAAGGATAGCATAGGCCAGTGATGGCGAACCTTTTTCGTGTTGCGTACCAAAGGTACGTGCACAAGCACACACCTACACCCCTGCGTGCCTGTACCCATAATGCAATGTGTGGCCTCTGCGCATGCGTGGACCTCCCCCACAAATTTTCCCCATGCTCATGCGCACATCTACCACCCCACACGTTTGGATCAATTTTTGCCGGCACAAATGGCCTGCCTTTGCAGAGGCAGCAGCAGCTCCTCCTCCGGGCAGCCTCGTACTCTAGGCAGCATCCATCCAGCCATGCCAGCCGGCAAGACCACAGAGGAGCGAGCCACCCAGCCTGCTACTGGCATGCCGCCAGCAGCATCCCTCTCGGGGACCGCAAGCTTGCTTGCCCTGCAGGGCCAGTGAAGAAAGCAGCATCCCAAGTAACAGAGCGGCAGCTTGCAATCTCAAAGCACTGCAGCTTGAGCCAAGCTCGACCGTGACCTTACCACATGTACAGTACCACACCATGCATCCTAGTTTGCAAATGCAGCCCTTGAAAATCCCTTAAATTTGCTATGCTGAACTCTGCCAGAGTGAGGCTGGCAGGAGGAGGAGGAGGAGCCAGCCATCGCGTCTAGGCACATCAAATCCCCACTGTGTTTGTTGTGAACTTTTCTTAAAAACCCAAACAAGTGACAAAGGCACACGTTCTTCCTCTATTGATGTCACTGCATCACTGGTCCTTCATCAGGAGAACCTTTACCACATAACCTTGACTTCATAATAAAAGTTTTCAAAGTGTTTATTTATTTAGAAGACTGCTCTTCTGTATTAAATCAAATGGAATGGAGCAGGGGTGTCAAACTCAAGGCTCAAGTGCTTAGATCTGTGCTTCGATCTGGCCTGTGGGAAAACAGTGAAGGACCAGCCTGTATTGCCTCTGCCAGTGAAAACAGAGCTTGGGTGGGACGCATGCTGCCCTCCCGGCTCATTTTCACTGGCAAAGGGTTGCAGGAGGCCATCGCAGCTGGAAACGGAGCTCACAAGGACCACACATGGACCTTCTGGGATCTGCTTTCACTAGCAGTGGGTTGCAGGAGGCTATCACAGCCAGAAACAGAGCTCAGGAACCTGTTTTTGCTGGCAGAGCACTCGGGCCACCACAAGCGCCCCCAGTACGAGTGATGTCGAGCTGCTCCACCCCCGCCCCCCTAGGTCAAACACAACCCTGATGAGGCCCTCAATGGAGTTTGAAACCTCTGGAATGGAGCCAGTGGCATGTTATTCCGGCTGCAGCTAATATCTCAGTCTCTTCAGCGAACTACCATGAATAAGAAGATTCCTGATAGTAATAGAACACAGAATAATAGGGTTGGATCTCCCTCTAATGAGCTTCCTGTTGAGTGTAGACAAAGGATCAGGGAGAATTGACTCATAGAACATAGAATAATACTGTGGATCCTAATGGCTCTTCAATCTCATTTTAAAAACCTCCAGTGATGGAACATCAGCAACTTCTGGAGGCAAACTATTCCACTAATTAATTGTTCTAACTGTCAGGAAATTTCTCTTTAGTTCTAGGTTGAATCTCTCCTTGATAAGTTTCCATCCATTACTTCTTGTTCTGTCCTCTGGTGTTTTGGAGAATATGTTGACCTCCCTCTTCTCTAGACAGCTTCTAAAGTACTGGAAGATTGCTATTATGTCAAATCCTTTTCTTTGTTCGACTAGATATACCTCCAGAGGTGGTATTCTGCCAATTCACCCCGCTTTGGGTGAACCGGTAGTGATGGTGACGGGAGGCTCCGCCCACCTGCCCAGACATCAACATGGACCCTCTGCATTCAGTTCCTACCGGTTTGGCCCAGTTCGGCCGAGTAGGTAGTAACTCCGCCTGCCACGCCCCCAAAACGTTTGGTTTTTTTGCTTCTGTGCATGCGTAGAACCATTTTTAGTACTGCGCATGCGCGTGTAGTGCACATCAAATATGTGTGCATGGGAAGTGTGCGCGTAGCGCATCCCTGAGCAAACCAGCAAAGGCAGCAGCCGGAACCCACCCCTGCTCTGCGCATAAGCACCACGCGCAAGCCCGGTTCCAAGCCAGTAGCGAAGGTAAGTGGATTTCATGCCTGCATACCTCGCTTCTTCTAACAGAATATTATTATTCAACTTAACCATCATGTTATTCATTGCTCTTTGGAATGAAGAAACCCATCTGCTGTGAGGATGCCATGTATTAAAATATTAATTTTGATTTACTAAGTTAACTAACTGCTAGGGGTTAACGACTGAAAAGAATAAACCGGAGTTAAAATATCCCAGCAAAGGGTACAAGTACAGACAGAGAGACTTCTATAGGATTTATACTGTGATGACTTGGAAAAATATTATAGTGTGTGATCACATGGGAAAAATGTTCAGTAATGCAGAAGAAGAACAAGAAAAGTAAACAAGCAGGCTTGAAGTTATGCTCTGGGTCAACCTTTTGGATATTTTAGAATAAACAACAGATTATGCAAAGTGTTTATAGGTCCAGTTTCATGTTTATGTTGGCTCAAAGTCTTTCTAGATTGTTAAAGAGGAAAAGGCATGCTAAAATACTATCTTTTCCCCATGAACCACAGTGTTTTCAGTTTGAACTAGGAAAAAAATGTAACAGAGGGGTTGGGCAGAATAATTTTTTCTTAATAATAAATTCAGGTAGTCCTCAACCTATGATCACAATTGAGCCCAAAAATTCCTGTCGCTAAGTGAAACATCTGTTAAGTGAGTTTTGTCCCATTTTACGACATTTCTCACCACAGTTGTTAAGTGAATCCCTGCAGTTGGTAAGTTAGAAACACGTGACCCTGGGACAACTGCAACCGTCATAAGTACGAGTCGGTTGCGAAGAATTTTGATCGTGTCAATATGGACTTAAATGTGAAAAACGGTCGTAAATCACTTTTTTCAGCGGCGTAACTTTGAACAGTCACTAAATGAACTGTTGTAAGTCGAGGACTACCTGTAAAGCATGGCAAGCAGCTCTGTGGCAGCTTTATCTATCTCACCTTTTCCTGCTGTGTCGAGGTTTCAGAAACACTCTTATATCAATTTATTTTCTCCGTGCATAGCTGCACCCTTTCCTCTGCATGCCCTCTTCTCAGTTTTAACACCCCTCTTACTTTTTGCTATAATTTTGCACCAGTGAGGTTCAAACCAATTTCATTGTATTGTAAGTACAATGACAATAAAGATTATACTTATACTTTAATTTCCTAGTAGTTTTACGATGGCCCCAAAACAGAACATGGATATTGATTTTTGGCTTTGCAACAATCACCCTGAGGCCAAAAAGACCAGGGAACCTTCACCATCAAAATCTCTCATCATTTCTCGGCGATTTCAAGAGGTAGCTTCTTCAAAGCTACAAAGACGAGACCTTACACAGAAGATAACTTTAACAATGTTGGCCTCTTTTGCTTACATTTGGGGTTGTGTATTTACTCAAGGTTTCCAGAATGGAGAAAGAGGAAACTCTTCACAAAAAGAAAAGCCTGTAAGATTCTCTTGTAAAGGGATGTGTAATTTATGTATTCCGTGGAGCATAGTTTTATCCTGGTGTCTCCATGGAGACAGATCACTTAGTAACTCCTCACATCAGAGCAACTGGTAAGCAAACCTAGCCAGTACCATAGCAACCGACCCGACTAAAAAGTAGCCTATCAGCAATTGAGCATTCTCATGAGTAGCAGTGCATCCCATTATTATGCTCTGCAGGCTGGCTTCATCAAAAGGCCCACATTCCCTTTGACGAAGATGCTGGAGAGGACAAGGGACACTGCAAACCAAAAGAACCAGATCAATAGGAAAAGGCTGCCTGTTAGGGGCAAATGAATCTATTTTATTTGTTCTCTGTGCAACTGGTGATTAGGGGCTGCTGCAAAGTCCTGGAAGAAACACAAGTAAAATAAGGGTTAAAAACCCCCATCTATAATGTATATATCAAGCTGTGATGTCTGTTTGGCCCTCTGAAGGTCTTCAGTTCTC
The DNA here is from genome assembly GCA_039707465.1 of Rhabdophis nuchalis. NCBI lineage: Eukaryota > Metazoa > Chordata > Lepidosauria > Squamata > Natricidae > Rhabdophis > Rhabdophis nuchalis. The sequence goes on from CM077645.1 coordinate 200,733,109, forward strand.
TAGATCAGTGATCACCAACTGCTGATCCGAGAGAAAATTTTGCTGGTCCACAGAAAAATTATTTGCATTTTTTAAAATATTTCACTAAATCAGGGGTCCTCAAACTACAGCCCCTGGGCCGGATATGTGCTGCAGATTGTGTGTTGCTGCAGAGAGTCTCTCCCTTCGGGGTCTTTTTGTAGGGTTGGAGGGGGACAAAAATTCCGACTTGGGGTCTGCTTCAGCCTCATGGTGCAGGGCTTTCAGCCAAGGCTGGAGAGAAGCACCACTGGTGGAGAAGAGCCCGAGGGACTTGTTCCAGTGGGACTACATCATGGTCTGGAACTGGCTGACCAAGTTGGCAACTCCCAGCCAGTCACATGTCCACCTAGCCACGCCCACCCACCCAGTCATAAGGCAGATCACATTAGTGTCCGTGAGATTTAAAATTATGAATTTAGTGGTCCCTTAGATCCAAAAGGCCACGGATCCCTGCTCTAGATTTAGGGGCATGTCTACTGAAAGGGTAAAGAATCCTTGTGATTCCAATATAAAGACTGTTTTCAATTCTGTCCTCTCTCTGCTTGTCAATCACCTATTTAGGAAAGAAAACAATCTAGTGAGAAGCACAAAAACAAATCCCAATATCACAAGTCTAAGGACAAATATTTTAGAGCTGACTTTTGGCTTTAAAAGCTGCATTTGTCCTTCTAAATGCAGTGAAGTTATTTGCTTAGATTAAAATTAAAATACAATTAAGATTACTGTTCCTTAGTCAAGTATTAAATGTTTTTCTCTTTTAGCATTTTAAAAATTCTTATTTGGCAGCACTGTTTGGAAGTCTCTGGAAGAAACCCCACAGCTGTAGGGAACTGCAAGTCTTGAGATTTCTGTAGGCCATGCATCAAGGAATTTACATACAAAATGTTCCTCCGACCGATCGGCTCCCACAGAGAGGGACTTCTCCGGGTGCCGTCCACTAGGCAATGCCAGCGGGCGACGCCCAGGGGAAGGGCCTTCTCTGTGGTGGGCCCAGCTCTATGGAACGACCTACCCCCTGACCTCAGAACAACCACGGACCTCCGCGCCTTCCGACAAAAGCTCAAGACTTATCTTTTCCAACAGGCCGGCCTGGCCTAACCTACCTTCCAGCCTTTTTAGTCTGAACATCTAAATTGTTTTAATTGGGTTTTTAAGGGGTTTAATATGATTTTATATATTTATATCTATGTTTGTACGTTTTTTATTCCCCTGTGCACCGCCCCGAGTCCCTTCGGGGAGAGGGAGCGGTCTACAAATTAAATTTATTATTATTATAAAATAATGACCGACTTATTTCCTTGATACAAGATTTTGAACAAAAGGCAAAAAAGAAGGGGGAAAGAATAGCAACCCATAAAAAGGAAAAAAGAAAAAAGGAAGAAAGAACATTCATTTAATGAGCTATCATAAACAAATGCAGGTGGTCCTTATTTAAGGACTACTTGTTCATTGAGTATACAAACTTGCAACTGCACTGAAAGGACTATTTATTCAGGGAGTATACAAACTGCACTATCACTGAAAGAGTGATAGTTACAATCAGCCACCAAAGTTCCATTCATCTCAGCAACCCATGATCAAAATTTGAGACTTTCCCTGCCAGCTTCCCACAAGCAAAGTCACTGGGGAAGCTGGCAGGAAATCAGAAGTAGTGAACATCTGGGAAAAACCCCAAAAGAAGCAATGGCCAATCCTTCCTCTTTTTTCTTTTGGCACAGGGCTTATAGTACAGTATTTCTCAACCTTGACAACTTTAAGATATGTGGACGTCAATCCTCAAAATTCCCCAGCCAGACATGCTGTATTTTGGGGATTGAAGTCCACATGTGGGAAATTCTGGGGGTTGAAGTTCATAAAGTTGCTAATGTTGAGAAATACTACTATATGCCAGCTCCCCTCCCATCCTGGGCTACAAAGTCTCCAGGGAGAGGAGAAAAACTGGCATGCTGTGCAGTCTGGTCCAGACAAAGGAAGTAGTTTATGACCCTCTCTGCCAGCTTCTCGGTTGATATTCTGAGGAAAGATTGCAAATGGCAGTCACATCATTCCAGAGGGCTTGGCAACTCATTGTAAGTACAAGACAGAGTCAGCCTATTGCCCCCAACAATCTGGGTCCTCATTTTACTGACCCTGGAAGAATGGAAGGTTGAGTCAACCTTGAGCCAGTCAGGATCGAACTCTTGACTGTGAGCAGAGTTAGCCTGCAATACTGCATTTTTCCCACTGAGCCACCACTGCGCTTATATATTCACAGTTTTATTTAAGGATTGCTTTGATGACCAAGTAGCTGCTCTCAATTGTGGTCACTAAATGGTAACCACCTGTATTTGAAATCCAGTGAGTTGAATGAAATTTAACTGCTTTATTTCCGCTTCCGGTTGCAGTTGCTGCCGGCAGGTTTTTTTCAAGCCTGCCATCCCACCCCCCCGTGGAGGCGTTTTTTATACCATCAAAGCGTCTCGGAACTCCAAGTTCTCAAGGAACTTGCGAGGGAGTTTTTGCTGCCAGGGAGGGGCCCACTTGCGAAGCCCCCAGAGGGTTAGTTTCCTCTGAGGAGCGGGTAAGGAGAGGCCCCACCCTTCATAGGCTGCGATCTTCTCCAGGAGGGTGAGGAGCTCGTGCTAATTAGCACGACAAAGCAAACTGCTTTTACCTTTATATCTACATTCCAAGATACTTCGTACTTCAAAGGAAGGAAACTTCTTGGCATCTCATCGCAAACGCAAGTAATTAAACTTGGTGATTTCACCAGAAAACAGTAGATTTCAGACACAGCTTTTAGAATGAAGGAACCAAGATGGCGTTAATTACCAGATGAGACGAAACGAAAGCTAAACTATTAACTGTTTACTGACTTGTGGATTGTAGTCTCTGTGTAACCTCTGGAGTTCGAGGCGAAGGGGGAGCAGAGCTAGTCTCTGTGTAACCTCTGGCTGAGTTTGAGACGAAGGGGGAGCAGAGCTATCTTCCTGAAAACTTGGAAAGCTTAAAAGCTTAAAAGCAAGGCAATGGAACAAACTCGTGTAGTATCTCCCCAGGACTTTAAAGATTTGATGAACTTTATAGTTAATGAAAGCAGAGACCTCAAAAGAATGATCCAGGAGAAATATGAACAATTAGAAAAAAAAATGTTTGCAATGGCCAAGAGTCTGTCTGAAGTTATCATTAAAATTGATGGAAAAATCGAACAGCTGACCTCACAGGTGGAACTTAAAGCAAAGGAAACGGATTTGAAACTGGTGGAAATGGAGGGGAATATGCACAAATTGGACAAACAGGTTATTATGTTACAACTTTTTTTAATGGAAAAAGCCATTAGACTGAGAGGATTATCAGAAAATCCTAGAGAAGACTTAAGAAAAGTTTCTGCCGATGCTTTGGCTATATTAGTAAAAATGAATCCTGGTGAAATTTATGCTAAGATTGATAAAATTTACAGAGCAAACTCACGTATAGCATTACAAAGGCAACTACCGAGAGATGTTGTGATATATTTTACTGAGAGAAACCTCAGAAATGATATTCTGCAGAAGTCTTTTCACTCCTCTCTCCACATAGCTGGAAAACGGATTGGTGTCTTTAAGGAACTTCCATCAACTATCCTGAAGCTTAGAAGGGATTTTGGTTTTTTGGTGGCAGAGCTGAAGAAAAGAGGGATACAGTACAGGTGGGATGCTCCAATGGGTGTTATATTCAGATATGAAGGGGCGCGGTATTGTTTGAATACTATAGATAAGGCAAGAGATTTTTATTATGAAATACTGAAGAAAAGTGCAACGCCCCCACGTATATCTATACCAACACTAGTAGATCTGGATGGTTCAGAACAAGATATTGAGATGGAGCAGAAACAATTTGGAAAAGAGATGGAAGAACATACTCAGTTGGATTCCCCTGGGCTTTTTTTAAGCCCTACTCTGGAGGAAATGTCGAAGACTGCTATAGGGGGATCTGTTGGAATGCCAATACGTAAATCAGATGAGCAATGTGAAGCCAGGTCTAGTACCAGACAAATCCAGAAACCGCAGAAGCAGAGGAGGTCTCAATCTCGGCGAGTTAAGAAAGACAAAAGGATTAAAGGACGAAGCAATTAATCAATCTAGATAAAAATATACAGATCTCTGCAATGCTGGTCCTCTTGGATGTGGAAACTTTTTCAGGGTTGAAAACTGGAACCGGAGCATTTGCAGTGGATCTGGTTGTTACCCTATCACGATCTTGGAACTTTATAATCTTGATGAAAAGTCACTCGGGGGTTACCTATGTAAAGGGTTTTTTTTCTTGTTATTTATGGGGGCAGCTGCTTAAACTGGTATTACAAACAGCTATGGATGGAATGGAAGGAGACCTGAAGAGTTGGACTTATGAACATTGACGCGGAAAGGATTAATATTATGTTAGTGTTCTGGGAAAAAACTTGGGCCGAACTTTGAAATTTTCTTGCAATTTGCTGTATCCTTCTTGTGATAGGATCTGAAATTTTCCTATACCGTTTCTGTTTCCTTTGTGAAGAGAGAAGTAACTTTGCTTTTTTCAAATATTAGAGTAATCTTTACATTTTTTTTTTTTTGTGTTGTTAAGTGGGCAATTAAGCAAATGGAGAGGGGAAAAATAGTAAACCTTTTGAATCAGGAAGGATGTAAACTTGAGCTAGGATATATGGTTTAAGTTTTATAAGTGTTAGGTTATATGACATGGTATTGAGATCTTAAGAATTATTTTCTATGTATTTTAATGTTTAACTAAAAGGGGGTGTTTATGTTGAGCTTGTTATAAGGTTTCTAATGGATTGGTTATATGCAGAATAAATATCAGATTAGGAAGTATTATGTAGTTTTTAGGTAAGAATGCTTTGATTGATAGGTGAATAGAGTAAATAATATTTGGGATGCTTGGAATTATTAGAGTGGTGTATAGCGGAAGTCAGGGGGGTGGGTTTGAATGGGAGGTGGGGGAGGGTTAGGGTGGAGGGCGGGGTAATATATATGTATGATTAATCTAGAGAGGGGAATAATGGGATATGCCTTTTTTTTTTTTTTTTTAGAAATTTATATTATGTTTTTTATATCTTTAATTAACTTAGAAGATGGTGTTAATGGGATATTAATATACTAAGAGAAACTTATATTGTGTCTGCTGGGAGGCGAGGGGGTATAATATCTGAATGAGAAACTTATTTTAAGACGGGGTGAGGGGGGGTATAGTATTTGTATGTGATTTATATTACATGTCGGGGGTGGGGGTAAAAAGGGGGAAAATCTGTGTGAATAAAACTTTTTCAATTAAAAAAAAAAAATTTAACTGCTTTATTTATACACTTCCGTGGAATAACTTTAACATCAATAACTTGAGCAGTGCTTTAAACATTGCCTTCTATTTCCTTCCTGACAAGCATGGGCTTATACACTCCACAAAGCTGGAATCAGTGATAGAAACATATGGATAAGAGATGTCTGATCACACATCTGGATTTTATTCTGCATGTGATTATCCAAAACAGTTAACTGAAAAATAAGTAGAAATGAAAATGGGTGGGCATTTCTCGGCCACAGCTTAATCATGAAATGAAAGCTATCTTTGAAATCTTCAGTTAAGAATGAACAATGCAGGATTTTGGTAGGTGTGCTGCAAAGCTATTATCCCCAAACAGTCAATTATCCCCATGACAAGGCCTCTATTCAACTGAGCACATTCTGTATTTAAACAACAAACATTATTTGTACCAGATTGCTGATCCCTGCAGCTGAGAACAAAATGCAGCAATTCAAGCACAATTTTTAAAATGTCAATTTCTGCAAAAAAAAATTGAATATTTCCCCAAGAATAGAATGGGATGGTCTTGAATCAGCATCAAGTCTACCATAGCCTCCTATAGACTCTAAACTCCTTTCTGTAAATAAATGGTCACAATTCTAACTTTAAAATGTGCCATGATTGTTTAGTCTGTCTAAAAGTGGTTAATAGTCTTTCACATTCAGAGCCACATTCGTTTTCAATTCATTTGAAACTAGCTGTATTTGCTAGTATCTTAACAAAACATTTTGGATTGCTTGGATTCACCTTATTTAGAATGAAACCACACATCTCATGAATTTCAACCTGAGTCTACTAAATGACTAAATATGGCTTTAATCAGGTCAAAAGACTGCAATGTTATGAAATTAAACTCACTGGGAAATTACTTTTGAGAAGATATACACAGAATTGTGCTGCAAATGATAGAGTGGTAGGATAATTACTTAATAAATGTGCATTGCACAGTATTTCGTTTTTCCCACTAGTTTTGTCATCAGAGATTTTCTGATCTTAATTTATAGTGAAGACCTGTCTGGACATTTCATAGGGCTCACCTCATCAGAAACTATCCATATTAATCAGTTGTGTTCAAACACTCACCCAATGAGACAAAAAATGTGTTTACTGCTTTGCAAAAAAAAAAAAAAAAAGGAACAAGAATGCTACATGTATTGCAGGTGGGAGGATATCTTATAGAATAGTCAAATACTTCATTCATGTCCCATGTCCTCTTTTGAGGAATACAGGATCTGGACTGTCTGTAGGACTTCTCAAGATGTTTGGAGTGGATAGCCAGAATTAACCATAGTGAGGCCTGATGTAACCTGATGACATTCCATTACGGATCTTAAGGATCACCATTCCAAATTTCATCCAGAAGCTTGTGAATAACTTCAAAGTTGGTTTTATACGATACTGGTTAGATTTTATCAGTTTATCTGGCCACTGTATTCTGGACCATTTGTAAATGTCAAATAATCTTCAAAGGTTATGTACACAGAACACATGAGTCTAAATAACCAGAGAATGAGATATGAATTAGATACCAAGACTATAATCCAGGTTCAGGTAGGGTGGCCAAGCAGCTAAAGTTGAGCAAAGATCCCTTGACCATCACTTCCTTTTACTGTTTTGATGCCAAGATGTATTATATATTAATTACCACCCCCATAAATGCCATAAAAAGCCTGAACTAGTATATGAATGTCGTACACATGTTTAGATGAGATGAAACAAGCTGAAATTAAATCCTACCAAGCCTGGTTTGGCTTTTATCAAGGAACAATCAATAATCACTAATCAAAATCTCTTGGCTTCACATCAGCATTTAAACCTTACCTTATATTAAGAATAAGCATTTCAAGCATTGCCTTTTTGCTATACAGTTTCTGTTTTTAAAAAAACCCATCACCATTCATAATACAGCATGCATGCTTCATTCTGTATGCCATTTCCAAGTAGATCTTTGTTTAAAGAATAACGTTAAACAATGCATGAAGAACACCAAAGTACACCCTCAAAGCCAAAGGCTCCTAAATGATAAAGATCCAGAAGATTACTCATACGTATGCCTGCAGACTCTATTTGATTTGCTGCAAATGAATTTTATGGATATAGTTCAATAAAGTTTATCATGCAAGGAGAACAATATATAGATATATATTTTTAAAAAATAGAAATTAAGTAGTTCTTACCTGGCTTTATGAGGTTTGTCTTTGCTTCCTTTTTATATCGAGCCGGCGGATGAGTTCCATCTGCCACTGTTCCTGAATTAAATTTCTTCCTGGCATAATCTCCTCCATCACTGCCTGTACAGAAAGCGATTGGACCGTTTCCTGTATCTGGCGGAGTCTTAACTGGAGATACTGATTGGCTACTGGGGCAACCGGTGTCATCTGAAAACAAGCGAGGGGCAAAAGTTACTTGCTGGGTATCTCCCTCTTCCTTCTCCTCCTCTCTCCCAGCTTCACTCTGTAAAGGCATTCTGTAGAGCAATGAAGCATGCAGTCCTGGCTGGAGCTGAATGCCTTTTTCTTTTCAGTGGAACATTGCTGTGTCACCATCTGATAAGCATCTTTTTAATCCCCACCGCAGTAGCTTCTAGTTTACCCATGTTTGAATTACGCTCCCCAACGCAGAGGACCAAAAATGAAGTTCCCGTCAGCAGTGGGTGTCAGACAAGGGGGATTCATTTCCCCACCTCACTTAAAACAGGGTATTATGGTATGGAGTATGGGAAAAGGAAATATGTGGCTAGGTTCATGCCTTCCAAGGACTTCTCAAAGAACCAGTTCCTGGCTTCATACACTGTGTACAACCAATAGTTGTTCTGACCTAGGCTTTCCCAACAGCACAAAGCCAAGTCCTCATCCCGATCAATCTCTTTTATTTAATTTACAGTGAATTCCTCTCTCTCAAAGTCCCGGCCCACAGTCTTTCAAGATAGTTCACAATTACCAACCTTTACCAGGCTTGGAGATTGGCCAGGGCGATATCTTTCAGATTCCGCAATACTTGGCCAGAATGCAGGAATGAACTAATTGTCTCCTGCAAACTCCACTCCCTTTTGCTCCTCTTTTATTGCCTATGGGCGGGGCTATTCATCGTCCACCTGTGGCCTTACTCCCAAGTCGACCTTGTTCCTTAGATGTTCCCTTCATCTGGCAACTCTGCGCAAGTGCACACTGGGAACAGGCTCCAGCTGTTTTTCTGCCCCACTGAGGTCTGACTCCGAAGGCAGCTGATAACTGTCAGACAGTCCTGGCCTCATCTCTGCCTCTGATGCAGAGCACATGTCAGAGCCTTCCCCAGTTTCCAGGACTGGCCCATTTTCCTCCCCAACCTCTTCACTGTCCAAATCTGCTGCCAGTTCCACTGTGATGTGGGAAAACAAGATTCAGACAATGGTGTGGGAAAACACAGTGGGGGTGCCACAAAGACAAGCTGAAAGTTTGAAAAGCCTCGCAAGCGCCAATGACTACTGACAGGATATGGCCAAACTGAGTAATAAAATAGAATTCTTCATTGGCCAAGCGTGGACACACAAGGAATTTGTCTCCTGTGCATAAGCTCTCAGTATAATACAAGCAATATGAGTGAAATTGTGATCATAGTCATCGTAATGGAGCAGGTGTTACAAAGTACTAGATATAGGTGAAACTCGAAAAATTAGAATATCGTGCAAAAGTTCATTTATTTCAGTAATGCTTAACTTAAAAGGTGAAACTAATATATGAGATAAGACTCATTACTTGCAAAGCAAGATAGTTCAAGCCGTGGTTTGTCATAATTGTGATGATTATGGCTTGCAGCTCATTAAAACCCCAAATCCACAGGAAATTTGAATATTACATGCAATCAATAAAACAAGGATTGTACATAGAACAATACCGGACCTCTGAAAAGTATAAGCATACATATGTACTCAGTGCTTGGTTTGGGCCCCTTTTGCAGCAATTACTGCCTCAATGTGGCGTGGCATGGAAGCTATCAGCCTGTGGCACTGCTGAGGTGTTATGGAAGACCTTCAGCTCTTCTGCATTTTTCGGTCTCATGTCTCTCATCTTTCTCTTGGCAATGCCCCATAGATTCTCGATGGGGTTCAGGTCAGGCGAGTTTGCTGGCCAATCAACCACAGTAATCCCACAGTCATTGGTGCTTTTGGCAATGTGGGCAGCTGGAAAATGAAGTCAGCATTCCCATAAAGCTCATCTGCAGAAGGAAGCATGAAGTGCTCCAAAATCTCCTGGTAGATGGCTGCGTTGACTCTGGACTTAATTCTCAACTTACAACCAGAGGTAGTATTCTACCAGTTCGGACCCGGTTTGCTTGAACCGGTAGAGGAAATCGCAGGTGGCCTCACCCACCTGTCCCAGCTCTATGGCATCCCATTTAGGGCCCCTTTTTTAGCCAAAAGTGCAAGCACAGAAAGCTGAGCACATGTGTGGAGGTGGCGCGTGTGAGCAAAGCAACTGCGCACACTCGCATTTGCGAACCGTCAGGGAAGGTAAGTGAATAGAACCCCTGCTTACAACCATTTGTTTATTGACCGCTCAAAGTTACAACAGTACCAAAAAAGTAATTTACAACTGTTTTTCACACTTACAAACATTGCAGCATCCCCATGGTCACATGATCAAAATTCAACTGACTTGGCAACTTGCATGTATTGATGGCGATGGCCGTGTCCAAGAGTCACGTGATCATCTCCTGCAATTTTCTGACTAGCATCTGGATATTTTTTTTAAAATTTATTTACAAAGGTGTAAAATACACTCACACAAAACTTAGACATACACTACATTTACACCATACAATACGACCAGGAACTTCCTGTTCTTTCTAATAGCCATTGTTAATCGAAGCCGCTCATCTTATATTGTTTCCCCTTCTGTTATATTTCATTTGGATTTCACCATTCTAAACCCTCTTATTTTACTCCTAACTACTGTTTTTAGGTTTTGCTGTATTCCTTCATTGGTTCTTGTTTCTTTCCTCCATCCACCTATACCATTTATCCCATATCTGATAGAATTCTGATTCTTCTTTTCCCTGGATTTCTTTCGTTAATTTGTCCATTTCAGCACAATCCATAACCTTTCTTATTATTTCATCTTCGCTTGGAGTTAATTTATTTTTCCATTTCTGGGCAAAGGCAATCCTTGCCACCGTAATTGTATGTAGTATTAAATACTGGATTTCTTTTTTGTATTTCGCAGACACTATTCCTAATAGGAAGACTTCAGGTTTCCATTCTATTTTAACTCCTGTTATTGCCTCCAGCCAATTTTTGATCCTTTTCCAAAATATTTTAGTCTCCTTACAAGTCCACCATAGGTGGTAATGTGTTCCATGTATTGATTCACATTTCCAGCATTTTGGGGAGGTATTTGTTGAAATTTTTGCTAAATTTTTGATGCTGATGCTTATCAATGGAAAATTTTTGATGCCGATGCTTATCAATGGGAAAACTTGGATTTCCTTAACAACCATATTACAAACCTAACAAGTGCAGTGACTCGCTTAACAAGGTCATAAAATAGGGGCAAAGTCCCCTTAACACTGTCTTGCTTAGCAACAGAAATTTTGACCTCAACTGTGGCCATAAGTTGAGGACTCCCTGTACATTAGCAAAGGAAGAGCGTCTGAAGCCTACAAGCATATTTTCCATGTTTCTCTTTCAGAGAAGAAAGGTCTCCTTTTATCCCATGGAGGAGAGAGCAAGTGGTTGTCAAAAGATCGAAAGCAACCCAGATGGAAGGTCCTGTTTGATTGCATACACAAACTTGCCTGGCAAAAATTTAGTCAAAGCAAACAGGGAAGGGATTGGTTTGACATCAATTTTAAAACAACAACAAATGATCCAAAACCGAAGAAACAGGACAGGTAAATTGAGCCAATATGAATGTCTTCTATAGCAATGGCACTTATATACTTATATACTGCTTCACAGTGCTTTACTGCCCTCTCTAAGCAATTTACAGAGTCAGCCTAATGCCCCCAACAATCTGGGTCCTCATTTTACCCACCTCGGAAGGATGGAAGGCTGAGTCAACCTTGGTGAGATTCGAACTGCCAAATTGCAGGCAGCCATCAGTCAGCAGAAGTAGCCTGCAGTACTGCATTCTAACCACTGCGCCACCACGGCTCTTTCATTGCTAAGCAAATACAGCTTGTTTCTCAGGTATCAAAGTGACTAACCTGGGCCTCTTAGTGCCCATTACATCGTCGTGACATTCCACACATGCAATCCCAGGTAGTCTATGCCAGCAGCCCCCAATCTATTGGGCACCAGGGACCAGTTCCGTGGAAGGTTTTCCCATGGACTGGAGGGGCCATGGTTTCACATGCTCCCTGAATCCCACAGATGGGGCTTCGCTTGTTTGCCCCATCTTCGGTTATTGACCGTTGCACCCTGGTCTATGCTGAAAGGAAAGTAGAATGAACGAAGGATCCTTTTTGCCTCCAAGTCGGGTTTCTCAACTTTGGCAGCTTTAGGATCTTTGAACTTCAACTCTCAAAATTCCCTAACCAGCCATACTCTATCAGGGAATTCTGGGAGTTGAAGTCCACGCCCTTTAAAGTTGCCATGGTTGAGAAACACTGCACCACTCACAGCAACTCCATAACTTTCATTTTGAAGCTGGTGGCTAGCAACAAATCTCCATGCTTTCCTTTAAAGAAAATGTAGTTAAACCCTCACAGATTCACCTTCTCCCTCTGAAACACTATTCTGACCTAGGCTTCCCAAGGGCATGAAGCAAACTCATGGTCCCTTTTATTCATTTACTGAGAATTCTGCTCATTCACATCCAGCAAAGTCTTTCAAGGGAGGATTTAGTCACAGTGGCCTGACTCCCAAGTCGACCCCTGTTCTTTAGCTCTTCCCTTCCTCTGGAAACTCTGTGCATGCACACACTGGGACAAGGCTCCAGCTGTTCATCTGCCTCACTGATGTCTGACTCTGAAGGCAGCTGATAACTGGCATATGGCTCTGGCCCCTCTCTGCCTCCAACACAGAACCCTCATGCAAACCTTTCTTAGACTCCAGAACTGGCCCATGTTCCTCCCCAACCTCCTCACTGTCCAACTCCCTTCCTTCCTTCCTTCCTTCCTTCCTTCCTTCCTTCCTTCCTTCCTTCCTTCCTTCCTTCCTTCCTTCCTTCCTTCCTTCCATCCATAACTCACATCTAGGTCATTGTGGAAAACATAGATCATGGTGATAAGGAAACCTGGCAGCAGCAACATAGGCAACGTTTTATCTGAATAAAGCGGGGTTCCAAGCAACTTTTAATTGGTCTTCTTAATCCTGGATCCAGCCCTGATTTCTATTATAACTAAAACTGCTTCAGCCCTGCAGCTTTCATGGACATCAAGCTGCTTATCATAGGAACAAAGCGATCTTGGCACGGAAAATCATTCTTCACTTGGCTCATGTTATTAGTGACCTTTTATATATACACCAATAACGCAGCAGGCTTTTGAATTCAAGCTACGGACAATCCAAGGTTCTGTCCTCTTTACCCATCACCCGTATTGTTATTTTTATCATACTATATAATGAAAACCAGGCTGGTGTATAACCCTCTTTCTCTCTCTCCCCTCTCCAAATATTCCCAGAGAAAACATACATCCGTACAGCCATGTTCCCTCTTCCACGCTGCCAGAGGACATTTTTCCCTCCCTGTACATTAGTATCAGATGAGCATTTGATCACTATGTCTCCTGCAGGATCAAAATTTTCACCATTACCCAAACAGCAGCTGCACAACTCCCTGCACTGTCGATCACTCAGGTCAAAGTCATTCTGTGACTTAGACAGAGGTTACTCTGCGGTACATAAAAAATGCCAATTGCAGGAAAGGGTAGGTAGGTCATCTTTGGGTATAAGAGGACTGACTTCTCTTTCTGGACAGAAAGTAAGTCTGAATTTTCCTGTGAATCTCTGGGTGGCTTCAAAAGATTGAAATAACATCAACCGAGGACCAATTTCTTTTAATTATCTTACTGAAGTGAAAGAAAATTCTGAAATTCCATCAGTTCCAGTTAATCATCCTCCAGATTCTAGGAGAAAATATAAAAGTTCCAACAAAACCATAATAGTTTGTCTACCTGAACAACTATCAGAATTTTCTGATTGGAGATACCTTCTGTGCGAAGGACTATTAGCTTTAGAATTATTTTAAAATAGATACACCTTAGCAATAGCACTTAGACTTATATATATATCCCTTCACAGTGCTTTACAGCCCTTCTAAGTGGTTTACAGAGTCAGAATATTAACCCCAGCAATCTGGGTCCTCAGTTTACCGACCTCAGAAAGATGGAAGGCTGAGTCAACCTTGAGCCTGGTGAGATTTGAACTGCCAAATTGCAGACAGCCGGCAGCAGAAGTAGCCTGCAGTACTACATTCTAGATAGTCAACTTGGTCCCTACTGTCCACTAGTGGGCGTTCCAGCTTTCATGGTGGGCTGTAGGGGTTTTGTCCGATATTGAAGCACTTTCCTTTTTTAAATTTAATTCACTTCCCTACTTTACAAATCACCATTACTGTGGAACCGGTGGGCGGTTAGAAAATTTTACTACTAACAGAGATACAAAAGTGGGCGGTAGGTATATAAAGGTTGACTACCCCTGCTCTAACCACTCTAACCATTAAAATACATGCACATATAGATGGAACCCCTGCTCCTAAACCCAGTGATGCTAGTTTGCTGAAAGCTAGACTTTGTTCTTATTTTGCATAACCACATTTTATGATGCAAAATTATGATAAGCTATTATTGGAAGAAATATCCAGTTCCAATTACAAGCCGGGCACTGGAGACAAAATGGAGGCTGGAGGATGATTAGAAATAGGGTCCGTTTATTCATGATGCAGAGCCACATGGGTGGTTCTGGACAGATGACCAAAGGGAGTTGAGAGTGTGTGTGTGTGTGGGGGGGTATTTATACCTTCTCTTGGGCATTGCACTTGAACTTCCTGTTCCTGTGCAAGAACATATATTCTATTGGGTGTTGTCGGGGTTATGTAAAGGTCATAGCTGGCTTTGTATGTTTTCTGAGCTAGGTTCGGCTAAAGTTTGGACCTGCTGATGCAATGAAGAGGCATTGGGCAATTCCTATTGTGGCTGAGGGCTAATCCTATCTTTGTTGGAGGGTATTTACTTATGAATAGACCTATCTATCTCTTTATATCTTAAGTGCTGACATCTGTTGTAGGCTCTTAAGGAAGGTGGGGGCTGCTTTCCAAGAGCATGTTTCTCCCTTTAGGGAAATATAATATTCTGCCTTTTTAATATTTTCTAAAATATTTCATTCTTCTAGAAGAGGGGTGGGTGCAGGGGCTAAATTTCTACACTATTTAAGAATTTAAAATACTACCAGCCTCTATAAAAACATTTCAGTAGAAATGTGAATCCTGGTCAATTCTTTTCATATTATTGGATTCAGGCCTATATAGGTAGCCCTTAACTTACAACCACTTGTTTAACTATCATTCAAAGTTACAACGGCAATGAAAAAAGTGACTTACAACTGGTCCTCACACTTGCAATCATGACAGGATTCCTCGTGGTCACGTGATCAGAATTTCCCTGCTTGGCAACCGGCATCTATTCATGATGGTTGCAGTATCCTAGGGTCATGTGATCACCATGTGCAACTTTCCCAACAAGCCAAGTCAACAGGACAAGCTGAATTCACTTACCAACTGTGTGATTCACTTAACAACTGCAGTGATTTGCTTAACAACTGTGGCAAAATGAGTTGAAAACTGGTTGCAGCTCACTTAACAACTACCTTGCTTGGCAATGAAAATTCTGATGTCCGAATTTCCCTGTGGTTGTAATTTAAGAACTATCTTTAGTTATCCATAAAAATATTTTATAGTGGGCTGGGGTCGGATGTGAGAATGAAGTCACCCAATCCATAACACAAAAAAATTCCTATGTAAAAAATCTGTTGAATTGTAAAACCAAATTTGTTTATGCTCCAAATAGAAGACCATCTTTGTTCTGTAACTCTTTAGAAGCTAAATCAATATAATGTGGTTTTGATCAACCACAGGCTGCTCAAACAGCAGACTCTTCAAAAGTTGTGGATTTTTAAAGTGCAGGGTAAATGAACACCTGGTAAGACAAGGGAGTAGCAGATTTCTTGTATTGGTAAAGGACTGGACGTTTGAAGTCCAAGTTCTGAAAAAAATGTGGCTTCAGCATCAGTTCAATCCTCTGTCAAATGAAGAGTACACCTATGCTGACCATTAAACCAAAAAGAAAGAAAATTGACTAAACTGAAATTCATTCATAGATGGATGGACTGGAGAGGTAGATCTAGAGACTATTAGGCATTCAAACAAAGTTTGCTAGAAGACATGCAATAACAACAGACTAATAATTATACATGATTTTACTTAGCAATTAGGCAAACCCTTTTGAATACTCAGGCAGTTGGAAAAAATAACTTTCAGTATGCCTTACAACAGCTCCGTAATAAAGACAATCATTAATGGAAACTGCAGATCAGACTCACACACACACACACACACACACACACACACACTTTTAAATAACAACATCAGAAAATAATATGCTTTCCTTAAAGCTGCTGAGTTTATAATCAAGATAAAATCTAAAATCATGTTCTTCACCCCAATGCAAAGCTTACCATCATTTGCCAAGATCTCCATTCAAAAGCTCCTGTGACCCGCTTACAGCTTACATCCCTCTTGCCACAGAGCCTTCACCCTTTTCACCTCCCTAAGTGACTGCCCAATAAATCATGATGAGCAGTTGGCCGCCCCCACGAGTTGACTCTCCAGTGATTCTTGAAAACTTTCTCTCCCGCACCTCTACCTTAGCGGCCAGATCTTACCACTTGCCCCCAACTTCTCAAAATGGAGAATGACTTATCTCTAGAAGCTTCGAAATGACAATGACGAAATTATGAAGTCAGAGCCTCCTCGGTCACAAGTGGGAACTGAAAGGAAATGTAACCAGAGATCACTTTGTCCTTCAGCGTAATGCCAGCTAAACGTACCACCATAGTTTTGCAGAAACTTCAGACGGGAAAGGGAAGCAGGAGACTGGGGGGTGACAGCCTTGCCGTGAACTTAACAGGATCACTTCCCGCTTCCCGGTTTTATTTGCTGTATCATAGCTTACTTTTCTTTTCTTTTCTTTTCTTTTACAAGAGGGGAAAGAAAGAAATCTGCCAACTCGCAGCTCGTGCAACTTGGCAACACATCATTTTGGACAGCACAGAATGTTTTTCCTCCTCCTTTTATTTTTTCCACCAGGCCGTCAGTTACAAACAGTTCCTAACTAGTATCTACTCTAACATGGTTGTTGGCTGTGGCATAAAGCAGAGGTCTCCAACCTTGGCAACTTTAAGACTTGTGGACTTCAACTCCCAGAATTCCTCAGCCAGCTTTGCTGGGAGTTGAAGTCCACAAGTCTTAAAGTTGCCAAGGTTGGAGACCCCTGGCATAAAGCATTTACAATACAATAAAATAGCAGAGTTGGAAGGGACCTTGGAGGTCTTCTAGTCCAACCCCCTGCCTAGGCAGGAAACCCTATGCCATTTCAGACAAATGGCTATCCAACATCTTCTTAAAAACTTCCAGGGTTGAGGCATTCACAACTTCTGGGGGCAAGCTGTTCCACTGATTAATTGTTCCAACTGTCAGGAAATTTCTCCTCGGTTCTAAGTTGCTTCTCTCCTTGATTAGTTTCCACCCATTTCTTCTTGTTCTATCCTCAGGTGCCTTGGAGAATAGTTTGACTCCCTCTTCTTTGTGGAACCCCATGAGATATTAGAACAGTGCTATCATGTCTCCCCTAGTCCTTCTTTTCATTAAACTAGACATACCCGGTTCCTGCAACCGTTCTTCATATATTTTAGTCTCCAGTCCCCTAATCATCTTTGTTGCTCTTCTCTGCATTCTTTCTAGAGTCTCCACATCTTTTCTACATCGTGGCAACCAAAACTGAATGCAGTATTCCAAGTGTGGCCTTACCAAGACATTATAAAGTGGTATTAACACGTCACATGATCTTTAAATTAACCTCTTAGCAGAACAAGCCCTTCCACATCCTCAATTCTCACGGAATTAAAGACATGCTATTATCTTCTCCACTCCCATTCCTCTGATGTCAAGATTTCAAGATAACAACAAAGACAATCCAGGTCTTGTCTACTGATGGTTTTACAGAAAATCAGTTCCTACATCCTTAATCCCCAAACTAAGTTGTGGTAAAATGCACACAGGCATTTCTTGACTCACAATCATGGGGTTTTATCTTTCTGTGCACCGCCCTGAGTCCCTTTTTTGGTGAAAAGGGCGGTATATAAATTGAAATAAAGTAAAGTAAGTTTAGCAACCATTCAAAGTTACAGCAGCACTGAAAAAAGTGACTTATGATAGGTCCTTGCACTTACAACACTTTTACCAGCATCCACACGTCACAGAATCAAAATTGGGGCACTTGGCAACGGGCATGTATTTTACACAGCCGCAGGATCCGAAGGTCATGTGATCGCCATCTGAAATCTCCCCAGCCAACTTTTGACAAAGTCAATGTGGGAAACTGGATTCACTTAACAACTGTGTGATTCATCTAAAAAAGTGCAGTGATTTACTTAACAACAGTGGCAAAAGAGGTCACAAAATCCCAGGTTGAGGCAGGGTGAGTTGAAGGAAAATCAGCCTGTTGAAATTAAAAAAATAAACCAGCCTCACGTACACAGGGGCAGAAGCTTTGTGTATCTCAGAATGGCAAGAGATCTAATAAAGGAGAATATTTGTAGCTCTTGACATGACATGAGGGGGGTCTTTGGTGCTCTCTGAGCTTGTTTGTTTCCTTGCAGACATTTCATTTCCCTAACTAGGTAACATCATCAGGGCTACGGTAGTAAGGAATGCTGCTTGCTGTCAGTTTATGACTTGCCTCTCTGTGTGGGTAGAGGCAGTCTTTGAGGAGATTCTTTGGTTGGCCTCTTTGGCAGTTTGTTGACTGGGGAATTGTTTACTTGATTGTTGGTCTGAAGTTGACCTTGGCATTAATCCATGCTGAACTAACTGAGTGCTGATAACTGGTGGAGAGTTTCTCTCTTGGGCTGGTCGCTTGTCTCTTTTGCATGGTCTATAGATGCTATTAATGTCTTTGTGTCTGTTGATGGTTGATTTGTCAGAATGTCAAGCTTCTAGACATTCCCTGGCATTTTTGGACTTGACCTGATCTACCGTAGGATTGTCACCAGTGGTGGGTTCCTACCGGTTTGGCCCAGTTCAGCTGAACCAGTAGTGGTTTGGCGGCCTGGCTCGCGGGAACTGGCTGCAACCCAGGCCTGCCACGCCCCCGAACCGGCTCTCCGGGCAGCACCATAGGTGCCGCCATTTTGTTTTTCACTTTTGCGCATACGCAGAACAATTTTTATTGCACTGTGAATGCAGGCACACACAGCGCGCCCACGAACAAACCAGCAGTAGTGCCTGCTGGAACAGACCCCTGATTGTCACATTTTCGCAGTTGAAACTATGGTTAAATCTGTCTATAGGTTGTGAAATTAAAGAATTTTTGTTAAGTTTTCTGACTGCCATTTGGTGTTCATGAATCTGACTGAGCAGGATGCAATATTTGGTTTAATAATAATAATCATAATAATTTTAATTTATAACCTGCTCTCTCTCCCCGAAGGGAGTCGAGGCGGGGCCCAGGGAATTTAAAAATACAAATAAAAACCACAAACATAATACAATATTAAAACGAATTAAACTAAAACCCTGCGCTAAAATCCCATATGAAAACTTAAACTAAGCCCCTAAAAACCCTCAAAATAGTTTAATTACCCCAGGCCGGCCAAGCAGAAGAAGTGTGTTTTCAATTTTTGACAGAAGGAGGGAGGTCCGTGGTTGTTCTAATTTCGGGGGGAAGGTCGTTCCAGAGGGTCGGGCCCGCCACAGAGAAGGCCCTTCCCCTGGGCGTCACCCGCTGGCATAACCTAGTGGACGGCACCCGGAGAAGTCCCTCTCTGTGGGAGCGAATCGGACGCAGGGATGTATGGGGCAGGATCCGATCCCGCAGATAGCTAGGTCCCGTGCCATGGTTTCATTTTTCTCCTCATGTGGTTGTTAAATGAAATAGAAAAAGGACAATACAAATGTTGTCGTCGTCCCCCACCTCTCCATAGGAGGATGCCAAAGAGTGATTTCTATGTTGTGGCACTTCAGCTTTGGGATGGACTCCCTCTGATGAGCAACCTAATATGGACTTCTCTATTTTTTCTTTGTTTTCTGATGACCCATCCCCCAAGATTTGAGCCCACAGCTTCACAAAAGCCTTTTCCCCTAGTGCCTCTCTATCAGGATTACAACAACTATTGTTATGAGTTTCAACATACTATTTATCCCATATGGTGCTTTTTTTTCTACTGCTTTTTGATAGAGTCTATCAGGGCAGGGCAGGTGTGCCTATTTTAAATAAAAACCAGGGTTTTCCAAGAAGAAAATAAACTCATAGGAATGTGGGTTTCAGATTTTAGGTGAGAATTTTTAAAACCCATCTTTTTTTTTTATAAGTAACTCAAAGCAGTGAATCTTTCTCCTATTTTCCCCACAAAAACTCTTTGAGGTGGGTTGAGCTGCAAGAGATGGCTCTTGATAGAAAGTGGTCGAAGTTTTTTATGGATCGATAAATATTTGCCAGAGATTTTCACAGTGCTTGATAAAAATATTAACAGGCATAGTTAGTCTCCCTAGGCAGTGGTGAAATTCAATTGTTTTTACTATGGGTTCTATGGGCATGGCTTGGTGGGTGTGGCAGGGGAAGGAAATCTCCATTTTCATCCCATTCCCAGGGAAGGATATTGCAAAATCCCTATTCCCTCCCCACTCTGGGGCCAGCCAGAGGTTGCATTTGCTGCTTCTCCGAACTACTCAAAATTTCCACTACCGGTTCACCAGAACCTGTCAGAACCTGCTGGTTCTCTCTGGTTGGGGTAATCCAGTAGCAGTGGCTGCGGAAGGCTCCGCCCAGCTGTCCCGACATAATGCGCAAGCAGTGCGCATGCACAGAAGGCGGGCGCGCTCACATTTGCAATCCAGTAGGGAAGGTAAGTGAATCCCACCACTGTCCCTAAGTAAACTGAAAGTGTGCTTTCATTAAAAAAAAATCTCCTCATTACACAACAGTGATTCGGCTTAAAGGAATTGGCTTCACGCTGCTTTAGCATTTGGGCTGGATCCTGTTTTCAAAGCTCTGCCTTGATTCCTATGTGTAGAAAAGAAAACAGGTGACGGAGGCAGGAAGGATACATAACCGATAGGATGATTGATGAGTGAAACAGATGAAGACAGAAGTCAAGGTCACTGACTTGGCTTCCCAAGTACGCACACATGGGGGATAATCACTTATCAGAAGAGCTCATGCTACAAAAAATCAGCCATGCAGGTGACATGCAGAGGCTTAAAGGCTGAATTTATGTCCAGTCTACCTCTAGAATGTTCACTGGGAAACCTCCTAAATTAACAAGGCTTAGACTTTAACCATTCACAAAACCTTAGTCCAGTGGCACATTCTTATCAATGACTTTTTACTAGAAACCTATGTTTGTGCTGCAGGTTTAAAACAATGAGATATACAGGAAATAAATTCACCCCTTAAAAACTTTACTTTTTAAAAAAGTCCATATTTAGATGACATGATAAAATGAGACGACATTCCTGAAATGGCTTTCTTCCGAATGGCAGCTTCACCAGTTATTACTTGACTGATTTGATTCGCAGAGCCGCCGTGCCCAGAGATCTTCCGTGGAGGTATAAACATAGGTAAAGGTAAAGGTCCCCCTTACACATATGTGTTAGTCGTTCCTGGCTCTAGGGGGCCATTGCTCAACTCCATCACAAAACACGGTCTGAAGACGTCTCCATGGTCATGTGGCCGGCATGCCTAAACATCAAAGGCGCATGGAGTGCTGTTACTTTCCCACCAAAGTGGTCCCTAGTTTTCTACTTGCATTTTTTACATGCTTTCGAACTGCTAGGTTGGCAGAAGCTGGGAGAAGTAACGGAACTGTACTCCATTACGCAGTGCTAGCGATTCGAACGACTGAGCACACGGGCCTTGAGTTTGACATCCCTGCTTTACAGACTTGTGAAAGTTGTAAATGGGAGGACTGATGGCAAAGTTACTTTTTCATCACCACTGTAACTATGAATGATTGAGGTATGAGGCAGTTGCTGATGAAGGATTGCCTCTGTCTAGCAAATGCATGTTTACCTGTTCTTTGCAATTAAGTGGATCTCATGTATTCATTAGGCATCAGATTGTGTACCATTTTTGAGGTGCAGTTACGTCACTAAAATGAAGTTACTAATCTGCAAGACAGTGAACACAGCACAGTGGTGGTTGCAGGAGGTACAGCCGTACTGGTGCCTGCTGGGAGCACCTGATACCATTCCAGTAGAGTGCTCCGGAGGGCCCACCCGCCCTCCTTACTCCTTATTTGAGTTCTTTGGCACTTCCGCACACGCATATGGAGCGTACAACGCCTGTGCAACGCTCCACCGAGCATCCCGAGCATCACAGGAGGTAAGCACGCATGCACGTGCTTTGCACATGTGCACGCATGCTGCACGCATTCATGTGGTGGTGGACGCTAGGTCCCGTTGCATCGTACCGGTTGCAACGGGGTCCGGAACCCACCGCTGACACAGCATAACAAAAAATACATTGGATCTCTTATTAGAAATATCTACTGTAATAGGTTAATGATAGGTTTAGGGATCTGATACACAATATTATACTGCTGGAACATTTAAATACACTTCCTTTAGTGTCTTGTTTTCTCATTCTGGATTCCATAAGTTAAATGGCTTAACTTTTCCAAAATGGGCGGAACTTCCTTTTTTATTTCATCTATTCGGAACAACTACCTTAAAGCTCAGGTAGCCAACAGGCCTCAATCTGCATGAAAAATGGTCCCAAAGTGACTGCACAATTTAGGATGAAAACAGAACAAGTACTGGAAAATAACCTGAAGTGAAGGAGCCAGCTGAATGTTTCTGGTGAATGTTTCTTCTCAGCATGACATATGAATCCTGCAGCTGAAATCCAAACCTTAGGGTGGAAAAGGGGCGGAGGAGGTAGAGAAGAGTATCTAATTCCTATTTATTCAGTTTTTCAGAATGTTCATACCCAGCTGGGAAGGGTCTGTTCATTTGTTTTTAGTGAAATCTAGTTAATGGGATTCACAGGCAATGAGAATTGGCAAAATGGCAATTTTCTCTCCCCCCCCCCCTCCCCAAACAAGTATGTCCTAGCATAGTTCCTTCTACCAACACCTCTTTTGCAGCACAGCTGAGCCTCAGCGATGCTGCCAAGAAAGTTGGCATCAAGTTTCAAGTGTGGACACATTGTGTGATCAGAGCATTATTGGAGAACAGAAGCCACCTAAAAACAGATTAAACCAGGACGTCAACTCTTCTGCAGCACACACCAATTCTGGGTGTACTGAAGCATCCTTTACATCGGGAGAGTCAAACTCGATTTTATTGAGCGCCGCATCAGGGTTGCGTTTGACCTTGGCAGGCCAGGGTGGGTGTGGCCCTGGCAAGCTCGACATCACTCGTGTCGGGGGCACCTGTGGTGGCCCAAGCACTCTCTCAGCAAAAACAGGCTCCAGAGCTCCTTTTTCAGCTGTGATGGCTTCCTGCAACCCTCTGCCAATTAAAACAGACCTCAAGAGGGCTGCACACAGCCCTCAGGAGCCCCGTT
Source organism: Rhabdophis nuchalis (assembly GCA_039707465.1). Taxonomy (NCBI): domain Eukaryota; kingdom Metazoa; phylum Chordata; class Lepidosauria; order Squamata; family Natricidae; genus Rhabdophis; species Rhabdophis nuchalis. The sequence goes on from CM077645.1 coordinate 200,756,203, forward strand.
TTCACTGGCAGATGCACTGCGGGCTGTTTCCAGGGTGGCCCTGCATGCCAGAACTAAGCAACCCACGGGCCACATCCGGCCCCTGTGTTCTGACCTAGACTTTCCAAGAGCATGAAGCAAACTCCTTGTCCCGAAAAAAACCCCTTTTATTCATGTATTGTGAATTTTGATCATTCACATCCAGCAAAGTCTTTCAAGGAAGGATTTACAGTCACAGACCTTATCTGGCTTGGAGAGCTGCCAGGCTGATATCTGTAAAACTTGGCAAGGAGTCTCGGAGAATCATAAACCAATTAAGCGAATTAATTGTCTCCTGAAAACTCCCCTCCCCCTTCTCTCCTCTTTTATTTCCTCTGAGAGGGACCATTTATCATCCACCTGTGGCCTTACTTCCAAGTCGACCCCTGTTCTTTAGCTCTGCACATGCGCACACTGGGAACAGGCTCCAGCTGTTCATCTGCCTCATTGATGTCTGCCTCTGAAGGCAGCTGATAACTGGCATACGGCCCTGCCCCCCTCTCTGCCTCCCACACAGAGCCCTCATCAGAGCCTTCCCCAGGCTCCAGGACTGACCCATATTCCTCCCCAACCTCCTCACTGTCCGAATCTACAGCCAGCTCCACTGGCAGGCCACAAAACCCTGGGCCTTGAGTTTGACACCCCTGCTTTACGCTAAAGCCTATTCAGAGACTTCATCAAGGCAGAAAAGTCCAAACTGTAATTGCAATCCTGTACACATTCATCCTGTTAAGTCTCACCTAGCTTGGCAAGATAAAGAATATAAGAATTATGTCCCTAACCCTTAACGCTCATTTAGCACAGAAAGGTGGATACTGTAAGAAGAATTTTTCAACTTTAGCTATGAGGAGTTAATTAAGATAAGAGAGTGTTTTGAAATGCTTCTTCCAAGGTTTTTATCCACCTGGATCAAGTTGCCCTTTATGCATTACATTTATGTTATGTTTAGTGACTAAAGTTACAACGGCACTGAGAAAACATGTCTTATGACCATTTTTCACACTTAAAACCATTGCAGCATCTCCATGGTCACATGATCAAAATTCAGACACTTGGCAACTGGCTCATATGGTGGCAGTGTCCCAGTAAAGTCAATGGGGAAGCTGGATTCAATTAGCAACTCTGTTATAACTTAACATCTACAGCGATTCATTAACAAATTGGCAAAAAAAGGTCATAAAACGTGACAAAACTCACTTAACCACTGTCTCCTTAGCAACATAAATTTTGGACTCAAATGTGGTTGTAAGTCTGTACACAATCAGTTAATTCAGAGTTTTCTCCAAACTTTCTGGTTTTGCTGGCTGGTTGTGGTGGTGGTGGGAATGATTCTGCGTGAGCAATTGGCAAGTGCATGTATGCACTATTCCAGGGGTCTGCAAAGTCGGCTCTTTTAAGACTGGTGGACTTCAACTCCCAGAGTTCCCCAGCCAGCATAGCTGGCTGGGGAACTCTGGGAGTTGAAGTCCACCAGTCTTAAAAGAGCCGACTTTGCAGACCCCTGCGACTGTTCCATTTGCGCGAGGTATGCATGTGTGCCTGCCGTTCATGCAAACGGAGCCTGCCCCTTGCCTGCCCCTTGTGAAAGTGGGGATGCCTTTGTGCACACAGGCATCTGCTCCAGGGGTGGGATTCTACCAGTACGGACCAATTCGGGCCAACCGGTAGCTCTGAATATCAGCTGGGAGCGAACCGGTTTGCTCCAACTTTCAACTGCACCCGCCTGCTCAACCCTGCTCTATACTCACCTATATTCCCTTTTCTAAAGCCCAACTGATAGGCGTGGCAGAGTGGATTGCCATGCCTCAACTGTTTCCCTCCTGCAGAAGGTGATTTTCCTATACACTGAGCACGCATGCATCAGATGTGTCAGGCACATGCATGCAGCAAACCAGCTGTTAAACCGGTAGGATCACACCCCTGATCTGCTCGCTCACCATTTCTGAGGCAAAGAGCTCACAACTCACTCACAGCCCACTAGTGGGCTGTGGCCTACAGGTTGGGGACCCATGAGTTAATTCACCTGCTGCTATCTCTTGATTATGATTACTATGCGCTTGTCTTCTTTTTCCAGCCTCCGCCACAATCTCAGTTGCAGATCCCTCTTGTTACCACACAAATGGTTTGGTCTAATGATGGCTAATCTTTTTGTTGCTGGGTGCCAAATATGCGAGGTTGCGTGTGCGATAGCGTGCATGCATGCCGGCACCTGTAATGCAAAGCGCGCCCCCATATGTGCATGCATGAAAAAACTGCCCCCCCCCCACGCTCCCCTCCCCATGCGTGCTACACTATTCGCCTCCAAGCTGAGCTTGGTATTTTCTCTGAGCGGCTGGGGCGCACCATTTTCACCCTCTCCAGGCTCCAGGAAAGTCTCCAGAGCCTGGGGCGAGCGAAAAATGCGCCCAATAGGCCAACTGGAATAAACTTCTGGTAGGCCCATGGGGCCCATTTTTCGCCCTCTTCAAGCTTCGGAGGCTTTCCTGAAGCCTGGGGAGGGTGAAAACAGAGTCACCCGTGTTAGCAACTCTGAGTTCAAAACCAGTGTTACAACTCTGGTCCCGTAACCAGTGTTAGGAGTAACAAACACCCCCGTTTGAAAATAAATGCGGAATAGTGTAATACACTGGACAGTAAAGAGATATGCTGCTTTAACCACACACAAACTCTAAAACACTGATAGTAAGAAAATAAATAGCAACTAAAATACTTCTTCTGACTAGTGATACTAACTTCTCAAACAATAACAGTCCTTTACCAAAACACAGATTTATCTTACAGTGATGCAAAACAAATACTTCTTCTTTCTTCAGTCTTCAGCTTCAACGGCAAACAGTAAGTACAGGAATCAACAGGAATCAAAAAGGGAATGAACTGTGTTTCTGAGCTTCCTTTTATGGTAGAGCTGAGAAGCACAGCCAATCAGAATTCAACATAGTTCTTAAAGCTACATATACTCTTTAAGAATACTGGCTTATATATATTGTCAACCCAACATCAGGATAAATATCCTAACAGCCCGGCCCTCTGGAAGGCTGAAAATCAGCTGGCTGGTGCGTGCATGCGCACTGCAACTGACAGCTCGCATGCCGGGACATATGGCTACGTGTGAATGAATGAATGAATGAATGAATGAATGAATGAATGAATGAATGAAATGAAATGTTTATTTGTATACCGCTCCCTCTCCCCGAAGGGACTCGGGGCGGTGCACAGGGAATATAAAACATAAAAAGATACAACAATATAAATATCTAAAATTAAATTAAATTACAATAACCCTGCGCTAAAACCTAAAACACTAAACCCCTAAAAACCCAATTAAAATTTAAATATACAGTGTGCCCCCTGTGGCAAGCGTGCCATAGGTTCGTCATCACAGGTTTGGTCTATAAGTATCAGAGCTGCTGCCAGTCAACATAGTGATGGCTGGGCATTATGGAGATTGTCATTCCAGTACATATAGTAGTTAACAGGCTGGGAATAGATGGAGGACTTTATTCAAAATGCTAACTACCACCTCTAAACATTTTCATGAGCAACATTTTGCAAGCCAATCTTATTTTTATCATTTTTTTTCATGTGTAAGCCACAGTTACTTATGAGGTCACCTGCCAAATAATAGATACGAAATGCAAGTCAAGCAAACATTCAACTACAGAATTTAACAATGTTACTTCCTCTAAAAAGCATTGCCTGAAGCCATATCCTCAGGACTAGAGCTGAAATAGCATGAGATACAGATGAGACAACAACTTGTCATGCTAAAAGTATCAGGCATAAATAACCAGGAGGATTCAATTAATTCAAAGCCCAGAAGAGTGTATTACTGCTACCTATACATAGGAATCTGGTAACTAACAGTCAAAGCTAAATTAGCATTAGATAGGGGGCACTAGAATTCATTAGGGAGGGAGCTAAACTTAGGTCTCTTGTGGGAGCGTAAAATGTTCCAAACTGATTGCACATTTAAGTCTGCCCTCCAGCTCAGACTGTTCTTCTATTAAAATTTAGAACTACGTCCCTCTATTACACAAATACATAGGGCAGCGATGGAGAACCTTTTTTGGTTTGCCTGCCCTAAGTGGGGGGAGCGCAGGGGGGGTCATGCGTGGGCGTGCCGCACCCATAATGCAATGTGGGACACCCCCCCCCCCCCCGTGAGCATGCACACCTCTTTCAGCTAGCTGGACTGGCATAGAATTTAATGTAGGAATGATAGAGCCTTAGCTAAATTAGATAGGTTTTAATGGGATTTTTAGCACAGGCTATTATTTAATTTCTTTTTAACTTTTGTATATATGTTATTTATTATTCTATATTTTTTAATGTCCTGTACACGGCCCAGAGTCCGTCTCGACGGAGATTGGTGTGGTTTACAAATCGAACAAATAAATAAATAAATAAATGCGTGCATGGCAGATGTGACCCCCCCCCCCATTTTTTGCATGCTTTTTTCACCCTCCCCAGGCTCCAGAGGCTTTATAGAAGCCTGTGGAGGGCGAAAATAGCCTCTCCCACCTCCTGGAGGTCTTCCAGAAGCTTCAGGGACCTTCAGGAGGCTTCCCTGAAACAGCCGGAGGGCAAAAAAAGACTCTGTGACTTCTGGTTTGCTCAAAGGGGTCTTTTTAGTCCTCCGGAGGCTTCAGGGACTTTCAGGAGGCTTCCCTGAAGCCTCTGGAGGGCAAAAAAAGACTCTACAATGCCTCACATGCCCTGACAAATGGCTCCGCATGCCACCTGTGGCACGCGTGCCATAGGTTCGCCATCCAGGATCTAGGGCAATGCAACCCTATATTCAGGAAGATACAAAGGCAGTTTATAACATTGCTCAGAAATTGAAAATATTTCTTTTATTCTAGAACTGTGATGAGTTAATCTAGATTGATTGCCGACCAGAGGTAACTATTCGGTTCAGTGGCTGAAAGCAAAATAATGTGATAATTAACTAGCAAATTTCAAAGTATAAGCAAACAATTTGCATTCTGTTATAGACACATTACCATCTGAAGCAATTATCTAGACTGGGAGCGAATGGCATGATTTTCTCATATTCTTCAGCACATCTGTCTATATAATTTGGTATGTTTTAAGTAATCTTAATGTTAGTTTCTGTGTACCTCTCATTTGAAGCCATAGTAATCATTTTGCAAGATTTATCGTGTTATGCTTATGCATGGACCTCGTTCATATTCATCCAGTGTGCTTTTCTGTTATAATTTTATAGTAATACACAATTTATAATGTAATAAGAGTTTGTTCAAAACTGCTAATCTCCAAAAGTACTGCACCGATCGCTTCCAAATTTTCACACAACGTTCCTTTCAAATACAGCACCAATGATATATATATATAGATTGTGTAGATGTCACACCTGTGCCAGATACATGCAACTGAAATGTAAAAAATTGCAAAAAAGGTAGGTAGATGGATACAGAGAGAGCAGTGGGCCACAGGTATTATGTCATCCTTTATGTCCATAAGATTCAAGGAGAAATACAGTAGGTAGTTAGGTAGGCAGCTATAGAGATAGAGAGGGAGGGAGAAATGTGGTAGGTAGGTAGGTAGGTAGAGGGATAGAGAGAGGGATAAATATAGTAGGTAGGTAGGTAGGTAGGTAGGTAGGTAGGTAGGTAGGTAGAGGGAGAGAGAGGGAGATGCAGTATGTAGGTAGGTAAGTAGAGGGATAGAGAGAGGGAGAAATACAGTAGGTAGGTAGGTTGGGGGTTATATGGTGGTTGTGTGTACGTGTTTGTGTGTGCAGGTGTAGATCTACACACAGATTGGTTGGCCATTTAACCAGACTGGGCCACAGCAGCGCGTGGCCAGGAATGGCTAGTAGTCTATATTATTCAAAGCAGTGGTGAAATTCAATTTTTTTTACTACTGATTCTGTGGGTGTTGCTTGGTGGGCGTGGCAGGGGGACGATACTGCAAAATCCCCATTCCCTCCTCATCCAGGGGGAAGGATATTGCAAAACCTCCATTCCCACCCCACTCTGGGGCCACCCAGAGGTGGTATTTGCCAGTTCTCCGAACTATTCAAAATTTCTGCTACCAGTTCTCCACAACTTGTCAGAACTTGCTGAATTTCACCCCTGATTCAAAGTCAAATGTTACATGTTCTGGAAATTGTGCTATCCTATTTTGAATTTCATAGATTGCTAAAAAAAAAAAAAGCATTACTTGCAATATATTTTCTATAGTGGAGTACTGAAAAATAGGTGGCTATCAGAGAATCAAATTAATGGCATTTGATTAAATTAGAATGTTCATATTGACTTGGAAAATTTGAATGTCCAAATAAGTTGAGAACATATCTCTGATTGGATCAGTTTTTATCCATATTAATTATTATCTTTAAAACATAAGTATGGAAAGCATCCAGATCGGTTTGAATTGATTTAGGATCATTTGATCTGAACTGGTTTGCGTCAATTCAAAAAGCTAAACAGTAACTCAGGCTTCGGATGAATTTTGAGAAATGCAAAATTTTTTACTACCGGCTCTGTGGACATGGCTTGGTTTGGTGGGCATGGCTTGGTGGGTGTGGCAGGGAAAGGATACCATAAAATCTCCATTCCCTCCCCACTCCAGGGAAGGATATTACAAAATCCCCATTTCCTCCCTATCAGCTGGGACTTGGGAGGCAGAGAATAGATGAGGGTGGGGCCAGTCAGAGGTGGTATTTCTGGTTCTCCAAACTACTCAAAATTTCTGCTACCAGTTCTCCAGAACTGGTCAGAACCTGCTGAATACCACCTCTGGAAGGTAAGCATTTTCTTTAAGCAACTTTGTACTAGGAGATGCAATGTTTTGCAAGGTCCAATCTAGCACACATTTCCTCTACTAGGAATTATTTAGTAGCCATTGCTCTTTCTGAAGAATTCCCGTCGGGACTTGTTTGGAATTTCCATCACCTTTATTCATTCTTACATTCTTTGGTAGAAGCCACTGTAATTAAAGGGACAGAAAACTATGTATACTTGCAACATACATAATTAAAGAGTCACTTCTGCTTTGTCACATCTTCGCCTTTTGCAAGACCTTTCAAATCTTATTTGTATGGAGCCAGTACTCCTTGCTATGTTGTAAATTGTAGAAAAGTGTCTTATGCCATATTGTGTATGTTATATCTTTCTGTTCTTCCTCAAATATCTCAAAATATCACTGCAAATTAATCCTCATAGCAACCATGTAAGGCAGGTGAGACTGAGATTCTCCCAGTAAACCTCATGGTGAAGTTGGATTGAACTAGACATCCTCCAGTTCTAATCCACTAATCCAGCACTGGACAACCTGTAGTGCTCTTGATGTCAGTGAAATATAAACTCATCCTTCCTGTTTCTAACATGTTGGTTAGGTTTGCTGGAAGTTGGACATTCAATACCAGCCAGAGAACCATTCATTCTCCATCCTTGCCTAAGCTTTAAAGCTATGTAGAAATTTGATTCTAATCTCCAAAATGAGCTTTTAAGACCCAGGAATGCAAACAAGCATCTATTTGCAATGCAGTTGTCCTTTCTACAGGATCACAAGGGTACCTTTCACAGTTACACATTTTTAAATATGATACTGACAGGTATTATGATTATGTTCTAAAGCACCTTTCAGGAACTGAATCCACAGCATCATCCTTCCAACCATTTACAAAGAAGAGAAGGATATTCTAGAGGAGACTCTAGAAAGAGTGCAGAGAAGAGCAACAAAGATGATTAGGGGATTGAAGGTTAAAACATATGAAGAATGGTTGCTGGAACTGGGTATGTCTAGTTTAATGAAAAGAAGGACTAGGAGAGACATGATAGCAGTGTTCCAATATCTCAGGTGTTGCCACAAAGAAGAGGGAGTCAAATTATTCTCCAAAGCACCTGAGGGTAGGACAAGAAGCAATGGGTGAAAACTAATCAAGGAGAGAAGCAACTTAGAACTAAGGAGAAATTTCCTGACAGAGCAATTAATTAATGGAACAACTTGCCTCCAGAAGTTATGAATGTTCCAACACTGGAAGTTTTAAAGAAGATGTTGGATAAACATTTGTCTGAAATGGTATAGGGTTTCCTGCCTAGACAGGGGGTTGAACTAGACCTCCAAGGTCCTTTCCAAATCTGTTATTCTATTCTATTCTATTCTATTCTATTCTATTCTATTCTATTCTATTCTATTCTATTCTCTCATTTGCACACTACAGCTACCAGAATCAACTATGCTGACAGATTTGATCATTGGCACACATGGGTTAGAGTTTGTTTCTGGTGGATCTTCAATATTAATGAGTTAAATAAGTTAAACAGCATTAACAGATTATAAAATCAGAAATTTGTAATTCCTTCCATCCTGATGCCCTTCTGATCGCTTGGACAGCAACCTTTATCCCTCAGGCAGGAAGGGCAATTTGGAAGCTATTAAACTGGTGAAGCCTGAACAAGCCGCGTATTTTATACAGTCTGACCAAAGAACATCAAATAGCTGTCAACAATATGTAAACCCCCAGCAACATTTGTGGAAGAGCTATGCCATCTTTTCAGGCAGATTTTCAAATAATTATCTAATAACTCAAATAGCAACACACGATTTTAGCCAATGGAACATCTCATCAACAATGATTTTAGCTCTACTGAAGGTACCGAAGCATAACAGCCCTTGGAAGAGGAAAGCAATAAACAAGCTGTGCCCCTTGGGAAACATGTTTTTGACACACTAAGCGATAACTAAGTTATCACTCACCAAAACAACTGATTCCCCATAAGTTTAATTGGCAAAGAATGGAACAATGGCCCCAAGTGACTCTATAAATAGTTACGTTTTGATGGCAATAGTTCAATATTTGAAATTGTTGGATGGAGCAGTGTTTTTTATCCAAGGTGGTAACATTAACCAGTTAAAGTAACATTCAAATATTTATTTCTTCATCATCATCGTCGTTGTTGTTGTTGTTATTATTATTATTATTTGGTTAATCTTTGGTGAGATTCACAGCCTTTGGGGCTGGTTGGTAGCTCAACAGCTCGAGTCCTAACCAGGGACCTGGGAACTGTCAAGGTAACATCGGAGGATATAAGCTGTTCCAAGCAGGGTGGCCCTTTGTAGAGTCAGAATGCTCAAGTCCAGAAAACCTAGAACCTCCACATAGCGAGGCAGTCTCCTAGGTATTGCTCCAAGGGCTCCAATCACAATCGGGACAACACACGACTTTCTCTTCCACAATCGCTCAACTTTTCAACAATCGCACAGCAATAATAATAATAATAATAATAATAATAATAATAATAATAATAATAATAATAATAATAATAATAGCAATAGTAATAATAATAATAATAGCAATAGTAATAATAATAATAAAAATAATAATAATAATAATAATTATTATTATTATTATTATTATTATTATTATTATATTTACTTTATTCATAAAACATGAAACTCAGCCAACTGAACATTTAAAAATGCATATTACAAATACTATTGACCGGTGCTAATTGTTGATACAGTTTGCTGCCAGCATCCTAGGTATCAACCAAGTATCTTCATAGAATATAAGATGTGCCAAGTAGCGCTGTTTTTTGCAATTCCGCTGGTGTTATTGCAGGAAGCTGCAATTTGCTGAGATATTTAGTAAAGTTTATTTTTATTAAATATTTAGTAATATTTATTAAATATTATTATTATTATTGTTGTTGTTGTTATTGGTGTTGTTATTATTATTATTATTATTTACTTTATTCATTAAACATGAAACTCATCCAACTGAACATTTAAAAATGCATTACAAATACCATTGACTGGTGCTAATGGTCCTAGGTATTTATTATTATTTCTTTTATTCATTAAACATGAAACTCAATCAAGTGAACATTTAAAGATGTGTCACAAATTTCTTCTTCTTCTTCTTCTTCTTCTTCTTCTTCTTCTTCTTCTTCTTCTTCTTCTTCTTCTTCTTCTTCTTCTTCTTCTTCTTCTTCTTCTTCTTCTTCTTCTTCTTCTTCTTCTTCTTCTTCTTCTTCTTCTTCTACTCAGTTTCATTAAGAAGGTCGTTGGCATCAGTGGGTGAAAAACCATGTAGAAAAAGATACTGAATGGCAAAAATGCAATGAAAAAAGAAGTATAGACAAGCAAATTTTTTGCCCGTAGGCAGGGATGTCTGTGGATGGTGAAGGCTTAAAGACCAAGATGGTGGATGCAATTGTATAATCAAAGCCCTGGCCTTTGCATATGCGCCCATATGTGAACATTCCTCACCAGGCCTTCCAGAGTTTTAAAAAGACTCTACTATAGTTGGTATGTGTAGGAGAAAAACAGGCAGAGCTAGGTTGGAGTTAAGTGAGTCATCAGGCTAGAATTATAATGTTACCACAAGTGGCCCAAATCCAACCCCTTTTGAATATCATTGACCCTTATCTGGCACCAATTAAGTACTGCTCATTAGCTGACTAGATTCTTGTGTACACAAATTTTCTGAACTGAAACTAATGTGTGACCTTGATCCTTCAACAGTGACCTTGTGGCCTCCAACTCCTAGGATTCTCAGTTAATAACCCCTCCCATACATCTAGAATTGATTGGTTGAGGCTGGTCTATTCAAGATCACCAAATCCTTTACAGTGTTCTATTTTAGGGAGAAGGCAATATGGTAAGTGTGAAGCCATGGACCTTTCTCATTTCACTAAGAAAAAAACAGGTGTGCAAACTAACATTTGGACCATTTCCTATCAGGGAAAAGAGATAACTAGACTCCATTGCCACCATTTGATTAGGAGGAATCTCAGAGAAAGCAGGAGAGGAGCCTATAAAAGTGGGAAGACAAGGAAGAAGTTGACCCAACGGAATGAGAAGAAGTAGGTGAGAGACCTGGGTTAGGAAAAAGAGAAAGGTTCTACATATGCATGTTTGAGTATGGTTATCAGAGAGATGATACCTAAGGGGACGCCGTGGCTCAGTGGCTAAGGTGCTGAGCTTGTTGATCAGAAGTTTGGCAGTTCAGCAGTTCAAATCCCTAGCACCACATAACGGAGTGAGCTCCCGTTTCTTGTCCCAGCTTCTGCCAACCTAGCAGTTCGAAAGCATGTAAAAATGCAAGTAGAAACAATAGGAACCACCTTTGGTGGGAAGGTAACAGCGTTCTGTGCACCTTTGGTGTTTAGTCATGCTGGCCACATGTCCATGGAGACATCTTCGGACAGCACTGGCTCTTCGGTTTAGAAACGGCGATGAGCACCGCCCCCTAGCGCCAGAAATGACTAGCATGCATGTGCAGAGGAACCTTTACCTTTACCTTATCCGAAAGATACCACTAGTATGTGTTTAGGGAAGGATACACGAATGAAAGACTTGTGCTTTCAAAGAGATGGTTTACTATTTCTAGGCTCAAATCTCATTTCTATTGTGTAATCAAGATTTTGCGCAACTTGTTTACAAATCTGCCTTTCTGTGAAATAAATTTCTGTGGCCAAATGGCTGGATTCAAAGTTGTTGGCCTGCATCTCAAGGCTCTGCTCTTAACTTGTGGCATGTATCCAGATTCCTAGACAAATGACTTGATTTGATAAACAGTTGGACCAGTTTTCCCTTCTATGAAATAGATGTTTTATACAGGCCACGCTCGACATAGCAACATTGATAGCACTTGCTTACACTTCCAAAAGCCAGAATTTTGGGGGGATGTCTAATTACTGACTCACCTCGCGGTGGCAGTACCAACACCCCCACTGTTGGCCCATTTCTTCTGCGGCCACTTTCTGCCACTCGCGCATATCCCCTCTAGCTTCTGTTTTGCTGTCAGATTCTGGAAATCCCTCTGCAGCCAATAACAGAGCTCTGGATTGGAGGCTGGGGGCAACGTGTGCAAGCAAGCAGACGCAGAAAAAGTGGGCCTGCAAGGCAAGGCAGGTGTTGGGGCAGTGGTGGGTTGCAGGCGGTACGCCCCAGTACCGGCGTACCAGTGCCTGTCGGAAGCACTGGGTACTGTTCCGGTATGGTGTTCTGGAAGCCCAACCGCCCGCCCATTGGCCTAACCTGTATTTGAGCTCTTCAGCGCTTCTGCGCACCTGCATGGAGCATACAGCGCCTGCGCGACGCTCTGACGAGCAGCTGCAGCATCACGGAGGCGTTGTTGAGCGCCGCAGGAGGTAAGGATGCATGCATGTGCTGCACACGTGATGTGCGCATTCATGTGGTGGCTGCTGGGCCCTGTTGCATCATACAGGTTGCAACGGGATCCGGAAGCCACCACTGCCTGGTAGGTAGGGCAGCTTTATCACCCCCATCCCCACCCTAGCTTAATTTTTACATGCGCATACCATTCAATAATGATACTATAAAAACAGCCATTTATCTTAACTGATGTACATTCGTTCTTTCATACCTGAGCAAAAACTGTTGCTGCTGATTGTCCTGGCAGACCCTCCAGATGAGCTTAAAGGGTTGAATTCTTTACTTTCCTCTTCAGAAAAGGGGGATTCGGATGCTGGAGACACCTTCTGGTATTGGAAATGTTGCTGGGGAAGATGAGGCCGAAGTACCAGGCGAGGAATCCGGCTGCGGCAAAACTCCTTGTCCTGCATTTTGTGATCCTTCTAAAGGGAAAAAGAAAGTAGTGTCACTCCTACGGATGATGCTACCTAGTTAGGTAATGGAACTTCTGCAATCAAACTGCAATCAAACTCCATGGCACAGGGCCTAGTTACCTGCGAGACTGTCTGCTGCCCCATACGTCCCTACGCCCGATTCGCTCCCACACAGAGGGCCTTCTCCGGGTGCCGTTGGCCGGGCAATGCCAGTTGGCGACACCCAGGGGAAGGGCCTTTTCTGTGGCGGGCCCAGCCCTCTGGAACGACCTACCTCCCGAACTCCGTGTCATCTCCGACCGCCGCCTGTTCCGTCAGCGCCTAAAAACGCACTTTTTTCATCTAGCCGGCCTGGCATGAACTACCCGACACCGAACTGGCTTTTAGTTGAACAAAGTTTTAATTTGGGGTTTTTAATTATGTTTTTAGCGCAGGGTTGGGTTTAATTCTGTTTTAATGAGTTTTTGTATTTTGTATATTTGTATTTTTGTATTTTTAATTTTCCTGTGTGCCGCCCCGGGTCCCTTTGTGGGAGATGGGTGCGGGATATAAATTTGAAAAATAAAAAATAAAATAAATAAATAAAATAAATAAATAAAAATAATACCACATTCAAAGAGCACCGAGAATTCCACAATTCCAGAGCTGAAGATATTCTCTTCTATTGAAAGTTGGATCAGTCCCTACTGTCCCAAAGGTGCTTTTTCAGGAGGAAGCTGGACCTTCTTGCGTTTTTTTTTCTTTTGATGATGTTTTGCTTCTTATCCAAGAAGCTTCTTCAGCTCTGACAGGACAGTAGGGAATGGAAGGATCTAAAAGACTATTAGCTATCCAGTTTGGGATAAACTGCCTTTGAATGGTGTGGAATAGATTTCCAGAGGGAAAAATTGCACACTACAGGAATCAGGAGCATTACTCAGGTGGCCCTGAGGACACAGATGAAACTATAAATGCTTCAATGACCCTCTAAAAGGATGCAAATGCCCAGCTCTCTGCAAGGAATATAAATCCTTCCAATTCCCACTATCCTGTCAGAGCTGAAGAAGCTTCTTGGATGAGAAGCGAAAAGTCTTCAAAAGAAAAAACAATAAAGTCCAGTTGCCTCCTGAAACTTTTGGGACAACCATGACCTGGATGACTGAGAATCTCTACAGACTATCAGTCCCTACTGTTTCCCAGACCCACTTACACCCACGTCCTAACAAATAATCTGGCATCAGCAGAATGGCTGTTGTCATCATATTTAATCCAATACAAACTTGGGCAATTAGCCCTCCTGTTGAAAACAATGAACAATATGGTTGGGGCCAATATGTGCTTTTTTGCATGCATATATGTACAATTAGACTACATTCTGAGCGCACATTCAAAACTGTTGAAACCAGTAATGATGTTCTGCATCATTGGTACAGTGGCAATTTTTGAAGTAAATCTTGCCTAAGTATGGATTCTCCTCTTACTTTAATTGAATTATTACACAATACAATACAATAGCAGAGTTGGAAAAGACCTTGGACGTCATCTAGTCCAACTCACTGCCTAGGCAGGAAGCCCTATACCATTTCAGACAAATGGCTGTCCAGGATCTTCTTAAAAAGTGTTGGGGCATTCACAACTTCTGGAGGCAAGCTGTTCCACTGATTAATTGTTCTAACTGTCAGGAAATTTCTCCTCAGTTCTAAGTTGCTTCTCTCCTTGATTAGTTTCCACCCATTGCTTCTTATTCTGCCCTCAAATGCCCTGGAGAATAGTTTGACTCCCTCTTCTTTGGAAATAGACTAGAAATAGTTTGACTTCCTCTTCTTTGGAATACACAGTATTCTATTTACTTTGCTGGTGTTATTACAAATGGTATTATTTGTTCATCTAGCAGGATACTCCACAATTCATAAAACACCTCCTTTATCTTCTGATTTATAATGCTAAAACAACTGGCCTGTTTTCAAACACAGGAAATTTTCAGTACAACAGTATTTGCATTGAATACAATATAATTCATACATCTTGTACTGTATTATATCTTACTACGTCTTATTTACAACCACCTACTTTTCTACACCCAAATTTACAGTTTGATAATTTGTCAGATTACAATTAACTGAAGTTCCATATCCTTCTTACAGACTCTAATAATGCCATAACAATTTGTAATAATTGGCTTTCAATGATTACTTGAATTCTGTAAATATTTATTCTGAGGAAAGTTTATTAGTGGATATAAACACATTTTTGATCATACATAAATAGCTATAAATTCTATGTAAAATATAATACAAAAATAAATATTACTTCTATGTAAAAGTATTCCTAATTTTTAAAAATGGATTGAGAAGATATTAAATGTTGGCATCTTTTTAAGGTCAATCTTCTAGATTTTTAAAACCTACTTTGCAGCCATGATATAATAACTAATTACCATGGAGAATATATAATATTTTGACTTTGCTATGAAATGTAAATGATTAAATTAAAAGAAACATACACTATGGCCATAATTAGGAAATTATTGTGTGACCTGTTCAACATTATGGGACAGTTTAACTCTACTTCCACCTCTCTATTCACCAACATTCTTATATTAAAGGCTGGAAGGTACATTTGATGCCCACTGAGATTCATGATGGTGTTCACACTTCAATGAATTTCCAGAGAGCTTAAAAGGCCTGGCAGTTTTCCAGGTTGAATGGAATCCCTTGTTGAACATGCTTCTGTCAATGATTATATATAGAGCAGAGGTGTCAAACTGGGGGCCCATGGGCCAGATGCATCACATGCAATGCCACACCCACCCCAGGTCTTTGAAGGAGAAAAACATTGTGATACATCATGTAATTTTTGACACCTGTGTTAGAGAGAGACTAAATCACATCTTATTTACTTATTTTGTGCTGAGTTTTAAACTATTTACAATTTATTATATTATGAAAAGCCCAGAGTTGATTTGAAATTAGGGAGCACACAAATATAAATAAATGAATTTGGGACAGAAATGTATTTTTTATCCTTATTACCAAGACTAACATGTATTCCTGAAAGATCCCAGTTGGAAAATGATAGGTATGGAAGTTGTGGTCAGCTAAAAGTATTAATACTTCAAATCAGCTTTTTGCCAATATCTGAATTATTGTAAGTGGCTTTCGAATTGCCTAAAATTAGAATTGGCTTCTCATCTTCAGTTAAACAATATTATTTTTACAATTGTTTCAAAATGTAGTGGATAAAACTCCATATTACAACCAATATTTTTTTGTGTTTGAATGATACCATATCTATATTTTTCATACACAAAGAGTATTGCAAAGGTGGGTAAAAAATCTGAAATAAAGAATTGCAATATGCAAATGCAATGATTTAATGATTCTCATTTGTCAATTTTCTTCTAATTTACTGGACATTGTAGAAAATGTTTAACAAAGTTGGCAAACAACTTCATTTAATTGGAAGAGTAAATTAAGCATGAATACACTTATTCATATGATCAGTTTTGTCTCATGATAGATCCCATTTTGGTTTAACAGTACACCTTTTTAAAAAATTTATCACTGTATGAAGAATTATGGATTTATCAAAAATGGGAGTGTGGGGACAATGAAGTCCAGTTTTACGTGTTGGGAAGCCAATGTGATTCCAAATTAACTGTTTTGAATCACCAATATGCATTTGCTTTCAGTTTACCAACTTCCTTACTATCAATGTAACTGAATGATCAATATACAATCAATAAACAGGGATGTGTTTAAGAATTAGGCTGAATGATTTCCTATGTGTATTTCTCTTATCTTCTTTTTTTTCTTTCCTTGTAACAGTGTGTATGTCTTTGGGTTCCCTATCTTCTTTTTGAATTAATTATTGTAATAATAATTAATTACATTTAAATTAGAAATTAAATTAATGATTTTTATTAAAACAATACAATTATTTTCTTCAAAGAGAAAAAAAGAGAACTTTGTGGCTCAACAACAGGATGAAGTTTCCATCTATAGGAACCACTTTCAATTCTTAAACATTTTCAGACATCTTTGAAATAACAGTGATGCAACTTAATCAGCCTTCCCCAATGTGGTATTCCACAGCAGATTCCTTAGCTCAGTCGATTCTCAATGGTGATAACATGAAGATTTGCAGATTTCAACTCCCAGAATTCCCCAACCAGCACTTGTTTGCTGGAGTTGTTCCATACATCTTCAAGGTGCATGGTTGAGAAACACTGTCCTATCCAATACAATTCAGACAGAGGTCCAACTCTGATAAACACACCAGAGGAGCATCATATTATCATGTGTATTAGATGTTCCCATGAGAGATTAAGGCTAGAAACAAAATTGTTTCATAATCTATCATAGTAATCTCATAGGTAAATCTTCCTGTTGACACATCCAAGCTGTTTTCTCCATAGCAGTACAGAAGTGGTCTCCCATGGCTTTCACATTGTTTTCCCAACTCCCCAATTTAGGTTCCAAATCTAGGATTTTCTCTTTTCCAACTTGATCTAGTTTAACATTTTCAAGATTGGGCAAGGTTGACCTGGTGTTTCCCCCGGGTCAACTAGAACTGATTTTAGGTGGATCTTAAGCATTCATCCCATTAATAACTTTGGCATTGGGCCACTGGATGCTTTAATAACTCAATTCAGAATTGAAAAATATGACAAATGGGCAGAAAAAGGGATCTATGGACATGTTTGTCATATAAACAAACAAACAAACAATGTGAAACTTAGGGGTTCCCATGGTTAACAGCTTCCCTAGTAGTTATCTCCAAATGTTAATGCAACTAACCAGGTAATAATTCTGTAATCTTAGTCTTTACTTTATCAATTCCTTTATCAATCATTCAATTTATCAATCAATCATTATTATCATTGTATCATTACTATAATATTATTACCAATCATTCATTTATGTTTCATTAAATCAAGTGTCATTTCTGTCTAATTTTGGGAGTAGACCTTTTGACACACGATCAAAGCCAAGAGCAGTCCTTGAGACTACAGAGTTATGAACGTTTGAAGATGTGGCTTTTAATTGGCAGTCAATCTTTGAGCAAAGAAGTGTTGTAACATCCAAAAACCTCTTAGGGTTTATATTGGGATCTCATCAACCTACTGTCCTTTAGCTCTTCTGCAGTAAATCCACATATATGTCAACCCACTTTGGAAAACAAACAAAAACCCTCACATTATATTAATTGGTCTTGGCTTTGTTTTCTTTGGAAGGGAATCTATTTAGAAATGAACCCCAATGTCAGATGCAAAGAAGGAAGATACATTAACCTTTCCAAAGAAACTGTTCCCCAAACAAGAGACTCAAAGGCCCAGCATCCCCCGGGGAGGAACAGTAATGAATTTATTATGCTAGGCATCATCTGGAAGAGGGACTCCAAACACAATTACCAGAGAGACAAGAGTCTTCAGCTGTCTCTTCGGCCACCAATCTGGTTTCCCAGAATCCCAAAAGATTCGACCACATGGGGGGGGGGGGGTGGAAAGGGGTGGGAGACAATCCAGCTTGGAGCTGATGTAATAGGGTTGAGCTTCAATCTCTACTCCCCTTCCTCTCACCCCCACCCACCCCAAGTACCTTTCTGAGCTTTGGGCTGACGTTATTTATTTTTGAGCTTGATCCCACCCACCCATTCGAGAGAAAGATCCGCAGCAGAGGCAGAGCCACAGAAAATGATGTCAGCCTCCTTATTGAGGGGTGGGGTGGGGGGTTTCGTGTGAAGGGTGCATCCCTTCAGCTGGGAAGGGAACAGGCTCAGCTGCTACCCCCCCCCCCCACATAAGGGTGTCCCGCAGCCCCCTCCCGTCCCCACTCCAAATCATCCATCTATCCATGATCCATCCATCCATCCCATGCAGTCTCCCGTCGAGGGACGAGGGGCTGATAAACACGGGGTGAAGAGAGAGTGGTCCCCCTCCCCGGCACTTAACGCCGCTTCTCGAAGGTCATTTTTGCGTGGACGGAGGTTGGGCGGTGTGTGTGTATGTGTAATGAAGCCGAGATTTCTTCTGCCGATAATCCACGCGCCTGCCCGCTCCAAAGAACGTGTGTACGCGTGTGCCTCTGGGCTCGAGTGGGTATACATGTATGCAGGCGGGCGGGGCGGGTTGGAAACCAGATCTGGCTACACCTGGTTTTTCTCCCTCCCTGCAATAACAACCCCCCCTCCCCAATCCCTCCTCTCCGTCCCGTCCCGTCAAGTCCCCCGGTCGCCGTCTCACCTTGCAGCTTTCCTTGAGGGGCCCCATCTCGCCTGGCCTCGGCGGTGACAGTCAGCCGGGCTGCTGGCGCGAAGGACGGTCGAGGAGAGAAACCGGGTCGCTGCCGCAGCCGCAGCCGCTCCCCTGCCGCCCGAACCCGTGCTTGGCGCTCCGCAGCCCGAGCTCCGACCAGCCCCCGCCTTCGCCGTCCCCTCGCCCCGCCCTGACACGTGGAGAGTCCGACTCCGCCGCCGCCGCCGCTGGCTGTCGGCTCGCGTCGGGCGGTGGGCTGATGCGGGCTCCGCCGAGGCTCCGGAGATCGCTCTCTGGGGACAGAGAGAGAGAGAGAGAGCGAGAGAGCGGTGGGGTGGGATCCGTGCCGGCCTCCTATTGAGGCGGCGCCGTCTGAGATTAAAAAAAAGGAGGGGGGACTGCGTAGTGAACGGGGAAGGTTTTAGGGTGGGTGGGGGGCTCCTCGGTCTGGGAAGGCGGTTCCTTAGCCCTGAAGGAACGGGCGCCAGGTTGCAGATTTTCTAATTTGTCTTTGCTTCCCGACGCCCACGTCCCCACCTCCATTTAAATTCTCGGTTGCCCCTCCCCACTTGTAGCTGGCTTCCCGTGGCTTCTCGGCAGGGGGAGAACCAACGGGGGCTGGCGGAATATTTCGTGAGGGTGAGGGGAATCTTTTAAGGCAGGTAGTCCTCGACTTACAACAGTTCGTTTAGTGACCGTTCGAAATGACAAAAAACTGACTTCTGCCCGTGTTCCACACATACCACCGTTCCACCCTTCCTCTGGCCCCAGGATCAACATGCAGACATTTGGCAACTGGTTCGTATTTATGACGGTTGGGGTGTCCTGGGATCATGTCATCGGCCTTTGCGACTTTCTAGCAAGCAAAGTCAATGGGGAAACCTGATTCACTTAGCGACCGTGTTAACTAACAGAGCAACCGCAGTGATTCACTTCACAGCCATGGCAAAACAAAATGCAGTACAATGGGGCGAAATTTATTTCACAAAGGTCTTGCTTAGCAACAGACGTTTTGAGCTCAGTGATGGTCATAACGTGAGGACTACTTGCATACGACACACAGTAAAAAGAGGCAGGGCGCATTGCGACTGCCATGTCTGGGCTGGGAATCTAAGTAGGGTAGGGCTTGATTAACCCTTAGAGAGGAGAGCCCAGGCTGCAAGCTATACTGGGTAAATACAGATCTGTGATGCCAAACTTACAGCATCCATGCAGGAAGTGGCACGCAGAGCCATTTCTCGAGGCATGAGAGCCATCGCCCTTTGCTCTTCTGAGTTTCAGCGCACTGGCCAGCTGGTTTTCCACTTGTTTGAAATGGTGTAGGGCAGTGTTGGCGAACCTTTTCGGCACCGAGTGCCGAAATGGGAAGGTGGGTGCATCTTCCAGAAACCGGAAGAGCAGCTGCCCAGGGCATATGGGTGTGCCAGGAAAATGATCTTCCAGTGGCTGGTTGCTCTTCATGCATACATGCACACCAGGAACCAGAAAACCAGGTGGCTAGCATGCATGCATGTGCCGGAAGATCATCTTCCCAGTGCATTCATGCACTCCAGGCAGCTGCTCTTCCAGTTTCCGGCAGATGCATGCACATGCACACATGCGCACTTCCTTTTCGGCACTCAATGCCAAAAAGGTTTGCAAACACTGATATAGATTATACCTAGAAGGAGGTATGGGCTAAGTCTGGCAGGATAACAGCATGTGTCCATAGTAATCTTACTATTAAAGGGTGCTTACTTATATATTTAATTTGTGGGTGCTCTCAGATTGTGGCTGCAGTTACACAGGATTGTTCATCAGGAAAGCTGCAAATACAGTTGCTTGGATCTTGCTTAGGCAAAAGCTCTTCTCCATTAAAACAGACCCTCATTTTCCAGGCTTGCCATGGTTGGAAACACTTCTTACCAATCACTTTTGAACACTGCCCATCCTTAATTGGGATGAATATCTGATTGGGTAATTAACATGGGCTTGATTGTTAGCATTTAGCAGTGAAGAGTGTCTATAACAGGCAGTCACTTCTGCCGACTGCTTGGCTTTAGTACCCTCTAATGGCTGTTCCAGAAATGTGGCTTTCCTTTCTTCAGGAATAACATAGGCTTTTGCAATAGCTGAGTTATGGGGCCCCAGTTTATTTATTTTTCATTTATTTATCCGGTTTCTATAGCTTCCTAACTCAGCCAATCGACTCTGGGTGGCTTGCGATTCTAAAATTCTAAACATTACAACAACGAAGACATCCACAAAATAAATGTATAAATGTCAGCTGGGAGATCCAAATAACTGGACCTTAAACACAATCTGAGCCCCATAGCCAAGTTTTTAAAGCATTGTAAAAAGACAACAGGGTTGTCTAATTCTAAGGGGAGAATATTTAACAAAGCAGAGGCTACAGCAGAAAATGCCCATTTTCTAGTCCTTAGTAGCCAGTTGACACTTCTTGGATGATGGCATTTGCAGCATGCCCAATCTGTTGAATCAGACTGGATGGGTAGAAACTGTTGGAAAAAGACGATACTTTGAGTAATCCGGTTTGTAGCCATGTCTGCTTTATTGGTTTCTCTTTAATGTATCGTGATGCCTTTTCATCTTGTTTAAGACTGAGCGAAAGATTTGAGAGTGAGGTATTTGGTACAGGTTCATAGAGGAGACAGGGACGCAGTAGTTCATTGGCTAAGACACTGAGCTTGTCGATTAGAAGGGTCAGCAGTTCAGTGGTTTGAATCCCTAGTGCCATGTAACGTGCTGGCTCAGTGGCTAAGACGCCTAGCTTGTTGATCAGAAATGTCGGCAGTTCGGTGGTTCAAATCCCAAGTGCCACATAATAGAGTGAGCTCTCATTACTTGTCCCAGCTTCTGCCAATGTAGCAGTTCGAAAGCATGTAAAAATGCAAGTAGAAAAATAGGAACAACTTTTGGTCGGAAGGTAACAGTGTTCCGTGCATCTTTGGCGTTTAGTCATGCCGGCCACATGACCACGGAGACGTCTTTGGACAGGGCTGGTTCTTCAGCTTTGAAACAGAGATGAGCACCACCCCCTATAGTTGGGAACGAGTAGCACATATGCACGAGGGGAACCTTTACCATTACCATATAAGAGAAACTCAGTTAAAACAAAATCTTTAATTCCACAGGGAAACCTTCAACCTTCTCTTGGCCTTGTAAGTGTATTGGGAGATAAGAGAAACCCAAGCAAATAAACCCATTTCCCCAGCTTGAATAATTTAGGTGCCTATCAGATTTTTAAAATCTTTTCTCATTTAGGTTGTGCTGACAAATGAAGTAGCTTGCTTCTACGAGTGGGTCATATTGCCATTCCATCTCTTCCTCGGTATCATTTATTTATTTAGACTTGTATCAGCAGTTCTTTCTGTAGCCCTCAGAGGTTCTCCGAGAACTTTGCAAGGTTTATGTATAGTTTGTGTGTGAACTTTAGGATGAGAAATGGCCAGATGCCCATTTGGTATCAGCTATTCAGGAAGCCAGACCTACCGACTGACCTACTTAGCTATTTATTTATTATCCCATCTTTATTAGTTTTACAAATAACTGAAGGCAGTGAACATATCCAGCACAACTTCATTCTCCTGTGAGTTGGTTTGCTCTGAGAGTCACCTAACTGGCTTCCATGGCTAAGGCAGGACTTGAACTCATGGTCTCCTGCCTGGTGCCTTAACTACTAGACCAAGGTGGCTCTTTTTGACATTCCCCACAACCTCCATGACCTAAGAAAAGCAGTGGGGTTGAGCAATCCCTGTTTTCTTTCCCAGATTCATTGGGGCAGCAAGCTAGATAGAATAGGATCTTGGATCTGACATCCAGGGTGCCACACCCTGCAAGATACAGGTCCAAATTGCCATTAAGAGGATTGGAGCGGGGCAGTGACAAGCATGTAAGCCTAGCTGATGTGAGCAGTATTCCAGTATTTGAGTGGTTGCCACAAAGAAGAGGGGTTCAAATTATTCTCCATAGCACCAGAGGGCAGGACAAGAAACAATGGTTGGATACTAATCAAAGAGAGAGGCAACCTGGAATTAAGGAGAAACTTCCTAACAGTGAGGATAATTAACCAGATAACTTTGCCTTGAAAAATTGTGGGTGCTCCCTCACTGGAGGTTTTTAAGAAGATACTAGACAGTCACTTATCTGAAAGGGAATAGAATCTCCTGCTTGAGAGTGGTCTGGACTAGAAGACTTCCAAGGTCTCTTCCAGCTTCTATTCTGTCCTGTCCTGTCCTGTCCTGTCCTGTCCTGTCCTGTCCTATCCTATCCTATCCTACCTTACCCTACCCTACCCTACCCTACCCTACCCAACCCTACCCTACTCTACTCTTGTCCTATTCTATTCACAATGAACAATTTGCCAAATATTCCCAAATTAATAAATGTCATTTTAAACAAAAGGGGGAGGGAATAGGAATGGCATATGATCAGTAACTAAAAGAGGTAAAACACTCAGTCTAGGAGCTACCTTTTGAAAGATAGTGTCTTTCCCAAAGTTCAACAAACATCTAGACTGCAATATTTGAATTCAATATAATCTACATTAAAACTAAATAATGAAATCGTTTAAATCCAGGAAACCTAAATTTAAAGAACCACACAGACCCTGTTTGGCTGTGGAATCCAGTGATGATTCTGACCTTGATTAGCTCACTGGACTCCACTTAAGGAAGAAAAAAGTTGTTGATAATGAATACAAGTAGACCTCATTTGGGAGCTTTCTCAGACAGTAACCATTCATAGTTAGGACAGTGATGAAAAAGTAATTTTGTGACCGGGTTCGTGCGCTTACATCAGAGGTGGGTTGCTAATTTTTTTACTTCCGGTTCAGCCACACTTGCACATGGTCCTGCTGGTGATTTGATTTGATTTGATTTTGATTTTATTGGATTTATATACCGCGCCACTCTCCCAGAAGGGACTCAGGGCGGTGCACAGGAAATTAAAACACGAAAAAGATAATACAAAGAATAAATACATCATAAAATCAATAAAATCCTATTAAATTAGATAATACCTGTGCTAAAATCAATTTAAAACCCCTTATTCACTTAATTTAATTTAAAATCAGTCGATGATATAATCTCGGAAGTTAGGCCAGGCCAGCTAAGTGAAAGAAGTCAGTCTTTAGGTGTTGGCGGAAGAGGCGCAGGTCCGTGATGTTTCTAAGATCAGGGGGTAGCTCGTTCCAGAGGGCAGGGCCCGCCACAGAGAAGGCTCTTCCCCTGGGCGTCGCGAACCAGCATTGCCCGGCTGTAGGCACCCGGAGAAGGTCCTCTCTGTGGGAGCGGATCGGTCGAAGGGATGTGTGGGGTAGGAGGCGGTCTCGCAAATAACTAGGACCCATGCCATGGAGTGCTTTAAAGATGATAATCAACACCTTAAAGCGCACCCAAAAAACCACAGGCAGCCAGTGCAGCTCGCGCAGGAGAGGTGTTATATGGGAATGCCGTGAGGCTCCCAAGATTCCCCACGCGGCCGCATTCTGCACTAGGTGTAGTCTTCGGGTGCACCTCAAGGGGAGCCCCATGTAGAGAGCGTTTCCATAGTCCAGACGGGATGTCACAAGTGCATGAGTGACTGTGCGAAGGGCATCCCGGTCTAGCAAGGGACGCAACTGGCGGACCAGGCGAACCTGGAAAAAAGCCCCCCTGACCATGGCCGTCACATGGTCATCCATGGACAGCCGAGAGTCCAGGGGAACGCCTAGTTTGCGAGCCCTTTCCACGGGGGCCAGTGACTCACCCCCAATGGTCAGTGTTGGTGGGCGGAGCCTCCCGCCACGGCTACTATTGGTTTGCCCAATCCGAGCAGAACCCACCTCTGGTTTACATCCTTCAGTCTTTAAAGCAAAGGAAAGCTGAAATAAGATAGTGAGAACAGTCACAATTTCATTTAGTGACTGCTCTGTTTAATGGCCAACCTAGCAGTCCCAATTGTGGTCAGTAAATGAGGATTACCCATAGAAATCATATTTGGCATTCTGGTTTCCAAAATTTTGTGCCTGGATTTAGGCATATATTTCCTTTTCCCCTCCCTTTGTTCTTTTTTGGGGGGAACAGAACTGTTCCCTTTTCTTTGGCAGCCTGCTGTCTGTTCACACTTTTCTTCCTTCTGCTGCTTCTGCAAGTGCTAATTTTATCTGACAACTTCAAGCCAAATGCCCTTGATTAATTAAAAACAATGAGATATGATGTTTTTTCAAATATCTTCTGGAAAATGAAGAGGTCTGTTAAAGGCATTATTAGTGCAAAGAGGTGAGGGCTTCTGGTGCGAGTTTAAACACAAACTGATGCCCCCCAGATATTTTGAGACCTTAAGAATCCCCTAAGACACTGAGCTTGTTGATCAGAAAGGTTCAGTGGTTTGAACCCTTAGCGCCACATAATGGAGTGAGCTCTCGTTACTTGTCCCAGCTTCTGCCAGCCTAGCAGTTCAAAAGCATGTAACAATGCAAGTAGAAAAATAGGAATCACCTTTGGTGGGAAGGTAACAGCGTTCCATGCACCATCAGCATTTAGTCAGGCCCCCACATGACCACGGAGACTTCTTCGGACAGCGCTGGCTCTTTGGCTTTGAAACAGAGGTGAGCACTGCCCCCTAGAGTCAGGAATGACTAGCACATTTGTGCGACGGAGACCTTTACCTTTTTAAGAGTCCCCAGTTGGCTACATTTAATCCACACAGGAAAAAATTGTCCAAAATGTGTACATTATTCTTTTTTTTTAAAGACAGATCAGTGCTAAAGAAACAGCAGTTTGGATGCAGATTTAGTCTGTTTCACCCTGACTCATTAAATCAACACAACGCTGACCTGAATTTGTGGGATTTATTCACCTTTCGGCATTTCAGTACCAAGGACAGGGTAGAAAGCTCTCTACGCAACATAAATCAGTCACTGCAATTCTGTTCAACAGCTTCAGCTTCCGGTTATCTTGAAACTGACTAATGCTTGTCAACATTCAGCTATGCGTTTAAGGTGATTTATGTCCCACAAAACCAGTGTATAATTAAGCGGCACATTAAAAACAGCAATTAGCCCAGATTCAAGTAGCACAAACAATAACACTTCAAATATGAAAAGAATAGTTGCAACACATGATACAAAAATATATATAAAAAGAGGGTGGGTTGATTTAATCCAAGTTCTGAATGGGAATTAATTGCCTCTTGTGACATAGTAATCTTTTTGCCAGTCACCTGCCTCTGTCCCAAAAGCAGATTACTGTACTTAACTAGTAGAGTTGGGGCGGGGGGTGGGGAGAAAACATTGTGAAACATTAAATATAAAAACAGACTGAATATCTAACACTAAATTCAACAAGCATAGTGATCATCCTGGGGCTCTCTAAATAAAACTGATCTACAATTCCCAGCACATTGTAATTTGTCGTTTTGGGCCACTGGAATTTGAAGCTCAGCAGTATATGGAGACTCACAGATTCTTAACTATGCTGTACAAGATTGATATTAAATTTGTATCACCCACTTCATCAGTGCACATCCATATGGATGCATTTTCAGATCATTAGCAATTCTTGGTGACAAAAAGGAAATTGAGAATGGTAAATAGCAATCTTTGTGAGATGGGAAATGAAAGTAGCAAGGATAACCTTCTGAATATATGTGTGTGTGTGTGTGTGTGTGTGTGTGTGTTTGTGTGTGTGTGTATACACACATACACACACACACACCCATCCACCTATCCATTCAAAGTTATTTTATTATGACTTTCATGGTTGGCCTATACAGACTAATATTTTTCGCACTGACCTATAGCAAGTCCCTAATATTTTACAGTGGAAATTTTTGTGATCATCTGTTTCCAAGATATTTGGGTTAATGTTGAGGCCATATGCATATATAATGTTCCTTTTCCTTTGTTATGTCAGTATCTGTTTTTCCTCTAATAAAGAGTCACTTAGTTTATAACACTGGCAGCCACAATTGTGGCTTATCTATTCATTTCCCTAACTGACTACCATGTAAATGATCTGGTTGAGACATGGAATAAAGGAATATCTGAGACAGACTACAACGTTGTAAATGGGAAATGGAGGAAACCAAAGAGAAAGACGATTCTGTTCTTGCATCCTTTTTGCTCTGTTGCCATGGTGAATAGCATTTGCTGCTACCAAGCTTTTTTTGCAAAACTGTTTGAGCTCAGATGAAAATGGCTATAAGATCCGCCCAAAAGTCTGAGCAGTGAGAAGATCACTTTGTTTTATCCAAGTCGCTTTTCAGGGTTGAACTTGAGGATGGTTGAAGGGGTCTCCCATATATGACTGAGAAATACGCTTGTTAAATTTTCAAATTTCTGAAAAGTGTTGCTCATGGACTACCAGGTTGATCAGGCTGGTTCAGGCAGAAGACTCTCACTGCAGATCTGCAGTCTTACATTTCTGTTTCTTTATATGCAGTACTCATAGCCCAATACGTTTTGGATGCAGGCACCTCAGGAAACAAGAACCATTGGGATTTCTGCCAAGACCTAAGTTGCTAGGAGGGTGAAGTATTGAATTTGAAAGACTCACCTTCGCTTATCTGAAAAGCTGCACAAGCTCAGATTTGGTTATTAACTGGATGGGAAAGCACTCAGCAATCCCATATTTGTACACACAGTCCTTGATTTACAACTGTCATTGAGGACAAAATTATGGTCATAAGTAATGACAGTCACTAAATAGATTATCACCTGAGTGTTTCAATATCTCAGGGGCTGCCCCAAAGAAGAGGGAGTCAAGCTATTCTCTAAAGCACCGAGGGCAGGACAAGAAGCAATGGGTGGAAACTAATCAAGGAGAGAAGCAACCTAGAACTAAGGAGACAGAACAATTGATCAGTGGAACAACTTGCGTCCAGAATCATAACTTCCAACACTGGAAGTATTTAAGAAGATGTTGGATAACCATTTGTCTGAAATGGTGTAGGGTTTCCTGCCTGGGCAGGGGGTTGGACTAGAAGACCTCCAAGGTCCCTTCCATCTCTGTTATTCTATTCTATTTTATTCTGAGTATACCCAATTTTACAACAGTTGTTAAGTGAGTTAGTTGTCCATGATAGGTGGTTTTTTTTGTTTTTTTGCTGGAAACTGAAAGTAAACAGTGGTTTCTGACAGAAGAATATCTTAAACCGCGATTCAGTAACTACAGGACACTGCAAAAATGCATAAATGCCCAAAATGCAATCATGACTGGAGTGTGTTGGAATTTTGAATCCAGGTCCTAAGTAGCCATGGGGAAGTCTCTCATAACTTTGAACATTCGCTAAATGATCAGTTGTAAGTTGAGCACTACTTATATCTGACTTGGGCAATAAAATGAACCTCAGAAAAAGGCAGTGGCAAACCAATTCTGTATTACTGTCAAAGGAAATTAAAGTGCTGTTTGAACTTAAATTCAGGGAACGTTTCCTTTTTATTTATTGCTCAGTACTTACAACATATTCTCATCCCATCCTAATAAAGATGAACTGGGCTCCAGAAACCATCTGCCATTCATAAGAAACTACCTGGTTCATTTAAAGAGCACAAAGCATAGCCATTTTTCATTCATACTGCTGCATCACCCTGCTACCCTATTGGCTACATCCAAGCTCCTATGAAATTCTCTCCAGAACGCATGAAAAATCACATTCGGTGCAGCTTCCATTGCATTGCTCCTGGCAACAGCAGTGCTCTGGGTGACGTAAAACAGCCTGCCCTGAATTGGTGATGAACGGAAGCAGACAATACTTAAGATGCATGCTTAGAAACGAAATGAAATCCAGACGAGCAAGATGATTGCACACTGACCCTATTCTGTCAATATTTGAGTACATTTACTATGGCTGAGGGGACATAATGGAGCCCAACTGGGAAAAAAAAACCTCGAAGTGTCTTTTATCCTAAAGAATGGGCCTCCTATATCTACAGGTTGAGATTGAATGATTCTTGTTAGCTTTAATTATGGCTTAGCAAATAAAATAGGCTTGATTTTCCATGCCTAAAGGTAAAAGGTTCCCCTCGCATATATATGCTAGTGGTTCCCAACTCTAGGTGGCGGTACCCATCTTTGTTTTAAAGCGGAAGAACTAGCGCTGTCCAAAGATGTCTCTGTGGTCATGTGGATGGCATGACTAAATGCTGAAGGCACATGGAACACTGTTACCTTCCCACCAGTGGTAGTCCCCATTTTTTCTACTTGCATTTTTACATGCTTTCGAAACTGCTAGGTTGGCAGAAGTTGGGACAAGTAATGAGAGCTCACTCTATTATATGGCACTAGGGATTCGAACCACCGAACTACTGGCCTTTCTGATCAACAAGTTAGGCATCTTAGCCACTGAGCCACCACGTCCCTCCCTCCCTCCCTCCCTCCCTCCCTCCCTCCCTCCATAATACATGCATGCATCAAAGGATGGAAGTTTAGTAAGAACCTGCAATTTAGTCCTGATAATGACCTTCAGGATGGGTTGGGTTAAAATGTTAATCATCATCATACCATCATCATCTTACTTAAAAGTTGTCTTTTGCCCTGACTCAGCATTTTTGTGATCTATACAGTTGCATCTTCTTACAAGACTGTGAATAACAATAATTTACTTGAAAGTTGTCTTTTGCCCTAACTCTCAGCATTTTTGTGATCTATAAAGTTGCATCTTTTTACAAGGCTGTGAATAACAACAATTTAAATTTGGTGAAATGTTGTGAGATTGAGAAACTATTTATTTATGTATTAAATTTATTTATTAAATGCCCCTCTTATTACAGGGTAATTGCATAAGGTTTTGGGAGTTTCAAATTCTTGTGAGTTTTTCCTATTCCTGTCCCGAATATTATGGGATTTTCACATCATTATCTCAAATATTATGCTTTTAATTAAAATAAGGCTTTACAAATGACCCTCTGAACTGTAGTGGTGGCTTTACAGATCCTTATATCTAACTATCAAAAAAAGCATAGGCAAATAGAAATGACCTAAAATTTGAACATTATTTAAATTGTTGTCAAAGGTGTCATTCTGTTTAACAGAAAAGGTTCAAGCAGGAGTAATACAATACAATAGCAGAGTTGGAAGGGACCTTGGAGGTCATCTAGTCCAACTCCCTGCCTAGGCAGGAAACCCTATACCAGGGGTCTGCAAAGTCCGCTCTTTTAAGACTGGTGGACTTCAACTCCCAGAATTCTGGGAGTTGAAGTCCACCAGTCTTAAAAGAGCCGACTTTGCAGACCCCTGCCCTATACCATTTCAGACAAATGGCTATCCAACATCTTCTTGAAGACTTGCAGTGTTGGGGCATTAGTGTAGTAGACATTAGGTTGGGGTTAAAAGGGGGGGATCTAACGTGTCCAAATGGCTGTCAAAGCAGCAAAATTGAAACCCCACCCATTTTTTAAATTTAATACCCTGTTTCCCCGAAAATAAGACCTCCTCAGATAATAAGCCCAATTGGGCTTTGGAGTGCATGTGCTAAAATAAGACCTCCCTGAAAATATTGCAACACAGGAGCAGCCACGAGGTGACCATGCTCGCCGCCTCCTGCACCTCAAAAATAATAAGACCTCCCCCAAAATAGGGCCAGGCACTTACTTCAGGGGTGAAAAGAAAATAAGATTCTGTCTTATTTTCAGGGAAACACGGTATTTATAACATGACTGTATAAATGAAACATGCATACACTCTAAACTCTCTGTAATTCATTAGTTTATCTTCATGCATCTAAGCTAAGGTAAGGTATTAAGTCTGCAGATTTAAATAATGCGGAGGAAGCCTGCACAGATAGTCCTCAACGCATGATGATTATTGAGCCAAAAATGTATGTTGCTCAGTGAGAAATTTCTTAAGTGAGATTTAGTGAACCACTCGCAGTTGTAAAACTAGTGACAAATTAGTTGTTAAGTGAGTCTGGCTTCCACATTGACATTGCTTGTCAGAAGGATGCAAAGGGGGATCACACGGCACCAGGAAACTCTAACCGTCATAAATATGAACCAGTTGTTGAGCATCCGAATGTAAATCACATGATCATGAAGCTGCTGCAATGGTCATCAGTGTGAAGAAAAATCACGAGTCACCTTTTTCAGTGCCGCCTGTAACTTCAAACGGTCACTAAGCAAACTGTTGTAAGTCGAGGACTACCTGTACAGAATTTGAAAAGTTCTTTGTAATCCCTGATTAAATATAGAATTCACAATTCTTGTAAACGGGACACACAACGAAGACAACACTTTTAATAAAAAAATAATAGAAATAAAATTTTAAGGCATTCTGTTTACATGCCAGTGATGGCATCCTCTCATTATATTAATCTTTTAGTAGGAATATTCCTAAATTGGCCATAAGATGGAGTGTGAATAACATTAAAACCCTGGGATTGCATTGCCCACCTGCTTGTTTCTGAGTAATAAACATAACAGCAAAACTGAAGTCATCCTGAAATGAGACTTGATTTCTTGAGGTTTAAGTACACATTCAGGTGGAACAATTCCACCTTTCCTATTAGTAATAGTTGATTCTTATGTTTAGGAATGTGTTATACATTCCTGAGCAGAGCAGGGTATTTTAATTTATAGAAGTTTGTTTATCTATATATACCGTGTGTGTGTGTCAGCATAACACTGGAATGCCTGGAAAATTTTCAACCAAACTTGGTAGACAGATGACTTATTCTCTGGAGACAAATACTGTGGGGGTAAGATAGCTGCAACACCCCTCAGGGTGTGTGTTCTGTTACGATACAACCTGTTGTGCCTTAAAATGGCTTCTACTGTACAGCGCAGTGGAGTTGCCATGGTAACAGCTTCACAGTACTCCACAGGGGGGCTCCCTCTGGTAAGGGGGAAAATCCAACATAAAAATTACATTTGGCCGGACATTTTCCCCTATAAATAAATACCTGGGCAACGCCGGGTTACCAGCACTAGTTTATTAAATAAATTTATATCACTGCCCAACACACTTATGGTGATTCTGGGAACCTTACAAAGATTAAACCCAAATACAAAACTCAATACATCCCCACCCCTCTGGTGACAACATTCAAACAAACCACTTGATGAGATCCATATCAACCTGGGATCACCAGACCCACTGGCAAATCCATGTCTTCAGGTCATTTGAGAAGAATATCAAGGTTGGAGCACTTTATGGGGATGAAGTTCCATAAGGAGGGAGCCACCACCGAAAAGGCCCTTCTTGGTCCTACTTGGATAATATATCCTGCTTTCCCAATCTGGTGAGTTGGGTAGATGTATTTGGGAAAATACATTCATACGTGTATTTGAGAAAATATGATTCTTCAAATTATCTGGTCCCAAAGCCATGTAGGGCTTTAAAGATGATAAGCATCACCTGGAAGCAAATCGGCAACCAGGGCAGATTTCACAAATGATGTGAAATCTGGGCAAATGTAGACATGCAGAACTACTCAGGATTTTTAACTAACTAGAGCATCTAGATTAATTTCAAGGGCAGACCCAAGATAGAAAGTGAGTGTGGGTGATTATGAGCAGAAACGGACATAATGGCTTACACCCTGCAGTCGTACAAAGGTCGTGGTCATAACTCACCTGTCTGTCAACAACTGACTGTCAACCAGAGTTGTCTGTTTCAAAGACAAAGGTTGAGTTGTTTAAATTATTTCTCATTAACAGAGTTGGAAGGGACCTTGCACGTCATCTATTCCAACCCCCAGCCCAAGCAGGAGACCCTACATCTGCCTCTACCTAGGAACAAACTCACAACCTCCTGCTTGTGAGGCAAGAGCTCCACCTCTAGGCCACAGCAGCAGATGCAAATTGTTGCTCTGCAGTTTGGCCTCAGCAAAGTTCTGATCCTAATTTGTTCAGCACAATTGAAAAAACAACAACCAGAAAGCAGTGGAAAGAGAAAGACAGTTCTCCTGTCCACAGTGACTCTTAAACTGGACAGGTCCTTGGCAATCTTGGCCTTATTAGTTAATCTACTCATAGCATGTTTTCTGACATAAAACCACTGGAAGAAACTAGAAGCATTTGAAATGTGGATTTACAGCTTATATGTTACATATATGTTACATATAAGCTGGGTTGGCAAAATCAAAAAGGAAGGGGTGATAAGCCACCTGGTAAAGCCAAGGGAAATCATCAAAGCCATTAAAAAACTGAATGTTAGATTATTTTGGACATGTTTTATTTATTTTTATTTTTTATTTTTTATTTTAATTGAATTTATAAAACCGCTCCCTCTCCCCACAGGGACTTGGGGCGGTGCACAGGGAAAATAAAACAATAAATATACAGCATTACATAAAAACGAATTAAATCAATTCCTGTGCTAAAATCCCAATTATAACTAAAAACACCCAATAATAAATAAAACCCTATAGCAGAGAGACTATCCTAGGCCGGCCAGGCAGAAAAGATGTGTCTTTAGTTTCAGGCGGAAGGAGCGGAGGTCCGTGGTTGTTCTAATGTTGGGGGGAAGGTCGTTCCAGAGGGCTGGGCCCGCCACAGAGAGCGCCCTTTCCCTGGGCGTCACCTGCTGACAAAGTCTAGTGGACGGCACCCGGAGAAGTCCCTCTCTGTGGGAGAGAATCGGCCGTGAGGAAGTATGAGGCAGGATCCGATCCCGCAGATAGCTAGGTCCCGAGCCATGGAGCGCTTTAAAGATGATGACTAACACCTTGAAGCGCACCCGGAAGACGACATGTGATGTAACACCCAGAAAATTACGCCATACTTCACTTAATCCTCCAGGGAAAAATTGAAGACAAACGAGCTCCAGGCAGAAGAAGAACATCATGGCTTCAAAAGCTAAGGGACTGATGTGGACAAAGCAGCACTTTTTCATGTGGCTGTTGACAACAATAGGATTGCCAACATCCGATGACGAATATGGCACAAGAAGAAGAAGAAGAAGTCATAGCATCTTATAAAGTGAAGAAATCACAGAGATTCATTTTTGAACTTTCATGATTCTTTTAAAGATGTATCATAGGGCCCTTAAGATGTACCCGAGGGAGAAGGGTAGCTCGAGTTCCTTGCTGAATGTTGGTTGCATATCTTTGAGTGTTGTTAGCTGGATTCAGCACCTTTTCTTTTCTAGTTTTTGTTGCTTTTATTGTTGCTTTGTGCTATCTTGTTCTTGCTGATATTTTTTATTCTGTCCCTTGTATTGTTATTTTGAAGTTGTGTGGCACCCAATAAAACAAATAAGTTCCAGCTGTATCATTGTTCTCCAATCTGTCATCCCAAGTATTTATATACTGTACATGGTAATGTTTTTCTAGCAGTTACAACTATTTCTATTTGCTTCATTCTAGACCAGTGCTTCTCAAATAGTGGGGCGTGCCCCCCAGGGGGGGCGCGAGGCTCCGTAAAGGGGGCCACGTTTGACCTCGGCAAACACTGTCATAACAAGCCAAGCCCCGTGTTTATGTCTCTGTATCCAGTCAGATGCTGACAAGGACCTTCTCCTGTGAAACATAACGCTGCCCCAATTAATCAAACTTGCTAAAGAAATCGGGCTACCGCTGCTGACATTTGCATCGATAGTGAGCATTAAACCAGTACATGTGACTGTGCATGCTCCTCCCTTTCGAGGAGAACAGACCTGATTGGATAGACATGATGCTCTATCCTGATTAGCCAAACCCGCCCGTGTGACTTTTAGACCCGGATGATACTATTTACAGTCGCGCGGGGGGCGCGAAATGTTTTCTTCTTCCTAGGGGGGCATGACAGAAAATAATTGAGAAGCACTGTTCTAGACAAATGAGAAATAGAGCTAAACCTTTTCTATACATTTTGGATATGGAGCGAGTCAAATTGAACTAAACATAACTTGTACTAAATTGGGACAATTTGGAAGCTCCAGATCAGATTCTCAAATCAGATTACATAATTACTACATATTGATATTAGGTTCCTCATGTATTGTGGCTTTGGTGAAAGTGAAATCATTTGGTGTTACTGCTAAGAAGATTGGCCAAGCATCCTCCAGATATTGAGAAATCTAATATCCGCAAAGGGTATTAGAATCTGTTCTGAATCTGTTGTTTTAAGGGTGGAAATGTTGAGGAAACACCAGAACTTTCTGTCTTTATTATGAACCATGCTGATCTGGAGAGAAAAATGATAGCTTTCAGGTTGGAAATACTATGGAATATAAAATTGTTTAAAATGGGACCAGGCTGCTCCATTTCCTGGAATAGTGGAATCAGCAGCAGTAGAAAGAACAGGAAATATTCCAGTTTAGCTTAGAATAATCTATCCACTGAATGAAACATTTTGCACAACCCTAGTACAAAGGTATACAAGAATGGGTTAGGTCAGGGGTCTGCAAAGTTGGCTCTTTTAAGCCGGGTGGGGAATTTTATGCTGGCTGGGGAATTTTTATGCTGGCTGGGGAATTTTATGCTGGCTGGGGAATTCTGGGAGTTGAAGTCCACCCGGCTTAAAAGAGCCAACTTTGCAGACCCCTGGGTTAGGTTATCTAAATGTATTTTTTACACTGAAAGAATGTTTAGGTATTCTGAAGAGCTTTGTAGCCCACCAAGATGTTCTATGTTTAAGAGAACCCATTGACTTTTAAAAAGCCCTTCATAGTTTGGAACTACCACTTATCTATATGTATAAAAGTGAAATACCACTGACGCAGCATCATGAAATCTCCAAAACCTTAAAGCCTACAAACTTGAAGTTTAGCATATATGTTCCTCTTGGCTTCTAGGTGCTCTCTAAGAAAGAAATTTTAGAAATGACCATCAGATCATTAGTATTTCTTATATTATTATTAATATGCTCTGATGCTAAGGAGTTAGGCATTCTACTTCCACTCCCCACCTGAAAATAACTCTGTTCCAACTGCCATTTGGGCGTGGGTTTGGCAAGCATGTGACTCATCGGACCTGTGGGCTGGGAGTTTAGACATTCTATTCCCCCTCCCCACCTGAAAAATGCTCTGATGGAAAGGAGTTAGACAGAGGGAGAGAAAGAGATAAGATAGGAGAGGCCTCTGTGGGGCAAGCCTGAAAGAGAGAAGGGGGATAGGAGAAGAGAGGCTTCTGTGGGGTAAGCCTGAGGGAAAGAAGGGGAGAGGACGATCGTAACTACTTGTTAATTTTCAAGCTGTAAGTGTCAATTTATCAAGCCCAATCATATAGTTTCATAGCGGAGCACAGGTATCCAGCTAGTCTCATATAAAGATGACTCAACTGAGAAAATTCTCCCAGGAGAAGCTGCTTTGGTCATCCATTATGATGAGATCAGAGTGAAGGCCAGTAAATTTTGCTCCTTCATGTGTACTGCACCACTTTGGGAATCTATGCAAGACTGCTATGCATGTAGTAAAGGGATGCTGCAATACTCCACCTGCACACTTCACCCCCCTCCAACACTACTATGAGCAAGTGAACGTTGAATGGGCTTGTAGGGGAATGGTTGGAGTTCTGGAGAGGCTCAAATCTGCTAACAGACATGGAACTTTTCTGGCGACTGAGCAGGCCACTAAATTTCAGCCTAACCTTCCTCACAGAATTGCTACTCAAGATAAACAAACTGTACTGAGCCTTAAGCTCCTGTACGAAAGGCAGGATATATTTCCAAAACAAACAGATAAATATTTATTTTCCCTACCACCCTTGTTTCCCATATATAAGTCAGTTATTCTACTACTTTCCTTCAGACAATTAGATGGTAATTTCTTCCTCCAATGAAGTCATCTTTAAGAGTCCAGAATCCAGACTTTTTGCTGGAGCACCAACATGTAGGGATTCTTACCAGAAAAAGACTTGTTAGCGATTTCCTGTTCAGATTTCTCTGCCAAATGTCTGTTTCAGAAAGATCTTCCTGGCTTTAATGCAATTGCTATTTTTGCTTTCCAAATCTACAACTGCTATAACTCTGATGCTGTTAAAGATGGTTATTATCTGCTGCTGAAGATATTTTAAAAATGCTTTCAATCCTGTAGCTGGTTATTGAAATTATGGTATCTTTCCAATAATCTAGTCCCCCTACCTTCCTTCCTTCCTTCCTTCCTTCCTTCCTTCCTTCCTTCCTTCCTTCCTTCCTTCCTTTCATTTGTCAAATACAGTATGTACAAGATAACAGGTATAAGTATAAACATGGACACGAACAAAGGAAATGAGTACAAATAAATGGGGACAGTAGGACAGGAACGAAAGGCACACTGGTGCGCTTATGCACCCTCCCTTTATGGTCCTCTTAGGAATGGGGTGAGGTCCACAGTAGAAGTTTGAGGTTGAAGCTGTGGGGGTTTGAGGATATAACAATGGAGTCAGGTAGAGCATTACAGGCATTGACCACTCTGTTGTTGAAGTTGTATTTTCTGCAGTCGAGTTTGGAGCGGTTTACCTTGAGTTTTATTGTATTATTGAGGTTGAAGCTGAAGTGGTCGTTGACAGGTAAGATGTTCTAGCAGACAATTTTGTGTACTGTGCTTAGTTCAGACCATAGGCTGCGTAGTTCCAGATTGTCCAAGCCCAACATTTCGAGCCTGGTGGCATAAGAGATTCTGTTGTAAGCAGAGGAGTGGAGTACCCTTCTCATGAAATATCCCTGGACCCATTCCATCGTATTAATGTCCGATATATAGTGTGGATTCTTGGTAATTTCTGGAAAGGAAATTCCAGGTAACTATAGAATATGTGTGAAAATTAAATTGCAAGTTGAGTATTCGGAGTTGATGTGGCTTTTCATCCGGCAGCTGAAACATCTTCAGTCAACATAAGTCATTGAACTGTCCTCCTAGTGCTCAGCCTACCCCTGGGATTTGAGTAGTATTAAGGCTAATGTTGTAGCAAGAGGCTTGAGCATGAAAAAGAAATTTTCAGAATGATTTGCAAGTCAATTTTCCAATCATCTGGTCCAGCTGCGTGACTTAGAACGGCTTCTTTTAATTGCTTATTAGATGTCAAAGTACAGTGGGGGCCTAGGGCCAACATGTAATATGCATGATTAATATGCTCGGAGCAAAAAACGAAACACGTGGCATTGATTGCTGTTTGCCACCAGGATACTAGTAGACCCACTTAGTTTACTTTGGTTAATAGACTTCCATTTAGAGCTTTTCATTGTTTATAAGTATGGAGCCCAGGAAATAGGTCATTTTATATTTGTTTATTTATTCACTGGGCTTATATAAACTGCACCAATCAATACTGACTCTGAACAGCTTATTTACCCTTTTCAATAAATAAGGTTAAAATAAACAGGGTTCAGTAACTACACAACATTGTAGACACATCAGTTTAATGTCAAAGAGCAATAAAAATTCCATTTCAATCACACCCCAAATTAGAAGAAAACAATTGAGAACATAGCAGCCAGCAAGGCCGGGAAAATAGGCAAGCTTTTAATTGATTTTTAAAGTCCCAGCAAGGTTAGGACTAATTCGATCAATGGTTCAAGAGAAAGTGATGACCCCTGATGATGGAATTCCCTGAATGAATAGAATGGATCTAAGGAACCTAGGCAGGCAGAAACAATTGGGAGGTGGTGGCCCATAAATACCAAGGGCCCGAGTCATGAAGGGATTTAAACTACTGGCACCTTAGCTGCACCCAGAAACAAAGTAATAAGCTGCACAGCCCTGGAAGTAGCAGAGGTACTATAAAACACCTATCCCCATTCAAGCCATTGTCTTCTGGAACAGTTGTAGCCTTGGGATGGTCTTCAGCAGCAGTTCCACAGAGAATGCAATTTGTGCTTGAATTCACAGGAGAGGTAACTACGTTAGAAAGGACCTTCTGTTCCAAGATAGGCCTTATGTGGTATACTAGATGGAATAATGCAATGGCCCTACCCATCCATCTGTCATTTGCTCATTGAGTTTTCAGTAAGGAAGAAAAAAATAGCACTTCTATACTCTGTATTTGCAGAGCATTTTTTTCCTCTAAGAAATAATGATATTAAAAGATTAAAATAATATTTTAATGTTTGTCATTCACATTTCATTTTCTTTAATGATCCTATTCCACAATTTCTTTGATATCAGTGTAACTCTTGTCTTGCAGCAAGTTAGCCAAATTGGCTGTGGTGAGTTGACTGCAGTGAATTGTCATAGACCCCTATTTTTAGCCAGAGGTGAGGAGCTATAGGTCATGAATTAACACAAATTAATTGCCAGTTACATTGAATAGCATTGGTAAATGTGTGAATTAGACCTACATTTCATAATTGTGTTTCTCATATCGGTTATGATCAGGTTTAATCACTTTTTTTTTTTAGTGACATTTGCTTTCCGCTCTCCGTTTAGGATTTTGTTCTAATTAAAGCCCATTGCTTCATTATCTTGGCTGTCCTTCTTCATTAACCATTCTGCAGTAGCCATAATTAACTCTTTTTCTTTGGGTTTTTTATCTTTTTTCTTGGACCCAAACATAGCATCAGTGTTTCTAATTAATCTTGTAATGTAATCCTAATAACTTCTCTTTCAGAACACAACAGTATTCTAAGGGGTGCTAAGTTTCTCCTTGCTGGCTGCCAATGATGGGATGTGGAGCCTAATTCGGTTGAAGGTCAATGGATTAGGGAAAAAGTTGTTTCCTTCCTTGCTCTTCCTTGCTCTAGAACAAGGGTGTAAAACTCAAGGCCTGGGGGCCGCTTAGATCTGGAAGCAGAAAAGAACCAGCCAGCGGTGCCTCTGCCAGTGAAAACAGAGCATGGGAGGGCCACATGTGGTTGTCCCAGGCTCCATTTTTGGCCATGATGGCCTCCTTCAGTCCTCTGCCAGCAAAAATGAAGCTTAAGGCCTGCACACGCCCCCCCCCCCCAAGCTCCATTTTTTCAGACAGAGGGCTGCAGGAGGCCATCGCAGCCAAAAACAGGGCCCAGGAGCCCATTTCACTGGCAGAGCACTCAGGCCACCACAGGCACCCTTGAAGAGTAATGTTATGCTGATCACAGCCATCCTGCCCATGTCTACCCCGCCCACCCAAGGTCAAACACAACCCTGATGCTGTCTTCAGTGAAATCGAGTTTGACAGCCCTGCTCTAAGAGTAATATGGAAATGAAATATTTATTTATTTAGCTCTCATAAATTATTTGTGTTCTTAGCCATTCATGACCAGGCTACCCCTTTCTGTAACCAACGCAATGGAATTATGTTGGAATATTGAAAATGCTAAGATAGATAATGGAATAAAAGACATTATTATATTGCTTAAATTCGTACGGCAGACAATGGCAGTCACCTAATGGACATGGCAAAGGATCAATGAATAAATATATTTTAGGGAGATTGCGGTAATGGATAAAGTGACATCTCAAATATATAACAAGAAGAATAAATGCAAGTTATACTTTAAGAAAATTTTTATTTATTTTATTTTTTATTTTAATTCGATTTATATTCCGCCCTTCTCCACGAGGGACCCAGGGCAGCGCACAGGAATTAAAAACATATAAAACAAAATATACAAAATTTAAAAGCATATTAAATTAAATTGACGTTCAGAACACAATTTAAGTGGATCAAGTTTCATTATAAGAATAGCAGCTACCAGTGCTTCATACAAGTCCTTGTTTCTTTTGTGAAAAGTAGATGTAACCAAGAATTATTGTATCCACTGTAAAAAACATTTATCTTCTTTGCTGAACATGTTTGAACTTGTGGCTTCTCTGTATAAGGAGGACATTTTAATTGCTAGACTATCCTATCTATATTTTGGTCAGCTGTATAAATTTGGCGAAAGTCAGTTGCATTTGTTTTAACCATTGGCGTTGTAAGGAGTTAGCACATACCCCTGTCTGAAAAAAATCTTAGAAAACATTAAAAAGGCAGAATATTATATTTCCCTGGACGAGAAAAGGAGAAACATATTTTAAAGACAAAGCAATTCTCTGCAGCTTCCTGCCCCCCCCCGCCTCTTTGACAATGGGCCGTTAAAGCCTGAGACAGTCTATTCTACATAACAAAGATCTACCTACCGTATTTATTCGAGTATAACACGCACACGTGTATAACGCGCACCCCCTAATTTTCGATTAAAAATCGGTATAAAATTTTGTTTCACTTTTTCTCGGCTCAGACCAAGCATTGTAAGTGACAAACGTTGTTGAACACGTGCGGCCATGATAAAAATCATTTATTGACAATGTAAACTATGAACACAATACCAAAATAAAATAAATGCTTACCGTAACGTGTGGGTGAGGCGAGGAAAGGAAATGAAGAGGCGACCATACGTTACAGCGGATAATAAGAATTCTCACCCCCAGTTCGGGCCGCCCACTGTACGCGACGAGGGGATGTTTTTTTTTTCTTCGCCCTCGCGTACAGTGAGCGGCTGCAACTGCGTCACACGTTATAACGCGCACCCTCGTTTATAACGCGCATCCTCGTTTATAATGTGCACCCTCGTTTATAACGCGTACCCAAACTTTGAGTTCTTTTTTTGGTAGAAAATTTTGCGCGTTATACTCGAATAAATACGGTACTTCAGGCAGAGCCATAATAGGAATCCCAAAGCCCTTTGGTTACAGCAACAGCTCAACCAAGCTTGGGACTCAAAATACAGGCAGCCTACAAAGTTAGCTAAAACCCCTCCCCCTGTGAGTCTGACAACCAATGGGATACATTACTTGGACTGGAACAGGAATCTCTAAGGCGGGCCCAAGAGAGGGCATAAAATTCAGGCTCTCTCAGCATCTTTTTCCCTTTTTCTTCAAAATCTTCAAGGCATGTGAGCCTTTTCCCCCAGGACCTCAAACCATGTGGTCCTGTCCACCATTAAAAACCATGGTGCTATGCCGTCTTATTTAGCCATGTTTTCTAAGACATGCACGTGTTCGGGCCATGCATGAGAGCAAAGTCCATACGTGGAAGGCCACACGCATGTGCGGAGGGGGCATACTCACATTTTCTGTGTGCGATGAACCAGAGGTGAAACTCACCTCTGACTAATGAGTATGATTCTCTTCTTTGTTATAGCTAGGACTGGAAGAATAATTTAAAAATAGGGAGATGCACAATAAGATTAAAAGGGAAAGTGGAATTTGGGGTTGCTTTTCTACACAATTGTAGATTCTTTTTGAAATTAGCAGGCAGCTTCTACAGCCAAATTTCAGCTCCTAATTAGTTGTGCTACATAAAGACAAAATAGGAAAGGGAATGTCTTTTGAATAAAAACATAAACACTGTTTCTAGTGTGGCTTCTATCTGAACAAAGAGAAACTCACTTCCGTCTTATAGCTTCTTATGCAAACGTTGCTTCGGTTTCTTGTTAATCATGAGGAAGTATTGCTGATAATATTGTTTAGGACATTCCATTACCCCATTTTCTTGCTCCTTGCCTGCATTGAATGTAAGAAAGATTCTGTTCAGGGAAAACAGACACTAGCAACAACACCAGGAAAGAAATGTGAAGTAGTTAAAGACCTATTACCCTTGATAATTAGTCTTGCACAGTAGAGAGGAAATTGTTTATTTGATTAGACAAAGTATATTATTCTGACCTTCTTCCTTTATACACACTTTGAATTGCATCCTCATTGTACCTGTCATCATATGTCAGGGAATTTGACTACTGGAGATTATAGCACGGAAGTTGCCATGATGGTTTAATTTAGAGGTGTCTAACCATGGCAACTTTAATACTTGTGAACTTCAATTCTCAGAATTCCCAAGGTAGCATTGAATTCTGGGAGCTGAAGTCCACAAGAAACGGAATTCGTTCTCCTTCTCCCCATATCACAGTGGATCTCTATCTCCTTTGGAGATATGAAACATTCTGTAGTGTTTGAAACATCTTCACAAAGGACCAGTGTACGGACACTAAGAGAACTAGCTAGTGCAATTTTTTTTTAAAGAAAAAACAATAACTGACCACTCTTACCATGTTGCTTGTATGTTTATGATTTATATTGTTCTGTTTGTTTCCTAGTGTGATTGGATTGCTTATTAGTAACCTATGACCATCACTAAGTGTTGTATATTATGAATCTTGATGAATGCATTTTTTATTTTTTCCCCTTATACTGTATTTTTCAGAGTATAAGATGGACCCATTCCCCCCCCCCCCCAAAAGAAAATCTGGGTGCATCTTATACACTGAATACAGCATTCCCAAAACTCCACCCCTTCACAAAAATGGACATGCAGGGACTTTGGGGGGCCTGCAAAATGCTCTTTAGGGCTGGGGAGGGCAAAAACGAGTGAAAAAGTGACTGGTTTTGCTTGTCCCCGCCCCCAGGAGTACTCTACAAGCCTCCGAAAGGCTATGCATGCCCTTTTTTGGGCAACAAACAGGCCCATTTTCACACAAAAAATATGGTTTTTTTGCTCATTCCTCCCTACCAGCCGCCAGGAGCACTTTGCAGGCCTCTCAAACTCTCTGCATGTCCCTTTTTTCACAAAAAATGAGGTGTGCAGAGGATTTGGGAGGTCTACAGAGTACAAAAACTTTTTAAAAAAATTTACCTCTTCAAAATCTTGGTGTGTCTTATACTGCAGTGCATCTTATACTCCGAAAAATACGGTATGTACCCTGAGATCAGATGCACCAAAGACAAATTCTTTGTGCGTCCTCAACTTGGCTAATAAAGAATTCTATTCTATTCTATTCATGAACAGTTTGATGATGCATTATTACACCATCATGTTCAAAGAGGATCTTGACATCTAACAAGTTATGGGGCTGTCCTTTATGTGTCTGCAGGTGATTGATAAGGCCTATATGGGCACGGAACATTTTGCCACATGTTAGGTAGACATGTGCGTGCACCATTGTTGCAGTGTTTTCAGCTCTGGCTTTGTAGAGTGCTCGCTTCTCTTGTGCTATGGTTGTTCTTCTGTCCTCAGATGTCTGGCAACTGCCCTAAAAAGACATGACATGCCCCCTCCACCAGAGGAGCTACCCCTTCCTGAGCACCCCATACAGCCCAATGCACAGTTTACATAGCATGAGGATACAGAATAATAGAAACGATACAGTCCTCTTACCATATTTGAACAATTTTAATTGAAAGTAGAACTTCAACAGAACTTCCTGGTCGACAGAGATGCATTAGATTGCTTTTAGCCTTTTAATTTTATGCAATTTAGAAGTCTGAACGATGCACACTATTATTTATTGAAGAGTTTTTACTCATACA
Organism: Rhabdophis nuchalis; assembly: GCA_039707465.1. Taxonomy (NCBI): domain Eukaryota; kingdom Metazoa; phylum Chordata; class Lepidosauria; order Squamata; family Natricidae; genus Rhabdophis; species Rhabdophis nuchalis. Next base: position 200,800,101 of record CM077645.1, read on the forward strand.
ATCCCATCCCTAAAGCAGCTTATGAAATATAAAAGCTCATTAACAAGCTAAAAACAGCAGCTTGATTTCTTTCTACGTGATGAGCCATGAACATTTGATTGAAATAACTTTGGGCTGAAAGGGAGTGCCACCCATTTCCACAAATGGCTTTCTGCAGGGGAAAAATGCTAATAAATTGCATATTATGGATTTCAGAGTGATTTTTTTTATTTTACCAGTAGTTTTAAGAGCACACTCCAGGGGTTAGTAAACCCTTTTAGCTGAGAGCATGTTTGCACCTAATAGCATCAAATATTAAACGTTTAAATGTGGCTAATCTTATAATTTTCAGCTCTCCCACTCCTGAAGATCCCATGTGATTTCATCTTCAGATGCAACCCCCAAACATTATCTTACCCAAGTTTTTAGCTTTTATTCTTGTTAAACTTCCCCCTGTGTAAGAAAATTAATTATCCTTTATTTTCTTTGATAACAAAAAAATATTAGTCAGTGCTGTATTTGAGGTGTCAGTAGCTCATCCAAATCAAGGGTTACAATAAGAATCCTATTCAGCAATCCTGCCAGGCAAGCAGTGGTGGGTTCCGGATCTCATTCCACCCAGTATGGTTGGAATGGGCCCGGCATCGCCCACATGGATGTGCGTGGCACACACATGCATTGTAGCTGCCAATGAAGATTCTGCAAGCCTCTGTGATGCTCCAGCTGCTTGGTGGAGCATCACACATATGCTGTCCATACCATGCCGTGCGGGAGCACAGATGCCTTAAAATACAGGTAAGGAGCTCGGTCGGTTGGGTGGGCCCTCTGGAGCACTGTACTGGAACGTATCTGGGACGTACTGCTTGCAACTCACCACTGCAGGCAAGGGAAGAGCTCATATGGATATGGTCACCTGTGAAAAATAGACGTAAGTTGAAGAATAAAACAGATGACTTTTCCGCCTCTCTTTTTCGTAGGAGTTGATTTTGCAGAATTACTGCTGGTAACTCTTTCTGCATTAGAAGGTAATGGAAGATAGAGGTTTTGTAAGAGATGGGTGGATACTTAAGCCAGGGTTGGGTTCCGGCTTCTGTTACTGCCAGTTTGCTCAAGGACACGCTTCAGGTGAATGTGTGCTTCGGGCACAGGCATGCTTGATGCACACTACGTGCACATGCACAGTAGCAAAAAACAAGATGGCAGCACCTACAGTGCCATCAATAGAACCGGTTTTGGGGTGTGGCTAGCCAAGTTACTACCTACTCGGCCGAACCGGTCCGAACCGGTAGGAACTCACCTCTGGCTTAAGCTAAGCTGAAGACAGTCTGATTTCCAAAATAAAAAAATAAAGATTAGTATCACAACAGTGTGTATATTCAGAATGGGGATGGGGGTGGAGGGAGAGAAGTAGGAAACAGAAGGAGAAATAAGTGAGAGTGAGAGAGGAGCTTGTTCCAAGGACATCATTTATTTCAACGCCCACTTTTAAATCTGTTGTGCTTTGTTATTAAGCTGAGCTCTTTATTCCACCTAATATTGAAATGGAATGTTATGGAACGTAATTGTAAAGGTTCTGACAGTGATTGGGCTAAAGAAGGGCAAGGCATCCGATGCACTATTGGATGAGCCATTTAAAAGGGTGGACCAGTAAAAGAGTTATAAAAAGGGGAGATAAAAGAAGGAAGGCCTAGAAGAAGAACCTATGAAGCTGGCATAGGCGAATACTATGGACAGGAACAGCAGAATGCAATAGAAATACTTTTAATACAATTGCAGGATCTAATCTGGGTTGGTCACTGGGACCAGCGGTTTTGTCTTTTGAGCTTTCAGTTACATACTGGATTCTATCTTCAGGAAACTTCTCTCTAGCAGAGTGTGTGCTTTGGGCTATTCTGCTGTAGTATTTATATGGTGTCCCAAAGGCGAATGGAAGGATTGATATTCCTTGCAGACTGCTGGTCATTTGCATTCTTTCTAGAGAGTTGTTGAGACCACTTGGGGGTTTGTCTGCCTCCTCAGGGTCACCTGAGTAGTGCAAATGGGTGTGGAGCCTTCTTGGAATTGCTAAGAGGACTGTGTTGTGAAACTGTGCTTTCTGCAGGATGTTTCTGCCCTGTGTCCCTTCACTGTTGAACACAGGTGAAGGCTGTTGAAAATGAGTCTGTGTTGTCTGCATCTCATACTGAAGCGCAAATGGTTCCAGTAGGCTGCAATTGTTTTGCAAATCCATTCATACTCCGGTACCTTTCAAAGGGTATTCATCCCTTTGAAGTGCCTAGTTAAATATCTATGGAAATTCTCAGTCATCCAGGTCATGGTTGTCCCAAAGATACTTTTTCTCTGGAATAGATTGCAAAGTAATATGAAAAGCTCAAGTGATAGAAGAAATAGGGGGAAAAAAATCCCAGCTGATCTACGTTGTCCAACAGGATTCTGGATCTCTCTGCCTGTGGAAAGTGTTTTTCTATTCAAAGAAGGATGCCTCTGGAATCTGACCCATTGACTTTTCTGGGTCATATGAAACTGTCTTGTAATTATCACATCTAATTAGATTAATTAGTCTACCTAATACTATCTGTTCTGGCTGTCAGTTCTTAGAGCTGCTAAGGAGAGTGTTGAGATCCCTTACAAGATATAGCAAGAGGGAAGCTTTCTTCATGTATTCAACATTCCCAGGTAAGTCAGACAGGATACATGACTAGATGAATTAAACCTAATTTAATGTAAAGCTGCATTAACAGAACTTTGCAAGTCTGAATATGCAAACTTTCTTTTGCCACTTGTAACCATCTGATCAATTGCAGTGAGTCAATTCTAAGTTTCATTCTCTGACCTCTAAGCCATTAGGGGCTCCCTCTTCTCTTGTCTGATTCTTTCCTAGGCAGCATCTCTTTTCTTCATCTCCCAAGGTCATCCCCACTGTTAGGACTATAATCCTAGTGTTGGGTTGGCAATATATATATATATATATATATATATATATGTTTTCTGAGGTTTTCGCGGGTGTTTGTATGTAGGTCTTTGGTTGTTCGGGTTTTCTCCCGCGTAGAATTGGAAGTATCTTCACGACGTTTCGATGAAATCTCATTCATCATCTTCAGGCTGGTGCTTCGGGCTTGGTGCTTCCAGGAGCGGGAGAAAACCCGAACAACCAAAGACCTACATATATATATATATATATATAAGCCATGATTGAAAATGGTATATGTGACTTTAAATGCTACAGTGTAATGTAATTGTTTGCTACTTCCTCAACTCAGCCATTAGAGGGAGCTGGAATCACAGTTAGACACTGATCATTTTGAATGGAGATTCTAGATGTCAGGTTAGATCAGTGAAAGGCGAAGAAGCAAGGAGGTTCATGGATTGAACGACTGTAAGTCAACTGTTATAGACTGTATTTTGATTCAAGACTAACTATCACTGTTTGTGAAGAAGTAGTTTATTTTTGCACCACAAGTAAAGTCTACTTGCTTTTACCATCAGTGTCTGTGACTATTAGTGTGAATATCTAGCAACGTATCTCTTGCTGCAAATTCCGTTGCACAATTATCTGTCTCCTAACGGAGATATCCTCAACACCCACATTCCATTACAGATGTGTCTTTTCTTTTTCTTTTTATATTGAAAAAGTTTTATTGAGTTTTACAATTTTTTCGAATAGGGTAGGGTAAGGTGAAATAAGGAAATATTTTGAGAACTTTCACATCGAGATCGTTGGCCCCCTCCGGGGCTTCTTGACAAAACATAGATAATACATATTTCAATAATACTACAAGGTGAATAGGAGTGCATACATCGTTATAAATTCTATGCTAGCAATCGTGTACAAACATCCAAACAAAAGTTATACTGCATTAAAAAAGTCATTTTTTAGATCTAAGTCTCTTAGCAATTGTATCTTCTTGTTCTCCTCCCTGACCCCCAGTGGGCAAGGCCGTGGCCCCCTCTGCTCCTCCAGTTCCATCCTCCAGGATTAAGGAATGTTTTTTAAGAAAAGCTTCCGCCTCAGCAACTGTTTTAATCCTTACTCTTCCTCCTTCCCAGAACACCAACATCCCTTCTGGCATCACCCACTTGAACCAAATCCCCTGTTTAAACAATTTTTTAGATAAGAAGGAATATTTCCTCCTCACCTCTCTAATCTTTTTCGGGATCTGCTTCAAGATAGCAACTTCCTTTTGTTGGTAAATTAACAGACCCTCTCTCTGCGCCCTCAATATTCCCTCCATGGTAGACCTTCTAACAAATTTAATATGTATCTCTCTGGGTAGTTCATTTATCCTGGCATATGCTGAATTTATTCTATAAACCAGGTCAATGTCCCCCCTGATCTCTTCCTTAGGTTTGTGTAAATAGTCTGCTAAAATTGTGCTCATAAGATCAGGGAGACATTCACCAGATTCTTCAGGAATATTCTGAAATCTTAAAAAATATGACATCCTTTCAAAATCCATCCTAGACATATGACCAGTCAAATCTCCAATTTCAGTATTAACATTTTTGAGCTCTCCCTTTGCCCCAGCCAGCCCCAGTTCTAATTCTTCAGTCTTCTGTGTATTCTGCATCAATTTCTTCTGTATCTCCAAAAGCTCTAATTTGGAACTGCAGTGGTCTTTTCTAAGCTCTTTAATTTCCAGTACCAAAGAGTGTAACACTTCTTCCATAGCTGTTAATCTTGCACCTGTGTCTGGTTTTTCTGGCTGCTTTTTGGAAGCCATGGTGAGCTGTTTAAATCAGTGCCAATAAAATGGCGTTTTTTGGGTGCGGCCGGTGGAGCAAGTCCAGAGGCAAAGTTCAGTTCAAAGTTGTAAAAGTTGTAAAATCCAGAGAGAAAGGCAAATTTCCCAGTCACTTATGAAGACAAAGAAGGCATTCCAGGGAAGGAATCAATTAATCATTTATCAGAAGTCATCCATTAGTAGAGAGAGACAGTCCAGGTCACAGAGGAATGTCGGAAATTTTCCATAAAGAATAGTCATTTAAGAACAAAGGGAAGCCATCTTCCCCCGCCCAATCTGGAAGCCAGCAGGAGAAAGCAACAAAAGAAATTGTTTCAATGTAGCAAGACTTCGATACCATGTATCTAGAAACAAACCGCAAAGGACTTTCACTTCTTTAGCAAAGTTCGGATGAGAAATATCCGCTTCCTCGAGCTTGAGGAGCCATTTCAAAACGCCGCTGCTGTAAATCCGAGGGGGGGTTTAACAAACACACCCCCTCCATCGTTTCTTATAGTCAAAGCTGCCAGCAAAAAATGTCAAAGTCACTTACAATCCACCTCGCCGCCAGAGTCCCGGCATAGCCATCCGACTCGAACGATCCAGCTCTCTCCAGTTATTTGCTCCCGTCCTCCGTTGGCGAAGGGAACCAAGCCCCCGGCAGCATGTCTTCTCCCTCCTAGATTGAGGACAAGGACCCCCCCCCCTGGCCGCCGCCGGGCTAGGAAAGGTCCAGGCAAGCCGATCTTATGGGGGGGTCCTTTAAAAGGCACACCCCGCCCTGTTTGGGGCCGCGAAAAGAACAAAACGGCGGACGAGTCCCAGGACTCGACCGTCGCCACCCGAAGCCGGAAGGAAGTCCTCCTCTTTTCTTTAATGTTTGCATCACTTTTGCATCCTTTATTATCTGACCAACAGGGACAGTTCGAAAAAAATATCAGCTTGTTCTAGGTAGAAAGGGTTTCTAAGGAGCAAAACAGAAACCTTAAAAGTTGTAAAGGCTTAATAAGAGGCTTATAAGAGTTTCAAAACATCCAGTCATTCATCAAAATGGGTGTTCTTTGAGAACTCTATCTGTTTTTGGAGTTAATTCTTAAACTTCTTCTTCAAAGCCTAGTATGATTTTTGAGTTGTCATCTTTGATTTAGTGCAATCTGTGAACCTATCTCTGGAGGACTAATTATTTGTATCTTAATGTGCTTGATGAACATGGTTTATTCAGCATTTAACAAACCAAGGATAATATGAATTATATAGGGAACTAGCCGATAGCCCAGTGTTGCCTGGGCATTTATTTATAGGGGGAAAATGTCTGAACCAAACATAATTTCTAATGTTGGATTTTGCCCCTTACCAGAGGGAGCCCCCTTGTGGAATACTGTTAGCCATTACCATGGCAACTCCACTGTGCTGTACTGTAAAAGCCATTTTATGGCAGTACAGTAGAAGCCATTGAATGGCACAAGCTGCGTCATAACAGCCCGAGGGGTGTGAGGAGTGTCTTACCCCCACAGTATTTTTCTCCAGAGAGTAAGTCATCTATGTACCAGGTTTGGTTGAAATTGCTCAAGGCGTTCCAGAGTTGGGCTGGCACACACACACACACACACACACACACACACACATACACACACACACACACAACCAGAAAGATAGATAGATAGATAGATAGATAGATAGATAGATAGATAGATAGATAGATTCAAACCTCTGAAGAGAGTTTGTAGGAACAATTTGAATAAATATACTTTCACAAAGGAGTTTAAGGTAGGATTAAGAAATCCTGCATGAGCTTAATATGTATTAATATGTACATAACAAAATTTATCACTTACTATGAACTTAATATGTCTTTCATTTGAAAGTTAGCACTTCGCTAACAAAGTCTGGAGGAACTGTGCATGAGGAAAAGGAAATCCAAAATTTAAAGTTTAATGATCCAGAGTAGAATAGTAATTGATTCATATCCTGATTGAAAATCTAATCATAAAGGATATTATGGATAAAGGCAATCCTTCCATTACCTCCTGCAACTACATAAAAGCTGTACTTTAGTAGAGCCCGGTGTTCTTACCACAAGGTACAAAAATGACGAATACTAAACATAGAAGAAGCAGGAAAATAGCAGCAGATGTTCTACTTTCTCTCCTCGCTTCACTGATCAAAAGATTCCCTATCTCACTCATGTTTTATAATCAAACAGAATTTTGTCCTGGGTAATCAGTAGTTATTATGACAGTGAGCAATGTAAGCCCTGGCCCATCCATCCCGGTCAACCGCTCCGCTCCCCCAGGAAGCGGCCGCCGGGATCCCCTCTCTGTGTCTTTGGGCAGCCATCACCTATTGCTCTTCTGGGTTCTGGTGAACTGGCCAGCTGGTCTTCGCACATGCATGCATGCCAGAAACCGGAAGACCAGGTGGGTGGTGCACAGAGTTCTGCATTGATATAAGGACTATGTGGGAGGACCAGTGAGATGTTTAGACATGTAACTGTGTCTCAACCCTCCGTTTACACGGAGAAGCACCTCTTCTATGACCCATGTAACAAGTTTTTATCCATTTTGTAGGCCATCCGACTCCTAAACAACTCCTAAATGTGGAGTCCTGAGCTTCATTGTTTTCCTTGCAGACATTTCATTACCCAGCCCAGTGATATCATCAGTGGAAGTGAGTGTGGGGATCTCTCCCAGTTTATAGGCAAGTTACTCCCAGTTTATGTGCAAGTTGACACTCAGCTGTACATCTCTACCCCTGACCACCCCAACGATGCCGTTGAAGTGATGTTCTGGTGTCTGGAGGCCGTGCGGGCCTGGATGGGGAGGAACAAGCTTCGACTCAACCCGTCCAAGACCGAGTGGCTGTGGTTTCCGGCGTCACGATATAGCCAGTTGGCTCCATCTCTGGCTATCGGGGGTGAATCTTTAGCCCCTGCGGAATGGGTTCGCAACTTAGGCGTCCTCCTGGACTCTCGGCTGTTCTTGGACGACTATGTGACAGACATGGCTAGGAGGGCTTTCTATCAGGTTTACCTGATACGCCAGTTACGTCTCTTTGTAGATTGTGATGCCCTACACACAGTCACTCAAGCCCTCGTCATTTCCCGCTTGGACTACTGTAACGCTCTCTACATGGGGCTCCCCTTGAGGTGCACCCGGAGGCTCTAGCTAGTCCAGAATGCGGCCACGCGGGGATTATGGGAGTTTCTCGATACTCCCATGTAACACCACTCCTGCGCGAGCTGCACTGGCTGCCTGTAGCTTTCCGGGTGCGCTTCAAGGTGCTAGAAACCATCTTTAAAGCGCTCCATGGCTCGGGACCTGGCTATTTGCAGGACCGCCTCCTACCGCATACCTCCCTCCGACCTGTTCGCTCCCACAGAGAGGGCCTCCTCAAGGTGCCGTCTACCGGACAATGGCGGCTGGCGACCCCCAGGGGGAGAGCCTTCTCTGTGTTGGGCCCTGCCCTCTGGAACGACCTGCCCCCCGACCTTCGTACCATCACGGACCTACTCCACTTCCGTCGGACCTTAAAAACATATCTATTTCATGCGGCTGGCCTAGCATAGTTCTAACAACACAGTCCCAATTTTATACTAATTTAATAATATTTTTACTTGTTTTTAACCATAGGTTTTTAGCACAGATCTAGTATTTAATCTATTTTTAACTTTTATATTGTCGTTGTGTTTTATTACTTTTTATTCTTCTGTGCACCGCCCTGAGTCCTTCGGGAGATAGGGCGGTATATAAGTGTAAATAAAGGATATGTAATGAAATGAAGTTACAAAACACACACAAGCAAACAACAAGTTCAGGGAATATCAAAGACTTCATAGTTCATCCGCTAGCTACAGATATTCTCTTCTATTGGAATTTCTAAATGATTAAAGGGGTATAGATCAAGATGCATAATTGTAAAAAGTGTGTGTGGAGAAAAATCAAGGACTCCTGCATTCCATGCTTACTGAAGTAATGTGAGGACAGACCATCCAGAAGAAATATTGTGTACAAAGTAAAGTTAGATAAAGGAAGGGTAGATTTTAAGCAGCATTTCTAAGGAATTAAGGATGGCAGAGAAATGCTAACCACGTGAATAGGCACAGAATAATGTAAAAAGAATATCTTAATTCTTACCAATGCTGCATTTAATTCTTGACTGAGAGAAATATGTTTAATTAAACTGAACTGTAATATTCCATCTATTACATGTCCTTCTTGGATACGATTGACAGAAACTACTTAGAAGATCTCATAGGATCCAAATGTGTAGAAGTTGTATTAACTTTCTAACTAATAGGGCAGTTATTAGGGCATCTATTAGGGCACATAACCCCAGTCCTAACTCAGGAGTTAGGGAAGCTTTAGATAACTTCATGTCAATGCTATGCTAACTAAATTACAATAAATAGGATATTGCACTCAAAAAAAGGGGAGAATCCCAAGCATTTATAAGTCAACTTTCTGTAAAATCTTTTTTCCTAAATACCTATCTGGCTAAACTCAACTGGATAATTTAATATCAACCCTTAGGAATATATGTCACTATCTTAAAAATGGATATTACATAGATACAAGCAATCCTCCAAAATGGATATACCAATGAATTTAAATGAAACTGTTTCTGAGTTAACTGAGAGAAATGTAGAGAGGACAAAAATATTTGCACAAAACACACTTTACTCTCATAGGATCTTGAGATAAAATAAACAAATGATGATAAGTAAAAATTGCTTCCTGAGACGCTCATAAGCACCAGTGCACACATACTTTATTAAAAATTTGTTTTTTTAAAAAAATATTCTTTTCATTATAAGGAATCAAATGAGAAACTAAGAATAAAATAAAAGTCAAGAATATCTCAAGTTGAGCTCAATTCTATTGATCATGTCTGTACCCATGTGATTTCTTGGTTATAATGAAAAAGTAATTTGACACCATCTTTCATGATTTTTTAAAAATAAAACTTTCCAATCTAGTTTTCAGGCTGGAGATTGCTGTAGGTATATACCATATTTCTTGGAGTATAAGACACTCTGGAGTATAAGACTCATATTAGTTTTTGGGGAGGAAACCAAGAAAAAAAAATTCTGCCTCTGCCTACCAGCATCTATTGGTATTCATCTGGCTAGCACCCTTGCAGTAAACAGCAAACAGCCTGGTCAACTTCAGCACATCATTGCAGCCTGATTCAGCACGATCCCTGCAGCCTGGAATGGATCTAAAACAGGGTGTGTGGAGGCCAAAAATGCAACGCCCAGAGGCAGCAATCAGCTGTGATGTGCTGTGGAGATTCCCACAGCCTGGAACAGGTCTGAAATGGAGATTGCAGAAACTGAAAACATGACACATGGAGGCTGAAAACAGGGTATGTGGAGGCCGAAAACGTGATGCGCGGAGGCCAAAAATGTGATGCACAGAGGCCAAAAATACAACACATGGAGACGGCGATCGGCGGCGATGAGCCATGGTTATCCCTGCAGCTTGGAATAGGTCTAAAATGGAGTGTGTGGAAGCTACGATTTGTGGAGATCGAAAATGGCTGAAGGGTAGGGGCTGGTGGGTGGGCGGGACTTCAACAACATTCAGTGCATTAAATGCATAGCAATTTTCACCCACTTTTAGGGGGGGAAGTGTGTCATATTCAGAAAAGTACGTAAATCAGATTTGAATCTGTTTAGCTTTTTCAAAGGCATCCAAGGTCAGGACGCTGCAAACAAAAATGTCTGCCTTAAGTATAATCATTATTTCCAATAAAATGCAGGACAGAATTATTCTTAGATTAAAAAAAAAAAGATAGAGCAGAACTTTTGTGCTTTCTTTTGCGGTCAGCCTAATAAATGTGTATTTTTAATTTATTGTGCCCATCATATGCCATGCTCTCCAAATTCCAAAAATTATGTCCATAAATATTCAGAACAGTTTGTTTGCCAATTTTCTTTGGCTCTTATAACAGGTTTTTGTGGCTGTATGAAGCATCTGTTCAATATTACTTTAGACGTGAGCATTGATCCGCTAAATGGAGGGGTGGGACTGGAATAACTAAGTATAGGAATGCCTCCTTACTCCTGACAATAAAAATTACAAAGCTAATAATGCAGCTTGACCTCAGAATCGAACCAGGATTTGGGGGTATCAAGCAGTACTGCAACATTTTAAAATCACTGAAAATGGCAAAAAACATGGAAAATGAAAAAAAAAGATTTTCAAAAGATCTCTCAGCTCAGAAGGAGGGTTCAACCAGTGGTGGGATTCAATTTTTTTTACTGTGGGCATGGCTTTGTGGGTGTGGCTTTGTGGGCATGGCAGGGGAAGGATACTGCAAAATCCCCATTCTCTCCCCACCCCACTAACCTGCTTCCCAGCTCCATTCTCCTGTGTAGGGCAACAGAAGAAGATCAACTGGGAGGCAGCAGGGGCGGGGCCAGTCTATTTGCCAGTTCTCTGAACTACTCAACATTTCCATTACCAGTTCTCCAGAATCTGTCAGAAGAATACCACCTTTAGTGCATATATTAAAAATATGGATGGGTTTTAGCCTGTGGTGGGATTCAAATAATTTAACAACCAGTTCTCTGCCCTAATGATTTCTTCCAACAACCAGTTCACCAAACTGCTCAGGAAATTATTATTATTATTAATATTAATAATAATATTATTATTATTATTAATAATAATAATAATAATAATAATAATAATAATAAAACAATAATTTATTGATTTATAGACCGCACCCTCTCCCCCATTGGGGACTCGGGGCGGTGCACAGGCAATTAAAAATCCAAAAATACAACAATATACAAATACAAAATGTTAAAATCAAATTAAATTAACCCCTGTGCTAAAATCACCATCAAAACCCTTAAAACCCTAACAATACCCCTAAAAATTTTATACAATTTCATTTTGTGGCTAGGAATGTAAACATTAGGCCAGGCCGGCCTGATGGAAGAAGTGAGTCTTTAACTTCTGGCGGTTCTCCCAAAATGGTGTGAACTGGCTGAATACCACCCACTGTTTCAACCTCAGATTGGTATGGTAAAGGATCACACAGTAATTGATTCAAAGAAAATTAAATATGGGGAAGAAGTGACAAATGGGCTCCACAGACACAAAAGACAATACAAATCTAAAAGAGTACATTAGAAGACAAAACTTAATGGAAGTATACAAACTTGACAAGAAAAATAACAATTCCCCAGATCCTTTTCATATTGGAGATAATACCAGTATTACACGAAAAGTGTAATTACATATGCAAACATGATCTACCCAGACACTATGAATTCACTGGAGCAAAAAAGTCTGAAATTTATCATGACTGACATAAAAATGGCTGGAAGAGTAAAATCTGACCTCAGAAATAAGGATGTGACATTAAGAAAAAAGACAGAATTGGAAATATCTATATTCTATGTAGAATGCATGTGGTGTAGAATCTAAACCATCTATCAGCCCATATAGACATAAATAGAAAAGAGGGACAGAACAAATAAAAGCATGTATAATAAACCGGATGCAAAACTTCAGAGAAACAATTCCAATAGAATGGAATGGAATGGAATAGAATAGAATAGAATAGAATAACATTGTTGGAAGGGACCTTGGAGGTCTTCTAGTCCAACCCCCTGCCTAGGCAGGAAACTCTACACCACTTCAGACAAATAGTTATCCAAGAGCTTCTTAAAAATGTCCAGTGTTGGAGAATTCACAACTTCTGGAGGCAAGTTGTAATCATGGGAGGAACTATGGAACAAATCTATAAAGTTTACCCCAAGCTTTCATTTGAGAAAGGATTGATATAAAATGTTTTACATATGTCGCACAATTCCATCAACAGCCAAAACCGACGCATCGCATCATAATAAATTCTGGCAATGCCATAAGGAACATTCCACCATAAATGGTGGGCATGCAAAACAGCTCTGAAGTTTTAGAAAAACAGTATCTCAGAGGTTACATTTGAAATGAAGCCACAATAAAAATGCCATAACTTGTTAAGATAGGCACAAAATAAAGAATAGATAAGGGTTCTTCAAAAAGGCCGCCCTCGGTCCTTTTTGGAGAAGATGCGGGGTATAAATTTGAATAAAATAAATAAATAAAATAAAAATGAATAAATAGCAACAAGCTAAAGCACATATCACCTGTTTTCATTGAAGAGGTCACTAAAGAATTTTGGTTCATTTGTTTAAACTTGTTTTTGAACCAGCCAAAATGCACATTGGGAGAATCTAAGCAACCACAAGAATTCTTGTCTTTTATCAGGCTAGACAGAGAGAGCGACAGAGACATAACACTGGCACCAGTGAATTACACAAAGGAAAACAAGAAACTTTAAAATGTTGCTGTCTTCAGCTAGTAATTGATTTTGGATTGCATTTATTCTCAGTGGTTTGCTTGGGGTACAAGCTGCTCTGATAATCAAACCTCTCAGAAGTACATTTCACACTGATGCACAACACTAACATTGCCATTAGAAAATAATAGGAGAAAGACATTTTATTGACTCTCATAAATTATGCACAATTTCTTTCCATTAGGGTTCTGTTTTTTGAGAAAGACAGATAGCCTACTATATAACGCAACCCAAAATCAGTTTTTCAGAAAGGATATAGATTCCTTAAGGGAAGTTTTAGTCCTAGTGACCATGTACACACCAGTGTGTTCGCATCAGATATATTAGTGCCACTCTCATAGCATCCGCAGATAACCGCCCTGCCGCCCTGTTTAGGGTGACCCGCTCCCTCTTACAACAGAGGGTGCGGGAAGCCCCATTACAGGGTAGAGCAGAGGAATTTGTGATTTATCTGCAGGAGAAAATCGCTCAGATCCAGAACGAGCTAGTCTCCATTGATGGCCCAGTGGGATTGCACGAGGCGGGCCTTGGTTGGGAGGAGTTTGACTCTGTTACTTCCGAGGATATGGACAGGTTACGTGGGCGACTGCGAGCCACCACATGTTTATTGGACCCGTGTCCTTCCTGGTTTGTACTGGCATCCTGGGAGGTGACACGAGGCTGGCTCCAGGAGGTTGTCAACGCTTCTCTGAGTGAGGGTTTCTTGCCTGCCTCTCTTAAAGAGGCCATGGTGAGGCCCCTCCTGAAGAAGCCCTCTCTGGATCCAGCTTTATTAGCCAACTATCGTCCCGTCTCCAACCTTCCCTTCCTGGCGAAGGTTGTTGAGAGTGTGGTGGCACAACAGTTTCCCCGTCACTTGGAGGAAGTTAATTATCTAGACCCGCGCCAGTCCGGCTTCCGGCCCGGGCACAGCACCGAGACGGCATTGGTCGCGTTGGTAGATGATCTCTGGAGGGCCAGAGATGGGGGTTGTTCCTCCATCCTGGTCCTATTAGACCTCTCAGCGGCTTTTGATACCATCGACCATGGTATCTTATTGCATCGGCTGGAGGGGTTGGGGGTGGGAGGCACCGTTTTATGGTGGTTCTCCTCCTACCTCTCCGGTCGGTCGCAATTTGTGTTGACAGGAGGGCAGAGGTCGACCTCTAGGCCCCTCACTTGTGGGGTGCCTCAGGGGTCGGTCCTCTCGCCACTCCTGTTCAACACATATATGAAGCCGCTGGGTGAGATCATCCGTGGTTTTGGGGTAGAGTACCACCTCTACGCTGACGACACGCAGCTGTATATATCTACCCCAAACCACCCCAACGATGCCGTAGCGGTGATGTGTCAGTGCCTGGAAGCCGTGCGGGCCTGGATGGGAAGTAACAGACTCAGACTCAACCCGTCTAAGACCGAGTGGCTATGGTTTCCGGCATCCCGGTACAACCAGTTGACTCCATCACTGGCCATAGGGGACGATCACCTTACCCCTGTGGATGGGGCACGCAACTTGGGCGTCCTCCTTGATGCCCGGCTGTCCATGGAAGATCAAGTGACAGCCGTGGCCAGGAGGGCGTTTTACCAGGTCCGCCTGGTCCGCCAGTTGCGTCCCCTATTGGATCGGGGTGCCCTTTGCACAGTCACTCATGCCCTCGTGACATCCCGGCTGGACTATTGCAACTCTCTCTACATGGGGCTCCCCTTGAGGTGCACCCGAAGGCTTCAGCTAGTCCAGAATGCAGCCGCGCGGGCAGTTATGGGAGCCTCTAGGTTCTCCCATGTAACACCGCTCCTGCGCGAGCTGCACTGGCTGCCTGTCGTCTTTCGGGTGCGCTTCAAGGTGTTAGTTACCATCTTTAAAGCGCTCCATGGCACGGGACCTAGCTATCTGCGGGATCGCATTCTGCCTCATACATCCCTGCGACCGATTCGCTCCCACAGAGAGGGACTTCTCCGGGTGCCGTCCACTAGGCTGTGCCAGCGGGCGACGTCCAGGGGAAGGGCCTTCTCTGTGGCGGGCCCGACCCTCTGGAACGACCTTCCCCCCGAAATCAGAACGACCACTGACCTTCGCTCCTTCCGACAGCTTTTAAAAACTCATTTCTTCCGTTTGGCTGGCCTAGGGTAATTTTAATTAGTTATGGTGTTAAGGGGTTTTAGGGACAGTTTTTAGTTTTTATAGATGTTTTTAGCGCAGGATATGTTTAATTGTGTTTTTAAATTTTGTACTCTGTGTTTATTGTTTTTTAATTCTCCTGTGCCCCGCCTCGAGTCCCTCTGGGGAGAGAGAGTGGGTTAGAAATAAAAATTTATTATTATTATTATTATTATTATTATTATTATTATTATTATTAAAATGGTTTGTCATTACCTTCTTTAAGAATGGTCTAGTGGGAGACTTCCGGTATCCGGCTCCAGCGGCGACGGGCGAGCCTAGGGCTCGCTCGCCGCTTTGTTGCCTTTTCTGCCCCCCCACGGGGGCGAAACTCTCCGGTTACCGGAGGTTTCCCGTAGGGTCGGCTCAGGGGGAGCGTCCCTCATCACGGCGGTGGGGAGAGCGCTCCTCTCTGCGACCTAGGTGGAGAGGAACATGCTGCGGGGTTTTTTTTCCTTCGCCAACGGCTGTCGGCGCCATTCGCTTTAATGGAGAGGGCTGAACGGAGAGACCGGGCGGATCACCGAGGCTTCAGCTGCGAGGGAGAGTGAGTTTAAAAGAACACCTTTTTTTTCCCTTGCTGCCAGCCAGGCTGAACGGACTGGGAGGGGGGTGTTTATTTCTAAAAAAAAAAACCTCGGATTTAAGCGGCACGTTAAAATGGCTTCTCTGCAAAGAGAAAGTGGAAACTTTCACTCCGGACGGTCTTTAACAAGGGAAAGTGGAATGCGATTCTTTGCAACATTGTTTCTAGGTCTGGCTGGTTAAAAAAAAATTCTTATTTTGCTACTCTCTCCCTCTGGCTCTGAGATGGGCGGTGGAAGTGGCTTTTCTTTGTCCCTGCCTGACTATTTCAACTAAGGAAAATTTCCAGCGTCTCTTTGAAAGCAGGACTCTCTCTGGATTTTTGAAAAAAAAATTCTTTTGATGGATTTGTGATTTCTTCTCTGGAATACCTTCGTTATTACTATTTGCTGACCTGGGAAACTGTGTCTCTTTTGGTTTCTGAATTGTTTGCAACTTCACAGCCCTGAACTGAACTGAGCTCCTGATTTGCCCCACCAGCCCCACCCAGAAAACGCCATCTTGGTGGCAGTGACTCTAACTTTTAACCATGGCACAAGAAGCAGCACTTGTAAATTTGGAACAAAGGATGGCTTCTCTTGAAACCTCTATGCAAACTTTGATATCAGAAATAAAGGCCCAGAGGGCTGAAAATATTATTTTCAAAAAGGAGCTACTGGATACCCGGAAGCAAGTGTTGGAGAACACACAGAAGAATGAAGAACTGGAAGGGGGGTTGGAGGGGGCTAAGGGAGAGATTAAAATGTTTCTAATGAGGTGGGGGAAATAAATGGGCATGTGTCTAGGATAGATATGGAAAGAATGACATATTTTTTGAGATTTCAGAATGTTCTTGAGGAATCTGGTGAATGCCTGCCTGATCTTATGAGTACAATTTTAGCAGACTATTTACATAAACCTAAGGATGAGATCAGGGGGGACATTGACCTAGCCTATAGAATTAATTCTGCATATGCCAGGATAAATGAACTACCCAGAGAGATTCATATTAAATTTGTTAGAAGGTCTACCAGGGAGGGAATATTGAGGGCACAGAGAGAGGGTCCGTTAATTTACCAACAAAAGGAAGTTGCTATCTTGAAGCAGATCCCGAAATCCTGAAAGCGCAGAGAGAGAAACCTCTAACTCACCAACAAAAAACGGTCACTATCTTGAAGCAGATCCCTAGAAAAATTAGAGATGCAAGAAGGAATTTTTCCTTCTTGTCTAAAACCTTGTTTGATCACGGGATTTGGTTCAAGTGGATGACACCTGAAGGGATGCTGGTGTTCTGGGAAGGAGGAAGAGTGAGGATTAAAACAGTTGCTGAGGCGGAAGCCTTTCTTAAAAAATATTCCTCTGTCCTGGGGGAAGATCCAGGGGGGACGGAGGGGGCCACGGCCCCGCCTACGGGGGGCCAGGGAGGAGAGAAAGAAGATACAATAGCCAAAAGACTTAGATCAAAAAAATAACTTTGCCTTGATTTTTCTTGAACAATTTTGCATAATATTTCTATCTGGACTTTTTGTAAATGTCTGACAGCATGGAACGGAGAATTTAGGTAAAAGTACTTGCTTTCATCTTGTAGTGGTATGGAAAATGTTTTCTATGTTAACTTTTTTATTGTGTATTTTGAGGTCTCGGAAGGTCCGACGACTCTAACGTGAATGCTCTCAAAATTTCTTTGTAACCATTACCCTATCCTGTTAAAAAATGTAAAACCAATAAAACTTTTTCAATATATAAAAAAAAAAGAATGGTCTAGTGTAGGGCTGTCAAATTTAAGGGTAGTGGGCTGAATCCCGCCCAGGGATTGCTTAGGTCTGGCCCATGGGGCCACCCTGGACTCAGATAATGACTGGCCTGCAGGGCCTCTGCCAGTGAAAATGGACTCCCTACCTCCGTTTTTGGTTGCAACGGCCTCCTGCAACCCTCTGTCAGTGAAAATGGAACTCCGTTTTCGCTGGCAGAGTGTTGCAGGAGGCTATCACAGCCAAAAATGGAGCTCAGGAATCTGTTTTTGCTGGCAGAGTGGCCGGGCCACCACAGGCGCCCCTGACACGAGTGACATCAAGCTGGCCATGTCCACCTTGGCCACCCCTCCAGCCCCCTCCCCCGAGGTCAAACAAAACCCTGATGCGGGCCTCAATAAAATCGATTTTGACATCCCTGGTGAAGGCTAGAAACCATGAGTCTGTGAGTTCTAATCCATCCATGAGCATGAAAATCAGTCAAGTCACTCTCCACCCAATTAGTTCACAGGGTTGTTGTTGTGGGGAAAATAGGAGGAAGAAGGAGTATTAGGTGTATTCATCATTTTGAGTTATTTATAAAAATAATAAAGGTGGAATTTTAAAAAAAATCTAAAAAATACTTGGATAGTAGAAATCTAAATTCTAAGTAAGTCAGCTAACCAAGGCTAAACATATTTAACTTTTTTACCCAGACTACATTAGCCAGATGTTGCCACCTGCCCTACATATTGCTTCCGATTTAAAAAGTTGCCTGAAAAAAATGTTCCTAATGCACCACTCCCACAGGTCTTTCATTATCTAGAAGAAAGCAGGGGTAGGTTCAGGCTTCTTCTACTGCTGGTTTGCTCAGGGATGTGCTTTGGGCACGCTACATGTGCATGTGCAGAAGTAAAAAATTGCAGAAGAAGCAAAAAACAAAAGGTTCTATATTTAGGCAAGAAAAACAAAATGCACAGGTACAGTATAGGTGGTACCTTGCTCAATAGTAGCAACTGTGAGAGGGATCTTGGAATCCTAGTGGACAACCATTTAAATATGAGCCAGCAGTGTACAGCAGCTGCCAAAAAAGCCAACACAGTTCTAGGCTGCATAAACAGAGGGATAGAATCTAGATCACGTGAAGTGTTAATGCCACTGTATAGTGCCTTGGAATACTGCACACAGTTTTGGTCGCCACGATGTAGAAAAGACGTGGAGAGTCTGGAAAGAGTGCAGAGAAGAGCAACCAAGATGATTAGGGGACTGGAGGCTGAAACATATGAAGAACGGTTGCAGGAACTGGGTATGTCTAGTTTGATGAAGAGAAGGACCAGGGGAGACATGATAGCAGTGTTCCGATATCTCAGAGGGTGCCACAAAGAAGAGGGAGTCAAACTATTCTCCAAGGCACCTGGGGGCCGGACAAGAAGCAATGGGTGGAAACTAATCAAGGAGAGAAGCAACTTAGAACTAAGGAGAAATTTCCTGACAGAACAATTAACCTCTGGAACAGCTTGCCTCCAGAAGTTGTGAATGCCCCAAACCTGGAAGTCTTTAATAAGATGTTAGATAGGCATTTGTCTGAAATGTTATAAAGTTCCTGCCCACGCAGGGGGTTGGACTAGAAGACCTACAAGGTCCCTTCCAACTCTGCTATTGTATTGTATTAAAAGAACTGGTTTGGGCGCATGTCTGGATGAGTTACTACCTATTCAGCTGAACCAGTAGGAACCCACCTTTGGACCAGGGGTGTCAAACTGGTGGTCCGCAGGCTGGATGCATCACACACAGGCCACTCCCACCCCTAATCTGTGAAGGGAAAAAACATCATGAAATATCACATCACAGCAACGTGACACAGTGAGTTTGATACCCTTGAGTCCCTGGAGCAGATTATTATTTCTAAGCATATTACTTATAATTAATTGGAAAAAAAATAGCACTAATTTGCTGGGCATTTGTGTCAAACCATTTTGCAGAAGAACAAAACCAAGACAGCTCCTTCTTTAAGCTTTGTTGTCTAAACAGACCTGGCCAAAAAGTAAGAGGGAGAAAAAGAAAAAAATATGGAATACCTATCATCAAAATTCTTGTCATCAATTTTGTTGTCTTCCTTGACACTTTTCTGTTTTATATACCTTTAGTGACCTTGAAAATCAAAAGCATGATGGATATATGTGCTTCACAAGCTTATTATTTTTTGCATTGAGATACTGACTTTTGTCTGCAATCTCAAGTTTTCAGCCTAAAGAAGAGAATCTTTAATTGCCCACAGCAAAAATATGGTGACATGTATTTGGCTGAGAGACGATAACTTGCTCGAAGTCATTCATTGAATTTGTATTTCCCCACTTGCAAGTCAATCCTTTTATTACAATATTACCTTGACTGTTGTGGAACCCAAGGAAATCTCTAATGCTCCTAAGCAATTAAAAATACTGCAAATGTCTTAAATTCATTGCATCCTTTATCCAATGTATCCAATTATTCATCCTTTATCCAATGTATTTTCTTCCCATTGTGAATTATAGCTCAGGTAATTAACTTTTGAAAAATAGAACAAAATCATTTGATACAAAATATGATGCAAGCACTTTAATAAAGGAGGAGACAATATAAGAACAGCACCTAGCCACATCGGAGAGAATGATCTACATATAACTATTAGCTAATCAAGGAAACGCTGGGAAAGATTGAGGGCAAAAGAAGAACGGGACGACAGAGAATGAGGTGGCTGGATGGAGTCACTGAAGTAGTAGGTGTGAGCTTAAATGGACTGCAGAAGATGGTAGAGGACAGGAAGGCCTGGAGTAAAGTTGTCCATGGGGTCACGATGGGTCAGGCACAACTTCCCAACTAACAACAACAAATCAAGGAAAAAACTTTAAGTGACCCTAACCATGGCTTTCCCACATAACAGGTGATTTGACTGCAGCAAGTAGACATTTCATTGCTCACAAATTTATATTAGAGTATGTGTGGCATTGCCCCAAAAAGGCCTAGGATATAAATTCCTAGATAGATGTAAGTATTTGGTATGACATTCCAAAGAAACAAATCTAGTCTGAATGCAATAGATGGCACACTTTCACGCTATCAGATCCAAGATGCAAAAAATTACAACAATCATTTGATGGCAGTTGATGCTCGTAAGACTGTATTGGTCTTTTTTTGGCAGCTGCAGCATGCTGCTCGCTCATACTTAAGTGGTTGTCCACTAGGACTCCTAGATCACCCTGACAGTTAAACAGAATAAAAGAGTTGGAAGGGACCTTGATGGTCTACTAGTCTAACCTCCTGCTTAAGCAGGAGAATCTATACCATTTCAGACAAATGGTGGTCCAATCTCTTCTTAAAAACCTGAAGTGTTGAAGAATCCACAACTTCTGGAACCACTGATTAATTGTTCTAACTGTCAGGAAATTTCTCCTTAAACTCTAGGTTGGTCTTCTTTATTGGTTTCATCCATTGCTTCTTGTTCTAACTTCAGGTGCTTTGAAGAATAGATTGACTCCTCTTCTCTGTGGCAGCCTACGCCTAGTGTTCTTCTTTTCATTAAACTAGACATACCCAACTCCTGCAACTGTTCTTTGTAAATTTTATCCTTCACTCCCCTAATCATATTTTCTGCTCTTCTCTACACTCTTTCTAGAGTCTCAACATCTTTTATATATTGCAGCAATCAAAACTGGATGCAATATTCAAATACGTATGTCTTACCAAGGTATGAAAGTGGTATTAACACATCATGTGATCTGGATTCTGTCCAACTATTAATGCAGCCTAGGATTGTTTTAGGGGGATGCGGTTGCTCAGTGGCTAAGACGCTGAGCTTGTCAATCAGAAAGTTCGGCAGTTCGAATCCCTAGCGCCATGTAACTGAGTGAGCTCCCATTACTT
The DNA here is from genome assembly GCA_039707465.1 of Rhabdophis nuchalis. Classification (NCBI taxonomy): domain Eukaryota; kingdom Metazoa; phylum Chordata; class Lepidosauria; order Squamata; family Natricidae; genus Rhabdophis; species Rhabdophis nuchalis. The sequence continues at coordinate 200,821,490 of CM077645.1, forward strand.
GTACCAGCTTCTGCCAACCTAACGGTTTGAAAGCATGTAAAAATGCAAGTAGAAAAATAGGAACCACCTTTGGTGGGAAGGTAACAGCATTCTGTCCACCTTTGGCGTTTAGTCATGCTGGTCACATGACCCAGGAGACGTCTTCGGACAGTGCTGGCTCTTTGGCTTTGAAATGGAGACCAACCCCTAGAGTCGGGAATGACTAGTACATATGTGCAAGGGGAACCTTTACCTTTTTAGGGTTGTTTTGGCTGTTTTGACAGCTGCAGCACATTGCTGGTTCATATTTAAGTAAATACAAGATCCCTTTTGCAGTTACTTCTGTTGAGCCAGGTACTTCGTATTCTATACCTGCCCATTTGATTTTTCTTGTCTAAGTGTAAAATCTTACTTTTCTCGCCACTGAATTGCATTTCAAGTCTGTCAATGTTCAAGTCTGTCAAGATCTTTCTAGATCTTCAGCCTACTTTCTGCAGTGTTGGATATTCCCTCTAGCTTGGTGTTGTCTGCAAATTTGATAAGTTGATAGGTTATGAAAATCTGGCATCCAGCTAATGACTTCCATGATTTGCTTCTGCAGAGAAAAAAAGCAGGAAATGTGCTGATATTCTGTCAAAAGAACCCTACTGAGACTCAGTGTCTCAACATTTGAATAAAGAAATATTAAATTGCCCAAAGTGTTAAAGCAGCGATATTTTTCCCCCACATCTTTTCTTACAAGGAGATGTTACTTTGGAGAATTTTGTATATCTTGAAAGCAAAAGTTGCACCTCTTTGGAGAGGGTAGATTTAACTTTTTGGAAGAGAAAGTGGGGTGATTTCTCAGAGGGCTGTACAAACTTCCAAACATTGTTCTTCAGATTATTTTTTATTAATTTATGGATGGATGGATGGATTTATATTTGTTTATATCCCACCTTCATTATTTTTACATAATAACCGAAGGTGACTAGCATATCAAACACACCTTTCTCTTCCTATTTTCCTCACAACAACAACTCTGTAAGGTGAGTTTGTTTGAGAGAACTGGCCCAATTTTTCATAGTGGCTTTTAGGTTGTAGGAAGTTAGCACCCACCCCTCCCTCTCCCAGAAAAATGAAATATTGTAGGAAATATTTAAAAAGGCAGAATATTATATTTCCCTGAATGAGAAAAAGGACAAAACATGTTTTTAAAGACAAAGCAGCGCCCTGCACCCCTGTCAATGGGCCATTAAGACCTGAGCCAGTCTATTCTATATAACAGTGATGGCGAACCTTTTTTGGCTCGCGTGTCAAAAGTGGGGGGAGAGCAGGGGGGGTTGTGCGTGGGCGTGCCACACATGTGCATGCTTTCCCCCTCTGGTTTGCTTGTAGGGTCATTTTTTGCCCTCGGGAGACTTCAGGAGTCTTCAGCCCTCAGGAGCCTTCAGGGAAGCCTCCGGAGAGTGAAAAACGGCCTCAAAGAAGGCCAAAGTCAGCCGGACATGCGCGCTGGAGCTGACAGGGCAATGCCTCATGTGCCCTAACAAATGGCTCCGCGTGCCACCTGTGGCACCCATGCCATAGGTTTGCCATCACGGCTATATAACAAAGGTAGGATTAGCTTTCTATCCCTCTTACCACATAGCACCTGGGAAGAGTACATTAGCCAGCAAGGCTCAAGCAAGCCTGGGAGATAACCTACAAAGTTAGATAAGACTCCACTTCCTGGGAGTCTGGCAGCCAATGGGATATATTTCTTACACAGGAGCAGGAAACAGAGAGGTGGGGCCCAGCAGGGTATAAAACTCAGGCCCTTTCAGCAGCTCAGCTCTTTTTCTGCTCAGGAATTCAAGCCGTGTGACTCTGCTCAGGAACTCAAGCCATGTGATCCTGTCCACCATTAAACCATGTTTCCAAGCAGCCTCCATGTTTCCAGTGTCTTTTTCCCCACTTGGAAATGAACCCAGATGGACATTTCTTCCAACAAGATCTAAGATGAGACTAGAACTTTAGAGGTCTTTAGTTTTCTAGCCTGGAATCATATCTACTGGACCAATCTGGTTCCCTTATGAGTACCTTTTTCTAAATAAAAAAAGCCACATCTTCTCCTAGACTCACATGGTGGCTTTTTAAGTGGCTTTAAAACTGTGTCCACCTGGGCAGGCATTCTTAGCCTCTTCGCTTCATATATTTCACAGCAAAGAAAGATGCCTTTGGATTGTGCACATGTGGAGACAGAATCTTAGATGAAACTCTTGTCCTAAGTAAATGGATGAAATAAAGAAAGAAATCTTGACGGCATTAAAAATATTCACAGCCAGTCTAGCTTTATTGGAACTCTTATCATCAGTTAAAGTGTCCCCTGTCATTTACCCCTGTGGATCAGGTGTCCATCTGTCTTAAAATTGCCAAGTTTTAGAAACTTGATTCAGGAAGTAGGATCTTCCTGATAAAGTAGGAGTTGAATTTTCACTGTAACGTTCTACTAGAATGTTGAGACTCTAGAAAGAGTGCAGAGCAGAACAACTAAGATGATTAGGGGTTTGGAGGCTAAAACATATGATGAATGATTGCAAGAACTGGGTATGTCCAGTCTAACAAAGAGAAGGACGAGGAGTGACACGAAAGCAGTCTTCCAATATTTGAGAGGCTGTCACAAAGCAGAGGGAAACACTTTATTCTCTAAAGCACATGAGGGCGGGACAAGAAGTAACAGAAGGAAACTTACCAAGAAGGGATCCAACCTAGAACTAAGGAGAAACCTCCTGACAGTGAGAACAATTAATCGGAGGAACATCTGGCCTTCAGAAGTTATGAGTGCTCCATTACTGTAGTTTTTAAAGAGGAGACCGGACAGCCATTTGTATGAAGTGGTATAGGGCAGTGTTGGCGAACCCTTTCAGTATTGAGTGCTCAAACCAGAATGTGCATGCATGCAAGCCGACCAGCTGGTCTTTCTGGGCACTTGAGCTGGAAAATGGGCTGAAAAATGGCCCAAAACCCCCCAGGCCGTTTTGGGTCAAAAATAGCTGAAAAACAACCTGAAAACAGCCTGAAAATGCCCCCAAAATGGCCTGTTTTGGGGGCTGGTTTCAGACTATTTATTGGGCCAAAAATGGCCTGAGAAATGGTGTGAAAATTGCCTGGTAAACAGCCTATTTTGGGGGCATTTTTCGGGCCATTTTCCAGCACTCCAGTGCCTGCAAAGACCAGCTGGCTGATGCACATGTGCATGCCGGAAACCAGAAGAACAGCTGGTGATGCCATGCATGCCCACAGAGAGGGCTCTGCATGCCATCTCTGGAACGCATGCCATAGGTTCACCATCATGGATATAGGGCAGGGATGGGTTCCTGCCAGTTCTAACCTCTTCTATAGAAGAGGTTCCACAAATTCTACAGTGCTGTTTAAAACCAGTTCGAGCTCCCTCCCTCTGCCTGTCCGGACATCATCAAGATGAAGAGCGAGAGGAAGAATTCTGGGAGTTGAAGTCCACAAGTCTTAAAGTTGTCAAGTTTGAATACCCCTGGGGTTTTTTTTCTAAAGGGTTACGGGTGCAAGGGTCTTGTAACTTGACAGCTTTAAGCTCGACTTTCCGACCGCTGCTCCCTTCCGCGGGGAGGCGGAACCTGAGTCACCAATCTGGTTCCGCTCCAGGCGCCTGATGGACCCGGATGGGTTCCAAACGGCGCTTGGGCCAGTTCCTGTACCCCTGACCCGCGCCCCGATGGAGGACCTCACGGCCGCATGGAATAGTGCGACCACGGGAGCCTTGGATCGGGTCGCGCCCTTGCGGCCTCTCTTGCGGCGGCGAAACACCCTGGCTCCTTGGTTTACCGAGGAGCTGGGAGTGATGAAACGCCGCAAGAGATGCCTAGAGAGAAGATGGAGGTCTACCCGTTCTGAATCTGACCGGACACAGGTAAGAGCCCATTTACGGACTTACATTGTGGCGCTGAGAGTAGCCAAACGTCACCATTGTGCTACTCTCATAGCATCCGCAGAAAACCGCCCTGCCGCCCTGTTTAGGGTGTAGGAAGTTCCCTCCTTCAACAGAGGGTGCGGGAAGCCCCGTTACAGGGTAGAGCAGAGGAATTTGTGACTTTTCTGCAGGAGAAAATCGCTCAGATACAGAACGAGCTAGCCCCCATTCATTGCCCAGTGGGATGCCACGAGACAGATCTTGTTTGGGAGGAGTTTGACTCCGTTACTTCCGAGGATATGGACAGGTTACGTGGGCGACTGCGAGCCACCACATGTTTATTGGACCCATGTCCCTCCTGGCTTGTACTGGCATCCTGGGAGGTGACACGAGGCTGGCTCCAAGAGGTTGGCAACGCATCCTTAAGTGAGGGTTCCTTGCCTGCTTCCCTAAAAGAAGCGATGGTGAGGCCCCTCCTTAAGAAGCCCTCTTCCGGTATCCGGCTCCAGCAGCGACGGGCGAGCCTAGGGCTCGCTCGCCGCTTTGTTGCCTTTTCTGCCCCCCCACGGGGGCGAAACTCTCCGGTTACCGGAGGTTTCCCGTAGGGTCGGCTCAGAGGGAGCGTCCCTCGTCACGGCGGTGGGGAGAGCGCTCCTCTCTGCGACCTAGGTGGAGAGGAACATGCTGCGGGGGTTTTTTCCTTCGCCAACGGCTGTCGGCGCCATTCGCTTTAATGGAGAGGGCTGAACGGAGAGACCAGGCGGATCACCGAGGCTTCAGCTGCGAGGGAGAGTGAGTTTAAAAGAACACCTTTTTTTTTCCTTGCTGCCAGCCAGGCTGAACGGACTGGGAGGGGGGTGTTTATTTCTAAACCCCCCCCCCCTCGGATTTAAGCGGCACGTTAAAATGGCTTCTCTGCAAAGAGAAAGTGGAAACTTTCACTCCGGACGGTCTTTAACAAGGGAAAGTGGAATGCGATTCTTTGCAACATTGTTTCTAGGTCTGGCTGGTTAAAAAATTCTTATTTTGCTACTCTCTCCCTCTGGCTCTGAGATGGGCGGTGGAAGTGGCTTTTCTTTGTCCCTGCCTGACTATTTCAACTAAGGAAAATTTCCAGCGTCTCTTTGAAAGCAGGACTCTCTCTGGATTTTTGAAAAAAAAATTCTTTTGATGGATTTGTGATTTCTTCTCTGGAATACCTTCGTTATTACTATTTGCTGACCTGGGAAACTGTGTCTCTTTTGGTTTCTGAATTGTTTGCAACTTCACAGCCCTGAACTGAACTGAGCTCCTGATTTGCCCCACCAGCCCCACCCGGAAAACGCCATTTTGGTGGCAGTGACTCTAACTTTTAACCATGGCACAAGAAGCAGCACTTGTAAATTTGGAACAAAGGATGGCTTCTCTTGAAGCCTCTATGCAAACTTTGATATCAGAAATAAAGACCCAGAGGGCTGAAAATATTACCTTCAAGAAGGAGCTACTGGATACCCGGAAACAAGTGTTGGAGAACACACAGAAGAATGAAGAACTGGAAGGGGGGTTGGAGGGGGCTAAGGGAGAGATTAAAAATGTTTCTAATGAGGTGGGGGAAATAAATGGGCATGTGTCTAGGATAGATATGGAAAGAATGACATATTTTTTGAGATTTCAGAATGTTCTTGAGGAATCTGGTGAATGCCTGCCTGATCTTATGAGTACAATTTTAGCAGACTATTTACATAAACCTAAGGATGAGATCAGGGGGGACATTGACCTAACCTATAGAATTAATTCTGCATATGCCAGGATAAATGAAGTGCCTAGAGAGATACATGTGAAATTTGTTAGAAGGTCAACCAGAGAGGAAATCCTGAAAGCGCAGAGAGAGAAACCTCTAACTCACCAACAAAAAACGGTCACTATCTTGAAGCAGATCCCTAGAAAAATTAGAGATGCAAGAAGGAATTTTTCCTTCTTGTCTAAAACCTTGTTTGATCACGGGATTTGGTTCAAGTGGATGACACCTGAAGGGATGCTGGTGTTCTGGGAAGGAGGAAGAGTGAGGATTAAAACAGTTGCTGAGGCGGAAGCCTTTCTTAAAATATATTCCTCTGTCCTGGGGGAAGATCCAGGGGGGACGGAGGGGGCCATGGCCCCGCCTACGGGGGGCCAGGGAGGAGAGAAAGAAGATACAATAGCCAAAAGACTTAGATCAAAAAAAATAACTTTGCCTTGATTTTTCTTGAACAATTTTGCATAATATTTCTATCTGGACTTTTTGTAAATGTCTGACAGCATGGAACGGAGAATTTAGGTAAATGTACTTGCTTTCATCTTGTAGTGGTATGGAAAATGTTTTCTATGTTAACTTTTTTATTGTGTATTTTGAGGTCTCGGAAGGTCCGACGACTCTAACGTGAATGCTCTCAAAATTTCTTTGTAACCATTACCCTATCCTGTTAAAAAATGTAAAACCAATAAAACTTTTTCAATATAAAAAAAAAAAGAAGCCCTCTTTGGATCCAGCTCTTTTGAACAACTACCGTCCAGTCTCCAACCTTCCCTTTTTGGCGAAGGTTGTTGAGAGTGTGGTGGCACAACAGTTTCCCCGTCACCTGGAGGAAGTTGATTATCTAGACCCGCGCCAGTCCGGCTTCCGGCCCGGGCATAGCACTGAGACGGCATTGGTCGCGTTGGTTGATGATCTCTGGAGGGCCAGAGATGGGGGTTGTTCCTCCATCCTGGTCCTATTAGACCTCTCGGCGGCTTTTGATACCATCGACCATGGTATCCTATTGCATCGGCTGGGGGGGTTGGAGGTGGGAGGCACCGTTTTACGGTGGTTCTCCTCCTACCTCTCTGGCCGATCGCAATTTGTGTTGGCAGGAGAGCAGAGGTCGACCTCGAGACCCCTCACATGTGGGGTGCCTCAGGGGTCGGTCCTCTCGCCTCTCCTGTTCAACACATATATGAAGCCACTGGGTGAGATCATCCGTGGTTTTGGGGTAGAGTACCACCTGTACGCTGATGATACACAGCTGTACATTTCTACCCCAAACCACCCCAACGATGCCGTAGCAGTGATGTGCCAGTGCCTGGAAGCCGTGCGGATCTGGATGGGAAGTAACGGACTCAGGCTCAACCCGACCAAGACCGAGTGGCTGTGGTTTCCGGCTGCCCGATTCAACCAGCTGACTCCATCGCTGGCCATAGGGGGCGAACATCTTGCCCCTGTGGATGGGGCGCGCAACTTGGGTGTCCTCCTGGATGCCCGGCTGTCCATGGAAGATCAAGTGACAGCCGTGGCCAGGAGGGCGTTTTACCAGGTTCGCCTGGTTCGCCAGTTGCACCCCCTATTGGATCGGGACGCCCTTCGCACAGTCACTCATGCGCTCGTGACATCCCGACTGGACTATTGCAACTCTCTCTACATGGGGCTTCCCTTGAGGTGCACCCGGAGACTTCAGCTAGTCCAGAATGCAGCCGCGCGAGCAATTATGGGGACCTCAAGGTCCACCCATGTAACACCGCTCTTGCGCGAGCTGCACTGGCTACCTGTCGTCTTCCGGGTGCGCTTCAAGGTGCTAATTATCATCTTTAAAGCGCTCCATGGCTCGGGACCTAGCTCTCTGCGGGATCGGATCCTGCCTCATACATCCTCACGGCCGATTCGCTCCCACAGAGAGGGACTTCTCCGGGTGCCGTCCACTAGATTTTGTCAGCGGGCGACGCCCAGGGGAAGGGTTCTCTCTGTGGCGGGCCCGGCCCTCTGGAACGACCTTCCCCCCGATATTAGGGCGACCACGGACCTCCGCTCCTTCCGTCTTAAATTAAAAACTTACTTTTTCTGTCTGGCCGGCTTGGGATAGTCCCCCTGTCTTGGGGTTTTACTGGGTAGATTTTAGTTCAGTCAGTTTAATGGGAATTTTAGCACAGGTTGAGTTTAATTTGGCTTTTAAAATTGTTTGTATATTTTATTGTTGTTTGTATGTTTTTTACTGTTTTTATTCTACCTGTGCACCGCCCCGAGTCCCCATGGGGAGAGGGAGCGGTTTATAAGTATTAAATGATGATGATGATGATGATGAGCATGCTTCAAATGCCAGTTTCTGAGCCAACATTTTGGTTGCTAAGCAAGAGCGTTGTTAAGTGAGTTTCACCACATTTTACAAGTTGGCCACGCCCAGCCAGTCACATGACTTCCAAACCACGCCCCACTCAGTCACATGGCTGGCAAGCCACTCCCACAAAGCAGGCCGCACTTACAGAAGAAGTTCTTAAAAAAATTGAAACCCACCACTGGTATAGGATCTCCTGCTTGAGCAGTGGGTGGACTAGAACAGGGCTCTCCAACCTTGGCAACTTGAAGCCTGTAGGTCTTCAACTCTGGGAGAATTCTGGGAGTTGAAGTCCTCCAGGCTTCAAGTTGCCAAGGTTGGAGAGCCCTGGACTAGAAGACCTCCAAGGTGCCTTCCAACTCTGTTATTCTATATTCCTTTCAACCTCTTTCGCCAGATCAGGTTCCAATGGCTCTTCTGGGGCCCTGTTTTGAAACTCATCTCCTGACACAGCTGTATCCTATGACAGGAAAAGGAACTCGCCTTGCCCTGTATCTTCACTTCCACCCCAGTAAATTGTCAAGACAGTGCCATTCACCAGCTTTATAAACAAGGCAGGCTTAGGAATGGTTGGTGAGGCAGACCAAGTTCATATAGGTAGCCCTCAACTTACAACGGTTCCTTTAGTGACCATTTGAAATTACAATGGCACTGAAAAAAGTGATTTATGACCAGGGGTATGCTTCAAAAATTTCAGCAACGGGTTCGCTGCCCCGTTGCTGGCTGGGCGTTGCCATGGTGCCATGGTGGGCATTGCCATGGTGCCATGGTGGGTGTTGCCATGGTTGCCATGGTGGGCATGGCCCAGTAGGCCTCCTTCACCTCGGCACGGGAGACGGGGGGAGCCTTTTTCACCCTCCCCAGATTCTGTAGGCTTTCCTTGAGCTTCTAGGAGGGCGAAAACTGCTTCCCTTGGCTCCAGAGGCCAGAAATAGGCACATTTCTGGACTCCAGAACTTCCAGTTGGCCCATTTTGTGCCCTTCCAAGGCTCCAGAAGCTTTCCTCGAGCGTCTGGGAGGGCAAAAACCGCTTCCCCCAGGCTCCAGAGGCTCTCTGGAGGCCAGAAACAGGCCTGTTTCTGGACTTCCACTTGGCCCATTTCTCCACCTCCCCAAGCTTCTGTGCAGGCCCTACAATAATAATAATAAATTTTAATTTATAACCCGCTCTCTCTCCCCGAAAGGACTCGAGACGGGGCACAGGGAATTAAAAATACATATAAAATCACAACATAATACAATATAAAATAAGATTAAACTAACCCTGCGCTAAAATCCTTTTATTAAAACTAGAAATTAATCGTAAAAACCCTAAAAACAGTTGATTATCCTAGGCCGGCCAAGCAGAAGAAGTGTGTTTTTAATTTTTGATGGAAGGAGCGGAGGTCCGTAGTTGTTCTAATTTCGGGGGGAAGGTCGTTCCAGAGGGTCGGGCCCGCCACAGAGAAGGCCCTTCCCCTGGGCGTCGCCCGCTGGCATAGCCTAGTGGATGGCATCCGGAGAGGTCCCTCTCTGTGGGAGCGAATCGGCCGCAGGGATGTATGGGGCAGGATGCGATCCTGCAGATAGCTAGGTTCCGTGCCATGGAGCGCTTTAAAGATGATGACCAACACCTTGAAACGCACCCGAAAGACGACAGGCAGCCAATGCAGCTCGCGCAGGAGCGGTGTTACATGGGAAAACCTAGAGGTTCCCATAAGTGCCCGCACGGCTGCATTCTGGACAAGCTGAAGTCTTCGGGTGCACCTCAAGGGGAGCCCCATGTAGAGAGCATTGCAGTAGTCCAGTCGGGATGTCACGAGCGCATGAGGGACTGTGCAGAGGGCACCCCGATCCAATAGGGGACGCAACTGGGGTACCAGGCGAACCTGGTAAAACGCCCTCCTGGCCACGGCTGTCACTTGATCTTCCATGGAAGGCCGTGCATCAAGGAGGACACCCAAGTTGCGTGCCCCATCCACAGGGGTTAGATGTTCACCCCCTATGGCCAGTGATGGAGACAACTATTAATAAAGTAATAAAATAAACTGGTTGTACCGGGATGCCGGAAACCACAGCCACTCGGTCTTGGACGGGTTGAGTCTGAGTCTGTTCCTTCCCATCCAGGCCCGCACGGCTTCCAGGCACCTGGCATGAAGAACGGGCCGTGTGGGAGGGGTGGGGTTGGAGAGGTGGAGCGAGGTAGATGGGGCCAGCCAGGGGAGGCCTTTGGGGGTTCGCTGAACTGGGCAGAATCCCAGCTAGAGGATCGTCCGAACCTCCCCCAGCCCACCCCTGCTTATGACTGGTTTTCACACAACCATTGTAGCATCCCTCTGGTCACATTATCAAAATTCAAATGCTTGCCAACTGGTTCTTACTTATGACGTTTGCAGTGTCCCAGGGGTCCTGCGATTCCGTTTTGCCACCTCCTAACAAGCAAAATCAGTGGGGAAGTCTGATTCATTTAACAGCCATGTTACTGACGTAACAACTGCAGCGATTCACTTAACAGCTGTAGCAAGAAAGATCATAAAACGGGACAAAATTCACAGAACAACTGTCTCGCTTAGCAACAGAAATTTTGGGGTCAGTTGTTGGTCATAAGTCGAGGACCCTCTGTACTGCCCGATATATTTTGTTGCTATCTCAAAGATAGGGGGATGGCATATTAAACGAGCTGTCTGAATGTTCCTTTGGTTTGTTTAATTCTATTCCATTTCTGGAGGGTAAAATAAGCTTCCATAATAGCCTTTTGGAAGGCTGGTTTTGAAATAATAATAAAAAAATGTTTGGATAAAAATAAGCAAACAAAATCTGGCCGATGCTCCTCCAGCTATCTTTCCTTTGAAACCCTTCTTGTATTTTGCGGTGGCTTTTCTCTCTACTCACACATTTCCTTTGTGCGAATGCACAGTTGATCTTTATCTGAGGCTCCTATTCTGAGGGATGCTTAAGCCAACTGACAGGTGATTGGATGGTATTAGAAAACATGTCATCGTGATAGCAGAGTTCTTGCCATTTAAAAAAAATAGATTTATCCTGAAAGTTTTCCCTGAAAACCAGAAGGCTGTTTAAACAGATTGTTTTTCGTTTTGTTTTTTTGGAGATAGATTTGTGCACTCGAAAGAGAAACATGTATTTCTAATTAGCCTGTTTAATAGGATCTTTGAAAGACATGCTGCTGTGATAAGAAATATCAGGGTAGCTGTGTTTAAAAATAACATTTTTTCAAAAAGACTTCTCTTTTGGGGGTTTTGAGCTGACTGAAGATTCCCCCCCCCCAAAGATTGCAGGGTATGTCTTCTGAATATGCAGATATGCATATTCTAGACATATTAGTATATTAAGCTCCAGGGCCACTGAGAGGATTATTAAGTGCTAGAACAAGACTAATATGGGCTCCCTCACCTCTGCGTCAGAGATAGTATTCTGCTGGTTCATACCGGTTTGCCCAAAGCGTGTACTGGAAATTGCGGGTGGCCCCACCCACCCGCCCTGGCTGTATGGTATCCCATTTAGGCATTTTTTTTTAGCCAAAGCGCATGCGCAGAAGGCTGAGCCCATGCCCGTGTGCTCACATTTGTGAACTGGTAGGGAAGGTAAGTGAATACCACCAGGTTCCAATCAGGTTGCAGCCACCATTTTAGCTGGCTTTGGTCCACGCCTCTCCAGCACCTGGTAGAGCATCCTTGGCTCCCATTGGAAGGAATGTTATTTTGGCTACATATCCCCAGCTATCTCTATCTCCCCCACCCCTTATGTTCTCACAGCTCCAACTGGCCTTGCTGTTGCAGCAGCCCTGAAGGATGCTCCCAAAATGGCTGCAGCTCAAAATGGCTTCAGGGCTGACATGATGTGAGAGGGCAAGATCAACCAGATTTTGTTGTCACAGTCCAGATTGATCACCTGTTCTGTCCTATTGCCACTCTACTGGTCTATTGCAATAGAAACAGAAATGTCTAAAAGAGTTGGAGTAGAATGAGAAATCAAGAGCTTTGTGGAACTGTCCTGTGGATTACAAGAGGTAGAACAATTCTGGAAATTTTGGGGATCTGAGTCATCCACATGGAAGCATCCAGGATTTTCTGCTGCCTTCCAGCATTACTGCTGCCTGCTGTCTTCCAAGCCTTACTCTACAGTTTTTATGTTTGTAATGCAGTTTATCCCAAAGGTGTTTTTTCAAAAGGCAAGTGGACTGATGTTTCGCTTCTAATCCAAGAACAGTTATTCAGTCAGAATTGAAGACGCTTCTTGGATGAGAAGTAAAACATCTTCAAGGAAAAACTAAGTCCACTTGCCTTCTGAAAAAGCCCCTGTGGAACAACCATGACTTGGATGACTGAGAATCTTCATAGGCATAATGCAGTTTAGAACTTTTCAATAGTTGTGCTAAGAGGATAATCCATGATCAACATTTTACTAATCTCAAATCTTCCCACGTAAATAATCTTTTGAATGATTCTATGATGGGTATGAAAGTATCCCAGGAATGTTTCTTAATTGTTGTTAATGTAGAAAGTTCTCTTTCTCTTCAACAATAAAGTATAAGTCCACAAGTATTGAAGATGGCACCAGTGCTTTAAAAACATCTTTTTAAATGTTCCTTTGGCTGATGATGCTGTCATAGCAACATTTTCAGCACAGCCATGTTGGCAAAGATGAGTCTGTCATTGCTAAAATCACACTTTTATTCTTTTTTTTCCCAAAATCATTGCACATGTCAAATGTTTACAAAGTTGAGAAACTGTTTCAGTCGTTATGGGCTTTTCTGTTCCAGAAAATGAACTGTAAGGTTGGGGTTGGAAGCTTCTAAGTCAGGGGTCTCCAACCTTTGCAACTTAAAGTCTGAAGGACTTCAGCTCCCAGAATTCTCCAGCCAGCAAAGCTGGCTGGAGAAGTCTGGGAGCTGAAGTCCTTCAGACTTTAAGTTGCAAAGGTTGGAGACCCTGTTCTAAGTCATTATAAGGAAGTTATTTATTTATTTATTTATTTATTTATTTATTTATTTATTTAAATTTATATCCCGCCCTTCTCCACGAAGGACCCAGGGCGGCGCACAGGAAAATTTAAAAACATACAAAATACAATAAATATAATTTTAAAAACTATTAAATAACCTATCCTGCGCTAAAACCAAATTTTAAAAACCCAATTTAAAACTACCTAAAAGTCCCCATGGGAGGTTAGGCTAGGCCGGCTTGTTGAAACAAATATGTCTTAAGACATTGGCGGAAGAGGCGGAGGTCGGTGATGGTACGTAATTCAGGGGGTAGGTCATTCCAAAGGGCTGGGCCCGCCACAGAGAAGGCTCTTCCCCTGGGTGTCGCCAGTCGGCATTGTCCGGCCGACGGCACCCTGAGAAGGCCCTCTCTGTGGGAGCGTATCGGTCTAAGGGATGTATGGGGCAGGAGGCGGTCTCGCATATAACTAGGCCCCGAGCCATGGAGCGCTTTAAAGATAGTTGTCAGAACCTTGAAGCGCACTCGAAAAACCACAGGAAGCCAATGCAGCTCGCGCAGGATCGGTGTTATGTGGGAGCATCTAGTGGCTCCCATAATCACCCGCGCGGCTGCGTTTTGGACTAGCTGTAGCTTTCGAGTGCACCTCAAGGGAAGCCCCATGTAGAGAGCATTACAGTAGTCGAGTCGGGACGTCACGAGAGCTTGAGTGACTGTGCGAAGGGCAGCCCGGTCCAGTAAGGGGCGCAATTGGCGCATCAGGCGTACCCGATGAAACGCCCCCCTGGCCACGGCCGCCACATGGTCCTCCATGGACAGCCGGGAATCCAGGAGGACACCCAAATTGCGCGCCCTCTCCACGGGGGCCAGTGTTTCGCCCCCAATGGCCAGAGTTGGTGTAATCTGGCTGAACCGGGGTGCCGGAAACCACAGCCACTCAGTCTTGGCAGGGTTGAGCCTGAGTTTGTTACCACCCATCCAGATCCGTACGGCCTCCAAACACCGGGACAGCACTTCGGCGGCATCGTTGGGGTGGTTTGGGGTGGATATGTACAGCTGGGTGTCATCAGCGTACAGATGGTACTCCACCCCAAAACCACGGATGATCTCACCCAGCGGCTTCATATATGTGTTGAAAAGGAGGGGCGAGAGGACCGACCCCTGAGGAACCCCACATAAGAGAGGCCTCGAGGTCGACCTCTGCCCTCCCGTCAACACATATTGCGACCGACCAGAGAGGTAGGATGAGAACCACCGCAAAACGGTGCCTCCCAACCCCAACCCCCCCAGTCGGTGCAATAGGATACCATGGTCGATGGTATCAAAAACGGCCGAGAGGTCTAATAGGACTAGGATAGAGGAATAACCTCTATCCCGCGCCCTCCAGAGATCATCAACCAACGCGACCAATGCCGTCTCGGTGCTGTGACCGGGTCGGAAGCCGGACTGGCGCGGGTCTAGATAATCAACTTCCTCCAGGTGTCGCGGAAACTGTTGGGCTACCACACTCTCGACAACCTTCACCAAAAAGTGAAGGTTGGAGACCGGACGATAGTTCTCTAATAAAGCTGGGTCCAGGGACGGCTTCTTGAGGAGGGGCCTCACTACCGCCTCTTTCAAGACGGCAGGCAAGGACCCCTCACTCAAAGATGCGTTGACAATGCCCTGGAGCCAGCCTCGTGTCGTCTCCCAGGATGCCAGTACAAGCCAGGAGGGACACGGGTCCAATAAACATGTGGTCGCCCTAAGTTTCCTTGACAACCTGTCCATATCCTCGGTGGTAACAAAGTCAAACTCCTCCCAAGAAGGAACCTCAAGACTAGTCTCGGACAGTCCCACAGGACCACTGTCGATGGAGGGTAGCTCATTCCGAATCCGAGTGATTTTCTCCTGCAGATAAATCCCAAATTCCTCTGCTCGCCCTTGCAGAGGGGCTTCCCGCGGCCTCTGATGAAGGAGGGAGCGGGTCACCCCAAACAGGGCGGCAGGGCGGTTATCTGCGGATGCAATAAGGGTGGCACAATACTCACGTTTGGCCACCCTTATCGCCACTAAGTAAGCCCTAATATGGGTTCTCACTAGTGTTCGGTCGGCTTCGGAGCGAGAGGATCTCCATCTGCTCTCTAGGCATCTCTTGTGGCGTTTCATCCCCCGAAGCTCCTCGGTAAACCAAGGAGCCTGGGTGATTCGCCGCCGCAAGAGAGGCCGCAAGGGCGCGACTCGGTCCAAGGCCCCCGCGGCCGCACTTAACCATGCGGCCACTAGGTCCTCAGTCGAGTCGCGGGGCAGGGTCACAGGAATTGGCCCAAGCTCCCTCTGGAACCTTTCCGGGTCCATTAGAAGCCTGGGGCGGAACCATATAGGAATATCCGGTTCCGCCTCCCCGCGGTGAGGTGTAGCGATTGGAAAGTCCAGCCGAAGGAGAGCGTGATCTGTCCATGACAAGGGAGTGATGGCTAGGTCCCCTATTCCCAGATCACAACTCCACTGTCCCGAGACAAAGAGGAAATCCAGTGTGTTTCCTCCCTCGTGAGTGGGGCCTAAAACTACCTGGGTCAGGTCCATGGCCGTCATGGAGGCCATGAACTCCCGAGCTGCTCCAGAGGCTTCGCCTGCCGACGGCAAGTTAAAGTCCCCCATGACTACCAGTCTGGGGGTCTCAACTGCCGCCTCGGCTATCACCTCTAGGAGCTCGGGCAGGGCTGTTGTTGCATAGCGAGGAGCCAGGTATACAACTAACACGCCCAACTGCCTCCCTAGGCCCCATCTCACGCAGAGAGATTCACACCCGGTTGTCTGAGGGACTGTGGTCTCCTTCGGTTCAAGACCCTCCTTTACGATAATCGCCACCCCCCCACCCCTCCCTAGGGCCCTTGGCTGATGGAAGGCACGGTAACCTGGTGGGCACATGTCCACGAGGGGCATACCCCCTTCGTGGCCCAACCAGGTTTCCGTTATACCCACCAGGTCCGGGTCCCCCTCTGACACAAAGTCACGAATGAGGGGGGCTTTTTGAACCACGGACCTGGTTCGTGTTTATCAACAATCACGGACCTGGTTCATATTTATCAACAATCTCTGGAGAAGTAGTAAATGATGTTGACCTGTTCTGGTATTCTTTGGCCAATAGAATGCTGTGGTAAGTAAAAATGCATTTTATAATCCCAAAATATCTGGAACAACCCCTGTTGGCATCGAGAAAATCACCATCAGTTAATTGCGAAAGGTAGCTTTACTTGGTACAGTTTATATCTTGTGACTTTAGTATTATTAAATAACAACATCTGTCCATCCCAGGTCCCTCGATAGGTGGATAAAAATGCCAAATCCAAGTTAAACATCTGGCCTGACTGTGCGACAAACCATATTAAGTGGTAGAGGCTCAATTTGTAATAAAGGAAACCACAAGACACAATGAACGAGTTAATTTGAATTATTTTAACTGCTGTATTCTTTATTTAAAAAAAAAACAAAAACCACAAATTCACTAAATGCAACCATATCTCTAATGTTTGGCCTTCAGTCTCTGATTAATGATGTTAACACTTACTTTTTCTTTCCGTGACAGGAGCAATGACTTCATCTGCATGTTTATGGTTTGGGGTGTTTTATTTTTTTTAACCAATGTTCCTTTTCTCTGTGGCTTTTGTTGAAATTTCCTCACTATCCAAACATAGAACATAAATGAAAGTGATTCCATTTTTTAAAAAGCCCAAGAAAAAAGGGGTTGCTAAGCACTTTCCTCTGTTATTTTAGTCCAGAGCTATGTTACACCACCCTTATCTTTCTGTATTGCTTCTACTTCTCCTAACTTGGCTAAGAGCTAAAGGATAAGTGCTCCATTATCTACCCAATAGTTTTCTTCACACATTACTGTGAACAAATGAGAACACAAGCTGGGTAGATGCACTCCTTATATGCATTTGCCCCAGCTATATATACTTACAACTTTCTACTCATCCTCTCTGCTTCAGAGATTATTGCATTGGGTCCCAATATTTGGGAGACATCCTACTTTCCTATTTTATCAAGGTCCACCATAATGAGGACTTGTTATTTATTTAGATTTTTATAATTCAAAGTGATGACTTTTATAGGGCTCAGATGGGCGGGGTGAATGTCGAGCAAGTGAGTCTTGGGTGGGCGGGGTGAGCAAGTGATGGGCGGGCAAGCGAGCAGAGACAGGGGGGGCATTTGGGGGCGTGGCCCGCCAGCCAGCGCTACCGGTTCTTTGACCTCAGGGAAATGGCCACCACATGTTCGCGCCAACCAGTTGAATACCACCTCTGTGTGTAGTATGATGGGGTTAAATGGAGTGACTGGCCCAAAGTCAGCCAGTTGGTTTGCATGGCTAAAGTGAGACAGTCTCATGGTTTCTAGGCCAGCATCTTCACCAATAGATCAAATTGGACTTACTCATTTCCAAATTAATATGTCTAGAAATTCCATTCATAAATGATTGCTCCAGACTGTCCTTACCAGACTGAGGGCTTTGACAAACCTACCAGTCAGAGGTGATATTCAGCTGATTCAAACCGGTTCAAGTGAACCGGTAGTGGAAATTTTGAGTAGTTTGGAGAACCGGCAAATACTACCTCTGGTTAGTCCCACCCTCCCATCCCCGTCGTTCCCTGTCCTATATTCCCTTGTTTTTTAGCTCAGCCCTTTGGTGCTGCAGAATGGATTGCCACACCTCAGTTGAGCTAAAAAACAGCTCAGCTCACCAGCGCTAACACCGAGGGTGGTCCTTGAATGGTGCGCGCATGCACGAAGCACTCTCTCATAGAACCGATAGGAAAAGATTTGGAATCCCACCACTGCTACCGGTAGTTAAGGACTGAGGATTACACAAAATCAGCAGGTTTGGGATACTCAGTTCAGAAAACTACAGAATAGATTACCTTTCAGTATAAGAACTATTGTTCCAACACCTGCCTTGACTGAAACCTTAAGAAAGCCAGAGTCAAATGATACCTGAGGTCTTTACTAATATTGAAATTGAAGAGCATTACTCATCCTGAAGCCCAAGACTCATGCATTATGAAAAACATACAGAAATAATGGCAAACTGGAACTTTCAGATGTTAAAGTATTATTATCATAGACATACGACAATTCATGTTAAAGGCCTTGAATGACATCATGGAGTCCAGCTGAGCTTCTGATCCATACGGCATGATTTAAGATGAAAACTGAGCACAGAAACATCCACAGAGGGATGGCAATGCCACACAATCCATCGTGCACTACTACATGTTCGACCTGAGCCCTCATAATTTAAGAGGAAATTATGAGCAGAACTTATCTCATGTTCTCATACAAATTTAATGCCATGAAGTAGTTTAATTGGTGTATTGAGCTATGGTTTCATATCTTGTTGAGGCTGAATTTTCAGGAAGCATTTTAAAACCTTTTTAAAAAGCAAAGACTGATTGGTTAAGATTTGATTCTGCATTCACTTTGTACATGCTCTTATATTTTATTATTTGAATGTTCATGCAACTAAGAACATCAGCAAATCACTTCATTTTTATTGTACTTTCACTGTTCACCCCCAAATGCAAGGAAAAATATTAGCAAAAAGTAATGTTTCTCTTTATTGTCTTGCACCTAGCAGATAGGCAGACTAAAAAAAGATGTGCTAGATTGTTACTTGATCTTGAATTTGCTAAGTAACTACAACTGCAGTGCCAAGAGAAAAATTGAAGTATTGGTAACATTAAGAAAACCCCAGGAATGGAAGCATTATCTGTATCAGGATGTCTGGATTTTTTTTTTTCAGGCTGAAAGATGTGTTATTTGAAAGAAACGTTAAAGATATTACCTCTTTTCTTCTGTATTCTATTGGTTCAGTGCCAGAGGGCTTATTTAAATTGTTGAAAGGACTTCTCATTGAAATAAGAAGAATGATGGCTGATCTGATACATTCTACTACAAAAATAACAGATTTTTCAGTGGGAGAACTCAGAGCTGAGTTTCCATTTCGTCTAATGCTTTCTAAAATGTTTTGAAAATCATCTGTTTGTATTTCAGAGCTGGCAGAGTAGTAACAAGGATTGCCACCTGTTTACTCTTACAGCGCTATGGTGCACAACAGAGGATCTAAGAAGTTGTTCTTAGTTCTCATTCTGTTCTATTGTCAGAACACTCAAACTGTTTTGATTCTTTTGTCTTCTCGCCACTTGAAACATTTTGCTGGAAGAGTTCAAAATAAAACATGCCTGCCATTTCATGAATCACTCTAGGCCAGGGGTCTCCAACCTTTGCAACTTTAAGTCTGAAGTCCCTGCTCTAGGCAATCAAGGATTGTATATAAACCTAGACAAACATAGATTGTCAATGCTTGAAATAAAAACATCTAGGATCAAGTTTGGAAGATTGTAATATTAAGAATATTAAATAAAGCTCACAACAGTAAACCTAGAAATGAAATTAGGTAGGTAGGTGGGTTGGTGGGTAGACAGGCAGACAGACAGACAGACAGACAGACAGACAGGCTGACAGATAGATAGAAGACAGATACTCCACCCTCTCTTTTTTTCTCTATCGGAAGCATCTTCTGCCTTTAATGGAACAATAGAGTGGTAATGTTGTATCTCCAAAGTGATAATCTTTTTATTTAGAGGAGTATACAAAACTCTCATTCCTATTTAACACTATGTTTTTGGTTTAATGATATTTAAAACTCCATTTTTACTGCGACCGTGACATCTCTTAATTCAGGATAGAGTTGGGCCAACTGGATGGAGCTGAGCACTTGCTAGCTGGATGCCCTTCCTGATGCCTACATGGAATTTGCAGCAGATTTTTTTTTCTTTGTACCCTGGGCGAGAAACATCTGCCATTACCTAGGATTGAACCCTCGACCTTCCAAGTGGGAGGCACACGTCTTCACCACTACTTGGTTTAATGATCTTTATATTGACTGAAGCCTACTTTCTAGAGAAAATAAGCGTAACTGTTCCCAAAGATAAGCCAACAAGGAGGCAGATGATTCGTATTTCCTGCCTACTCCTGAAGAAATCAAAATGCTTGTTTCTTTGCAGATCAGTCAATACAAATGAATGCATCATTACATTATCTTCATTATTCTTGTCTTCTGTTCAATTATTTCATTTGTCAATTCTGTTTTGGTGCTATATGTATTCCGTCTGGATCCTTTTCTATGGCGCTCTGTCTTTTCTTTAGAACTCTATTGTTATGACAATTATTCCAAAGTAATTGGATATCTTCTTGGCTACTGTGTTTGCTTTTAACTGCTGTTGACAATTTATATAAGTTGCATTATAGATTTTGGAGGATTGATATTTTGCACAGCTTCTGTTTCTTGCTTGTTAAAATGACCCTGGGAACCATTTGTTTGTTTCATAATTGCAAGATAATGAAAGGTGAAGTGTATTTTGAAGCAAATTAATTAATTTTGAACTTTCTCTTGAATTAACTAGTGAAAAATGGTCCATTTAAATCTTTGTTCAGAAGATGATAATAATACTATTTCAAATCCCATTTATAGAATAAATATAAGATTCTTGTGATGCTAAATTCAAAGGACAAATTATATGCCAAGCAAAAGGGTGATTGATGGCAATGCCTTTAATACTTCCTTGTATAGTTCTTCAAGAATTTCTTTTTAAGCATTATATAATTGCTTAGTTTTTTCCCCTCCTTTAAGATTTGATGTAAAGTTTTGGCCTCCAAAGAGAGTAATTATTGCTTTTTCTTTTTAATTCACTGCCCACCGTCATTTTTTTTGTGAGATAGCTGGCCATATAAATATGATGCATTAAATAAATAAATAAAATAATAAATAAATAAATAAATATTGATGGAAAATAGGAAGAAAAATTACAATGACTATGAATTATAAAAATCTTAAAACCTTTTGAAATTATGGCATCAAGAAGATATTGATTATATTTTGAAAAAGTTAAGTAGGGTTAGATTATGTTACATTTGTAAGTTTATAGGAAAATCCAGGATGACTGGCGAAGTCAAACAAAGCAGAAAGGACTTCAAGGCAAGATGAAATGGCAGCCATGTCAATGAGATGGAAGCTTTATATGTAAATCCCATTTACAGAATAAATATCTAAATAAATACATTTCAACATTGGCACTAATTACACAGAGTTGTAGAGGTCTTCTCTTTTCCCAGATGTGCCTGAGCTAAGATTGGGTAGCAATTTACCTGAAATGTTTTAATTTTTAATCCTGTGTCAAACAAGTGGTTGGACTTAATGGTTTAACACAGGGGTCCCCAACCTTTTTTGCACCAGGGACCGGTTTCATTTTAAAGAAAATTCTGCGGACTGGCTGGCCTAGAGGAAGAGGGGGGGAGGGGGAACAGGCGGCGCATGCGCATGCGGGGGCGGGGGGAGTTGGCTCACTTGGCCCTCTAGGGCAGTGGTGAGCAAATTTATTAGTCAATAGAGCCAAATATCAACAGTTCCACTACTGAAATTTCTTTTGAGACCCAAAAGGTGTGGCCTGTTTTGTGGGAGTGGCTCAGTTGTCATGTTTATTTAATAGTCTTTTAAATTATATTTATTGTATTTTGTATGTCTTTTAAATTTCCTGTGCGCCGCCCTGGGTCCTCTGTGGAGAAGGGCGGGATACAAATTTAAATAAATAAATAAAAAATAAATAAAATGTGACCCGGTGGGCGTGGCCAACTTGGAAAATGTGGTGAAACTCACTTAACAGTCTTGCTTAGCAACCAAAATTTTGGGCTCAATTGTGGTCATAAGTTTCTTTCTTTCTTTCTTTCTTTCTTTCTTTCTTTCTTTCTTTCTTTCTTTCTTTCTTTCTTTCTTCCTTCCTTCCATTTCTGGCTGGTCTTTGGTCTTCTGAAGATGGTAAAAATGGATTTATGGGCACTCGGTATATATAAAGGCAGCCCATGACTCTTTGGGATGCTGGTTTGAATCCAAGAAATGACTCAGAGGATGTGATTCCTTTGAAATGACCACTGGGAGAAAAATAGATCTTTAACCTGGTTAACCAAACAGGTAGCTTGAGGTGGAAGGAAATAGGAAAATAGATTTCTTCCTTTCCTTTCCTTTCTTTCCTTCCATTGCCTCCCTCCCTCTCCCTCCCTTCTTTCCTTCCCTCCCTCCTACCCTCCATCCCTCTTTCTCTTTCTTTCTTTCCTTCCTTTCCTTCCTTCTTTCACCCCTCCCTTCCTCCTCCCTCCCCCTTCTTTCCTTCACTCCCTCCCTCCCTCCCACCCTCCATTCATCTTTCTTTTTCTATTTTTCTTTCTTTCTCTGTTTCTCTCTCTCTCTCTCTCTCTCTCTCTCTCTCTCTCTCTCTCTCTCTCTCTCTCTCTCTGTATCTGTCTCTCTCTCCTCCCTCCACCCATCTCTGTCACTCTGTGTGTGTGTGTGTGTGTGTGTGTGTGTCTGTTTCCCTCTCTCTCTCTTTCCGTCTCTCTAAGTCTGCCTCTCTGTGTGTCTGCCATTCTCTCCCTCCCTCCCCCTAGGGAAGCAGCAGAGGGGTCGGCATGTCGGCTGCGGAGGTTATCCCGCAGCGAGCGAGCGGAGGACCCGAGCTGCGGCTAGTGCCGCCGAAGCCATCCTGGCGCCGCACGGGGCTGGGAGGTGGGCGTGCGGCGCCCGGATGGCTTTGGTGGCACGTAGCTTGGGTCCTTCGCCCGCCCGCTGCGGGATAACCTCCCCAGCCGACATGCCGGCCCCTCCAGGAAGCCCCGGAAAGTGCAGTGCGCCGCGGTGGCCATCAGAAGGAGCTGGTGGAGGCGCGCTCGGCCATCCTCTGCCCAGGGGGCTGCTTCCTCCTCCTCACCGGCCCTGCGGCCTGGTTCCTATGAAGCCAGGGACCGGCACCGGTCCAGGGACCGGGGGTTGGGGACCCCTGGTTTAACAAGTTCCTTCTACCAATGTCATCTATGATTTGATGATTCTTTATACATGTGGAAGGAAACATGATTTGTTTTGTAACAGTTGCTTCAATTCTTCTAATGTTATGTACCGTGGAACTGAATGTGATATTCATAAAAATGAGCTGAAAAAAAGGATGCTAGATATACTGATATTTTTTAAAAGACAGACCATGCCTAAAAAGGACCATCTAATTAAAGTCAAGAGGACTTTTTAAATAAAAACCTCTGTAAGTTATGAAATTTCATTTCATTTCCTTACATTTCTTTGTCAGGGTGCTTTTTCCCTGGTATTATTTGAATATCAAACAGCACTGAACCAAACAAAAATGCAGTTAGATGAAACCTACAGTCTTTGTCAAAATGCTGATTGTCTTTGAATTCTGACACTTGTAATTCCAATACAACTGAAGGCTGCTGATGAAGAAGATTGTTTAAAATATGGAACTGAATGAAGAGAAATCAGGAGTCAGAATTCTGCCACCAGCTCTCTGAGTGATACCATGGATGTCCCATCCCAGTGCTTGAAGGCTTAGGAGCCTACATGGGGCACAAGTGACAAGGCTGTTCCACCTTTGGTTCTTGGTGGGGTAGCATTGTCCCAGATGTGCCTGGTACACAATATAGAGGTCCTCTTACATTCATGGCTCCTGCTAGAAGAGCAGGTGGCAGCTGTGGCAAGGGCAGCGTTTGCACATCTTTGGGTTGTACGTCAGTTGTGTCCATTCCTGGACCAGAAGGCCCTGCTCAGTCATTTACGTCCTCATGACTTTTTGTCTGGATTACTGTAATGTGCTCTGCATGGAGCTGTTCTTGAAAAGCAATTGGAAGGTTCAACTGGTGCAAAATGAGGTCACTCTGCATGAGCAGCATTGGTTGCCTGTGTGATTGTCACCTTTAAGACCTTCGTGACTTGGAACTGGGTTACCTGAGGAACCATTTTTTTTTACTATATTGTAACTGTTTTTAATTGTTTTATGATTGTTCCTCATCCAGAGTCACTTGTTTAAGATGAGCGTCTATAGAAATTGAATGTAAATAAATGTATAGAGGATGAAGAGCCAAAACCAAGGAAATTACACTTGTGATGATGAGTGAACTAGTCACAATCCTACCAGGAAAAGGAAGTGACTCCTTGCATCCATGTGTTTAAAATTTGTCCAAGTATATTCCATGGCAGTCATAATGTGGATGAATTCTTTTTTTCCTACAATTACAAATGCTGCAACTTTTTCATTTTACTTGCTGATTACTAATCAGAGAATTATTAATCTGTCAATTCATGATACAAAAATGATAGGAAAACCTGCTGTCTGTCAGCTTTCCACAATCATGATGTTGGCCTTGACAGACAGTTCCTAAATAGGAACTGAAAGGACATAAAGACTCCAGGCCCTCAGTTGCGCACTGCTGTGTTAAAGCGTGAGGTGATACTGCAGTGTTTCGTTTCAACTCTTAGCTGTCTGAATGAAAGATATCCCAGATGGTCGTAGATGAAAAGATTTTGCTTGTTATTCTTTTTTAACTTGTACCTCAGGTGTGTGGTGCAATCCTATTTGTGTCCTCACCATCAGGAACTCCAGAAGGAAGCATGAATTTATGGAGGCAACTGTGCTGACACCATCCTGATATGTAGAGTTGAAACTAAGCAACAGTCTGTGCCCGAGCGTTTGGAATGGAAATGCCAACAGATGGTTCCATTGACTTGGTGCCAGACAGCAATCGTGTGACATAGAAATGGTGATGGGGTGCTGAAAGCAGTCATCAGTCTTACAGTAGGAGACTTGGCAGGGAGAGTCTTGATGAAACCGAAACCACACAGAAAAAGCAACATCCTCCTGATCGCACACCAAGAGCTTGCAGCTACTAGGATCCACTGTATCAGTTAATCATGTACAGATAGTTCTTGGCTTACAACAGTTCGCTTAGTGACTGTTGAGAGTTACAATGGCACTGAAACCATTGCAACATCTCCATGGTCAGGTGATCAAAATTGCAGCGCACACCAGAACAACTAGACACAAGGACAGTTTGCCCCCGAATGACATCACTCTGTTTAACAACTAATTCCCTCAACACTGTCAATAATTTAAAAAGATTGTGTTACTATTATTCTTATCTTCCTTCCTAGCAACCATCTCTCCCCACTTATGACTATAACCATGTTGCTTGTATCTTTCAATTAATATTGTTTTCATTTGTTTCCTAGTATGATTTGATAGCTTATTAGTAACCTTGACTATCACTAATAACACTTATCTTCTTATTCTTTTATTCCCCTTATGTACACTGAGAGCATATGCATCAAAGACAAATCTCTTATGTGCCCAAACACACTTGGCCTGCCTGCCTGCCTGCCTGCCTGCCTGCCTGCCTGCCTGCCTGCCTGCCTGCCTGCCTGCCTGCCTGCCTGCCTCTCTATCTATCTATCTATCTATCTATCTATCTATCTATCTATCTATCTATCTATCTATCTATCTATCTATCTATCTATCTATCTATCTATCTATCATTCAGACACCTGGCAACTGACTCATATTTATGATGGTTGCAGTGTCCTGGGATCATGTGATAACCTTTTGCAACCTTCTGACAAGCAAAGTTAACAGAGAAGCCAGATTCACTTAACCATGTTACTAACTTAACAACTGCAGGAATTCACTTAACAACAGTGGCAAGAAAAGTCGTGAAACAGGGCAA
The DNA here is from genome assembly GCA_039707465.1 of Rhabdophis nuchalis. NCBI lineage: Eukaryota > Metazoa > Chordata > Lepidosauria > Squamata > Natricidae > Rhabdophis > Rhabdophis nuchalis. The sequence continues at coordinate 200,847,010 of CM077645.1, forward strand.
AATTCACTTCAAACCACTGTTTCACTCAGCAACATCAATGTTAAATTCAGTTTGTGGTTGTAAGTCAAGGACTACCTGTATAAAATTCCATCATCCCTATAAGGAGCAGCTTCTACAAACTGACTGTTTTGTGAGCAAGAATATATCTGGAATGTACAGGAGAAAAGGAGGTGATTGGATGTTGTAAGAGGACCCAGTGGCTTGATTTAGTTAAGAACAGGGAGACGATGTGTCACTTTTTCTCTGTGTCTCGTCTATGGTTCTTAGAAGCATTAGAGGAAAAATGTTAATTGAACTGACCTATTACACCAGCGGTGTGAAACTCAAGGCACCCGTGGACTGGAATTAGCCAGTGAGGTGCCTAGATCTGACCTGCTGGATCCCCCTGAAAACAGCAAAGGACCAGCCCGCAGTGTCTCTGCCAGTGAAAATGGAGCTCGGGAGAGCCATGTGTGGCTTTCTCGAGCTCCATTTTCACTGGCAGAGGGTTGCAGGAAACTCTTACAGCCAAAAAGAGAGCTCAAGAGTCCATTTTCACTGGCAGAGTGCTTGGGACACCACAAAGCCCCCCCCCCCACACACACACCTTGAGGTGAAACACAACCCTGATATGGCCCTCAATGAAATTGAGTTTGAGATCCCTGTATTACGCTAAGCCACAATGTGATTGTTTTGGTTTGGGCTTGGTGGACTCATTCACTGGGAAATCACTGGGAAATAACACTGGGATTCAACAGGAACAACCTTCTTTGTGGTTCATTCAAAAGCCACATAAGAAGCTGCTTAAGCTTTTGGGGGTAAAGTAGCATCTTTGCTCTTAGAAGAAACTTCCATTCCAACCTTAGTGCTTTTCATGAATGAATAGTGCCTTTCCATTCACACATCTTGGATCTGACTCATTGATTGAAAAGTCGCACACTCCTTTCAGAGTTGCCATTTCTGAAACCTATCTACTTCAAACAGATAGGCACATACCTCCCTATACCTCATCTGGTGTGTAAAAAGCTATATTTATTTGTGAAGCACAGGTGAATGAAGCACATTCATAATGAAGCACGTTATGAGTTTAGATCAGTGGTAGTCAACCTGGTCCCTACCACCCACTAATGGGCGTTCCAGCTTTCATGGTGGGCAGTAGGGGTTTTGTCCGATACTGAAGCACTTTCCTTTTTTAAATTTAATTGACTTCCCTACTTTATAAATTACCATTACTGTGGAACTGGTGGGTGGTTAGAAAATTTTATTACTAACAGAGATACAAAATTGGGCGGTAGGTATAAAAAGGTTGACTACCGCTGGTTTAGATTCTTAGCAGTTATTCCTAGACTTAAATGGCAAATCCCTTAGTGAGATCAGGGATTCAAATTGCATTATCTATGTACATGGGGGCTCTTAGCCAACTCATTTGAAGCATATCAAAGAAAACAAATATTAGCATATATTGAAATAGATATCCATCCTTCCCCAGACATTAAGTGTTGTTAATGTCCTGCAAAGACCACTAATACGGTGGAAACACCAACAGATAAACTGCAAACTTTCCTTAGCTTTTTTTCCTGCATCGTACAGAAAATTGAGATAGGTAAAGCGTTCATAATGCTGTGAATGGTATATTAATTCAAAATCACTTTATGAAGGAACTCAGTCCCTTGCTACAGACAGAAGCAAAGTTACTTCTTTGTTTGGCTTTATTTGCTTCTGATACCTTACACCCTTCTTAGTAGCCAGGAGAGGTTACCACTCATGCAGGAACCCAAAGTGCATTGTACCATGGAGAATTGGGTCATCACAAATATCCTTACCTGTTCAAGGTATTTTGTTGAAGCAAAGCAAGAATTTCTGTACACAGACATTTAAATACAAGCCGGCAGTGTGCGGCAGCTGCCAAAAAAGCCAACACAGTTCTAGGCTGCATAAACAGAGGGATAGAATCAAGATCACGTGAAGTGTTAATACCATTTTATAATGCCTTGGTAAGGCCACACTTGGAATGCTGCATCAAGGTTTGGTCACCATGAGGTAAAAAAAGATGTTGAGACTCTAGAAAGAGTGCAGAGAAGAGCAACAATGATAATTAGGGGACTGGAGACTAAAACATATGAAGAGCGATGTTACCAGTGTTCCAATATCTCAGGGGCTGCCACAAAGAAGAGGAACTCAAGCTATTCTCCAAAGCACCCAAGGGTAGGACAAGAAGCAATGGGTGGAAACTAATCAAGGAGAGAAGCAACCTAGAACTAAGGAGAAATTTCCTGATAATTTAGAACAATTAATCAGTGGAACAATTACCTCCAGAAGTTGTAAATGCTCCAACACTGGAAGTTTTTAAGAAGATGTTGGATAACCATTTTTCTGAAGTGGTGTAGGGTTTCCTGCCTAGGCAGGAAGGTGGATTAGAAGACCTCCAAGGTCCCTTCCAGCTCTGTTATTCTGTTCTGTTCTCTTCAGACTTAGTAGAAAGAGGCCAATGTTGACATCCCCATAAATATTTTTTTGCTATGTCTTTGCTACTATCTCTAGAATATGCTGCTTGTTAGTGGTTGACTGTCTTCTGTTTTAGTAGTCACTTTCTTTCTTTCTTTCTTTTATTTCAATTTCACACCAATGCAGCAATACACATTTTTTATATTGTTAATCTTTTATTCTTTTCATAATGGAATGAGCATAAAAGGGTTACAGCCAAAGAATGGAATTTTAATCCACTGGGATAGATTCCCTCCCCCCTCCCCTTGTTTTCTAATGAAAGATGAAAACGTTAAAGAGAATTTGCATTTATGTACCCTGAGAGTATTTTTTTCTTGTTTTGTTTTACTTTTTAATACACCTTTGGGCTATATTAATTGTTCATATGCTCCGCAACTTAGATAAGCAGATTTGCATGAGGGAAAATAAAGAACCATTAACTTTGCATTCATTGTTGTTATTAAAGCTATTACCATCTTAGGCATCTCTCATACTGTGTGTGTGTGTGTGTGTGTGTGCATGTATGTGTGTATGTCTTCAAAACCAAAACTCATCACCAGCGCTACTCCTGGTACTTGTTCTTTCTCGGCTTTTAAACCTCAACACATCCATTACACTTCGAGCATATACATCTCGCAAATTAATGTTGATATTAGAGTCACTCGACATATTCTTTGTGAGCTTCTTTAGAGCTTCCCTCTGGCGAAGGGCAGCTTCTTTTATCTTCAGGGTGAAATAGCAGGCAGAAAAGCGATCATTGATGATGGCAATTGGTAAAGCTAGGACTAATATTCCAGACAGTATGCACATAAAGGCCACAACCTTGCCAACGGTTGTATCTGGTCTAATGTCTCCGTAGCCAACGGTTGTCATGGAGGTGGTAGCCCACCACCAAGCACAAGGCACACTTGTGAAGGTTGTGTCATGCATACCTTGCTCAACAAAGTATTCTATGGTGGAGAAGATGGAGATGCCCACAGAGAGGAAAAGGAGAAGCATGCCAACCTCTTCGTAGCACTGTGTAATGGTCATCCCAAGGGAACGCAAACCTAAAACATAAAACAATATTTCCATTAGTGAGATATCCTCTTACTGCTTTTCTTCTTGAGCAATGAACCAGGGTGGGAAGAAATGGCATTCATTCAATCAAATTATCTTTTCCATTAAGAAGTAAATGGAAGACTCCCTCTCTGATTTGGATTCTTCCAGATATATTGGGTTTTAACATTAGCCTTCTCCAACTTGGCTAGTGTTCTGACCTAGGCTTCCCCAAAAAGCACGAGGCAGAGCCCTGGTCCTGACAAAACCCCTTTTATTAAACAAATGTTAATTTCTCTCGTTCACATTCAGCAGGGCCTGGCAAGCAGTCTTTCAAAGGAATATTTATGACTACAGACCTTATCTGTCTTGGAAAGCTGCCATGTAAATGTTTTCCAAATGAGGTGCTGTGCAAGGAAAGACTGGGCACAGAGTCTCTGAGATTCACAGACAGATGTTCACACTCCTGAAATGAATCTAGTGACCGAACAAACAGATTGTTTCCTGCAATAGGCCACTCCCCTTTCACTCCTTTTTTTATTTCTTATGGGAGGGGCAATCACCTTCTACCTGTGACTTTACTCCCAAGTCTACCCTGATTTCTGAGTTGTTCTTTTCTTCTGGCAGCTTTGCACATGAGCACTGGGAACAGGCTCTAGCTGTTCTTCTATCTCACTGCTGCCTAGTACCGTAGGCAACTGATCACTGCCCTACAGCCTCGGCCCCGTCTCTGCCTCAGAGTCCTTGTCCGAGCCTTCTCCAGCCTCCAGGAACTGGCCTATAGTCCTCTCCAGCTTCCTCACTGTCTCACTCTGCTGCCAGCTGTGCTGGCTGCTGGCGGGCCACAACATCTAGGAATTCTGTGAATTGACACATCTACAGATGTCAACTTGGAGAAGTATAATATAAAATATCCAATTTATCACCCTATTAAAAGAAAGTTGTCTTGAAGTCAATGTCAGTCCTAAGCATCTCCAACTTGGGTGCCCTCTAGTAGTGTGGACTTCAATTCCCAGAAGTCTTAGCAACGGTGAGGCTGGCTGAAAAATTCTACCCATCAGATTTTGTAAGGAAACACTTGATGTATCTGAAACCCTTTTCGATATGTGACTCCATAACTACGCTAGGTCTAGAGTAGAGGCTCCATAAAAAGGGTTCATTGAAATTATTATCTTACAGTTGTTGGTGGCTCATTAAGTGGATCATAAAGATTCATGAGCCTGATAATGTTATAAAAAGAGAGAGCTTTGTCCCTGACTCTTAGATGAAAGATTTAACATCTCAGGAAAACCACATGAGTTTTTTGCAACTTTTAAAATCATACCTCTCCACTTCTAACCTTAAATATATATCACGCTTTTTTAAAAACTACACAACTGCAATAAGAAAAAAATGGGAAAAGTCAATGCCTAGCAACAAAGAAATCTATCATTCTTTTATTCAACCAATACAAATACACATCACCCTCAAATTCCTAACATAAAACAATTCTATTGCTGGTTTTTGCATTATTGTTTTCACTCGCGAGAGTAAGCCCATAACCACCAAGGTGTCTCAGATTATCAAATGACCTGCATAAGGCCAAGGCACTGTTTTCCTTGACATTACTAAACTCAATTCCTACCATTCTGCTTTCATAGTTGAAGCACAAAACAGATTCGGCTTTTATTATGCGTAGGCGACAAAGAGTGCTCAAGGGGAAACAATTTCTTCCTATACAAGTACTTTTGCATAATCTAAATTTTTATATGCCTTTTAATAATGGCATCACACCGCTGGCTCATATTTACAGAAGCTTTACTGGTTTGGAATTTATCCAAAAGTTGATAAGAGCTCCTGCTTCACCAATAATCTTCCCATTTTTCCTTTTGCTTTTTAAATCTTCTCAGAAAGAGTGTGATCCTATGCTTGAAAGGAGAAGAAGAAATATGAATCTTCCTAACATTCTCATTGATTCATACCTGTGTTCTCATGAGAATAAATTTTCATCCAGACATGGTCATTTGATAACCAAGTAAGAATAATCCTCCTTGGAATGATGGGGGACTTCCTGTTGCGAAGCATGGCAAGTAAACATTATCTTTTACAGCAGGGTTGTATTATGCAGTGGGACTGGTAGGGGATGCAAGTTTCCGGCTACTGAAATTCTCTCTGGATCAAGGAATGATCTTTGAGATAGCCCATGTGACCCCCATACAGCCATTCGTTGTGAGTATTCTGTGGGAATTGTTGCTATGAAATTGACTTATGAGTTCAGCAGTTGGGAGTTGAGGGAGGAACCGTCTTTACACACAGTCATGAGGTAGCCTTTTTAAAGGACATAAATGTTGATTGAGTCTGATCTTTTAATACTTTTGAATTTGGGTTTTTTGGGGGGATGGAATATTAAGATTCTTCGGAACAACAAATATTACTGCAATTACTGGGTGAGTCGCCATCTCCTTAGAGAAAGAATCTTTAATACAAGTTCAAAAATTGAGGATAAATAGAATTTCTTTTGGATCAAACAACCAAAGAGTACTTAGAATATTGATTTTCGAAAGTTAATAATGGATTAAGGGTCTAGATGGAGTTGGAACTATAATCTTAAATTAATTGAATCCTTCTCATGGGAAGTTACAATCGTTGGGTTTTCTGAAGTGAAAACCAGATATAATGGAACTTCAAAGAGTGGACACAAGAGAGAGTGAGAGGTTAATACAGATTACAATTTTTTAAAAAATTGAGCAAAATATCCTATCAATGACACTTGGGATCAGAGGTGGTATTCAGCAGATTTTCTCCAGTTCAGGTGAACCGGTAGCGGCAGATGCAAGAGGCTCCACCCACCCACCCCAATGTAATGCACGAGCACCTGCACAATTTCGTTTTTGCATGCACCGAACTGGCAGTAATGCCGGGAACAACCCACCCCTGGTGCAGACGCAGCACATTTAAGTACACGCAGAAGCACGTGCTCGCATTTGCGAACTGGTAGGGAAGGTAAGTGAATCCCATTGATGCTTGGAATCGATATTTATGAAAAATGGTCTTTGAAATTTTCTGCCAGTATAGAGAGGTGGAATGGTAAGAAAGCAAATGGTAAGATGTTTTATTGCCTAAAGAAGATATGCAATTGCTAAACCAGAAAAGAGATATGATTATTTTTTTTATTGTATATAAAAGAGGCCAGTTAAAGTCCTGAAGGATTTTTTGAGAAGTGACACACACCCCACACATCCCAAAAATATTTTTTTAAGGAATAAATGATAAGGATTTTGGATTTCGTTTTCTAGTTAACAGAAGAAAAATGGTCTGAAGAGAAGGTCGCCCTGGGTCCCTCGTGGAGATGGGCGGGATATAAATCGAAATAATAATAATAATAATAATAATAATAATAATAATAATATATGTTGTAAGTTAAACAATGATGATAAATTAAATTGTTTTTGTTGTGAGAGTCAACAATGCTAGTAACCAGATAAGGTACCAACTGATTGGCTCATATTTCCCTAGTGCCCACCATCTTTTCCTATCTCCTGACTAACAGTATCTACTTTTTGGTGTACTTTAATTGTATTTGCCAATGAAATTGTATTTGTCAAGGGTGTCATGATTTTCTGACAAACCCTTTAAAAGCCATTTCTTTAGCACAAATCCTTGCACTTGTTTTGGAAATTTTAATTCCAAATTCTATTTCCCCCCCTAATTTGCTTACTTAATTTGATAAATTGCTGCAGGCAGGTTGACTAATAAAACTCCTGCTAAGGATTTTGAGGGGTTTTTTTTTGGACAAAAGGTTTACTTCAGACTCATTAGCATTCATTATATTAGAAGCGGGAAAAACAATCATAATGCCACTATTGTGAAAAGTATTTGGGAAGGGATCAGAGAGCAAAGGCAGGAATCGCTTTTGCCAGTGAGAAGGAACAGGTGGCCAATTAGAGGGGAAGATTTCTGCTTTTCATTCTGAAGGACTCATGTCATTATATTACGTTTGTCAATTCCCTTTCACTATTGGTAATCCAAGGCCTTGGATAGAAGAGATGTAGCTTCTGGTGCTACCGGTACTTTACCTTTCTTAAGACAAACTGTTACATTCTGAGGAAGGGGGGAAATGGAGCTGATTGGAATAATGGCAAACCATTGAGTCTTTGGCAAGTGTTGCCCAAATTAAATGACTGCGACAAGCTTAGCTTGTTGCCAGAAAATCTTCCAAATTTTAGATTGTTCAAACCTGTTTGTGGTTGAGCTGCAGAATGCTTGTCACTCTTAATCTTTACCGACCATATCAGGGGGGGTTTCTGGATTCTTTTACTGCCGGTTTGCACAGGGATATGTGGGCATTCTTAGTGATCTCCCATTACTTGTGCTTGATGCAGACTACATGCGCATATGCAGTAGTGAAAACATGCGCATGCGCAGAAGCAAAAAACAAGATGGCAGCGCCTATGGCGCCGCCGATAAAGCTGGTTCGAGGATGTGGGCGGCTGAGTTACTACCTACTTGGCCAAACCAGTCCGAATCAATAGGAACCCACCTCTGAACTATATCCCAGCTAAAGGTAAAGGTTCCCTCACGCATATGTGTTAGTCATTCCCGACTCTAAGGGGCTATGCTCATCTCTGTTTCAAAGCCGAAGAGCCAGCGCTGTCCAAAAAGACATCTCTGTGATCATGTGGACGGCATGACTAAATGCTGAAGGCACACAGAACACAGTTACCTTCCCACCAAAGTGGTTCCTATTTTTCTACTTGCATTTTTACATGCTTTCGAACTGCTAGGTTGGCAGAAGCTGGAACAAGTAACGGGAACTCACTATGTTTCACGGCACTAGGGATTCGAACCACCGAACTGCTGACCTTTCTGATCGACAAGCTCAGCATCTTAGCCATTGAGCCACCATGTCCCACGTATCCAGGCTAGTTAAGAGTTATTCCGTATATCAATAAAGGAGAATATTGGTAGCTCAGGACAGAAATAAGGTGTACTTGTTTTCTTGCAGTTGTTTCATTACCCAAACTAGATAATATCATCAGTGCTTGTGTTAATGTTGATGATGTTACTTAGCTTGCGTAATGAAATGTTTGCAAGAAAACAACCAAGCTTAGAGAATAACAAGGATCCTTCACTTATCCCTTGTCTTGGGAATAAATTCAAAGAATAAATAGGCATGCCAGCTGAGATTTACACCCACCATAATCTGAAGGGTTGATTTTGTTGCTTGGGATGGAAACCTATTTCCACTAAAAATAGGTGACTTAAACCTTTGAAGGAACCTCCAATTCAACTTGGCCTGACCCTACCTCCCCACCTTAAAACCCCCACCATACAACTAGTTTATAAAGTGCAGCCTTGGAGCATTTTAGGTAAAGCCATTAGAAGTTGGGGAAAGAAATAAAACAATGCTTGCATTGGCTATCCCGATCTTAGTCAAAACTAAGATTCTCACTCATCCAAGTCACGGTTGCCCCAAAGGTGCTTAAGAACTGAAGAAGTTTCTTGTATGAGAAGCAAAATGTTTTAAAGAAAAAGCAAAGTCCAATTGCCATTTGGAAAAGCACCTTTAGGGTTGGTGCATCGGAATAGTACAAGTACAAGCAACTTTTGGGAATCTTACCTGTTCTGCCCCATAGACAGACAGACAGACAGACACAAGCTTGGCTGCTTGCCACTATCTCCTTGGCTGCGAGCCCGGACTCATGTAACAAATACAGACAGAGAATTGCAGACTCGAACGACCAAATTCCAATAGGAATTGTCACTGTTGTTTCCTGCAAATGACCCCTCCCCAAAGCCTTCCCTATAAGCTCTCTTGGGAAGGGCCACTCATCAACCAGACGGTGCTCATCAGGGCTTGCGAGTTTGCCTCTTACGTAACTGTTGCCTCCTTTTCTCAGCCCTGTGTAATCTAGCATCAGGGACAAACTGCCCCTGATCCTCCCCACTGCTCCATGACTCAGGCGCCTCCTGGTGGCCAACCAGGCTCTCTGCTTCCTCAAGGTCTCCCTCCTTTTCCAGGGCAGACTCATAGGACTCTTCACTAGAAGGGTCCATCACTAGCTCATCCGGAACCGACTGGGCCACAACACTTACCTATTTCATAATTCAGTTTTTTAATTCATCCCCTGTTCCTTGAAGTCCCCCAAGAAGAATGAGAGGCTCCCAACACCACATAGATTTACCTGTTGAATGCCTGCCCAACTTCAACATGCGCAGACCCCTCAGCAACCTCAGCACTTGCACAATCCGTCCCATGTTTTCCAGCTCCTGGGAACTGTGTTCGCCACGCAAACTCTCCACCAACAATGTGATGTAGAAGGGCAAAATGGCCAGAAGGTCTATGATATTTGCTACGTTCTTTAAAAAGCAGCACCGATTCCTCGCACAGAGAAAGCGTAACAAAAATTCTCCTGTGAACCAAGCAATGCACACATACTCCAGGACGTCAAGGAGCTGGGCTGGCATCCAGGTCAATTCCACTGAAATCAGAGCCATGTTGGCAATCGAAATGATGACAAAAACCATGGAGATTGTGCCAAAAGTCCTGGCAGCAACAGAAGAAGTAGGTTTTTCTAAGACTTCCCATAGCTTTTGTCTGGTGGTAGAACACACACTTCCAGAGAAATCTTCTTCCTCAACTTGGGTCTCCAATTCCTCAGAATCTTTCTTGATATCCAATGTTTCGCTCAGTTCTTTCCTTCTGAAGTACCTGTGTAGGGCAGTCAGCTATTAGTGTTACACCTTGGAAGTCAATACATAAAATCAGTAGAAAACATTTTGAGATATCTGTTTCTGAACTCCCCTGGCAGGCAATGTTACTAGAGCAGGGGTGTCAAACTCCAGGCCCGGGGATCGGACCCAGCCCACGAGGTTGGGCCCATGGAGCTGCCCTGGAAACAGCAAAGAACCAGCCAACAGTGCCTCTTCCAGCAAAAATGGAGCTTGGGAGGGCCATGGGTGGCTCTCCTGAGCTCTGTTTTTGCTGGCAGAGGGTTGCAGGAGGCCATTGCAGAAGAAAACAGAGCTTGGAAGCCCGTTTTCATTGGCAGAGCACTCGGGCCACCACAGGCACCCCCGACAAAAGTGATGTCAAGCTGGCTACGCCCACCCTAGCCACGCCCACCCTGGCCCCACGAAGTCAAACATAACCTTGATGCAGCCCTCAATGAAATCGAGGTTGACATCCCTGTACTAGAGTCTGTTAATAGTGAGAGACAGTAGGGCCAAGATTACCTTTGGAAATGAATCCGGGATTAATTTTCTCAAAGGATCCCTTCTCTCATTATAAGCTGAGCCGGACAACAAAAAGAGGCACAGAATGCTTAGAGATCTTAAAGAAAAAACCAGTAACTTCTAAAATGTGTTTTGGAGAAAGAACAGGAAGAAAATGCCCAAGCAACAGCATGCTCAACTTGAATAACAAGTGGGGCATTAATATTATATATTTCGAAGTTGAATTGCAAAATAGAATTGTAACCCAAGGTATCCTCATGCAGATAGGCCGCATTTGAGAGTCATCATAAATGTAATTACGCCTTGATAAGGGAAGAATTCAATTTAGTTCTTTAAGTAATTCACCATAAACTCACTTATCGCAATAAACACAGACACCATACGCTTAATCACAGGGGTTGCTCCACAATACCACTGAAAATGATGTGAGGAAATTGCTACACACAATTGAGAAAGAAAATGTGGGGAACATTTTTTTAACCCATATTATATATGCAATTTCAGATCTAATTTTACCCCGTCAAGCTGCTCTAGTACAGGATCATTCTGATAAGGATTAATGTGGAATAATTTCAGGGAGAAATAAAAATTGAGTTGCCATAAAACTAACACCGTTCCATTGTGTGACTTGAGTTGGAATAAAGGCTGATCATTCATCAAGGCAATATCCCTGCCAAACATCCAAATTTGTTTTAGAACATCTACATGCAACTTATCATGTCAGAGGACATTCCCTGAATTTAAATAACATTTTTGTGATTTTATTTGGGTTCCTTTGGGTTTATATGTTCCCTTTTTTTTTTTTTTTTTGCAAATATCAACATTGATTTGGTTTTAAGTTGGTATTTTCCAATAGCTGTTTACTGTATTAATGGGTTTGGTTTTATTTTCCCCTATATATTATTATAGGGAGCCACGTGAAGGTTCTGCTTAAAGAAACAGTGATCATTTCAAATGAACAATTGAAACAGTTAGAGAATAAAATTCACATATGGAGTAAGAATTAGCTTTGATAGTTTCGATAGATGGTATCTAGTCTACCAAATTCCAAGTTCAACATCAGCATAATTTAACTTAGTGGTGAGCATCATTTTTTCCCATCAAGATCTCGTTCTAGGAGGAAACTGGTGGAACCATATTTCATGCCAGTAGTATACTGAGGCAAAGGGATAGATTGCTCTTACCAAATATTTGAATTGCTTACTCACAAAGGATTTCTGAAATAAGGATGAAGATTACTCACCCTTGATTAATCTCATAGTCTAAAACAGGGGTCCCCAACCCCTGGCCCATGGACCGGTGCCGGTCCGTGGCTTGATAGGAACTGGGCCGCACAGCCGGAGGGGAGTAGGAGGGGGCAGCCCCATGGGCAGAGCGCGTGCCGGATGCGGGAGAGCGCAGGCACGGCCGTTCGTGCCGTTGGAGGTCCTAGAGGGCGGAGTGAGTTGACTCCCCCCCGCATACACATGCGCCACTTGTTCCCCCCCGCTCCTCATCTACGCCAGCCAGTCAGCAGAATTTTTTAAAAAATGAAACCGGTTCCTGGTGCAAAAAAGGTTGGGGACCCCTGGTCTAAAATACCAACAGGTTTTTTAAATCTTTATTTGTATAGAACAGGGATGTCAAACTCAATTTTATTGAGGGCCGCATCAGGGTTGTGTTTGACCTCAGAGGGCTGGGGTTTGAGTTTGAGTTTGAGTTTTATTGGACTTATATGCTGCCCTTCTCCTAAGGACTCAGGGCAACGTACAACACAAAAAAACACACATTACAATTTTTTTTTAAAGATTACATAAAAAAATCCAATAACCCAATTAACAATTAAATTTATATTTAAAATTCCATTAACATTAACAATTAAAATTAATAATGTATTTTATTCAGGCCAGGTCGGCTTGCTGAAAAAGTCAACTTTTTAGGACGCACCAGAAGGACCAGAGGTCGGGAATTATGCGAAGCTCCGGGGCAGCTCATTCCAAAGGGAAGGCGCTCCCACAGAGAAGGCTCTCCCCCTGGGGGTCACCAGCTGACACTGCTTGGCACCCTGAGGAGGTCAACTCTGTGGGATCCTACTGGACGGTGGGAGGCTACCGGTGGCAGTAGGTGGTCTCGCAAGTACCCTGGGCCAAAGCCATGGAGTGCTTTAAAGATCATAATTAACACCTTGAATCACACCGGAAGACAACCAGCAACCAGTGCAGGCTGCCTAAAAGGGGTGTAACATCCCTTTTAGGCAGCCTGCACGGTGTAACAAGGGGTGTAGGTACCCCCATGACAACCCACATGACCGCATTCTGAACCAGCTGGAGCCTCTGGGTGCTCTTCAAGGGCAGACCCATGTAGAGAGTGTTACAGTAGTCCAGGCGAGAAAGGATGAGGGTGTGAGTGACTGTGCGTACGGCATCCCAGTCCAGAAAGGGGCAGCTGGCGTACAACGCGAACCTGGTAAATGGCCCCCCCTGGTCATGGTAGTGAGGTGTTCTTCTAAACTAAGCCGCATATCCAGAGAACTCCCAGATGGCAGGCCCTCTCTGAGGGGGATAAAGTTTCACCCCCTAGCATCAAAGATGGTACGTGATACACAAATCGGGATGACAGGGACCACAGCCACTCAGTCTTGGAGGGATTGAGGTGGAGCCTATTCGTCCCCATCCAGATCCGCACAGCCTCCAGGCACCAGAACATCAGGTTGAGGGCATTGTTGGGGTGGGCATGGCCAGCTCAAGATGTTGGGGTGGGCATGGCCACTCAACGTCACTCATGTTGGGGGTGCCTGTGGCGGCCTGAGCCAGCAAAAACAGGCTCCTGAGCTCTGTTTTTGGCTGCGATGGCCTCCTGCAACCCTCTGCCAGAAAAAATGGAGCTCAGGAGCTCACCTGCGTCCCCCTGAGCTCTGTTTTTGCTGGCACAGGCACCGTGAACCGGTCCTTTGCTGTTTCCAGGGCAACCCCATGATGATGATGATGATGATGATGATAATAATAATAATAATAATAATAATAATAATAATAATAATAATAATAATAATAATAATAATAATAATCTTCAATTTATAGACCGCGTCCTCTCCCCAAAGGGACTCGGAGCGGGAAATTAAAAATACAGACATAAAAAAGCCAGATTTAATTACCCCATGGGCCCTGAGTTTGATAACCCTGGTATATAGTTCTTAAATCTGTTTTTAAAGACAGAGAACATGATGCTCAAGAGAGGAATTGTGTGTAAAAGACATTTCCCACTGTTTTCAAATCACAGCAAGTCATTTCTGGGCTCCTTCCAATCTTTCTAGTTTGAGAAAACTTTACCCTATTTTTCAGACAATAAGACACACTAAGATTTTGAAGAGGTAATTTTTAAAAAAATTGTTTTTGCCCTGCTTGGCTCCCAGGAGCACTCTGCAGGCTTCCCAAATCCTCTGCACACCACATTTTTTGTGAAAAAGGGGCATGCAGAGAGTTTGAGAGGCCTGAAAAGTGCTCCTAGGGGCCATGGAGGGCAAAAATGTGATCCGTGGGGATTTGGGAGGCAAAACCAGGGCATGAAAAGGGTGTGGGAGGCATGTAGAGTGCTCCTAGGGGCTGGGGAGGGCACAAAATGAGCAAAAAATGGGACATGTAGAGAGTTTGGAAGGCCTGCAGAGTGCTCCCGGGGGCTTGGGATGGCAAAAACTGCAAAAACAGACCCGTTTTTGCCCTCCCCAGCCCCAACGAGCACTTTGCAGGCCTCCCAATCCCTCTGTGTATTTATTTTTGCTAAAAACTGGATGCTCAGGGTGGGGTTTCGGGTGGCCAAAAATGTTCTATTCAGTGTATAAGATGCACCCAGATTTTCTCCCTCTTTTTGCGGTAGAAAGGTGCGTCTTATACTCTGAAAAATACGGTATTTTTCAAAACTCGCTAGTGACTTATAAAAAACCTGAATCATAATTTTAATTATGTCAGAAGCGCAAGTAAGGCTTGTCAGAATGAATTGTATAATATTGCGTGTGGGAATCAGCCTTGAATCTGGTGGTTGCTTGGACTAGTCATGCAGTTTTCCTGGCAACAATTTCAGTAGTGGTTTGCCATTGCTTTCTTCCTAAGTCTAAGAGAGAGAGAGAGAGAGAGAGCAACTGGCTCATCTCAGAAGACTGTAACTCATGGTTTCCTGGCTTCTACACCAGTGCGTATAAGCTGCTAACTAGCCCATATTGTCTCTCTATAAACCAGGGGTAGTCAACATTTTTATACCTACCGCCCACTTTTGTATCTCTGTTAGTAGTAAAATTTTCTAACCGCCCACCAGTTCCACAGTAATGGTAATTTATAAAGTAGGGAAGTCAATTAAATTAAAAAAGGAAAGTGCTTCAGTATCGGACAAAGCCCCTACCGCCTACCATGAAAGCTGGAACGCCCGCTAGTGGGAGGTAGGACCAGGTTGACTACCACTGCTATAAACCTTAAAATCAAGGGTGGGCTGCTGGGGGATTCACAGGGGTTCGGGAGAACCTCCAGCTAAGATTCTGTGCAGTTTGAGGACCCCCCCAATCTCACTTCTGGCTGGCCCCTCCTGCCCTGGCCCACCCCACGGAGGAAATTTTGGATGTGACTAAGTGCAGGGTGTGTGCAAAGGCTCAGGGAGGATGAAAAACGGGCCTACCGGAAGTTCGAGAAGGCCAGAAACAGGCCTGTTTCCGGCCTCAAGAGGCTCCATTTTCACCCTCCCGGAGGCTCAAAGACAACCTCTGGAGCCTGGGTAGAGCAAAAAATGCTTCCCTCCCCCACTGGAGGGGGCCGTCAAGGCCATGCCCACCATGGCCACACCCACCCAACAAACAGGCAGATAACCCCTTGCTAAAATTTTTGAAGCCCACCCCTGCTTAAAATTCAAGCACTAAAATGCAATGTTGGTGAATAACTTTCTAACAGGAGCTAGGCACTTTCAATTCAAGCTGATGACCCATGGGCCAGATTGATGTATCAGAGATTCTCTACCCTTGTTTTACTACATAGCATATGACAAAATATATACGCTCTTTCGTAATAGACCAGCTTTCCCTGTTCCCAACATGCCCTGTGGAATTGGGTGGGCCACCACTTTCCCTCTTGAAAGTTAATAACGGTAGAAAAGGCTAGAATTAGTTCTGAGAAAAATCTAATTTTATTTCACATTTTGCTTAACAGGTTCATCTACCACAACACTTAAAAAACATCTGGATTTATTACAGAAAGATTAAATCCGTCAGATAGGGCTCTAGGTTTAATTAACATTCTTCTGAAGGGTTGAACTTACCCGGTCTGCTCCCCCATATTTTATACTTATTGCTTCTCTTTTCCATTACCACTAACTCATTACAGATGTAATATGCCTGTTGCTATATTGTCTAGGGAGGAGGAGGTTGTGCTGAACCAACCACTCGTGTATGTTTCTCTAATTTGTATTAACTTTGCCTTCGCATCTTCCTACAACCGAATTAACTAAGCCACTCGGATGGATTTCTGCCCCCTTTCCCCCAATTGCTCACCTGTCCCTGCAGCAGGAATCAATCATGAGCTCATCCAGCCCCCAATATTGGATCTCCTGCAGGAAGGAGAGCGCACACAGCTGATCCATTACGTGTAGCCTGCCCGTTTGGTAATAGTTATGGACGTAACTGAACGCTTGAGAGTTCCGATCAAAAAAATATTCATTCTCCACCAAGTTGGCATCATCACAAAGGTCCAAAAGGCTGGAGGCAACATCCCGGGCAGCTGAAACCATTACTGCTAGCTTGCCCAGTCGAGTATCTGGATAGCAACAAAGCTTCTTCTGGGACAGCACAAAGCGGGCGCCTCCAACGTTGACAGTCATGCAGTCCACGGATGGCGCTACGTGCTGTAGTAAGGATCCCGGCGCTTCCTCGCTACAGAAGACACTGGATTCCAAAGAATCAAAGGATGTGCTCTCACCTAATTCCTCTCCAGAGGCCCCAGAAGAAAGGGACAAGCAGCAAGGAGGTGACTTCATCCTTCAGATCCAGCAGCAGTTTTTTGGTTTCCTACAGAAAAGTGTTAAGTTAATGATGAAAGCTGATTCCGGAGTTAAAGGAAGAAAATCAAAATATTCTCAGAACACCCCAAGGATCAAGGCTATCACCATTATTTTCATTCGTTGTTATGGAATCTGGCACTAACGTCAACCTATGAGACCTTCAAGGTTTGCTTTGTTTTTAGAATGGTTATGAAAATTAATCATACAAAGAAATAAAAGATCTTTCCCTATTTAGTGTTGAAAATGAACACATCTACCAAATAAACTAAACGATGGATCTATACAACCTCCATGTCTTTGTTCCTCTCACAGAAGCAGCTTGTGATAATCTTAAATCTAAGTATGTGTGTGTGTGTGTGTGTGTGTGTAATATGGAAAAGCATAATAATTTTGAAACAAAAACATTCAGACTGAGCCTACATTTTGTGGATGCAGAATGTTGGTGAGTATATAGATGTTTGAAACCAGTCGCGGAGCTAAGAACAACCAGATATAAAAGTATTTATATGAACCTTTTCAATAGGACTGGAAAAAAGCTGTGGTTTAAACCACAGATTTATCTATTTTTTTATACATCTTTTTTATTTTCATTGTTGTCAAAAAGGTCATTTGTGGTTTTAAACCCCAGATTTTTCACATTTTCAGCAATCTCCCTCATCCTTTCCCAATTTCCAGTTTGGTTGAAAAGGTCATCAATAAAAGCATTCTGCATCTGGAGGGTACCAGGCAATGCTTTTCTAAATCTTATAGGAAGCCTATATAGTTAGACCTCATGTAGATATTCAACTCAATGGAGTCTTGGATTCAACTTCACCTCCAACTCTGGAATCCCAAAGGTGCTTTTTCCAAAAGGCAGCTGGACTTTCTTTCTTTTTTTAAAAAAATATTTCGTTTATCGTCCAAGAAACTTCTTCAGTTTTTTTCAGCTTCTTGGATGAGAACAAAACATTTTTCAAGAAAAAAAGAGAAAAAGTCCAGTTCCCTTTTGGATAAAACATTTTTAGGACAACCATGACCTAAATGATTGAAAATTTCAATCAACATCCAACTCTGGAAGTTCTGTAGGACCAGTGATTAATTCTCAGCCACCCCCCACCATAACCAACCGTTGTTATGAAAAAAGGAAGTATACTATATGTCATCTTGAGATCCTGATAGTAATTTAGGATAATGTCAAGTGCCTAGCTGCAGCATGTGATCAAGGAGGCTTGATTGACAGAGAGTCTCATAATTAATGTCCCCCCCCCCAAAAAAGGCTGGTATTACAGACTCTGGGAATTTAGACAGGTGTAATTTAATTGTCATTTATTAGTAAATACATTAAGGCACAATCTGTGAGTTCCTTGATCCTTTTTCTCGTAGACTTCCTAATGAATGGAGTGGTGTCTCACTTAAGAGATATGGTTGAAATGCCCATCTGGTTCTCATCTACCATGGTTTGAATACCTCCTTTTTCTTTCCTGACTTCAAGAATGTCCTAAATCTAACACATAAAATATGAATGTAATGCGTAAGAGAGAGAAAGCAATGCCAATGAATCACTAGTCACTTCATCGTCAATTGTAATCATGTAGCTTTGATATGTTTTCAATGGATCTTTTGTTGACAGATGCTGAAATCTCCAAATGCTTCTTTTTAAATAACCTCACTTTTTATACCTCTGGAAGTACTTCCTTTCATCTAAATTGTTCTCTTTTATATATGCAATCAGGTTTTTACTCAGATTTCCCTGGCAAATGACCAGCCATTCAATCATCACCTGTCTTCCATATTCCATAATGTTTGTGCACTGCAAACATTTATAAAAAAAACTGATACAGATTAACAGAGTTGGAAGGGACCTTGTACATCATCTAGTCCAGGGATGGCGAACCTTTTTTTGCCTCTGGTGCCAAAAGCACATGCTTGTGCACCATTGCAAGCACTCAGCTGTCCACCCCCATAATTTAATCCCCCCCATGCCATACCCCCTGTGCATGCAGGCGTGACACCACACCCTGCTGCCCCACACATGCATACACAACTTTCTTGGAGCCTGGCGAAGGCCGAAACACCCCCCCTCCCAGAGGCCCTCTGGAGGCCAGAAACCAGCCCGTTTTCCAACTTCTGGTGGGCCCGGTAAGTCCGTTTTTCGCTCTCTGGAGGCTTAAGGAGTCTTTCCTGAAGCCACCAGAGGACAAAAACTGCTGAAAATCAAGGCCGAAAATCAGCTGGCCAGTGTGCATGCGTGCTGGAGCTGACAGAGCAACACCTTGCATGCCCTTAGAAATGGCTCTGTGTGGCACCTGTGGCATGCGTGCCATAGGTTTGCCATCACGGATCTAGTCCAACCACCCTGCTGCCCACCAGACCCTACAACATTTTTGACAGATGGCAGTCCATTCTCTTATTCAATTGATTATTATTCTGAATAATAGATACCTTGTAAAATTATAAAAAGCAATCATATCTTTGATTGTGGCAGGGAGTGGAGGGGTCTGGAATCCAAATATCATAGTTACAATACAATACAATACAATAGCAGAGTTGGAAGGGACCTTGGAGGTCATCTAGTCCAACTCCCTGCCTAGGCAGGAAGCCCTATACCATTTCAGACAAATGGCTATTCAACATCTTCTTAAAGACTTGCAGTGTTGGGGCATTCACAACTTCTGGATGCAAGCTGTTCCACTGACTAATTGTTCTAACTGTCAGGAAATTTCATCTCAGTTCTAAGCTTCTCTCCTTGATTAGTTTCCACCCATTTCTTCTTGTTCTGCCCTCAGGTGCTTTGGAGAATAGTTTGACTCGCTCTTCTTTGTGGCAGCCCCTGAGATATCGGAAGACTGCTATCATGTTTCCCCTAGTCCTTCTTTTCATTAACTAGACATACGCACTTCCTACAACCGTTCTTCATATGTTTTAGTCTTTAGTCCCTTAATCATCTTTGTTGCTCTTCTCTGCACTCTTTCTAGAGTCTCCACATCTTTTCTACATTGTGGCGACCAAAACTGAATGCCGTATTCCAAGTGTGGCCTTACCAAGGCATTATAAAGTAATATTAACATTTCACGTGATCTTGATTCTATCCCTCTGTTTATGCAGCCTAGAACTGTGTTGGCTTTTTTGTCAGCTGCTGCACACTGCTGGCTCATATTTAAATGGTTGTCCACTAGGACTCCAAGATCCCTTTCACAGTTACTGCTATTGAGCAAGGTACCACCTATATTGTACCTGTGCATTTCATTTTTGTTGCCTAAATGTAGAACCTTACTCTTTTCACCTTTGAATTTCATTTTATTAGATAGTGCCCAATGTTCAAGTTTATCAAGATCCTTCTGTATCTTAAGCCTATCTTCTGGAGTGTTGGCTATTCCTGCCAGCTTGGTGTCGTCTGCAAATTCGATGAGTTCCTCATTTATTCCCTCGTCCAAATCATTGATGAAGATGTTGCATACTTCCCTCCATGTAGATGC
Source organism: Rhabdophis nuchalis (assembly GCA_039707465.1). Taxonomy (NCBI): domain Eukaryota; kingdom Metazoa; phylum Chordata; class Lepidosauria; order Squamata; family Natricidae; genus Rhabdophis; species Rhabdophis nuchalis. The sequence goes on from CM077645.1 coordinate 200,867,190, forward strand.
AGTTCCATTGAGGACTACATGTTGAGTGCGGTTGGTCAGTCAGTTACGAATCCATCTGGTGGTGATGCTGTCTAACCCACATTCAGTTGAGTTCAATCAAAATGGCGTGTGATTATTTTTGAGTTCTTAAGAACTCTTTAACAGGCATAATGATGAGGGAGGGAGGTGGGAATTCCAAAAATCGGGCTAATTATTTTAAGCTTCCACAAACTGAAATTAGTCATGTTATCCTTGATATCACAGTACTACTGAAGAAAAACCACAAGGTATGGCATTCAATAATTATTCAAATCTCAATAGATCTATTAGTTCCTTTAAAACTGCTGAAACATATTTAAACCGTGGCATTGGCCATTGACTTAATTTGAAGCATATTACATTTCTTCTGCAAAAAGGACAATTTTCTTTCCATGGAACTTAAACAAGATTGCAGCCCTATGCTCACTTATCGGAGAGTAAGCCCTATGGAACATAAAAGGGTTCCCTTATCAGTAATGTGAGCAGGATCTTTATTGCTCTAGGAAGAGTTTGCATTAAGGGTGCCGATAAAATTGGCTCATTTATTTTTAATTAGTAGTTCAATTCTCTATCTCCTTTTGTGCATGTTGTCATCACAAGCCATTCTTTTACCCAGCTTTAATATGCCTTGCCTGCATTAGGTGATTTTTTTTCCAATTAGAAAAAACTATTAGATGCTTAATGAAAATAATGTCAATAATGTTTCTTTCCATTCATGCAGCTTTTAATCATACTCATTAATTATAATCAGTAAAAGAAAACAACAGAAGTTCTGTATCTTTTATCTTTTTGTAATTTTTGGTAAAAATGAAGACTAAATAACTGGTTTGCACAGAGTACTACAATTTTATCTCAGACAACAGCAAAATCACCTAATACCCTCTGGCTGCATAAGCCCTTATAGATCCAAAACAAAGTCCAAGGCATGTTTCCTTGGAAGCCCAATCTCTTGACCTTAACACTTTGCAAGTGTGCAAAGGGGATTTCAGTCTGTGAAATGGATGCATCAATTCCATTAAAAAACTGTGACAGAAGTTGCTTTAAACTAATGTTTAAGGACTGTTAAAAAAAACCCAAAGTCATGCCAGAGACCAGAGAATGCTACAGTTATATGTGATTGCAACTGATGGTGTATTTTCCCCTCAGAAGTGAATATCACTGAGCACTCTACGACTTGCTACTGAACAAGCTTGCCACTATCAGTCTAATATAAATACAGACAAACTGAGCTATGAACAAATAAATACCCGAAGCATCGCAGAGAATAAGAAGGAAGAAAAAAAGAGGGGGGAGGGAAAGAGGGAAGAAACATGGAAGGAAAGAAAGAAAGAAGGGAAGAAAGAAGGAAAGAAGGAAGAAAACAAGGACACAAGGTAAAGAAGGAAAAGGAAGGAAACAAGCAAAATAAGGAAACAAGGAAGGAAGGAAACAAGGAAGGAAGGAAACAAGGATAAGAAGGACAAGGAAGGAAACAAGGAAAAGAAGGAAACAAGGAAAAGAAGGAAACAAGGAAGGAGGGAAACAAGGAAAGAAGGAAGGAAGGAAAGAATAAAGGAAACAAGGAAAAGAAGGAAAGAAGGAAGGAAGGAAGGGTGGCAGGGAGGGCGGGCGGGAGAAGGAGAAAGACAAAAAAAAAAGGTGACTCATTTTTACTCCAACTACTAAAGGGCGCACTTTCCCATCCAAAGCTGAGAAGCGCAACGGGACTCCCAACTCACCTGCTTCCCTTCTTAAGGGCCAGGACATCTGGGCTGCTGCGATCAAGCGGCTGCCCCTTTGCCCGGCTCGCTTCCCCCCTCCCTCCTCCTCCTCCTCCTCCAAAATCTTGCTTTTTCCTCTGGCTTGCGGAGCGCTTCTCCGGGCGCCCGCTTCCCACCGCCGACCCCTCTAGCTCTCAACTTGGAGAGCGGCGTTCCAATGGAACGGCTGGGCTGGTCACGTGTGCACGCGCGATTTCCCCCCCCCTCCCCGTCAACTCTGAGAGCGGGAGGGAGGGGGCCGCTTTTTAATACGCCCCTCATGCTTGCAAGACCCTCGGCTAGACCGACCGTCGCTTCCCTCGAAGGGCGGTGAATGCAATGCGCGCGAGTCTCTCCGGGCAGAAACCCGTGCAAGAGATTGAGAAGCAGAATTTGGGAAACTGGTGGTGGTGGTGGTGATGCGGTCCTCGAACACCAAATGGTTTGCAGTCGCGAGTGGGTTCACACAACGTCGAAGCGCTGGGCGAAGGGAATAGGATTGCGGGGGTCTCGCGGCATGTACGACCAAGCAACCGATCAGATATCTTGGTAAGCAGATATTTAGGGTCCGGGGAACACGCAGAACTAGAAACGACCCAAGCCCGTTTTAGTTGAATCCAACCATGAGGATGGAGAACGGTTGTACCATCTGGGACTTTTCTTATACAATACAATAGCAGAGTTGGAAGGGACCTTGGAGGTCTTCTAGTCCAACCCTCTGTCTAAGCAGGAAGCCCTGTATCAGTGACGGCTAACCTTTTTCTTGTTGCATGCCGAAAGTATGTGCACATGCACACACCAACACTCCCGTGTGCCAGTACCTATAATGCAATGCGCAGTCTGCACATGTGCAGATCCCCCACGAATCTTTCCACATGCTCATGTGCACATCTCCCCCCCCCACTTTTGGTTCAATTTTTGCTGAGGCAGCAGTAGCTCCTCCTCTGCCCACAGCCTCACACTCTGGGCAGCGTCCTCCAAAAATGGGGCATGGGGAAGCTGTGCTGCAACCCCCCCACCTCCCCCTGAATGTGCGCTCTGCCCCCTCCCTCCACACATGCACCTGCAATCTCCCCCTACTCACCACATGTCATCTGCTGACACCAGAGACCCAAAAACCAGCTGGCTGGCAGGAGGCGCGTGGGCATGCGCAGTGGATCTGAGCTGGGTAACTGCTTGCATGCCAGCAAAAAGAGCTCCGCATGTCACCTCTGACACACATGCCATAGATTTGCCATCACGGCCCTATACCATTTCAGACAAATGGCTATCCAACATCTTCTTAAAGCCATCCAGTGTTGGGGCATTCACAACTTCTGGACTCAACTTGCAGAAGAACCAATCCCAAAGGTGCTATTGGACCTCCTTGTTTTTTTCTTTGAAGACGTTCTCCTTCTCATCCAAGAAGCTCTGACAGAATAGTGGGAAGTGGAAGGATTTATATTCCTTGCAGACAGCTGGGCATTTGCAAAAGCGCACCAGTGTGCCCACCGTCCCTGTCCCACTGGCCCCATTTATTTGTACTCATTTCATGTGCCCATTGTCCAGGTTTATACGTAAACCTGTTATCTCGTACATGTTTGACAAACTAGATAAATAAATAAATTTGCATCCTCTTAGAGCAGTGTTTCTCAACCTTGGCAACTTGGAAAATGGGGGGACTTTAACTCCCAGAATTCCCCAGCCAGCATAGCGTAGCTGGGGAATTCTGGGAGTTGAAGTCCACCTATCTTCCAGTGGCCAAGGTTGAGAAACACCGTCTGAGAGGGTCCTTGAAGCACTTGGCAGTTTATCTGTGTCCTCAGGGTCACCTGAGTGGTGCTCCTGGTTCCTGTAATCTGCAATTTCCCCCCCCCCTCTGGAAATCCATTCCTTATTCCCACACCATTCAAAGGGCGTTCATCCCTACTTGTACAGTTAAAATTGTACAGCTTTTTGGTTGTCCAATTGCCTCCTGGGAAAAAAAAAGCACCTTTGGGACAACCATGACCTGGATGACTGAGGGTCTCTACAGACTTTGAGAATTATGGTCTTGGAAGTCCCTGAGGCCTTGCGAGGAGCACCTGGTTCCAGGAACCCAAAGAAACCCAGTTGGAGAAGACACCTATCGAAGTCCACCTGCTGCCAATATGGTCACCTGCTTCCAATGTCTGTTCTTCCCATAATGCAAGTCTAATCATTCAAATAAGGGAGTCGGATATTTGGTCATTTAAACTTAACAGTTTTTTATGCAAAATAATGTTATCTCATATTACTTCAAACATGCTCCAAAAGGTCTTTTCAACAAGCTTTTGCCATCAAGTCAGTGACATTGCTCTGTTGGGAAGTTAATAGTAGTTTAAAAAGTTTTTAGTGTTAAGTACAACTGTTTTTCTATTCCTTTTTTCCACCAGTTCTCATTTAGTTTTATGAAAAGAAAATGGTTTGAGATTTGTTTTTCCAAAGGAGAATATAATGACAGTGAAATTATCATGGATGAAGAGTGGTTTCTCTGGTACCTATTTTGTTATATGTTGTTGGTGTGTGTGTGTGAGAGAGAGAGAGAGAAAGAAAGAAAGAAAGAGAGAGTCCTGTCTTTTATTGTTCAGCTACCAATTCAGTTTCTGCAGCATCTCATTTTCTCATGCCTTTCTTTTGTTCGAAGAAATGTCCTTTCTGGGTTCAGCTCCAAGTGGGGGAAAAGACACTGGAGACATGGAGGCTGCTTGGAAAGATGATTTAATGGTGGACAGGATCACATGGCTTGAGCTCCTGAACAGAAAAGGAGTGGGGTCACATGCTTCCAGATGTTGAATGAAGAAGAGCAGAGAGAGAGAAGAAGGGGCTTGCTGGATTTTTTATACTTTCTGTTGGGCCCCACCTCTCTGTTTCATGTTCCTGTGTAAGAAATGTATTCTGATTCGTTGTCAGACTTCCATGGGGCCATGCAGAGACAACTCTCTAGGCTGTGTTTTGAGTCCAGGTTTGGTTGAATTCTCAGATGCCATGTGGTAAATTTCTGTAGAAAGCCAATCCTACCTTTATTATGTAAAGTAGCCTAGCTCAGGCTTTAATGGTTCATTTAAAAAGTGGGAGGGCATGAAGCTGCAGGGAGCTACTCTGTCTTTAAAAACATGTTTCTCCCTTTTCACTTCCAGGGAAATATAATATTCTGCCTTCTTAATATTTCCCAGGATATTTCAGTTTTCTAGCAGAGAGGTGGGTTTTCACTTCCTACAGTTTATTCCCCAGAAAAACGTCCATTGGAGCTTTTTCAGGTATGATGCTCCTGTCATTGTTAAGGGACAATTTTGCATTTGAAAAAAAAATGCTCAAAAATACTCCTTGCCTGGAAAAATGCAATTGACTTCTGCATCCATTGGTTGTCTGACACGTTGGAGAGAATTTTGAAAAATCATTTGTGTCCAATTCCCCCAGACACCATTGAAATAGTAGGATTGATATGGTCTAGACTGGTGCTTTTCAACCTCAACAAATGTAAGTTAGGTAGACTTCAACTCCCAGAATTCTTCATCCATTGAAGAGTTACAAGTGCAGTGATGGACCCATTGATAAAGGATTCTGCTTTATTCAGGTTCTGGATTGTGTAGAGAGCTATTTTTGGATTTTACATGATGCAAATATTATTCCTCTTGGGACTTCTTTTTTTTATATTGAAAAAGTTTTATTGGTTTTACATTTTTTAACAGGATAGGGTAATGGTTACAAAGAAATTTTGAGAGCATTCACGTTAGAGTCGTCGGACCTTCCGAGACCTCAAAATACACAATAAAAAAGTTAACATAGAAAACATTTTCCATACCACTACAAGATGAAAGCAAGTACATTTACCTAAATTCTCCGTTCCATGCTGTCAGACATTTACAAAAAGTCCAGATAGAAATATTATGCAAAATTGTTCAAGAAAAATCAAGGCAAAGTTATTTTTTGATCTAAGTCTTTTGGCTATTGTATCTTCTTTCTCTCCTCCCTGGCCCCCCGTAGGCGGGGCCATGGCCCCCTCCGTCCCCCCTGGATCTTCCCCCAGGACAGAGGAATATTTTTTAAGAAAGGCTTCCGCCTCAGCAACTGTTTTAATCCTCACTCTTCCTCCTTCCCAGAACACCAGCATCCCTTCAGGTGTCATCCACTTGAACCAAATCCCGTGATCAAACAAGGTTTTAGACAAGAAGGAAAAATTCCTTCTTGCATCTCTAATTTTTCTAGGGATCTGCTTCAAGATAGTGACCGTTTTTTGTTGGTGAGTTAGAGGTTTCTCTCTCTGCGCTTTCAGGATTTCCTCTCTGGTTGACCTTCTAACAAATTTCACATGTATCTCTCTAGGCACTTCATTTATCCTGGCATATGCAGAATTAATTCTATAGGCTAGGTCAATGTCCCCCCTGATCTCATCCTTAGGTTTATGTAAATAGTCTGCTAAAATTGTACTCATAAGATCAGGCAGGCATTCACCAGATTCCTCAAGAACATTCTGAAATCTCAAAAAATATGTCATTCTTTCCATATCTATCCTAGACACATGCCCATTTATTTCCCCCACCTCATTAGAAACATTTTTAATCTCTCCCTTAGCCCCCTCCAACCCCCTTTCCAGTTCTTCATTCTTCTGTGTGTTCTCCAACACTTGTTTCCGGGTATCCAGTAGCTCCTTCTTGAAGGTAATATTTTCAGCCCTCTGGGCCTTTATTTCTGATATCAAAGTTTGCATAGAGGCTTCAAGAGAAGCCATCCTTTGTTCCAAATTTACAAGTGCTGCTTCTTGTGCCATGGTTAAAAGTTAGAGTCACTGCCACCAAAATGGCGTTTTCCGGGTGGGGCTGGTGGGGCAAATCAGGAGCTCAGTTCAGTTCAGGGCTGTGAAGTTGCAAACAATTCAGAAACCAAAAGAGACACAGTTTCCCAGGTCAGCAAATAGTAATAACGAAGGTATTCCAGAGAAGAAATCACAAATCCATCAAAAGAAATATTTTTTCAAAAATCCAGAGAGAGTCCTGCTTTCAAAGAGACGCTGGAAATTTTCCTTAGTTGAAATAGTCAGGCAGGGACAAAGAAAAGCCACTTCCACCGCCCATCTCAGAGCCAGAGGGAGAGAGTAGCAAAATAAGAATTTTTTAACCAGCCAGACCTAGAAACAATGTTGCAAAGAATCGCATTCCACTTTCCCTTGTTAAAGACCGTCCGGAGTGAAAGTTTCCACTTTCTCTTTGCAGAGAAGCCATTTTAACGTGCCGCTTAAATCCGAGGGGTTTTTTTTTAGAAATAAACACCCCCCTCCCAGTCCGTTCAGCCTGGCTGGCAGCAAGGAAAAAAAAAGGTGTTCTTTTAAACTCACTCTCCCTCGCAGCTGAAGCCTCGGTGATCCGCCCGGTCTCTCCGTTCAGCCCTCTCCATTAAAGCGAATGGCGCCGACAGCCGTTGGTGAAGGAAAAAAACCCCGCAGCATGTTCCTCTCCACCTAGGTCGCAGAGAGGAGCGCTCTCCCCACCGCCGTGACGAGGGACGCTCCCTCTGAGCCGACCCTACGGGAAACCTCCGGTAACCGGAGAGTTTCGCCCCCGTGGGGGGGCAGAAAAGGCAACAAAGCGGCGAGCGAGCCCTAGGCTCGCCCGTCGCCGCTGGAGCCGGATACCGGAAGTCCCTCTTGGGACTTCTGATCTGAATGCCTCATGGTATATCTGTGTACCCAGACCATTCCTTATCAAGTGTGAAGTCTTCACAGGTTCAGGTAGACCAAAATGAGCCTATTGTAGATTGCAAAGAATATGAAAAGCTGAGATCCAATATGGATTTGTAACTGGTTGACCAACCGCAGTCAATGTGTAGTCCTTAATGGAGCTGCATCTACATGGAGGGAAACATGAAATGTGGTACCTCAAGCTCTTCAATATCTTCATCAGTGACTTAGACAAAGGAATAGAAGGCGAATACGTCAAGTTTGTAGATGACATGAAGCTGGTAGGAATAGCCAACACTCTAGAACAGTGATGGCTAGCCTTTTTGTCCTCGCGTGTGCACATGATAGGGTGCCTGTGTGTGTCCACACCCATAATGCAATGCAGTGCGCAACACCCACTGTGTGACCTGCCTTCTGCATGTGTGCGCAACACCCCCTGCATCCTGTCTTGGGCCTAGTAGGCCTTTCTGAAGCTTCCTGGGACCAAAAATAGGGTGCAGGGGGCACATACATCCCTCCACGCTCCCCCCGCACATGTGCGTATGACCCTCTGTGTATGCATGTGTATCTCCCGCATGTACACAATGACCTGAAAATCAGCTGGCTGGCGGGAGGCGCACACACATGTACAGTGGAACTGTGCTGGGGCAATGACTCGCATGCCCACAGAGAGGGCTCCACGTGTTGCCTGTGGCACGTGAGCCATAGGTTCACCATCATGGCTCTAGAAGATACAGCAGGATCTTGACAGACTTGAACACTGGGCCCTATCTATCAAAATGAAATTCAATGGTGAGAAAAGTAAGATTCTACACTTAGGCAAGAAATATCAAATGCACAGGTATAGAATATGTTGTACCTGACTCAATAGCAGTAACTGTGAAAGGGATCTTTGTGTCCTAGTGGACAATCACTTAAGGAATGAGCCAGGAGTGTTGCTGCAGCTGCCAAAAAAGCCAATTCAGCCCTAGGCTGCATTAACAGTGGAATAATATCAGGATCAAGGGACGTTTTAGTACCACTTTATAATGCCTTGGTAAGACCACACTTGGATTATTGCATCCAGCTTTAACTGCCACAATATAAAAAAGATGTTGAGATTCTAGAAACAGTGCGGAGAAGAGCAACAAAGATGATTAGGGGACTAGAGGCTAAAACATATGAAGAACAGTTGCAGGAATTATGTTTGTCTAGTTTAGTGAAAAGAAGGAGACATGATAGCAGTCTTCTGATATCTCAGGGGTGGCCACAAAGAAGAGGGAGTCAAACTATTCTCCAAAGCACCAGAGGGCAGAACAAGAAGCAATGGGTGGAAACTAATCAAGGAGAGAAGCAACTTAGAACTAAGGAGAAATGTCCTGGCAGTGAGAACAATTAACCAGTGGAACAACTTGCCTCCAGAAGTTTTTAGTGTTCCATCATCATGGGAGGTTTTTAAGAAGAGAATGGACAACTGTTTGTCTGAAATGGTATAGGGCCGTGATGGTGAACCTATGGCACGGGTGCCACAGGTGGCACACGAAGCCATTTCTTAGGGCACGCGAGGCATTGGCCTGTCAGCTCCAGCGCACATGTGTGCACTGGCCAGCTGATTTAGGCCTTCTTTTGAGGCTGTTTTTTGCCCTCTGGAGGTTTCAGGGAAGCTACTAAAGCCTCTGGAGGTGGGGGGGGGCTGTTTTCACCCTCCCCAGGCTCCTAGAAAGCCTCTGGAGCCTGGGGAGGGTGAAAAAAGTACACCAAAAGCAGGGGGTTGTGCACATAGCATTATGGGTGTGGGACGCCCACGTTCGACCCCTCTGCACTCCCCACGCTTTTGGAACGCGAGCCAAAAAAGATTAGCCATCACTGGTATAGGGTCTCCTGCTTGTTCAGGGGGTTGGATTAGAAGACCCCCAAGATCCCTTCCAACTCTGTTATTCCATTCTTTTTTTCTTTTCTCAGAATATTTACAATAGTGTTCATTGAATAGGTGTCTACCATGAAAACAATTTAGCAATGATTCCAAAAAGCATGTATGTACTGCATTAATTTGCTGGAACAATTCCAGCACGGATAAATGAGATTTGAGTTAGGAAATCTTGCTAGAAATCATCCCTTGATCTCGACTCTATTCTTTGGAGCTTAGAAAGGAGAAAGCAAAGTGTGTTTCTCTTTGAACCTCAGTGATAAATGGAGCAACGCCTGCTCAAATGCAGCTCTCTGGAAGACACAGGAACATCGGTTCTGCCCTTTCAATTAAAATAAGTGGAACAACGAGAATTATGTATGTTTGCAACCTTGAATTATTTATTAAAAAAATAATAAAATTGGGCCAAAAAAAATATCTAAAATAAAGTTGGGAGAAGTTTCTATTCTATTTAGTAATGGAACATTCTAATCATGTGATACAGTGATACCCAAAACCCAAGCATTCGATAAATTTGTCATACGATTTTTTTAAATGGTCAAAACTGATAAAATGTCTCTATTGTTTTTCTCCCCTGCTTAATATTATCAAACTCATCTACACATTTTCTTCCCTATTGGCACTGACATTAGGTTTATTCCATGGACTTACAAGAGTTATGCCTACTTTGAAAATTTGTGCTATAGGGTATACACGATTTTGGCATCTGTTGTCCCTTAAAGCAACACCTTTGATGTTATGCTTCCACATATATTGGTCATTGCTTTAAGGTATGGATTCATTAAAATTAAGAAGTCAGAGCTAGAAAGAATGCAGAGAAGAGCAACAAAGATGATTAGGGGACTGGAGGCTAAAACATATAAAGAATGGTTGCTGGATCTGGGTATGTCTAGTCTGACAAAAAGAAGGACTAGGAGTGACATGATAGCAGTGTTCCAGTATCTCAGGGGCTGCCACAAAGAAGAGGGAGTCAAACTATTCTCCAAAGCATCTGAGGGCAGGACAAGAAGCAATGGGTGGAAACTAATCAAGGAGAGAAGCAACTTAAAACTAAGGAGAAATTTCCTGACAGAACAATTAATCAGTGGAAGAATTTGCCTCCAGAAGTTGTGAATGCTCCATCACTGGAAGTTTTTAAGAAGATGTTGGATAACCATTTGTCTGAAGTGATGTAGGGTTTCCTACCTAAGCAGGGGGTTGGACTAGAAGACCTCCAAGGTATCTTCTAACTCTATTATTCTATCAAGTTCTAACAAGAGTCATTGGTATCGGGGAGTTGCAATCAGAAACGACCCTGTAGGGTTGAAGAAGGTTTTGGACCTTTTACTTGAATCAATCTTATTTTGTACAGCAGCAGCAGCAGCAGCAGCAGGAGCAGGAATAGCAATAGCTATTACCTGTCCGATCAGGATCAAAGGAATTGAACTCCTGACAGTGAGCAGAGTTAGCTTGCAATATTGCATTCTAACTGCTGCGCCACCACCACTCTTATAATCCCAGGTCAAAACAATTTTTTTTTTAATATTGAAAAAGTTTTATTGAGTTTACATTTTTTGTGGGGTAGGGTAAGGGTTACATAGAAATTTTGAGAGTAGTCACGTCAAAGTCGTCGGCTCCTCCGGTACCTCAAGTTACATTATTAAAAAGAAAGAAAAAAAACATTTCACATAACACTACAAGCTGGGAGCAAGTACATATTCCTAAATTTTTCAATTATATACTGTCAGTCAATTACAAAAATCCAGATTACAAATATCATACAATATTACTCAAAAAAAAAAACAAGGGCAAAGTTATTTTTTAGATCTAAGTCTCTTGGCAATTGTATCTTCCCCCTACTCCCCCGGGCCCCCAGCGGACGGGGCCATGGCTCCCCCTGCCCCCCCTGGATCTTCTTTTTAACAGTTGAAAGTACTACTATGATTTTTAAGGTATTAGATAACTGTTTCTACACAGCAAGACATGACTGCTAAACCCACTGATTTGGACAGGTGCTTATCACAGTTTATATGTTGTATAATGTTAGAAATGTATGTACGTATGTATGCATGTATACAGTGATCCCTCGTTTTTCGCGGTTAATGGGGACCGGAACCTTCCGCGAAAACTGAAAAACCGCGAAGTAGGATTCGTACCGGAAACTTGAGTTGGTGGACATCGTTTAAAGCAAGCACTAGGGGGCGCTTGCCTCCTACTGATGCATTTTTTTTCTGTATTTTTGAAAAACCCGCGAAGCACTGAAGCTGCGAAACGAAGCCGCGAAAAACGAGGGATCACTGTATATCAATTTACATCAAATTTAGTTCTCTTTTCATTGGAGTGTATCATTGTCTAATGTTGAACTCAGCAAGATTATACCAAGATCAACATCACTTTGGTGTGCATGATGTAAAGAAGGCTACCTCTTTTCAAGCCAGGAGAGTGGGCCATAAATCAGTGGTCTCCAGTCCCGTAATGTAATGGCATGATATAATTGCCAATTTGAAAGATGTATACTTAAACTAACAAATGAAGTTCTAAGCACGGGGTTTCATAAGCACAAGACTATCAGCTGCACATTCCAAATGGAATTTTGTGTGCATATAGAAGTCCATCTGGGAGACATATTTCATTCACACAGGTTGGATCTGCCTTCCTGATGGGTTGCAATTATAAAGTGAAAAAAAATCTTTGCCAAGAATGTATGAATCTTTCACCCTCTCCATTTCTCTTTCAAGTAATATCGATACAATACATTAAATTCACACAATCAAATTAACATAACAACAATCACAATATACCCAAAATTGATCGATGCCACCTTTTATCCCCAAATTGATCAGAACCCATCAATTCCTAAAGACCTTCTGGAAAAGTCAAGCCTTAACAGAAACCAGAATTGTAGCAGAGGTGAGACATAGGGCAACTTTAGAGATATGCTGTTCCAGGTAAAGGGAGCCAGTTTTCATTTAGGTTCTCTGATGGCAACGTTTCCTATGAATTGGGACTTGCAACTCACTCATTGGGTAGGTAGAATCCATATGGAGAAGGTGGTCTTCAGATACTACTCATTCATTCATCAATTGCTTAAATATTGCATGTAATTATTAAGAAGGACAGCTAAAGTGGTGTGATCATTGCATTGGTTCAATTTGGTCTCCACTTTGTGTGTTCCTAGTGGGCAGATGTTGATGCCACAGTTGTAGATAGATACAGAGTTGGAAGGGACCTTATAGGTCATCTAGTCCAACACACCCACCCAAGCAGACCTTAAGTCATTTCTGACAGATTGCTATCCAGTCTCTTCTTGAAAGCTTCTAGTAGTGAAGCTCCTGCAACTTCTGAAGGCAAGCTTTTTCCATTAGTTAATTGCTTTCGGTGTTAGAAAATTTCTCCTTATTTCCAGGTTGAATCTCTCCTTTTCAGTTTCCATATATTATTCCTTGTCTGGCCTACAGGTGATTTTGGAAAAGCATGAGTTCTCCTGTACCCTCCCCACCACTGGTAGGAAATATATTTAGGGGGGAAAAAAACCCTATCCACTGCATTGATTTTGAAAGTGTATGAAAATACTAATAATAAATTATTGCTTAGAAAGGAAATTGCATATGGAACTGTGGAATCTCAGGTCTGATCTCAGACTGCCATCTGCTGTTTCCAAAATAATTTGCACATTTTGTCCAAACCCACCTGTCCTTGAGGCTTTAGAATATTTCATACATCAGGCAGAAGTCATCCTGAGCTTTGGTACTACAAGTGTTTACATTTTCATGTAAGTGGTACTCTGTTGGAAGCCATAAAATGATAACTAGAGGTAGTCTTAAGATGTAAATTCCGGTTGAGTTAACAATAATTTTCTTTTTTTTCCCCTTTAGTTTGTCCAAGCCTATACAAATGGAGAATACAAATGAATAATGCTGTTTATATACACAAACTCATCTTCCAACACTTACAACCATATCTGGAAGTAGATTTTGTGGGAAGAAAGGAACAACAAGAGTTAGACTTATGCAAGCTTCTCATTGAACTGTTATACGTTCATACTATCAGTCTAGAGCAGGAGTGTCAAACTTGATTTTCATTGAGGATCACATCAGAGTTGTGTTTGACTTTGGGTGGGTGTGGCCTGGGTGGGTGTGGCCTGGGTGGGTGTGGCCAGCTCAACATCACTCATGTCGGAGGCACCTGTGGTGGCCCGGGCAAGGTTAGGGGATCCATTGTCTCCAATAGAGGAAGGTGAGACCAGGGAGGGTGCCAAACCCTTGTCCTCCAAAAGAGTCTCGCCATTCCTCTCAGGCCACACAGAGGATCCCCAGATGGCCACACAGGCTGTCCAGTGCTCTAGTGGATGGCTGCTGGGGAAGTCCAGCAGTGAGGATACCGAACCAGGGCCCAGGTTTAAGTAAGAAATAGTTAGATTTACAATTATTTTTAGTCTGTGTTTTCCCAGGCTGTCTTTTACGAGACTTTTCCTCTCAGAGCAATCTGGGGCTGGGCCACGCATGGCCTTGCCAGGCCTGTGTGATTCACCTAAATCTACTGAACTACCAAAGCATTTCTCCACTAAGCTGCAGGTTCAAACCGAGTGGGTGAGTATGGGGGTGTCATAGGTTTCACACACCCTTTTGTTAATGACAATCTTACTATTCATAAGTTAAGCTAAGAATGTTTTTAAATCTCCCTCTTTCTGCGCCATCTTCTTTTAATTTCTTGCAATAATTTGCATCATTTCATAAGTTTTTTCCCCACATATTTCTTTTAGTCACAAACCCTATGCATAAAATGAATAGTGCAAGCAAAGACATGCATAGGATTGCGTTGTAAATATGATCTTGAAGCTAGCTCAAATTGTATTTTGAATTTGTTAGGTGCCTTTATTTTAATATGTATAGTAATTAATATGATCAAAGTATTACAGAAAAACCTTTCATTAAAATTATATTTATGCATTTCAGTTCTGTATTAATGTTTTGAAATGTTATTTGCTGTTTGTTTCATAACGCTTCATACTATTATTTTTGAAGTTCTTCAGTACTTCTACTGTCCTTCGTTCTTTTATTTTTCTCTTTCATAGATGCCATGTTCTTTGGAGCCTTGTTTAAGCCAAGTTAATGGCCTTTTAAACTTCCTCTGCATGAGTACCGTACTTCACTTTTTGAATAGTAAAAATTATATGTCACACCGGGGGGGGGGGGGATTCAGGATTTTAGAGATACTTAGGTGAAGCTTGGCCAAAAAAAAGGTTTATATTAAAATCTGAATAAAATCTGAAATGGAAAAATAAACTAATTCTAAACTAAACTAATAAACAAGCGAAGATGAAATAAAAAGAAAGGTTATGGACTGTGCTGAAATGGACAAATTAACGAAAGAAATCCAGGGAAAAGAAGAATCTGAATTCTATCAGATATGGGATAAATGGTATAGGTGGATGGAGGAAAGAAACAAGAACTAATGAAGGAATACAGCAAAACTTAAAAACAGTAGTTATGAGTAAAATAAGAGGGTTTAGAATGGTGAAATCCAAATGAAATATAACAGAAGGGGAAACAATATAAGATGAGCGGCTTCGATTAACAATTGCTATTAGAAAGAACAGGAAGTTCCTGGTCGTATTGTATGGTGTAAATGTAGTGTATGTCTAAGTTTTGTGTGAGTGTATTTTATATGTATTTTATATGTTTGTAAATAAAATTTATTTTTAAAATTAAAAAATAGAAAATAAAAATGAAACCTGAATAAATTGAAACCAAAGAATTCACACATACACACACTTTTTTTTTTCTTTTGTCAAAGCACCTGGTATGCCCAAATATGGGAGGAAGCATATTGCTTCCCCTTTTTTTCTTTCAGCCCCACTCCAGGAGCCAAACCATTTTGTGTTGCATTTTTGCTGATAAATAAATAAAGGGAGACTAGTATAGATCTATGTCAAGCTATTTAGCTCTCATCAGTTAGCCATACCCTTGCTGGGATTCGAACTTGGGCTGTTGTAACGTATTAGGCAGTTATATTAACCTCTAAGCCACAAGCTCTCCTCCCTTATTAGCTGAGCCAGGAAAATGATTGTTTTTTTTCTTTTGTCAAAGCACCTGGCATGCCCAAATATGGGAGGGAGTATACTGCTTCCCTTTTGCCTTTCAGCCCCACTCCAGGATATAGGATCTGTTGTTACTCGATCAATTACCTCCACTGTGCTTTCCCCCCATCAGGGCTCCAGGTCTATAGGTTTTTATGAAAGGATAAGAGGATTGCCGCTAACTTCACATTGGGTGCGGGGGTAAGATGTTCCAGAGGCTGGAGCTACAGCAGAGAAGGGCCTCTTCCTGAATCCAGAATAATCAAGCTGATGGAACCTGCAATATGCCTTCTCTGCCAGCATGTTTATTGTTAATTGATTGTGTTATATCTCTTCGTTTTGTTCTTTGAAATGTGATTTTACAAGAAAGGTTGTAGAAATGTTCCAGGAGTAAATAAGGAAATTGCATTTTTAAAGGAACAGATTTCATCATAATCTTCTCAACAGAGTGAGGATTGTTCCATAAGAACTGAAATCTGGTACATGTATTATGAACCCAGAGATGCAAATTGGACAGAACAAATTGCTCTCCATCCTCATTGTGAAGATTAGCAATTGGGAACCAGAGAGAATGTTAAGGAACATAGAGGCAGCTGCAGATGCTTCTCGTTCAGCTAGAATCTTGTCAACATCCATTTTAGTCAAGCCTGGGATTCTTGATTCCAAATTTACTCTTAGGAAAGTGCTTATTTGCTGTTTTCTAAAAGAAAAAATCAAGAAAACAAAAGACATTTTTTCATCAACTACATTTTGATTGATTTTTTTATTATTATTACACTGTGGAATTTATTTTTAATCTCAACCATGAACTGTGGAAGAAATATACAGGTAGTCCTGGATTTACAACTACAGTTTGGACCAGAATGTCTGTTATTAAGAGTGACATGGCCAATTTTATGACATTTTCCCCCCTTTGGCTATTAATCACTGCTGTTGTTAAGTGAATCTAGTTTGGCCCCATCGACTTTGCTCGGGAAAGTCACAAATGGAGACTACATGACCCCAGAACTCTGTAACCATTATAAATACATTCCAGTTACCAAGTGCCCAAGTTTTAATTACACAACTATAGCAGGTATGAAATCCTCTTATCTTCGCTACCGGTTCGGTAGCGCACATGTGCAGAAGGTCTGTGATGACATCAGGGTAGGTGGGCAGAGCCTTGTGCTGATGCCACTACCTGTTTGCTCGAAGTGGTGCGAATCGGCAGAATACTACCTCTGGACTACAGGAATGCCACAATATTTATAAGGGTGAGGACCATTTGACGTCCTTTATTTTTCATTGCTGTTGTAGCTTCAATTTCTTGTTAAGAAATATCTGTATTTCAGCCACTAGAGCTAAATTAGTGCAAAATAAAACTCTGAGAACTTCTCTGATACCAAGTAACAAAGTTTTCTGGTGTCTTTAACAGAGGACTACAGACCATCATCCATTGCATCTTTGGACTATGAACGATCTTTTTTGCCATGGCCATTAAGAGAACCACTGTAGTTGTTAAGTAAATCAAATGGTTGTTAAGGAAATCTGATTCCCCCCCTTGACTTTGCTTGACAGAAGGTTGAAAGGTTGAAAATGACAATCATTTGGGAAGGTTGAAAATGGGAAGGTTGGGAAGGTTGAAAATGACAATGACATGATCCTGTATCCTGTAAATACATGCCAGTTGTGCCCAGGTTTTGATCACAGGACCATGGGGAAACTGTGAATAGAATAGAATAGAATGGAATGGAATGGAATGGAATGGAACGGAACGGAACGGAACGGAACGGAATAGAATAGAATTCTTTATTATCACTTTAAATGTACACTAATCAGCATACATTAAAAAGAAATTTCTTTGCATTCAGCTCTCAAAAGATAACCATTATGCATATACCCATATATGCACACATACACGACATAGAGAAACATCACAGACTAGTTCAATTGTATACATATACATGGCGAAAGAAAAAGGAATCTTGCATAAGGAACAAAGCTGTTACAGAATATGGTAGTCCTGCCTGAGATACTTCGAAACCTCCTCCCAGAGGGGAGCAACAGAAACAGACCATAAAGTTGATGTTTGGGCATCTCTAACAATGCTTTGGTATTAGCAGTATCTGTAGATGCTGCTCTGTCAGGAAGGATGAGGGTTGTTTTGGGAGGGGAAAGTTGATTTATGATTGCTGTGATTGTAAGCTGTTTTGACCCTAGTTGACTTGAGTGATGTATGAATTGCCTTATATAATCCAACATATCCCCATCCCCATCCCCATCTCCATCCATCCATCCATCCATCCATCCATCCATCCATCCATCCATCCATCCATCCCTGTCTGTCTCTGTCTCTCTCCTCTCTCTCTCCTCTCTCTTACCTCTCTCTCTCTCTCTCTGCCTGTCTCTGTCTCTTTAACTTGTCTGTCTGTCTGTCTCAAATTAAATCAAATCAAATTTAATTTGTAGACCGCTCCCTCTCCCCAAAGGGACTCGGGGCGGTGCACAGGAAATTAAAAAGCATACAAACATAGAACCATTATAAATATATAAAATCAAATATCTATAATATCGAAAATATATAAAATCGAATAAAATCGAATTTCTGTCTGTCTGTCTGTCTGTCCGTCCGTCCATCCATCCATCCATCCATCCATCCATCCATCCATCCATCCATCCATCCATCCATCCATCTATCTATCTATCTATCTATCTATCTATCTGCAGGTGGGAATGAGCATTTGCTTTTATCAGCAAAAGTTGATTTCCACAATGGAAATCTAGAGAAAAAAAGCATCCCTCAAATTGCTCTTTCACTTATTTTCCATCCCTTCTCTCTCTCTTTCACTTGCCATGACTGGTAAGGTCATTAGAGAATTTATCATAATCTTTATTCAAAGTAGCTCAAATGAGCTTTTAACAAGAGTGTTTGTACTAAAAAAAATGGTCATGCTTCAGATATTGATGTCAATGAATGAGATTATATCCCTCCCCACACATTTGAAATGGCTCACTATCAGCAAGGGTGTACTGTCACCAGCAATAATTCACCCAGTCTATTAGCTTCTTAGATTAAAGATAATAACAACATTCAATTGCACAGTATGACATCCAATCCCACAAGACTCTTTTCCTGCCACCTTAGTATATGATAAAAAATATTTTCATATATCACAAGCAAAACTGAATCTACACAACAGTTCTGGAAATGGGGAAATGCCCATTAAGAGCACACTAGCTGATGAATTCTGGGAATTGAAGTCCAGAAAACTTAAACATTGCTAAGTTTAAGAAATCTAGGTAATTCAGATTTGCATGATATTTTAACCTGATTTGACTGCTACCTTTGAACTTTGACACTAGGAAGTAGTTCTCCCATGCCAACAATATTCTATGCGGCAAATCATATGAATTCCAAAATCAATAATTACATGAAGGGGAGCAATACTAAGCAGTACACATTAATCTAAACTTGTAAATCTGCAGCCTAAAATTGGTAGCTATTGGTAGCATATCTATTTGCCAGAGTGGAGCATAATCAGATATTTGCTTCAAATGGGGATGAAGATCTCCCACAGTTTGCTCACTTATTATTGTGTATTGGTCATCAACATAGGGAAGAATCCTAATGTGTAAAGAAGGCTAACAAAAGATTAGCATCTAGAATGAAGTGACAGTAGAATAGCCAGCATTCTTAAACCTTCTTTAAGTCTATGGTCCTTTACATACTCTTCAGAAGAAAACTTCATTAAATTCAATGAAATTCACTCCCAGATAACTCTGTATAGCAGGGGTGTCAAACTCACGTCTTCATGGTGGCATCATGTGACGTATCACAACTTTTTCCTCCTTTCCTAAACTGGGCCAGCGTCATGCATCTGGCCCGCAGGCTGGGAATTTGACAGTCCTGCTACATAAATAAGACTGTAGCCCTAATGGATTTGTTTACTACCTACAGGGAAATCTAAACATTTACAACTACAGCTTTCATCTGAATGCTAATCCAACTGATTAAGCCACTGTTTGGATAATAGAAGTTAAGGGTGAAAGTTAGAGCTAGGGACATTTTTGAGTTGCTCCATTCTGACCTCCAAACATATTGCATTGTCCCAGCAGTTAAATGTTACATCAGGGCAAAAGATAAGATGAAATGAGATGAGTTGTGATTGCCTCCAGAAGTTGTGAATGCCCCAACCCTGGAAGCCTTTAAAAAGATGTTAGATAGCCATTTGTCTGAAATGGTATAAGGTTCCTGCCCACGCAGGGGGTTGGACTAGAAGACCTACAAGGTGCCTTCCAACTCTGCTATTGTATTGTATTGTATTGTATTGTATTGTATTGTATTGTATTGTATTGTATTGTATTGTATTGTATTGTATTGTATTGTATTGTATTGTATTGAGTTGAGAGAATGCTTATTGTCATTATTTTACTGTGAGCCCACATTAAAAATGAAATTCTGTTGCCTGCTCTTCAAGAGAAAGTGTCTATCTACCCAAACACATTACAAAACACACATATGCACTTGCTATATGCATACATAAATATATAGCTGCACCATACAGATTATAGTTCTCTATTATATCACAAGCAGTAGTTTATTTTATGAGTGCAGCATCAGTTACTAAATCAAAGTTATGTCTTCCACATTTTGTTACCACTCTTAATTTCCAACAATTGTCCCTCTGGGCATCCGCCTCAATTGGCCTCATGGCAGAGCTAATTTTTAGGGCAAAACTTCAAAATTTAGCAGTATCAACCCTGTTTCTCTGATAATAAGAACTCCCCAGATCATAAGCCCAATCGGGCTTTTGAGCGCATGTGCTAAAATAAACCCTCCTCCAAAAATAAGGCCTCCCCAAAAATATTGCAACACACCAGCAGCCATGAGGTGACCACATTCAACGCCTCCAACACCTAAAAAATAATAAGACCTCCCCGAAAATAAGGCTGAGTGTTTGTTTTGGGAGTCAAAAGAAAATAAGATCCTGTCTTATTTTCAGGGAAACACGGTATTTATAACATGACTGTATAAATGAAACATACATACAGTCTAAACCAGAGGTCTCATTCTCGTGGCCCATGGGCCAATTGCGGCCCGCAGGACAGTATCTTGTGGCCCCCACCGTGATATGAAAGTATAATATTAGTATTAATATTAGTATTAATATTAATATAAGGAATCCCTTATGCGGCCCAGACTCCAGCGGCTCCCAGGTAAATTGAGTTTGAGACCCCTGGTCTAAACCCTTGATGGCGAACCTATGGCACGAGTGCCACAAGTGGCATGCAGAGCCCTCTCTGCAGGCACGCCGTTGTCCAGCTCAGCTCCACCATGCATGCATTCTTGCCTCCCGCTGGCCAGCTGATTTTTGGGTCTCTGCCATGCATGAGGGAGATATGCACGCATGCAAGGGGCAAGGCTCCTGCACCCCATTTTTTGTTTCAGGATCTTCAGGGAGACCTACTAGTCCCAAAATGGGTGCAGGGTGTCTGTGCAGTGCCCCTCCATGGCCCATTTTCAGTCCCAGGAGGGTGCAGGGAGGCCTGCTAGGCCCAAAACCTGGCATGGGTGAGTCAGCGCATGCAAGGGGTGTGTGTGTGCATGCACAGGGTGGGGAAAGTGAGGGAGGTTGTGCGTGAATCCTCAGGGGGGTGGGGCGCATTGCATTATGAGTGTGGGCACGCACATGCACGCTAATGCACACACACATACAATGTTGGCACGCGAGGAGAACAAGGTTGGCCATCACTGGTCTAAACTCTCTGTAATTCATTACTTTATCTTCATGAATCTAAGCTAAGGTAAGGACCTTCACTTAAAGTAAGGCTGTCACAGGGAAGAGAGCATTGATTTACTCTTCACAGCACCTGAGGGCAGGACAAAAAGTAATGAGTGGAAGCTCCTCAGAGGGAGATCCAGCCCTAAAATAAGGAGGAATTTCCAGATAGTGAGAATGATTACTCAATGAAACAGCTTGAGTCCTGGAATTGTAGCTTCTCCATTGTTGAAGAAAGATTGGGAAACCTTTTACCTGGGATGGTATAAAGACTCCTGCCTTGGGCAGATGGTTGGACTAGAAGATCTCCAAAATCCCTTCCAGCCCTGTGACTCTATGTCTTCACTATCATTATAATTGGAATTCATTGGAACTGTAAACTGCAGAGAATCATTGATTGAGATGGGCGGTCATAGAAACTTTATCAATCAATCAATCAATCAATCAATCAATCAATCAATCAATCAGTCAGTCAGTCATATTACCAAGTTGTTTTTGAAGACATTGGCTTCCGAGTCTTCTTAGCTTCACCCTTTTGGTCTCTCTGCTGGTTGTTCTGAGTAACTTGAAAAGGTAGTTGATCCCTTTAGCTTTCTAGACTTAGGAGAAGTGCAGGTCTCAGGTGTTACAGTTTCCAGACCTTTCACTGTCAATATTTTACCTGCCTTTGCAGTAAAGAGTTTGCAACTCAACCTTTGTAGTGCTGATAGCTGTTTTGCTGCCTTCCCTCAGATTTTGCTGTAGTTTGCTTACTACCATTATCACTAAGTGAAATAGCAAAGAACCAATATTTTCATTGCACAGAATCTCCTAGATTTTTTTGCTCTCCATGGGATTGTTTATATCCTCCACTAATGCTTTCTTTTTCTCAGCATGAGTTCAAATAATTATAGAGAGATTCTAATTGAATTTGCGTGGCTCTATATGTGTAATTAAATAACATTACTTTTCATCATCCATTGAAGTTTCATTTGTTGCTTCTCTACCTAGCCAATATTTTCATGAAATGGTGTAATTTTATAAGCTGCGTAACTTACAGACTAATAATTACAATATGTTGGACGGGGTAACATTAGTGTATGGATAGGAGCATTCCTGAGAACAGAATCTGCCATGAACAATGATTAATGGAACAAATTTTATGACTAGAACAATAAGACATTTGGTTAAGGAAATACATCATAGAAATGGACAGTCCGTAAATACCTAGCAAACTACATTTTACCAGATGGCAATCACAGAGCAAAAGGTTGTGTGAATGTGCCTGATCACAAGGATTTCTTTTTTATTTGGAGAAACAAAACAACACTTCACAAACGCATAGCACAACATAGGAAAACAAATTCATTGGGACAAGATTCAGCTGTCCAACTGCACTTGAAAGACAAATGTCATTCTTTTGAAGATAACAAAGTCCACCTTTAACAGATTAACAGAGTTGGAAGGTACCTTGCAGGTCATCTAGTCCAACCCCCTGCCCAAGCAGGAGACCCAACATGTGCCTCTACCTAGGATCGAATTCACAACCTCCTGATTGGGAGACAAGAGCTCCACCTCTAGGTCACTGCAGCAGGTTCCAAGAAGTTTCCATACCCATTTGCACTCTGATTGAGATGACCCTAAGGGCACAGATAAACTCTCAAGTCACTCAAAAGCTCTTGGAGAGAGCTAATAACTGACCTCCGAAATGCTAATCACCAGATGCCTGGAAGGAATATAAATCCTTCCATTCCTCACCAGTCAGGACTGAAGGAGCTTCTTGGATAAGAAGTGAAACATCTTTGAGGAAAAAATAAACAAAGGAAGTCTAGTTGCCTTTTGCAAAAAGCACCTTTGGGGACAACCATGACCTGAATGACTGAGAATCTCCATAGACATTAAGGCAGAGGGAAGTGACCTGGGATCAACAGTCTCATAGATAAAGGCCAGGAAGAAGGAAACATAAAAAGAGGATGTAGAATAACTCTTGTCTATATCTACTGCCCCTTGTTGTCAGCATTTATGAGATGCTGAAGTGCTGTTGAAGGCACATTTCCAACAGAATGGAAGTCATTGTCACTATGCATTAGTTGACAAGGCATGGCTAGAATTTAAAATGAAATCGCTGATTATTTCTGACAATAAAGGAAGGAAAAGCTTTACAAACAGCCGCTTTCAAGACTTGAAATAAGATGCAGGTATACGAACACAAAGAACTATGTATAGGTGCATTATATTCTGAAGCAAAGCCAACTTTCTCCCTTTCATTTTCCTGAACGAATTGAGTGGCATCTGATAGAAATATATAGAGTAATATCAATCTCCTGGGAACCTACCAGCCAGCTTAATTTGCCAAGAAGAAAGCACAGATCGACAAAATCCTAATTATTTTGTACCGGTATAGTTAATGTTAGGGGAAGCTTTGATTTTATCATTTTAAAGTAGGTTCAGATTTTGCTCTGTTTAGTTAGCTCTGAGATGTTTCTGAACCAGATTTTCCTTTGCCCTAATAATTCTCCAGCAGATCCATGACTTTTTGTAAAATGTGAATTGTCAGTTTGTGTGCCTAAGGTGTTCAACATGGAGAAGTGTAAAATGAAGAGTGTTTCAAATGTGTGAGAATAAAAATGAAGAAAAGTTGAGGCAAAGCAAGTTAAGAAAAATATACATCATTTGGCAAAACGCAAGCTAAACGTTTTTGATTATTTGCTTATTCCCTCAGTCAAATTGTACTACTAAAATAATATGCGTATTTTTCTTTGGCTAATATCAAAAATCTAAGCAGGGTTAGTCGCATTTCATATTTAAATAATATCAGAAAATCTCAGGGCCGTAGGTTATAATAGGAGTGGAGAAATTTCGGGAAGAAGTAAATGTGACCTCTACTCATTCTCTTCTTACGAAAATTATATGGATATGCACATTATGTCCCCAAGAACTGAGCTTGGAGTGAATTTAATTTAGAACATATAAATATAAACCTTTGTTTGATTGAACTTCTGGCCCATCTAATCCAACAGTTTGTATTCAGAATGACCAACCAACTGCAAAAGGAAACCTACTAATTCCTTAGCAGATGGACCTCCGAAGCAGAAGAAGTCAGATTGCCATCTGAATAACCCACAAAGCTATTCAGTCATTGAATCCATGACTTCTGTGGATTGGTCCAAACTGTTTTTGAAGCAAGCCAAGCTGGTAGCTAGCACAAAAACTTATTTAATTTCTAATAATAATGATAATGATAATGATAATAATAATAGCAGCAACATGCATATGTCTATGTGCTGTATATGATATACATATGTATATAGTATATGAACCAGTAAGTGAAATATGTCTTGAATATCTTCTAGATCAGGGGTGTCAAACTCAAGGCCCAGGGGTCATATCTGGCCTGTGGGGTGCATAGATCTAGCCCATTGGACTGTCCTGGAAACAGCAAAGGACCAGCCTCTGCAGGTGAAAACGGAGATCAAGAGAGCCATGTGCAGCCCTCCCAGGCCCCCAAGCTCCCTTTTCAGTCACAACAGCCTCCTGCAGCCATCTGCCAGAGCTTGGGGGAGGGGCTGTTGCAGGAGGTCGTCACAGCCAAAAACGAAGCTTGGAGCCTGTTTTTGCTGGCAGAGTACTCAGGTCATCACTCCCCCCCTGACATGAGTGATATTAAGATGGCCATGTCCATCTTGGCCATGCCCACTTTTGCGGCCTAAGGTTAAACACAACCCTGATCGTCCTTCAATGAAATGGAGTTTGACACCCCTGTTCTAGATTAATAATCCATTTTAAAGGAAGTGCTAATTTTTATTTGTACATTTTTTTTCTTGGTCCGCTATATTTAGATTTGACATGAGTTCTTTTTAGAAATAGCACATCCTAACTATGAAACATTTTGCCAAGTTGCCTTCTGCCAATTTGGGAAGAATCACTTTCTTCTGACTTCTTTTTCTTTTGCCAGCTTGTTAGATGCTTTAACTGGAGAGTTAGTTTTATCTTTGGCACTTGCCTCTTATTTTATTCAGACCTCATTTCTTTCTTTTTTTTAGTTCTGTTTGACTACTTTTTACACTGATTTTTTTTGGAGTTTTTTGGAGATGCTGTTGGAGGCACAATACAGTGAAATTGTGATTGATTTATGGTAAATATTTATTCAGTAATTAATGACAGGACTGAAAAGAGCATAAATAAATATTATGCTGATGTTTCTGTTAGTGTAAAAAAAATAGCACACGAGAATATGATTAAAAATTCAATCAACAGATTTTAGCAGTCTCAAATTCTTAAATGGGGCAGAATTAAGCAAAGGATAAATCTGGATCAAAACTGCTCTTGTTTGATAAGATCCCGTCCTTAGCTTCAGATACAAATAAAATGCATATGATATTTAAAACATCCTCAAAAAAGAATAAATAATCTGCAAAATAAAGCCAAACGTCAGAAACAAAAGCAAAAACAAACCAACAAAACAAGGTGACATTGTGATGTAATCCAAATCATGGTCATTTTTATAAGACAATTTCATTCATTTATTGTTAGCAGATGAGAGTCAAAATCCAAAATGGCTGTTTTTGAATGTCATCAAATTAAGTAGCAGTCCAGTATTCTTTTACATTGTGATAGAGAACCAGTTTAATGTAGCAGTTAAGAAGTTGGATGAGTGCTCAGAACAGTGGTGGCATGCTGCCAGTTTAACAATCGATTCGGTGAGCATGCGCTTTGCACACACACATGCTTAAAGCACTTGTGCTTGCGCTGAAAATAGAGCATTTAGAAACTCAATTGCTTACCTTCCAAGCCAGCAACGATAAACAGAGGAGTGAGGTGGGTGGGGAATCAGCTGTGCTGTGCAATTGAGATGAGCTAGAAAGCAGGAAATAAAGGACAGGATAGGGTGGGGGCGGGTGGGCAGAGCCAGCTGATCGTCGGAGCTACCGGTTTGCCCGAACCAGTCTGAACTGGCTGAATACCACTTCTGGCTGGTAACCAAGGTTTGAGCTCACCCTAATTTCACAGAGGTGACTGTCACACAGTCAATCTCAAAGGGAGATGGTAGTGACAATTTGATAAAACAGACTGTCCAGTTAACTCGTTTTGAGTTCATGGAGAAAAGGTGGGACATAACACTAAGGAATAAGCAAATAGACCCATGTATACATACATGGGAGCCTGCCCATCATGGTTGCAATTCGTGATGAGAGTAAAACAGGTAGGTTTTGTGACTCATTTAGTTTTAGTGACTTTTTGGTGATGGTTAATTAAATACTACAATGGTTAATTGAACCACTGCTTCATTATGGCTGACAACCAGGAAATAAATTTTGGGTTTTAGCAGAACCATCGTAAACCATAGTCATGTCACTGTGGGATACTGCAAATGGCTATAAATAGGGCCTAGTTGCCAAGCACCCAAAATAGGCTCAGGTGACCATGGGAGGGGTGTCAGTCATGGGATTCAAATAATTTAACAACCGGTTCTCTGCCCTAATGACCAGTTGGGTAGGCCAGGTTCGGTGGTCATGTAACTGGGTAGGCTTAGCCAACTCAACATCACTCACATCGATGGGCTTCGCCTTAGCTGTTACAATGTAATAGGGGTTAACCAGAGAGGCAGTTTCTGTAAGCAGGGCAATAAAAATTAGGCTAGAAACAAAACCAGAATGTTTCCTTCCTGCCTTCCTTACAGGATTAGCCCTGTAAAGTGGGGGGGGGGGGGGGGAAACAAAATGAGATTTCTTCCAACAACCAGTTCTCCAAACTGCTTAGAAAGTTAACAACCGGTTCTCCAAAATAGGTTTGAACTGGCTGAATCCCACCACTAAGGGCTGTGTGTAACCATTGGAACTTTGAATCTGGGTCATAAGCAACCTCCTGGTAGGTCAGTTGAAACTTTGGACAATTTGTTAATCGACTGTAGGCTACACTAAAACCAGTAAGTCTATGACTTGATTAGCTATGAATAGGATAGGATAGGACAGGACATGACAAAAGTGGGTAGTGTTATTGCAGTCTTTAGATATGTTCTTCCTAAAGCTTCAGGCAAATGATACTACTAGCCTTAAATGTGTTACCACTGAATGTAATATCAAGAGAGGGATTTTTTTCCTGCTTAGATCTCTGTGTCTTTTAAGTATTTCATGATGCCAGCAGGCATGTTCTGTTTACATGTGGCAGCTCATGACGTGGATTAGGGAAAAACAGCAAAAAAAAACCTGTTTTCAGCAAAATAATTTTCAGTAAAAACTGAAAAATGAAACTGTGTTTCTGGGATGCAAAATGACTTCTTCTCCCAGAGGTTATTCCTGATGCATCTGTGATGCATACATAGTTGGTTATCTATGACAACGTCCTTTGATCCTTTGGGGTAAGTGTAATCTCATGTTTATTTTGTGGCCTAATGAGGCATGAAATATACTAGCTTTGTTTTGTTTGCGCTTTTTGCCCAAAAATATAACATATCAGGTGCGTTCAGGAAGCTGAAAACTCCGTCTTGTCCTGAGGTTTATTGCAGTTTTACCCCATGACAAAAGATCCTCACCCAGAGAAAGCAGAACACCTGGAGTGTATGGTGATGTGCACTTCTTGGCTTTCTTTACAACTGTCTTTCTGTGAGGCTCATATCTCAGAAGGACAACAAGCCTCAAATATTCATGTTTCCTCTGATATCTTATGCAAAGGGCCAAAACATTTGAAGCCTACCAGTTGACACAGTACAGCAGGAAAAGACTGTTAGCATGATAGGAGCTGTGTTACTTGTTGCTGCTGTTGTTACATAAGGCTCCAGAAACAGCACAAATAAAGGAACCACCCACTGATATGGCTTTGAAAACCATACTGCAAATTGCTACCCCTCAAGACTAGAAGGTTAAGGATCCCTTTGAATAGTAGAGTCTTGCTCAGAAATTATTATTGGTTATTTGCAATAGTGGGGTCCAGGAAAAGGAACCAGCAATCTCCATGGCTTCAAACACTCAGATCGAGACAGATTTATCATTTTATTTTATTTATTTATTTAATTTGTATACCGCCCTCTCTCCCGTTGGGACTCAGGGTGGTGCACAGGGATAATAAAAGATAAAAAAGATAAAATACATATAATACAATCAATAAATAAATTTAAAACTACATTAAACAAATTTAACCTGTGCTAAAATATTAAGAAGCCCTATTAAAACGATGGTAAAAACAAGCGATAGTAAAAACAAACTATGCCAGGCCGGCCGCATGAAAAAAGTAGGTCTTTAATGCTCGACGGAAGAGGTGAAGGTCTGTGATAGTACGAAGGTCGGGGGGCAGGTCGTTCCAGAGGGCTGGACCCGCCACAGAGAAGGCCCTTCCCCTGGGAGTCGCCAGCCGGCATTGTCCACCGGACGGCACCCTGAGGATGCCCTCCCTGTGGGAGCAGACAGGTCAGATGGAGGTATGTGGCAGGTATGTGTTCTGCTAGTTGTTGTTAGTTGCAAAGTCATGTCCGACCCATCGTGACCCCATGGACAACACTCCTCCAGGCCTTCCTGTCCTCTACCATCCTCTGGACTCCATTTAAGCTCATGCCTACTGCTTCGGTGACTCCATCCAGCCACCTCATTCTCTGTCGAGACAGATAGACAGATACCATTGGCAGTTCAGCGGTTTGAATCCCTAGTGCTGCATAACGGAGTGAGCTACCATTACTTGTCCCAGCTTCTTCCAACCTAGCAGTTCGAAAGCATCTGAAAAAAGTAGAAAAATAGGGACCACCTTGGTGGGAAGGTAACAGCATTCTATATGGCTTCGGTGTTTAATCATGCTGGCCACATGACCACGGAGACATCTTCGGACAGAGCTGTCTCTGGCTTTGAAACAGAGATGAGCACCACCCCCTAGAGTCAGAAATGACTAGCAGACTTCGTTTCCGGTTTCCGAAGGCGACGGACATACTTCGTGCTTCGTCAGCCGCTTGCTGTACCGGTGGGCTCCTTCGCGAGCACAGGATATTCTGAAGGAATCTCCTGCCATAAGGGTGGCTTGCTGGGAGCCCCCAATCTGGCGGTGGCGAGTGGGGTGCTCACAACCTCGCTCCAGGAGCTGGTGAGCAGAAAGGGGGGGGCAAACTTTGCCTCTTCACTGGATGGATCCCGGGAACAACAAACAGAACGGAAAGAGTAGCTGAAATGCCGGAGATGGAGGGCGCTCCCTAATCTCTTGGGTTGCTGATGAAGGATAAGCGATAGGATACTGTGAGTTCCTGTTTAATCAATTTTAAACGGATTGGAGAGGGGAGTTTTTCTTTTTTAACCTCCCCTCGGATGAAGCGGCAATCAAACAATCTCTCTCCATTGGAATGGAGAGAGGAAAAGGACTAACTTGCTATTGGAATTAACTATGGAAAAGAATTGTATCGTATCGCAGTTGCAACAATTTGTTGCGAAGTTCTTTTAACAAAAAAGTAAAATGGAACTTTTACTTTTCTTCCTGTTAGAAGGCGGGGCAAGATGGCTTCTCTTTGTTCTCTGCTTATAAGTCCTTTGTATTAGTGAAGTTTTTCCCTCCATAACTACCATTGAAGAATTTGAAACTTTTTCTTTTAACATTTCTCCCTGAGGCTCGCAAGTCTCTCCCAATACGTGGACTCCTGCATGTGGATTGCAAACTTTTCCTTTTTTTTTAAAGTGAACTCTTAAGACTGGACTCTCATTTGGATTACTCCAATACCTCGGACTATCTCGGTCATCTGTTTCTCCAGTGCCATTTTTTTACTAACTTAGAACGTAGAACGGAGGCAATGGCTTTTAGAAAACTGCCATCGGGAAAGTCAGCTTCCGTCCCGTCCTCAGCTGTCTCCAGCCCAACTACACAGCCGAAGATTTCTTCACTACTACAGAGAGAATCTGCTGGAGAGAGCTCACAGGAACTGTCAGTTAAAGAGTTGTTTCGGGAAATGATGAAAAACGTGAATGAATTGCGGAAAGAAATGACAGAATTAAAATTAGAGCTCAGGGAAACGCAACGAAGCACAACGGAGAATAAACAAAAAATAGTGGCGTTAGAGTGTGGGGGGTGGCTGAGATGGGGGAGAGGTTAAGGAAATCCGAAAGGGGAGTCTAGAATTAGGAGCTCACATGACCAAAATTGAATTTGAAAGAATGTCTTTTTTTCTTAGGTTCCAGAATATACCAGAGTCAGAAAATGAGGAACTGATGTTATGAGTACAATGTTAGCAGAATACCTTAAAAGAGATAAGGAGCAACTCTGGTGGAATATGGATCTGGTTTATAGAATTAACTCAGCATATGCTAGGATGCATAATGTACCAAGAGAAGTTCATGTTAAATTTATTAGGAGATCCACAAGGGATGAGATATTGAGGGCCCAACGGGATGGAATTTTAAAGTATCAAGATAAAGAAATAATCATTTTGAAACAAATTCTGAAAAAAATTAGAGAAATAAGAAGGAAGTATTCCTTCTTGTCTAAGAAATTATACAAAAATGGAATTTGGTTCAAATGGTTATTGCCAGAGGGATTTGCTGATCTTCTGGTAGAGGGCTAGAGTAAGAATTAAAACATTAAGTGAGGCGGAAGCCTTTATTCAAAAACATTCTTCCCTTCTAGGGGACGAAGATGGGGGAACAAAGGGAGCGATGGCCCCGCCCGGTGACGGGGAAGAAGAGTCAATAGCGAAAAGACTTAGATCTCAAAAATGATTTTATTGGAAATCTTATTGTAATTGTCGATGCAAGATAAAATGGCAAAGAAAAAGATGATTGAATGTATGGACTGTACAATGTAATGTTCATATATGCCTATCCTTTATTCTTCAAATTGTAAACTTATGAAGTTTTTTGGGAGGGCCACCATCAACGGCATGGGAGCTACCAAAATGTTATATTTACCCTATACCTTTTCCCTATATGTATTTTGAAAACCAATACAAAACTTTTATATATATATAAAAAAGAAGTGACTAGCACACATGTGCATGGGGAACCTTTATCTTTACCCATGCCCTTTGATTTTCCTTGTCCTTGGTTTTCAAGGACTATTGAAGGGTTCTGCCTGGATAGGTTACAGCAAAAAAGAATGTGGTGAAGGGAAATCATATTTGTCTTTTTGTTGCAATGTGAGTTATTGGGGAAAAATGAAGCTGTAAGCAAACTTATATCTAAGCTGCTATGGTTATTCATTTCAGAGTTCATTTCTTTGTACTGAACTCTGCCACCTCCTTAAGCTTCTCAGAACCATTTTTAGATTTAAAAGCCAAATATTGTCTGCAGTATGGAAACAGATTTAACTTTGTTTAAGCAACAGCAAAGCACCATGCATCGTAATTATATAAAGTTCAGTTCCCTGCAGAGATGATCCATGTTTCTCTCAGAGGTACTCTTAGAAAATTAAATAAACAAACACCTTTCTTTACCACTATGAAGGAAAAAGGAATACAACTTTTGTAGAGTAAAGGCTAGGCACATTTTTATAGATAAATTCTGATCAGTGAACCTATGAAATTTCATCTATTTGATGTTTTAAGTAAAATGAAGTAGTTTTTTTAAAATAGATTTTATTTTATATTAGAGGCATAGATTAGATTCAGCTGTACTCTTGATCCTAAGGGAGAAATCGAATTTCAGATAGGATTTAATTTGTTTGTTGTGAAAAATATAGGCTGGTGAATCAATTATGTTCTAGTTCTAACCATAAGGAAACAGTGATTTATATTTGTTTTATCAGAGCTTTAGAATTACATAAATCGCCTTCCTGATGTTATTTATGCAAAGACATGATGGCTAGAAGGAAAAAGAGGCTTACTAGTAACTAACAGATCTATTCTCTGATCAAGACATTAACATCATCGAACAATTCTTTAATACATTAACAGAATTGGAAGGGACCTTGTAGGTCATCTAGTCCAACCCCCCTCCCAGGTATGAAATACTACACTATTTCTGACAAATGGCAGTCCAATATCTTCTTGAAAGTCTCAAGTGATGAAACTCCTACAACTTCTGAAGCAGAGATGGGTTTCTGCCAGTTCTCCCTGGATTGGGCAAACTGGTACTGGCAATGGTGGTGGGCTCCGCCCACCCGCCCAGATTAGTAGTAAAATAAATTGAAACCCATCCCTGTTCCGAAGGCAAGCTGTTCCATTGGTTGATTGTTCTCACTGTCAGGAAATTTCTCCTTATTTCCAGGTTGAATCACTCCTTGATCAGTTTCCATCCATTATTCCCTCCTTGCCTTTGGGAGGTTTGGAGAATAGCTTGAACCCCTCCTCTCTGTGGCAGCCCCTCAAATATTGGAACACTGCTATCATGTCTCCCCTGGTCCTTCTTTTCACTTGACTAGCCATGCCCAGTTCCTGTAGCCATTCTTCATGTGTTTTAGCCTCCAGTCCCCTAATCATCCTAGTTGCTGTTCTCTACACTTTTTCTAGAGTCTCAACATCTTTTTTATAGTATGGTGACCAAAACCGGATGCAGTATTCTAGGCGTGGTCTTACTAAGGCTTTATAGGGTGGTATTAGTACCTCACGTGATCTTGATTGTATCCCTCAGTTAACGCAACTTAGGAGTGCATTGGGTTTTTTTTTTTTTGATTGCTGCATTAATGTGCTCAAAATACACATTGGGTATTTGTTAATATGGGCTCTAGATTTCAAAAACTAATGCCATAATAAACATCTTAATCCTTAGAAGCCAGGAGATGTGAGTTGTAGTTGTTCCTTAGGTATAAAATTTGGCTGGGGATACTTTAGATTAGGACCCTTCTTTGATATGACCTGATGGTATTGTTGTTGTGGGAAACTAGGAAGTGGGAACATAGCAGTGGTGGGTTTCAAATTTTTTAGAACCTACTCTGTAGGTGTGGTCTATTTTGTGGGCGTGGCTTGGCAGTCATGTGACAGGGTGGGAGTGGCCACCTTTTAAAATGTGGTGAAACTCATTTAACAACGCTCTTGCTCAGCAACCAAACTTTTGGACTCAATTGTGAGGATAAATTCTTTCTTTCTTTCTTTCTTTCTTTCTTTCTTTCTTTCTTTCTTTCTTTCTTTCTTTCTTTCTTTCTTTCTTTCTTTCTTTCTTTCCTTTCTTCCTCCCTTTCCTTTCCTTTCCTTCCCGTTGGGTCACTGGCAGCGGCGGGCCAGATTTACTTCCAGGTACGCCGGTGGAACCCCCTCTCACCGGTTCTCTAAATTTCACCAACCGGCTCTCACGAGTAGGTGCAAGCCTGCCGAAACCCACCACTGCAACATAGGTATGTATGGTACATTGCTTTGAGTTCATGAACAGTAAAATGGGATAAAAATGGAATAATGAATCAATCCTCATTGATAAGAACATATGGCCCAACCAGCAGGACTTAGTTTAGAAATAAATGTAAATTGCCAGAGTGTGGCATTGTGATTATATTATAGCCAACTATGATAACTGTTTCTTCAGCGCATTTTCTGGAGTGTGAAGTTCAAAGTTCATTGGCTCAGCATGTATTTGAGCCACAAGTTAGAGACATTTTCAAAGCTATTTATAATGATTGGTTGAGAATGTGTCAGGCTACTAATAGGAAAACCATACCTCCCTGTAGTCCTAAATGTTAAGTCCTTTTCAAGCGTTCGCTGTTCGGAAGGATTTAAATTTAGCTTGTGCAGAAAGCCAGGTAGAAAATCCATAAATCCCAATTCTTTCAAAAGTGGAACAGTTATCATAAATATCTCAATTTCCTTTCAATATTTATCTGATTGAAGGACCCTAGTAACAGCAACAATGTGGTACTTGTTCTACTTTTGGGGGTTGGGGGACATTGGGTGGGGAGTAGAAAAATAGAAAGCTGAAGTAGACTGAAGTACAAGCAGAGGTTTAATGAATTCCAGATGACAATGCTTTAAACAGTTCTGTTAGCTGAAAGGAAATGATACTTTATTGAATAGACAAAGATGTGTGACACAAAGAACAAGGTCCAGAGAGCCCCCCCCTGCAGCAATGTTGACTACCAGTAGATAATAAAGGACTAGTTTTATCCTTATTAGGTATCATAGAATCTACATAGTCAACCAATGGAATAGCTTGCCTTCAGAAGTTGTGGAAGCTTTCAAGAAGAGACTGGACTGCATCTTTCAGAAATGGTGTAGAGCAGTGGTTCCCAAACTCTTTTTGGCCATGCTCCACCTAAGCATCTCTAAAATCCTGACCCCCCCCCCCCCGACATATAATTCTTAATTTACTCAAAAAGTGAACTCTACTCATGTGGATGAAGCCTAAAAGGCCAATAACTTGTTTTTTAAAAGGTTCAAATTGCCCCCCTGTGGGAATCACTGGTGGGAATAACTGGCGTAGAGTCTCCTGCTTGGGTGGAAGGTTGACCTACTAAATGACCTACAAGATCTTGTTATTCTGTTAAAAGATGCTATTTCATGGGGTTCACACCTCAATCGCTAAGTAAACCCATTGGTTATTGCATTTTAGATTATTACATTCAGAATAGTAGCTTTAGGTGGTATCCAAATCTTTGTGGTCTTGCAGGAAGACATTTCTAGACTACAGAAAATAATATAATATAAGTAATCCTTGGCTTGTGACCATTCATTTAAAATCCATTTGAGGTTATGATGGTACTGAAAAAATAATTTACAATCGATTCTCACACTTATGACCATCACAGTCATCCCATAGTCACATGATCAGAATTCAGGCTTGGCAACCAGCACATATTTACAATGATAGTAGCATTCCAAGATCACATGATTTTCATTTGTGACTTTCCCAAGAGGTTCAGGTCACCAAAGTCAAGGAAGGAAGATGGATTCATATAACAATCATATGATTTACTTAATAACCCTGGTAAAAAGGTTGCAAAAACAGTTTATATAACAAATGCATCCCATAGTGATGGAAGCCGTGGGTTCAGTTGCGATCATAAATTGAGGATTATCTGTATAATTCCTCTTCCCATGCTATGAGAGAGAGAGAGAGACAGACAGAGAGAGAGACAGACAGACAGCTAGACAGAGTTATGACATTATGTCATGCCTCTACAAATGAGGTTTTCCATGACTTCATGTAAAAGAGGTTACAACTCATGTAAAACCTCATACATAGGGGCATGACCTTAAGTATGTAAGAGACTCAGTTTAGTGTAGTGGTTAAAGTACTAGACTAAAAACTGGGAAACTGGGAATTCTAGTTCTTCCTTAGGGTACAAAGCCTCATAGGTGACCTTGGACCAGACTTTCTTAGCCCCAAGCAGAAGGAAAATAGAAACTGCTTCCAAAAGAGAACTGCAGAGATATTTGGACTCTGGAAAGAGTGCCGAGAAGAGCAACCAAGATGATTAGGGGACTGGAGACTAAAACATATGAAGAACGGTTGCAGGAGCTGGGTATGTCTAGTTTGATGAAGAGAAGGACCAGGGGAGACATGATAGCAGTGTTCCGATATCTCAGAGGGTGCCACAAAGAAGAGGGAGCCAAACTATTCTCCAAGGCACCTGGGGGCAGGACAAGAAGCAATGGGTGGAAACTAATCAAGGAGAGAAGCAACTTAGAACTAAGGAGAAATTTCCCGACAGTTAGAACAATTAACCTCTGGAACAGCTTGCCTCCAGAAGTTGTGAATGCCCCAACCCTGGAAGTCTTTAAAAAGATGTTAGATAGCCATTTGTCTGAAATGGTATAAGGTTCCTGCCCACGCAGGGAGTTGGACTAGAAGACCTCCAAGGTCCCTTCCAACTCTGCTATTGTATTGTATTGTATTTGGAGTCTCCAGGAATCAAGACAAACTCAAAGGTACAACTCACATGTCAATAAAACGATCTTTCTTGAAGATGATGGCTAAGAAAGAGAAGAGAATAGATCTTTTGATAGTGGACAGCCAACTCAGGTTCTCTTCCCCCAGAAAAAAATATATGCCACAGGTATTTTCTGTGAATTTACTATAAAAAGTGTTAAACCCCAAAAGTTATTGGGAGCCATCTGTGAACATAAAAGAACGGTTCTATTTAAAGACAGCCAAAAACTTTTCTATGATAAGAAGTAAGAGAACAAAATGTGCACCAAAATATGTACATCCCAAATCATCATTGATTTTGATTATGGATTATAGCTATGAAAATGGCCGGGACATTTATGAGCTAGCGTGAAGGCTTAGTTTTTCATCTAGTAAGAGAATCTGCTTGATCATGTTTTACTTATAAGGTCATGAACTGTCTACTGAAAATAATTTGTACACATAATGTGTCAGATTCAAAACGACTAAAATCTCCTAATAGGATGAACCAAATAGAAACAATCCAGTAACTTACAATAACAGCAGGTTGTTGATGCAGGCAGAAACAGGTCTGAATACCAGAGTCGCTGAAGATACGAAACAAGAAATTATGAAATGGATAGGATTAATTTACTATATACAGTCACTTCTGATCCAAATCCAGATTCACATGGAGTGTTCAGGGATGCAAGCAGCCTCCAAAATCCGATGATGAAGCTTTTAGAATTCTCTAAAAGTTGACATCAAATTGCAGTGTTTGTTGTGATTAATGGGAAAAATGAATAAATATGGTGGCTCAGTGACTAAGATGTCTCTGAACATAAAAAGCACACTTTCCAAGCAAAATGAAGGCCAAAAGTAATTATGTCTGTTGAGACTGATAGCCTTGAAAGGCTATCAGTAGGCTTAGGTCAGTTGGTCGGTCGTTGGTAGGTACAGTAGATTTAAAACTGATGTAAGTTTCTATTTTACACTAAATAATACGAAACAAAATCCCATGCACGCTTTCGGTACACAACAAAAAGGTTATCCATCACTGGTGTAAGGTTTCCTGCTTGGGCAAAGGGTTGGACTAGATGACCTACAAGGTCCCTTACAACTCTGTTAATCTGTTAAAAGGCTGTAGGATAGGTTAGGCTCTCCATTTTTTGGGGGGTGGGGGTATTTCTTTTTGAAATCATATCAAATAACAAATATATGCTGATGAGTATACTGTGGACTGGTCTTCCAAAATGTATCATTAGGATGATGAGGGAATCAGTCAGTATGCATAAATCACACGACTGACATCCCTATATTCCTTTCACTTAAGTCTCCTCCTCCTCCTCCTCCTCCTCCTCCTCCTCCTCCTCCTCCTCCTCCTCCTCCTCCTCCTCCTCCTCCTCCTCCTCCTCCTCCTCCTCCTCCTTCCCCTCCTGGTTTTCTTGCACTTATATGCAAGTTCCCATTACTACATTTCCTAGGCAAATTCTTTTTTAAACAGTTATACTCTGTTTCCGTCAAATTATTTTTCATTAGAAACAATTTCCTGAAGTAGCTTTTTAAAACACAAATGAAGGTAATCATATAAAAGAAAGTTTATATCAGCAAACTCTTTCACATCATTACTTCATTTTTACAAGCATGTATCTTTCCTCAGCCATCCTAAGGAATCTCTGTCTCTCTGTCTCTCTGTCTCTCTCTCACACACACACACACACACTGCTGTACAGATTTTGGTTACACAAAGTTGGATGCTAATGTTAATGGAATTTGTTCTTTGGTGCCTTTTATGCTGTGACAGGACCAGCCTTTCAATCTATGGCAGATGATTTTCAAATACTTCTTACCACACGTGTGCCATAATTTCCTCAGATTTGATCTTGTTTCCTTATCTTCACAGTGAGACTCCTTCATTGAAAGATTTAAGCAGTTCCTGCATTTGATCACGTGGGAGCACTGTTCCCTTTCAAAATACTCTTTCTTGCCGAAACTGGGCAAATTATGTAAGTTACATTATTAAAGCATTGTTACAAGCAAAAAAAAAAAAAAAAAAGTGAGGGACAAATCTTTACAGAACAATAGTTGGATTGAAAAATCGTACTGTTGTGTTTTCTATTTTGCTGACTTAAATATTTAAGTAGCATTTCTTAGCCTTTGCATTATGTCCTCTCAAAGCCAATAAAAATAAAATAAAAATGCCAGGGACTATACATACTTCTGCAAATAGAGGACATCAGTTGCTTACATCTGAAATTGTTTAGAAAGACGTGCTTGGGAAAAAAGAGTTTCTGGCAAACAATTTGGGTTAGATTGTTTAGATCAGGGCTGTCAAACTCCTGGGCTGCGGACCAGATGTATCACGCGCTGGCCACTCCCACGCCCGGTTTAGCGATGGGGGGAAAAGTCCCGATACATCATGTGATGCTGCCAGGATGACATGAGTTTGACACCCCTGGTTTAGATGTTATGCTAGATACTGTGTGAGGGAGCAACAAGGCTCACGAAGACTGATCAGGAAGGATGGGGAGAGAGTACTCAGAGCAGCTGAAAGATGAGGTAAAGCAGGGATTCCTGGCAATGGAAACTACCTCTTCGAACTTTTAGAAGAAATGCTGCAGAATTGCTCCTCACTGAATACTTTCTCAATTGAGTTTAGATTTTAAAGATATAAGTAAAGCTTCAAGGATCACCAGGACTCTAGATTGGATTGAGGCAGCTGGCCTTGTATGCGAAAGAAATCTTAGTGTGATTATGAGGAGAACTGATGAGAAGTGTTCTGACCTAGGCTTCCCCAGAGCATGAAGCAAACTCCTTGTACCGACAAAAAAAAACCCCTTTTATTAATTTACTCTGAATTCTGCTCATTCACATCCAGCAAAGTCTTTCAAGGGAGGATTTACAGTCACAGACCTTTTCTGGCTTGGAGGGCTGCCAGGCCGATATCTTCAAAACTTGGCAAGGAGTCACGGAGACTCATGAACCAATTAAGTGAACTAATTGTCTCCTACAAATTCCACTCCCCCTTTGCTCCTCTTTTATTCCCTATGGGAGGGGCCATTCATTGTCCACCTGTGTCCTTACTCCCAAGTCGACCCTTGTTCTTTAGCTGTTCCCTTCGTCTGGCAACTCTGTGCATGTGCACATTGGGAACAGACTCCAGCTGTTCGTCTGCCTCACTGATGTCTGACTCTGAAGGCAGCTGATAACTGGCATATGGCTTTGGCCCCTTCTCTGCCTCTGACACAGAGCCCTCCTCAGAGCCTTCCCCAGACTCCAGGACTGGCCCAGGTTCCTCCCCAACCTACTCACTGTCCGAATCTGCTGCCAGCTCTGCTGGCTGCTGGTGGACCACAACACTAAGGCTATACAGCTGGGGTATCAAACTCACATCATCATGACAGGGTCACGTGATGTATCAGGACCTTTTCCCCCTTTGCTAAACCATGTGTGGGAGTGGCCAGTGCATGATGCATCTGGCCCATGTACTGGGAGTTTGATAGCCCTGCTCTATAGGAAGAGACCAGTTTTAGAAACCAATCATACAAACCAGGTACAAAATCAAAATTAAGTTCTATTCAAAAGCAAGTTATAGTTCTGTGTCCTTGGGCATGGAATCTCCATGGATCTCCTTTTCAAGGCACACGTGAATCACTCCATGTTCTTTTCTTTGAAGAGAATGTTTGTAGCCAGGGTTGAACTGTGGGATCCTTGGTGCTCTCTGAGCTTGGATGTTTCTTGCCAATGTTTCATTACCAAACTAGGTAACTTCATCAGTGCTTCAAGGGAGTGGGTTTGCTCTCATTTTATACACTAGTAATTTTCCCTGTCAGTGGTGGTGGGAATGGTCTGGGTAGTTCCTTGATTAGGCTGTTGTTTATTGTTAGCTTTTCTTTGACAGCAGTAGAATCTGTATCATGGATAATACAGACATATTTTTTACAAAAAAAACCCATATTTAGGAATGTGGAACAAATATGGCCATCCAGAGCAGTGATGGTATTCAAATCATTTAACAACTGGTTCTCTGCCCTAATGACCAGCTGGGTAGGTGTGGCTTGGTGGTCATGTAACTAGATGGGCATGGCCTCACTCAGGTCGATGGGCGCTTCGGCTTAGTGGTTACAATGGAATAAGGTTTAACCAGTTTCTGTAAGCAGGGCAATAAAGATTAGGCTGGAAACAACACCAGAATGTTTCCTTCCTGCCTTCCTTACAGGATTAATCCTGTAAAGTAGGAAAAAACAAAAGGAGATTTCTTCCAACAATCGGTTCACCGAACTGCTTAGAAAGTTAACAACCAGTTCTCACAAATAGGTGCGAAGTGGCTGAATCCCACCACTGATCCAGAGGTTCTGAATTAGAGCCCATAATTTCCATGCAACAGAATCAATCCTAAGAAATCCCAGGAACTGTAGTTCAGCATTATTTGAAGAGACATATGCACCCTACAGATGGTGTGGTTGCTCAGTGGACAAGACAATCAGAAAAGTTGGTGGTTCAAATTCCTAGTGCCGCGTAATGGATCGAATTCCCACTACTTATACCAGCTTTTTCCAACCTATCAGTTTGAAAGCACATAAAAAATGCAAGTAGAAAAATAGGAACCACCTTTGGTGAAAAGATAACAGTGTTCTGTGAGCCTTCAGTGTTTAGTCATGCCGACCACATGACCACGGAGACATCTTTGGACAGCGCTGGCTCTTCGGCTTTGAAATGGAGATGAGCATCACCCCCTAGAGTCAGGAACGACTAGCACATATGTGCAAGGAGAACCTTTGCCTTTATGCGCCCTACACTCCCACATAATGGTTTTAATAAATGGGAAATTGTGACATGAATTAATTTTCTACTACATCTGTACAACTCGAAAAAAAATTGGCTAAAATAGTCATTTTATAATATTGTAACTATATTTGGAACATTTTGCATTTTTTATTTCAAGTAATGGCAAATAGTTTTTTTAAAAGCCTATTTTAAAAGGGCCTTTGTTCAGATCTTGAAAATATTTAAGAAACTAGAGCATAAGCTTACAACTATAATAACATTTTATTGTTGAATGTACAGATATAGCAGTTAAAATAACTCTATAATGTCCAGTCACCAGTGGGCAACCATTGACTATTAACTGATCCTTTTAGGTTATTCTGTAGCTTATTTTTACTTCGGTTGGTGTTCTCTGTTTTGTTCCTAAAACCCAGCAATCTGAAAAATCTTGTGATAAAGCCTGATGCTAATTTACATTGCAAGAGTTGCTATAGCAACCTTTGAGAATGTTACTAGAAGCACTGTATCAGAGGTAATCTTTATGTTGATGAAGAAAAATATCCCATATTTGGAAAGGCACGTAGTAGTTAGTTCTCAACTTATTTTTTTCTCACAACCTTCAGTCTGTACTCGTATCCTAACATACCTTTTTCAATTTCATAATCTTTCAATGAATGACTAATCTCATGATAAGTGTTAGCATGGAAACTGATGACTCAGTTTTGCCGATTTGGAAAAGGTAAATCAAACAGCAGATAAACCAATATGTACTCATTTTATTGTACTGACCTTCCAAGGGATGGGCTAGTTTTTAAGTTCTTAAAGTGATGAGAAAGTTTGGCTTGGTGTTTAAGAACCAGGCTAGAAACTGGGAGATTGTGAGTTCTAGTCCTGTCTGAGACACAAAGCTTGATCTTCGTCAGTTACTGTGTCTCACACCTGGAAAGAAGGCAGTGGCAAACCACTTCAAAACAACAACAACAACAACAGCAAAAACAAAAACCCAACCCTAAAAACCTGTAGGGACTGGTTCAGGGAGTCATCAGGAATCAAACCTGACTCAAAGGCTCCCAAACAAATAAGACAAGAAATCATATCAGATTGTTCCACAAAGCAGTTTAAAATGAGGTTAAAATGGGAATGTCAGGCCTGTAGTCATATTCCTCTTGGATCTTTGGCCTGCCACACTTTCTATTATCCTACTATGCCTTTTCTGTTGTGGGAAAATGGGAGGGGGATTGTATGGAGTTAGATGATATGTAACCAAAATAACTTTCCTTCTAGAAAGCCAAGGCCATCCTTTGTCTCTACACCTCTGCACCTGACAGGAATTGGATGGGTGGAACTGCCAGCATGGCAGTAGAAGATTGGACCATGTGGTGGGCTTGAGGGTGTGGAGACAAGATCGTGAACTTTCAACTGGGTGGGGAAAATGGTGAAGCTTTCAGATTCAGGTTTTCCCAGATGTGCCAACATGGCTCTCTTAATAAATTGGAACTTTGAGCAACATTTTGTCTTGGACTCTGATTTAATTTTGCATGCTATTTGGAACCCTGACAGGGAACTGAGATTCAGTCCTCTCCCCTCTCTTGTTTAGTATCTACATGAAACCATTGGGCGAGGACATTCATGACTTGAGGGTTTGGTATCATCAGCATACGTTACCTCTCTGCCCTGAGTTGTGCAAGGAAAGCTGTTGAGGTGGTGACCCAGAGTCTGGAAGTGTACAGGTGTGAATGGGGAGGAACAGACTTTGCTCAGTTCTGACTAAGACTGAGTGGCTGTGGCAGGAATACCTCAATCATTGACCTTTGATAAGGTGGCATGTCTCAATTTGAAATTGTATAAAACCTCGGGGTCTTCCTGGACTCAGCTTTGGATTCAGAGCTACTTCTCAAAGAGTAAGTGGCAGCTATGCCGAGGAGAGCCTTTGCACAGGCACATCATGTGTGCCAGTGGTGCCCTTTCCTCAGGTGGGAAGTCCTGCAGATAGTCACTCACACATGGGTCACTCCATGATTCAACT
Organism: Rhabdophis nuchalis; assembly: GCA_039707465.1. Classification (NCBI taxonomy): domain Eukaryota; kingdom Metazoa; phylum Chordata; class Lepidosauria; order Squamata; family Natricidae; genus Rhabdophis; species Rhabdophis nuchalis. The sequence continues at coordinate 200,909,827 of CM077645.1, forward strand.
ATTGCAATGTGCTCTACCTGGCTGCCTGTAAACATCACCTAGAACCATGATGGCAAACCTATGGCATGTGAGCCACAAGTGGCATGCAGAGCCCTCTCTGCAGGCATGTGAGCCGTCGCCCAACTCAGCTTCACCATGCATGCACATGGGCTTCCCACCAGCCAGCTCTGCCACACATGCGCGGGGGTGGGGCACACATACAGGGGTCATGTGCACATCCATGTGGTGTGTGTGTGTGGTCACATGTACAACTGCTGGGTCATGGAAGAATGGGTGTGTGTGCATACATGTGCAGGAAGCATGGCAGGGGGGACATGCATGGGGTGCACGCGGAGGGCCATGTGCACATGAGCAGGTCACAGGGTGGTGCGTGCATTGCATTATGGGTGTATGCATGCTTTCGGCATTCAATGACAAAAAGGTTAGCCATCACTGACCTCGAAGGTAAAAATGCTTCAAAATGCAGCAGAACAAACAGTAATGGACATTTTTCATTCCCATATCTCAACAATTAGACACAAGGACAGTTTTTCCCCAAATGCCATCACTCTTCGACTAATTCCTACAACACTATCAAATTATTTACTAAGACTATATTACTGTTATTTTTCTCATCCTTCCTATTATCTATCTCCTCCCACTTATGATTATAACCTTGTTCCTTGTATCGCTATGATTTATATTGCCTTTTTCTTTTCCTAGTATGATTTGATTGCTTATTTGGCAAACTATGACTATCATTAAGTGTTGTATCTTATAATTCTTGATTCACGTATTTTTTTATTTTATGAACACTGAGAGCATATGCACCAAACACAAATTCCTTGTGTGTCCAATCACACTTGGCCAACAAAGAATTCCATTTATTCCATCTATTAGCTGCAATTCAAGGTGCTATTTTTTTTAAAAGTCCTTCATGATATATGACTTTAGTTATCTGAAGGACGATAATGCATGTACAATTCTGAAATAATGACTTTATCCATAACTATGTAAAAGTCCAAACAAGTATCAAGAAATATACATGTCTTCACACAATGTTTATTTTGGGAACCAACTATTTATTCTTAATACAGTGTTTGGCAAGCTTGGGAACTTTAAGATGTATAAACCAACTCCCAGAATTCCTCAGAGAGCACGCCGACTGGGGAATTTTGGGAGCTGAAATCCACTTATCTTAACAATTACCAAACTTGAAAAACAGTGACTTAACAATACAAACATTAACCATATTGATTAATAGTAGTCATCAGAATGTCTCTATGAATTCACTAGCAGGATTTAACAATGATTGATAGAGTTAACACAAAGATCTAAAGAAATAACCCAGGTAGCTAATGATGTGATTTCTAAGAAGGTATTATTAATAGGCAAGATAATTAAATTATCGCATTGATTTCATGGGGTCTACACCACAAGTAACTTTCTCTAGAAGCATCTCCAACATTGTTATTTTTCTTTCATTTGAGTCTCGGCTTCTACTGTGAAGCAGAAGCAATCTTGCATAGAAGATAAAGCTGTGCATTTGTTTTTGATACCAGGTGTTTTGTCGGTTTCTCTCTATTAATAAAAAATGCTTATATATCACCATGATTTACTGTAGGAGAGGGTTTTGTATTTGAGTAAAACCCACACTTTACACAATGGGCTTCTTAGATTAAGGCTAAAGGTAAAGGTTTCCCTCACACATATGTGCTAGTCATTCACTCTAGAGGTTATTGTTCATCTCTGTTTTAAAGCCGAAGAGCCAGGGCTGTCCGAAGATGTCTCCGTGATCATGTGGACGGCGTGACTAAATGCTGAAGGTGCACGGAACGCTGTTACCTTCATACTAAAAGTGGTTCCTATTTTTCTACTTGCATTTTTACATGCTTTTGAACTGTTAGGTTGGCAGAAGCTGGGACAAGTAACGGGAGCTCACTCCGTTACACGGCTCTAGGGATTTGGACCACTGAACTGCCGACCTTTCTGACCAACAAGCTCAGTATTTTAACTACTGAGCCACCATGCCCCTTACCTTAAAAAAAAAAAAGATTAAGGCTATAGATAGTTAAAACAACACTTACCTTCGAAGATCAATAGATGAATTCAGTCAGACTGAACTGTGCATATCACTGTAAGGAAGAGAAGCGAAGAATAAAAGAAAACTGTCAGGTAAGATTAGGAAGCACATTCTGAATAATAGTGAAAAGCATTGGAAAAATAATGGTGCACCATTAAGCAATTACTACTTTTCTGACACTCTTGAAAATTTCGGTTTTACTAATAGAACAATTTTAAAGTATATTATTTTAGTGTATAATTTTATTTATTTATTTCTTGGCTCATGAGCTGATTCATAAATCTAGGAATGGAGTATTTAGGCTCAAATCCATTTTTCTAAGGTTAAAGAGCTTAAGCTTGGCCATCGAATGGGAAAGAAGGAGTCACTGGAGAAGAGCCTAATGCTGGCAAAAGAAGAAGAGGACGACAGAGAATGAGGTGGCTGGATGGAGTCATTGAAGCATAAGGCATGAGATTAAAGGGACTCCAAAGGATGGAAGAGGACAGGAAGGCCTGGAAAAACATTGTCCATGGGGTCGGGCACGACTTTGCGACTAACAACAACAACAAAGAGCTTAAAAATGGGATTCATTTCTAACCAGAAGGCAACGGGGGTTAGAGTGCAGTACTGCAGGCTACTTCAGCTGATCACTAGTCGCAGTTCGGCAGTTCAAATCTCACTGGCTCAAGGTTGACTCAGCACTCCATCCTTCCGAGGTGGGTAAAATAAGGACCCAGATCGTTGTGAGCAATATGATAACTCTGTAAACCACTTAGAGGGGGCTGTAAAAGCACTATGAAGCAGTATATAAGTCTAAGTGCTATTTCTATTGCTAAATATATGACTCTAAGCTTTCTCTCTTATTCTTCTACAGAAAAAGAAACATTTTTATGAAATAACAGTCAGGAGTCATCGATCAAATAATAGGTTGCAGCTAATTTAAAATCTGTAAATTCCCATGTGCTGTTATCTGCAACACTTAGAACATTTTATGTGTCTCCATTGTAGCATTTCATTTAGAGCGCATAATGTGCCTGTGGTGTAACATTCAATTAATTAATCTGTCATTTCAATAGTACCCACTCCCCTAGTTCTTTTCTATTTCATCAGCAAACAAAATACTTACAGGTGTCCCAGTGGAGACATCTCCTGAATTGAGAAAAGGTTGTGTTACTTCATATGACATAAAGATTAGTTTTGGGGGAACAACAGTCATCACAGACTATGAGCTAAATCCTGGGAGATGGTGGTCATCATTTTCTATCATTAATTGGAAGATTCCAACTATTCAAATACCTGCAACAGGGAGGCAGAGATACAGCATGCTGTCTAAGGAACTTGTTCCCCCAAAGAGATGTCTCTTTTCTTCATATTGATGTGTGATAGAATTTTTTAAAAATGAGATAATCCTTGTGTCACTATTTTCTGTGAACACACTGGCCTACATTAAGAAATGAAATTCTTTTGAGTGATGCCCACTCTCAAAAGAAAATAAATATATAACCATACACATACATGCACACACATATGCGAGTGGAATAGAATAGAATAGAATAGAATTGTTTATTGGCCAAGTGTGATTGGACACACAAGCAATTTGTCTTTGGCGCATATCCTCTCAGGGTACATAAAAGGAAAAGATACATTCGTCAGGAATCATACAGTACAGCACTTAATGATAGTCATAGGGTACAATTAAGCAATCAGGATACAATCAATATCAATATAAATCATAAGGATACAAGTAACAAAGTTACAGTCCTGCAGTCATAAGTACAATAATACAATAATACAATAGCAGAGTTGGAAGGGACCTTGTAGGTCTTCTAGTCCAACCCCCTGCATGGGCAGGAACCTTATACCATTTCAGACAAATGGCTGTCTAACATCTTTTTAAAGACTTCCAGGGTTGGGGCATTCACAACTGCTGGAGGCAAGCTGTTCCAGAGGTTAATTGTTCTTACTGTTAGGAAATTTCTCCTTAGTTCTAAGTTGCTTCTCTCCTTGGTTAGTTTCCACCCATTGCTCCTTGTCCTGCCCCCAGGTGCCTTGGAGAAAAGTTTGACTCCCTCTTCTTTGTGGCACCCTCTGAGATATCGGAACACTGCTATCATGTCTCCCCTGGTCCTTCTCTTCATCAAACTAGACATATGTGATTGGAAAGATGAGAAGACTAATAGTAATGCAGCCTTAGTGAATAGTTTGACAGTGTTGAGGGAATTATTTGTTTAGCAGAGTGATGGTGTTCGGGAAAAACTGTTCTTGTGTCTAGTTGTCCTGGTTTGTGAATGGGTGTAAGAATGGAATAGTCACTAGAATTTTCAACAACTACCCCTCTCCATAGCTCCCCAATACACACAGCTCATGATTTTCTTTTCCTGACTTCTCCCATTCTGGTCCCATTCTGATCTGATTTTGGAGAAGTTGTCTGGCTGATGGACAAACAGACAGAGAGCCCCAAGCCCCCTTGATACAATTGCTCTCCGTTTTGTTGGCTAGAAAAAGAAATAGAAATAGACCGATTCTGACACTCATTCTGGGCTGCATTTTTCAGAACATTATTGGAATATAATCTTCCAATAGGGACCTTGGAGGTCTTCTAGTCCAACCCCCTGCTCAGGCAGTGTGAAAACTGGTCATAAGTCACTTTTTTCAGTGCCATTGTAATTTCAAACAGTCACTAAATGAACAGCTGTAAGTCAAGGACTACCAGTATATTTGTTTCATTGATCAGCTTTCTTGGCCACTCGTACTGTAGGTCGTATTTGGAAAAAGTACCACGATAGAAGTCTCTTATTCAGAGTTTTGATGGTGGTAGTTCCGGAGCTTAATGGAATTGTGAGAAGGCAAGGAGACTGCAGAATGAACCACAGGGCATTCAAACACACCCTTCTATCATTTTGCAGGTAAATAAGAAGAAGAGCTTCATGCTTTGCCCCCCTGAAAATGTCTTGATACACGTTGACAGACATTTGAAGACAGACATTATCTTCTCTGAAAAGGAAGCGGAAGGAAAAAAAAAACTATTTCCATCAAATTGAAGGAGAGTGACAGAACCAAAATGCAGAATAAATTTTGGCAGAGCATTAGTGATACATGAGCAATTGCTCACATCTCCTGCAGAAGTGAGAGGGAAGGAATGTGGTATTCAAATGACAGAACCTCGGTAGCATTGTGTTTCAGGAAGCTAAAGCAGGTCAGTGCCCAGAAGGAGAGCAGTTCAAGAATTAGAGTGACAGTCTTGACATTCCTGCAGTTTTCAGTCCCATCAACTTGCCAGCTGAAAGCCCAAATAGAGCTAACAGATGCAAAGTGCAACACAGGAAGGTAAATGAAAACTCAGTCCGAAATGCAGAAGAGGAAAGGGCTTGTAGCTGGTCCTTGGAGCAGAAGATGTAGTTCTGGTAGCCACATAATAAGGTTCAGCTACATTTAGGAGGCCAATTGGCAATTCACAACATAGACATTTGCATTGGTACTGCTATCAGAAGGCATGCAACCTCACGGTATGGCCACACTTGGAATACAGCATCCAGTTTTGGTTGCCACAATGTAGAAAAGATGGGGAGAGGCTAGAAAGAGTGCAGAGAAGAGCAACAAAGATGATTAGGGGACTGGAGGCTAAAACATATGAAGAACGGTTGCAGAAACTGGGTATGTCTAGTTCAATAAAAAGAAGGACCAGGGGAGACATGATAGCAGTGTTCCAATATCTCAGGGGTTGCCACAAAGAAGAGGGAGTCCAGCTATTCTCCAAAGCACCTGACGATAGAACAAGAAGCAATGGGTAGAAACTAATCAAGGAGAGAAGCTTAGAACTGAGGTGAAATTTCCTGACAGTTAGAACAATTAGTCAGTGGAACAGCTTGTCTCCAGAAGTTGTGAATGCCCCAACACTGCAAGTCTTTAAGAAGATGTTGGATAGCCATTTGTCTGAAACAGTATAGGGTTTCCTGCCTAGGCAGGGAGTTGGACTAGATGACCTCTAAGGTCCCTTCCAACCCTGCTATTGTATTGTATTGTATGATGGAGATATGGAACCTCATGATGGTTGAGAGGAGAGAGGCAGAGAGACAGAGAGACAGAGTAAGAGAGACACAGAGAGAAACACAGACAGAGAGACAGATTTTTTCTATGATCTCTGAAAATCACAGAAAATATAGCTTTTCTTGATGATCTTTCCTTTTGACTATTGTAAACTTCATATAATCCTACTGTTTTCAGTAGATTTATTGCAGACAACATATTTAGGACTATAATCCAGGATCTATTCTAGGCTTAGTTGGATGTTGTTGCTGTTAGTTATAAGAGAACACCTACCAGATTTGTGAGTAGTGGGTTGTCAACGAATCTAATTTTTTAAAAAGTTGGAGTAATTCCCAAATAATATTCTGAGAAATGCAGCCCAGAATGAGAGTTATAATCGGCCTATTTCGACTTCTCTTTTTATCCAACAAAACAGATAGCAGTTGTGTCAAGGGGGCTTGGGGTCTCTCTGTCTGTTTGTCCATCAGCCGGACAACTTTTCCAAAATCAGATCAGAATGGGAGTAGAATGGGAGAAGTCAGGAAAAGAAAACCATGGGCTGTGTGTATTTTGGACTTTTGGAAAGGCACAGGGGTAATTGTTGAAAATTCTATTGACTATTCCCTTCTTACACCATTCGCACACCAAGACAACTAGACATAAGAACCGTTCTTTCCCGAATGCCATCACTCTGCTAAACAAATAATTCCCTCACCACTATCAAACGATTCATCAAGGCTCATAACTATTAGTCTTTTCCTCATTCCTATCACCCATCTCCTCCCACTTATGACTGCAGGACTGTAACTTTGCTGCTTGTATCCTTACAATTTATATTGATATTGATTGTATCCTGATTGCTTATTTGTACCCTATGACTATCATTAAGTGTTGTACCTTATGAATCTTGACGAGTATATCTTGTCTTTTTATGTACACTGAGAGCATAGGCACGAAAGACAAATTTCTTGTGTGGGAATGGTGTAAGAAGGGAATAGATCTGGCCCATGGGGCCACCCTGGAAACAGTGAAGGACTGGCTCACATTGCCTCTGCCAGTGAAAACAGACTTCCGTTTTCACTGGCAGAGGGTTGCAGGAGGCCACTGCAGTAGAAAATGGAGATTGGGAGCCCATTTTCACTGGCAGAATGCTCAGGCCACCATAGGTGCCCCCAACACAAGTGACATCAAGCCGACCACGTTCAAACCAGCCACACCAACCCCGGCTCCGAAGGTCAACCACAACCCTGATGCTGCCCTTAATGAAATTGAGTATGACACTCCTGGATTAGAACATGCACATATGTAGATCCAGCAGGTCACTTTGTTATGCTAAAGAAAATGCAAATGCCTCCTGTTGACTATTCCTGTTGGAGGGAATTGGTGTTCTGGAGGCATTTCCTACTTTGCCATTAAAAGAAATTCACCTGTTCTTCTCCCATATCATTTGCCAGAAGTGCTTTGTCATGACTCTGCAAACTCTCCTGCTAAAGGGAACGTCATTCTAACCAGATCATTAATTACACACAAGGCCAGAGAGGTTAAATCTCCCTGATGAATAATGAATGCTCATTTATATAAAAGAAAGAGAAACTTGACAGTTACCGGTATTTTCCACGTCTTTAGAGAGTCTCCCCATTCCTTCACTGAATCTCTGCTAATCTGCATTTGTTGTCAGGCTGGTTGTTGTTGTTTTCACCTGGAACACAATTTCTAAATCACCATTATCTGGGCTTTTACAAACAAAACAGGAAGCCCATTAGCAAGGGAAACGTTTTGCCTTGTGACAATCAGAGGTGGTATTCAGTCGGTTCGGACCAGTATGGGTGAACCGGTAATGGAAATTGTGAGTAGTTTGAAGAATTCTGGTTGGCTCTGTTCTCTTGCCCCTGTGTTCCCTGTTTTTTAGCTCAACTGATTCGTGCGGTAGAGCGGATTGCCGCACCTCACCTGAGCAACAACTCAGCTCACCAGTGCTGACACCGAGGGAAGTCTTTGAGTGCTGCGCGTACATGCACAAAGCTTGGTCTCATAGAACTAGTAGGAAAAGATTTGGAACCTCACCACTGATGACAAAGTACTTATTTCAAAACCATGCTGTTTTAGCATTAGCATACTGATCAGTGGTGGATGCCTCCGGGTCCGGTCTGGTGCGGCTGTACCGGTAGTAGCTAGGAGCAGCGAATAGTGTACTGGTATGGTGGCTCGTTTTGCCCACCCACCCACCTGCCTGCGTTCTATACCTGTTTTTAAAGCAACCAGCCAATTGCACACATGTGCACAGTGTGCAGTGCCTGTGTGAGCCCCAACAAGCAGCTGGGCATCGCAGGGGCAGTGGATTGCGCATGCGTGCACAGTGTGCATGCATGCACAGCCCCGTGAACAGCGTACCAATAGCGATGATAAGAGCAACCCACCACTGATACTGACATGCTCAAAGCAGAGTGGTTGCATCAGATGACAATTAAAATTTATCACTGTCCAACACAGTGTTCCAGAGGGAAGGAAGAATCATCTGATTTCCGTATTTATCTCCCCACCCAGGTTTATATGTAATGTCAAGCCATTGTTTGTTTGGAACAATGATTTGTTGAACAGAAATTTTGAAATCTATATCATGATAAGTAAATAAACAGGTTGTCAAATGATTATGAGTTGAGAAGTGCTTCTAAGCCAAAGGCAATCAACTTTCTGGGTGAGGATTGTGTGCAAACCTGGTCAATATGGAACATTTTCAGAAAATTATATAAGGGGTCATTACTTTTATAACAAATGCCCAGTTTTCCTGGGCATAATTTTAAAATGCTAATTTCCAAACATATCTAAACCACATTATATGCGTTGTGAATAGAGAACTGTACTTAGATCTAGGCATAGGTGGCAGCATTGAGACATTCATGGTTGATCTCTGAAAATTAAGCAGAATTGGTAGTAGTTAGTATTTGAATGAGAGATCATTAGAAAATCCCACAGATATATAAACTAGACTAGGAAATTAAAAATCATCCCAGAAAAAAAAAGATAATGGCAAACCCTTTCTCTACTGATGCTAAGAAAGTTATTTAGTTTAGTTTAGTTTATTTTGAATTTATATACCGCCCTATTCTCCCAGATGGGACTCAGGGCGGTGCACAGAAAAGATAAAACCCACAACAAGTACAAAAGTATAAAATAGAATTAAATAATGACTCTGTGCTAAAATAATTTAAAATTATTAAAATCCAATTAAAATTACTCATTTATCTGTCTATGTCAGGCCAGCCAGGTGGAAGAAATAAGTTTTAAGTGTACGGCGGAAGAGGCGCAGGTCCGTGATGGTTCGGATGTTGGGGGGGAGGTCGTTCCAGAGGGCCGGACCCACCACAGAGAAGGCCCGTCTCCCCAATTTAGGATTGGATTTGGTTGTAGGTCCTTTTATCTTGACATTATACTTGGAAGTTCTAAAAAGATTTATTTTTAGAGTACCCTAACCCTTACCCTTACCCTTATTCCCTAACCCTAACCCCTAACCCTAATCCAAACCCTAACTCTAATCCCTAATCCTAACCCTTGATTCCTGACTCCAGACTCCTAACTACTACTTCCTAATCCTAATCCTTAACCTCTAACCCTAATCCTAATCTCTAATTTCTAATCCAAACCCCCCACCCCTAACTCAAACTCATAACCTTAAACCTAACCCTAAACCAGTGGTGGGTTTCTGCAGGCTCGCACCTACTCACGAGAGCCGGTTCGTGAAATTTAGAGAACCAGTGAGAGGGGGTTCCACCGGCGTACCTGGAAGTAAATCTGGCCCGCTGCTGCCAGTGACCCAACGGGAAGGAAAGGAAAGGAAAGGAAGGAAGAAAGGAAAGAAAGAAAGAAAGAAAGAAGGAAGGAAGGAAGGAAGGAAGGAAGGAAGGAAGGAAGGAAAGAAAGAAAGAAAGAAAGAAAGAAAGAATTTATCATCACAATTGAGTCCAAAATTTTGGTTGCTAAGCAAGAGCGTTGTTAAATGAGTTTCACCACATTTTAAAAGGTGGCCGCTCCCACCCTGTCACATGACTGCCAAGCCACGCCCACAAAATAGGCCACACCTACAGAGTAGGTTTTAAAAAATTTGAAACCCACCACTGCCCTAAGCCTAATCCAGGGGTGGGTTCCAGCAGGCACTACTGCTGATTTGCTCGTGTATGTGCTTGATGTGTGTTGCATATGGATGCATGGTGCAATTAAAATTGTTCTGCGCATGCACAGAACAGAAAAACAAGATGGCGGTGCTGATGGTGCCATCAGGGAACTGGTTTGGAGGTGTGGCAGGCCTGGGTCTCTGCCGCTTCCAGCAACCCAGGCTTCCAAAAAACTACCAGTTCGGCCAAACTGGTCCGAACCGGTAGGAACCCACTACTGGTCTAACCCCTATGGAGTATACCATAAACTGAATGAAATCCTTTAACATCTATGCAACACACAGAGTACTTATTGAAAACAGCTGACAAACCTCTTTGAAAGACTCTTGAGTTCCATTCTAATCCAATGCCACAGTGCCTGATAGGTAAATAAAGTGTCACATTTTTATACTGCTCATTAGAGGTGACCCTGTTGTCATAGATCTGATGTGCGAGTTACCACAAAGGGGATAACTTGAGATCTGGAATGCATTTGTTTTCATATGAATTTACTCATCATTTAACCCACAGAGACCGTTTGACCTGAGAATGATTGTCTGGCACAGGGTCCCTTAGAGAGGCTCCATGGCTAAGTGTCTATTTTAGCATCAGTATCCCTAGCTTTAATCAAAACTCTAATGATTGGTTAGGCTGTTCATCTGATTATGCTATTGAAACTACATGAACTTCATTTTTTAGTAATACCAGTGTCAAAATGAACAGAACTCTTACTAGTTAGATGATTGTAGCATTATTGGAAATCTGGCCCACAGAAAGCTATCAGACTTTTGCTAAAATCAAAATGGGCATAACACAGATCTTTCCACTTTTATGTGAAAATCAGCTGCGAAATGTTAGAAGTTAAACACTTTTTCTTAAAATAACTGTGAAAGGGATCTTGGAGTCCTAGTAGACAACCATTTAAATATGAGCCAGCAGTGTGCAGCAGCTGCCAAAAAAGCCAACACAGTTCTAGGCTACATAAACAGAGGAATAGAATCAAGATCATGTGAAGTGTTAATACCACTTTATAATGCCTTGGTAAGGCCACACTTGGAATACTGCATTCAGTTTTGGTCACCACAATGTAGAAAAGATGTGGAGACTCGAGAAAGAGTGCAGAGAAGAGCAACAAAGATGATTAGAGGACTGGAGTCTAAAACATAAGAAGAATGGTTGCAGGAACTGCGTATGTTTAGTTTAATAAAAAGAAGGACTAGGGGAGACATGATAGCAGTGTTCCAATATGTCAGGAGTTGCCACAAAGAAGACGGAGTCCAACTGTTCTCCAAAGCACCTGAGGGCAGAACAAGAAGCAATGGGTGGAAACTAATCAAGGAGAGAAGCAACTTAGAACTGAGAAGAAATTTCCTGACAGTTAGGACAATTAATCAGTGGAACAGCTTGTCTCCAGAAGTTGTGAATGCCCCAACACTGCAAGTCTTCAAGAAGATGTTGGATAGCCATTTGTCTGAAATGGTATAGGGCTTCCTGCCTAGGCAGGGAGTTGGACTAGATCAGGGGTCCCCAACCCCCGGTCCGTGGACCGGTGCTGGTCCGTGGCTTGATAGGAACCGGGCCGCAGGGCCGGAGAGGAGGAGGGAGGAGGGGGCAGCCCCCTGAGCAAAGCGCATGCCGGATGTGGGAGAGCGAACGGCCGTTTGTGCCGTTGGAGGCCCTAGAGGGCCGAGTGAGCCGACTCCCCCCTGCGTGCGTGTGCGCCACCTGTTCCCCCTCCCTGCCCGTGTGCGCATGCACCGCCTGTTCCCCCTCCCCCCAGCTCCTCCTCTACACCAGCCAGTCCGCAGAATTTTTTTTTAAATGAAACCGGTCCCTGGTGCAAAAAAGGTTGGGGACCCCTGGACTAGATGACCTCCAAGGTCCCTTCCAACTCTGCTATTGTATATATAACCATTAACTACCATAATGTTCTCCATGTCTGCCATGTTGCCTATATCCAACTAATAATAATAATAATAATAATAATAATAATAACAACAACAACAACAACAACAACAACAACAACAATAATAATAATCTTTATTGTCATTGTAATAAGAATAAAATTACAATGAAATTGGTTTGAGCGCTTTGCCAACATTTGCATCAGGTGGAATACAGACAGCAGAGACAGCCATAACATGAATCTCTCCAGGCAAACATAATGGCCGACAAATGACAGTTGAGAACCCCACGTCTGCAGGACAGTGTGTATAAGCAACCCCACTGTCAGTACACCAGTTATTATGTGTGTAAAATTCAAATCTGTTTGGCATTTTAGAAGTTGGTGGAAGAGGAGCACGTCTCTTTTTCTTTTTTATTTCTTGTTGCAATGAACTTTGAGGAATCACACTTGGCATTTTTTCCCCTTCTCTCTCAGCTTTCCCAACAGAAAAGGATGGAATTACTGGTGGGGTGGTGCTCTCCTCTTCTTCATTTCAATTCTTGCAGTTGCCCCTTGTATATTCCCAAGAGATAATGATGCTGCCACCGTTACAGAACATAAACTTCATGAAGAATCTGCGATCATTGTTTCATCAAGGCTTTGTTTACGATACACCATGGGTTTTAAAAATTCTCCGCTACCCAGATCTAGGCTTCTTCTTGAGGATTTCTCTGCCTGAAACTTATCTTATCAATGTCTTGTCTGCTTAACAGAGGAGAGAGAGGATGGAGACATTCAAACACACATCTGTTTAAAAAGATACCCGATGTCACCCAAGTCTGGATTTAAATTTCGGAGGCCTTCTTGGCAACATTTTTAGCAACGGTTGGCCATTGCCTCTGTCATGCCTGCCCCGACTTGGTTCTATAGGCAAGAAACTCCATTTGTAGTGAAAGGTAAACATTACTAAAAGTCGAGTGGTATACAGTATAGCAAAGCCAGAACTGACGTTTTTCCTGCTAACTTTTCCCTTCCAGTTCCTCCCCCTTGGTGGTCTCTTATTTTCCAATTATATTTGAATAAATTGTTTCAGGAACTGTCTCTTCAATGACTGGTTGGTGAGCTGTTGCATTCCATTCCCAGCACTTTGACCTTGAGATGGTGTCTCTGGAAGGTACAATGAGTAGTTAGCCTTCCTTCTCCTGTCCGGCTCCCACCCCCTATAGTTCATGGCAGACTAGCAGCTAGCAAATGCAAAGCTCTTGCGTATGATGGTGGTTCTGACAGCCCCCTTCCTAGAGCTGAGAGAAAATGACCCAGCCAATGAAACTGGATTTGTTCCTCAGGCAGGTCTAGAACTCAATGTCTTCCACTTTCTAGCCTAGTGTCTTTAACCAATGTTTCAGATTGGCTTTCATTGCCTGGTTAGAATGCAGTATTGCAGGCTTATTCTGCCCACTGTCAGGGGTTCGATCCTCATCACCTCATTGACTTAGCTTTCCATTCTTCCAAGGTCGGTAAAATGAGGACCCATATTGTTAGGATCAATATGTTACCTCTGTAAACAAGTTAGAGACGGCTGTAAAGCAGGGGTCCCTAACCCATGGTCCATGGATCTGCACTGGGCTGCAGCATGCCAGAAACTGGGCTGCAGAAACAAGCAAAGCCCCATTCGCAGGATGCAGAGAGCACACAAAACCCCTTCCCCTCCAGTCTGCAGAAAAATATCTCTCCATGGAACCAGTCCCTGGGGTCCAAAAAGTTGGGAGCCACTCAGGGGTGGGTCACTGCTGGTTTTCAACCTGTGCGCAATGCCATGTGTTGTGCGCGCATGCACTGTTCAGTGCAAATTGTTCTTTACAGTGAACTGTGCACGCACAGTCACTAAAATCCAAAATGGCAGTGGCCAAGTGGCAGCCAGGGAACTGATTTGGGGGCAACCCAGGCCTGAATTCAGGAGTAAAATTCAGCAGGTTCTGGAGAACCATTAGCGGAAATTTTGAGTAGTTTGGAGAGCCAACAAATACCATCTCTGGCTGGCCCCAGAGTGGGGTGGGAATGGAGATTTTGCAATATCCTTCCCCAAGGAGTGAGAAGGGAATGGGCATTTTACAGTATCCTTCCCCTGCCACGACCACCAAGCCCCGTCCACAGAACTGGTAGTGAACATATTTGAATTTCACCACTGCCTAAATTTCACTATTGGTTCGGCCGAACCGGGTCAAACCGGCTGCAACCCACATCTGGGGCCAGTGCTGTAAATACTGTGAAGTAGGATATGAGACTAACTGCTATTGCCATCGTATGCAAACAGAATGAACTTGGTTTTAGCATCTATTCTTTTCTTTTGGTGATCAATTTCCTCTTTTTTTAGAAACGGTGTATGGGCAGCCACACATACAAAACCTATTGGGACTATTTTGGTCTCATCCTTGAATGAAGATTCATCTGAATCACTTTCCAGATTGGTTTTCGTTTCATTTAATCAAATCCACTGTGGATTCTGAATTCTGAGGTCAGCTCATCAGTGAATCCTCTAGTGGAAAATAAGTTTCAGGCTCTGTTACTGCAACACTGCTCTCTTAAAGGCAGTCCCTCTGAGGTTTATTCCACTTTCTCTTTTTTTTACACCCTCCATCACTCTGTCTAGCAGTGTAGGGATATTCCAGAAAGGTTTTATGGTACTTACAGTCAGAATGCATTAGTGACAATTTCAGTCATATTAATACTTGGCTGAGCCATGTTTTATTAAATACGAATAAGGAAGATTAGTTTCATTAATGATGAAACGGAGACTGCTATGGGACCTAAAGGATTTTAAAAAAAAAATCCATTGAAACTATAGCACTCTCTCTTTCTCTCTTACTGCATACATACATACAAATTTCCACAAAATACAGCATTTTATTTATTTATTTATTTATTTATTTTATTCATTTTTTTTGTCAACAAGTACAGGGAAACAAGTATGAAAACACATGAAAAAATGTCACAAATAAATGGATATAAATAAGCAAAACGTAGCCATAATGTGAAGATCCCAGAAGAAAACCTAACAAATTTACGAGCCACGAGACAAAGTTCAAAAGAAATCCAATCATTTATTAGGATTAGCATCCTGGCGTTACTTCGTTGCAGCTAAAACTGAAAATCATTTAATGGCATCTGCACTTTACCCCCCCCCTGTGCCCCCTTCCCTCTGCCTGGTAATAAATCACGTTAGTCAATTAGCAGTGTAATTGAATCTATCCATGCGCATTACAAGCCAGCTTGGAATTCCAGCTTGGAATTCCATACATCCCTTCGACCGATCCAGTCCCACAGAGAGGGCCTTCTCAGGGTGCCGTTGGCCGGGCAATGCCGGTTGGCGACACCCAGGGGAAGGGCCTTCTTTGTGGTGGCCCTACCCTCTGGAACAACTTGCCCCCCGAATTACGCACCATTTCAGATCTTCGCCCCTTCCGCCAGCATCTTAAAACGCATCTTTTCCAACAAGCCGGCCTAGCATAACCTACCGTTTTGACTGTTTTAGATAGATTTTAATCTGGGGGGATTTTATACAATTTTAGCACAGGGCATGGATATAATAGCTTTTTAAAATTTAAAATTTTGTTATATTTGTATTGTTTTTTAAATTTCCTGTGCGCCGCCCTGGGTCCTTTTTTGGAGAAGGTGCGGGGTATAAATTTGAATAAAATAAAATAAAAAATAAATAATTCCCCTCTGACCACAAAAATGCTGGGAATTCTCATTTCTCTATGTCAACTCGAAAAGGGTCATGGTGATGTTTTTGCGAGTTGACACATAAACACGTAAAAAGAGTACATATAAATGGGGACAATAGGACAGTGATGGTAGGCACGCTGCAATGGTAGGTTATGACTGGTATGCCCTGGTACAGGCATACCGGTGCCTGTCTGGAGCACCAGGTACCGTTCTGGTACGATGCTCCGGAGGGCCCACCTGCCTGCCCACACTCCTTACCAGCATTTGAGGTTTTCGGGGCTTCCATGCACGCCCACGAAGCGTATTCTGCCTGCGTGATGCTCCGCCAAGCAAGTGTCACAGAGGTGTCACTGAGGTGTCACGGAGCATTGCAGGTAGTAAGCACACATTAATGTGGTGGACGCCTGGCCCCGTTGCACTGTACTGGTTCCAACAGGATCCGGAACCCACCACTGGCACATTGGTGCACTTATGCACACCCCTTTAGGGACCTCTTAAGAAAAACATAAGGTCCACAGTAGACAGATTAAGGTAAAAGGTATAGGGGTTAGAGGAACTAACAACAGGATCAGGTAGGGTGTTCTACACATTTAGTACTCTATTGCTGAAATCGTTTTTCCTGCAATTAAGATTAGAATGAATTACATTGAGTTTGTATCTATTGATAGGCCTTGTGTTATTGCAGTTGAAGTAAAAGTAGTCATTAACAGGTAGGATGTTGTGGCAGATTGTCTTGTGCACTAAATTCAGGTTGGAATGTAGACGGCGTAGTTCAAGGTTACCCAAGCCTAATTTTCTTCCTTTCATATCCTGACCTTCATTATTTGGCACTTAATGGCCTCTTGATACCAAAAACAAACTTGCCAGTTCATCCCAACTGGTCATGGGTGAAAAATCTCTCTTCTATCATCCGGCAGAAAATCCAATGAGTTCCTTACCCTGGAAGAAAGGGAGGTATTTTGACGAAGTTGTTGTTACATCCTGTTTTCTTACTAAGATGGAAGATGGAATTTTCTTACTAAGATGGAAGATGGGCTTCTCCTGCAGTTGTGAGAAGGTATCACTTCTCTCATTGCTTCCATAAAATTGGTTTCTATATTATAATAATGGAATAAGAGATAGAGATTTTATAAATATTGCATTTGTGGTGGTTGTTTTGTGATTCCCCCATCTCTGTATTTACCGTATTTAGCTGTTCAATATCCCATCTTTCTGTTTATTTGCAAACTCGAGGCAGCTGCCTTCAGAATGTTAACACACAGAGAGAGAGAGAAAATCCCAGGAATGCTAAAATTGTTAGCATTTAACATGCTCGCTATGTAGAGGCTCTTCACAACTTTATTCTCCAAATTCACATTGATTGGGGTGTGTGTGTGTAGAAGATAGAAACTCAGAGCTAATACACGTAGGTGCATATTTTTATTGATATTTCTCTGTGGTATGCTTGATCAATGCACAAGGCTGAATAAGTAACACTTAACGGCACAAAAAGAATTGTGCTGCAATCATTACTTTTGTTTGCATGCCTCTCCTTTGGCAGGCTTGGAAACACGAGGAGAAAAAACAACAACCTAAAATGAAAAAAAAAAACCTGTAGCAAAAGATGCAAAATAAAAGCATAGAATTTGTTTTAGATATTCTCTAAAAAACCTGAAGTTTAGGGGTTCTGTAATGCAACAGGAGATACTTTTCATCCCTGTGGGATAAGCAACTAAATAGGCATTTGAGTGCTTGATTTTGATGAATTTGAATTTTATAGAGAAGCTCCCAAAGACTTCAGGTAATTCAAATTAGCAGATTTGTAAGAGAAGATACATCTTAAAAAAAAAACACCAATGGAATAAAATACTGGTAGATGAAAATGTCAGTTTTTCTTTATTTTGCAATTATGATTTCAAATATTGTGATTCAGAAATGATTGCATTTATATATTAATCTGTTTCTTAATGTCATTTGCGTATACAACCCACATACATATAAACACTTTTAATTACTGTCATTTGGGATTGTCTTAGTGACTTTTATTAGTAATACATTTCTGTAGGTATTTGATTATTGCTCAAAGGTAGTTTCTATGGTTACACTGTTTCCCTTTTCGTATTTCTACATATTCAGAATGGCAAATTTATTCCATACCGAACGAGAAGCAGTTTCACTGCAGTGCAGTCTTCAAATCTATGATGAATTTAATTTCACCCACCTTGGCGGAATGTGGTTCATTAAACTATAACTATTAGAGGCACACATACTTTATGAAAAGCCATTGTGCAATATTTATCAAAATTGTACAGGTTATTGTACACATCAGGTAGTGGAAACTTGGGAAGAAATAGTTGTGTTCATCAGGTAATATAAAAAGAAACTTTTTGTTCCAATATTCTTTTGAAAAGGGAAAGAGATGCAAGTGAGTTTTAAATGTCCTAAATTCACTACCGTATCTCTTCCATCTCTGAACAGATGCAATGGGGAATTGAAACCAGTGAAATGCAGAGAGTTGAGACAGTAATTGCTTTATTAATATGCTTATCCACAACAGAATGGTTGGAGGGGATAAACTTGACATTCTTGCATTAGGAGGCAGCTTAACATTTGTAGTGTGATTTTGTTTTGAAAAATCATGTCTGAATAGTGATTTATTGCCTTATAGATCCCTGGGTAATAAGAACAGTGTTCAAGTCTAACAGAACTTGAACACTGAGAGCAGCTGAACTGGAGCAGAGAAGGAGCAGATATTTTAATCAAACTTTTGCTCTGAAAAAAAAAGATGAGGCTTTCATTTATTGCTCTCATTTCATTGTTACCTTAAGGAACATCTGAAAAATGAGAGGACTCTTGAGCAGTTCAAGGATTGACAATCTTTGGAAGTGATGCATCGGGTACCACAGCATTATTTCACATATTGGCTTTTATATGTACAGTATATCTATATATCTGTATCTACCTCTACCTCTACCTCTAACTCTAACTTTAAGTCTACATCCATCCATCCATCCATCCATCCATCCATCCATCCATCCATCCATCCATCCATCCATCCATCCATCCATCCATCCATCCATCCATCCATCCATCCATCCATCCATCTATCTATCTATCTATCTATCTATCTATCTATCTATCTATCTATCTATCTATCTGACAACCCTGAAGATGATATATGTGTAGCCATATTTTATTGCAGCCATATATTCTTTTTCTATTAGCTTTTAGGTTTGTTACTTGGAGGCTTGACACTATCATCTATCCATCACCATCACCATCACCATCACCACCACCACCACCACCACCACCACCACCACCACCACCACCACCACCTACTACTACTATCTGCATGTATGGCCTGAGACCTGTGGATCCCAAGCAGTTAAACTCTTAACTACATTGTCTATGTGTAGTAGGGATAGGATGGAACATCATGGACTTCTTATCTATAGAAAAATCCATTGTGCCACCATAGCATTTGACTTGATTTCCTTAAGGAGGCATCTGCTTTGTAAATATGCATTTTGACTTCTATGGCTACATAAGACCGTTCATTACAATCTCTGAATCCTGCCAGCTTCTCTGATAAAAACATATAGGCTGCCAAGGCACATTAAGTCCTGTACATATTTCAACTGGTTAATAGTTAATGCATCCAGCAGTAATCTGTTTGGTTGTATTGGTCCAGAGAGTACTTGTAGTTGAATTACAGATTTTGGTCAATAATTCTTATAAATAAGTAAAATGTTGTGTACTACCTGAAAACCATGAGACTATCTCACCCGATATGATCTTTGTTTTGTATTGAAAGCACAGAAAACTTTCTGTCCAGATACGTGTTTTTCCCATGCTCATTTTGTCTCTATTGTAAGTACATAATGCATGAAAGGCTTTTTAAAATTTGCCTATCTAACCAATCCTAGGAAAAGTTGGCAGACAGTTCTACTTCTTTTGCACCTCTTATAGAGAAATATTCTATGATGAGCCATATGGGAACCTAACTAATGAAGTATGTTGATTAACATATGTATGTTGATTAACAACCATTCATTTAGTGACTGAAGTTACAACAGCACTTTAAAAAGGTGACATGACTGTTTTTTTTATACTTACAACCATTGCAGCATACCCATAGCTGCATGATCAAAATTTGGATGCTTGGCAACCGGCGCATATTGATGATGGTTGAAGTATCCCGGAATCAATATGATCGTCTTTCACTATCTTTTGAAAACAAAGTCAATGGGGAAGCCAGGTTCACATAACAACTGCGTTACTAACAACTTCAGAGATTCATTTAACAACTATGGCAAGAAAGATAGTAACATGAGACAAAGCACATTTAACTACTGGTTTGCTTAACAACAAAACAACAGTGCAGAGAAGAGCAACAAAGATGATTAGGGGACTGGAGACTAAAACACATGAAGAACGGTTAAAGGAACTGGGTATGTCTAGTTTGATGAAAAGAAGGACTAGGGGAGACATGATAGCAGTCTTCCGATATCTCAGGGGCTGCCACAAAGAAAAGGGAATTAAACTATTCTCCAAAGCACCTTGGGGTAGAACAAGAAGCAATGGGTGGAAACTGATCAAGGAGAAGCAACTTAGAACTAAGAAGAAATTTCCCAACAGAACAATTAACCAGTGGAAAACTTGCCTCCAAAAGTTGTGAATGTTCCAATATTGGAAGTTTTTAAGAAAAGGTTGGATAAATGTCTGAAGTAGTTTCCTACCTAAGCAGAGAGTTAGACTAGAAGACCTCTAAGGTCTCTTCCAACTCTGTTATTCTCAGAACATTTGGACTCAATTGTGTTATCAAGTTGAGGATCAGCTGTATTCATTTATGCACTGGCCAATCTTTCTTGAAAGATTACAGTTCTTCATGAACTACATGAAGCATTTCTCAATTGTGGTTATTGTCCAACTTTTATTTATAGTCACTGCATCACATACTGTAGCTGCAACAATTCACTGAATATGGTCTTGGTGTATGAACTCAAATCCACGTGAAATGAATACTTAACACACTTGAGCAGTGCCAAATATTAACTGATCTTAAGCACATAAGAAAGTAACCCAAGTTCCATTTTGATGAGTGTCAGTGCCCTAAAGTCCCTTTATAAACTGACTGAGTGTCTTGCCAATCTATTAATTAGAAATCAAACACCATGTCAATTCAGGTTACAGTCTCAAATTGTAACACTGTGCTACCTATAACTCTTGAGCTGCACTTGGCCCTGACTTAATTGCATAAACTTTCTTCAAACAATCCATTCAAATCATGGGACATTACAAATGTTTGAATTGTTAAGAAGAGGAACCAAAGGAGAAAGGAAAAAAATAATAATCAGAAACAACAAATATCAGAAAGGTAAGGATTTGAGGTCATACTTATATGGGACTCTGGTGCCATCTACTCAGAAGTGGGATTCAGCAGGTTCTAACCAGTTCTGGAGAACCAGTAGCAGCAGCAATTTTGAGTAGTTCAGAGAACTGGTTAATGTGATTCAGTGACTGGTCCTGCCCCAATCTATTCTCTGCTTCCCAAATCCCAGCTGATCAGGAGGGAGTGGGGATTTTGCAGTAATCTTCCCCTGGAGTGGGGTGGGAATGGAGATTTACAGTATCCTTCCCCTGCCAAGCCCACCAAGCCATGGCCACAGAATTAGTAGTAAAAAAAGTTTGAATCCCACCCCTGCATCTACTGAGTGCTGAACCCTAACTAAAACAGTTGTAGAAAGTCTCATACAACTACTACTTGTCAGGGTTCCTAGTAACAGACCCAACACAATCAGAACTCTGAAGCTTGAGTGTTCCTCAAAATACAGATTTAATTGGCATATCACATTGTCAAATCTAGTGAAAACCTGACTCTGACATGGTTTTCTACTTTTAAAAGTAAAAGTTCACTCCCCCCCCCTCCACATGTCTACCACATCGTCCAATCAGGTCACCATCTAAACTTCAGTTGGTTTCAGTCCACACCTTCCCAGTACCTGGTGAGAACATCCTTGGTTCCCAGGAGGAAGAAATTTATTTTGGCTACAAGTCCCAAGCTATCACTATTCCCCCCATTCCCATTCCCATAGCTTCAGCCAACGCTGCTGAGGCAGCCCTGAAGATGCTCCAAAATTGCTTTAGGATTGACACTACTTCTAGCAGTACAATAAAGATGTTTTTTTAAGCAAGAAATTTCTGGCTACTTTGAGATCACAGTGGCAGAGAATAAAGAAAGTCTTTTGGAAATTACAAGGTACCACTGATGTGTTTGAGTTTATACCTACAACTGGAAGAAAAAGCAGCAAAATTGTGGCACAAAACCATTTGGTTGGTTGGTTGGTTGGTGTGTAGACAGATCCAAATCCTGCATTTTTCTTCCGAAGGAAAGAGGGGCATCGACAAACCAAATGAGGGCAAAATTAATCAAAGGTCAACATTGTAGAAGTAAGAAAAGGCTTCTATAGCCTGGGAGGAATTATGTTGGACTGATACAGCTTTGACTGATGAAGGGAACTTTTGTCAAAGATTAACTTTCAGATACTGGTTCTGCCTGAGGGATTCTAATTAAGTGCTCAAATGCAGTAAAAGGTCAGGAAAAATATGATCAGATTAACTCAGTAGGTGTGGAGAGCAAATACAATCTCCCAGAATGTTCTTTGCAAAGATGTGGCATCTATCACTGAACCACATCTAGTCAATATAAAGCATAGTGTAGGAAATTAAAATATAGAAATGCTGATAGGTCTTACAAACTTTCATTTCCTTAAAATCAAGGTTTGATTACGTTGCCTATCCAGGGAAGTATCTGTTGATGTCTGTGTCACTAGACCTGTTACATATCTTCTCATTGTTGGGTTTTTGGTGGTTTCTGACCCAGGGATGGGCTTCAAAAATTTCAGCAATTGGTCCTCTGCTTGGTTGCTGGGTGGGTGTTGCCATGATGGGCATGGCCTAGTCAGCCTCCTGCACCATGATGGGGGAGAGGCGTTTTTGCTTTCTCCAGGTTCCGGAGGTTTTCCTCGAGCCTCTGGAAGGGTGAGAGCTTCCTCCCCAGGCCCATTTCCAGCCTTCCAGAAGTCCTGTTTCCCCCATCCCCATGCATCTCTGTCTGCCTGCGCTTACCTCACATCCAAAAGGGGCTGTGTGGAGGGTGGTATTTGGAGATCCAGCCAAGGGTGGGATTTGGAGATTCTCTACACCAGCCATAACATTAGCTATGGGTTGTCTCGAACCTGTGTGAACCCCTAGCAGCCCACCCTCCTGCTCTGACCTCAGCTGTAGTCTTGCAGACATTTCACTACCAGACAAAGTAACATTATCATCCTATGAGAGTTGCCTTCAACCATGAGATGGGTGGTATATAAATTTAACAAATACATAAATAAAGTATGAGCATGGAATTTGTTGGCTGTTTATATATTCAAACTTGCCCTGCCAGTCTTGGTGGGAATGTAGCTTACTCCTTGATGGTTCCTTGGTGGAGGTTGTTTATCTGCTGTGGTTTCTTGTTCACTTAGGCATTGGCTGCTAGATGGTATGCGTTACTTGTCTCCTTCTTTAGGCTTTGGGTTTTCTATGCTAAATGGTATGTTAATTGTGTTTATGGATGAGTGATTTTTCTAAATGCCAAACTTGCAGGAATTCTCTAACATTTTTAGATTCCCTTGATCTAAAATGTTCAATTTCTCAATTAAAACTGGTTGAGTTTGTCCACCTATTGTAAAATTAATGTGTTTTCATTATGCTTTCTGGAGGCCAGTAGATTGGTGTGCCAGTCTTCTACCTTTCTGGCCCTACACAGTGGCTGTGGTAGTCCTTATACTGTATGTTGCAGCTGGCTCCTCACTAATCATAAGTTTCATGACCAAAGTAACAAGCCAAGAGGTACTATGTTGAAGCAGATGACCTGTACATTGTCCAACACATTGGATAACCACACAACTTCACCCAAAGTTCCTTACTATGCAACCGTCTTCAACACAACCAGTATAATTTGTAGCAAGTACACTTCTACATCAAAAGCATTTCTGAAATCATCAACAGACTACTACACTTAGTATCACTGTACCATGCAAACCAAGAAGATCCCTCCAAAACATCTTGAACAAATCAATAACATAGACAAGTGTAGTGCAATAAAGCAGAAGTCAGTAGACAGGTTCTTCAGATTTTCTCCAGATAAGGAGAGGACTTGAGATCACTCACCCATAAGTATCCAGACAGTTGTTCTTCATCTGAGGAACTGAAAGATAGTGTCTCTTGTGGGTTTTGAGCTCTGGGAGACAAAGAAATAGCAATTTTGCTCAAACCACAGTTGGCGTATTTGAAAGGATACTAAATTCAAATGGTTTGTTTTCTATCCACTTCAAGAAATTGGTAGTTAACTCCTTTTCAGCTAGTAGGTACTTTTGGCTCAGCATGTCTGATAGTATCAGATGAGTTTATTTCAATGCTTAGTGAAAGAAAGTTTCAATTATAAGCTTGAGAACATAATTTTGTTGGAATAAACAGCAAAAGAGTGTTGATGTTAGAAAATTACAAATGGAATAAGGTAGATAAATTTGAAATAAGATTTTGGAATGAATGGTAAAGAATCTTTCCTGTGGGTGAATACCTTTGTCTTGATTTTCTTTAAAATGAAGAAAGCATAATGAAAACAGCTGTACATATCCACCCCAAACCACCCCAACGATGCCGTCGAGGTGCTGTCCCGATCTGGATGGGTAGTAACAAACTCAAGCTCAACCCATCCAAGGCTGTGGTTTCCGGCACCCCGGTTCAGCCAGATAAGTCCAACACTGGCCATTGGGGGCGAACAACTAGCCCCCGTGGAGAGGGCGCGCAACTTGGGCATCCTCCTGGATTCCCGGCTGTCCATGGAGGACCATGTGGCTGCCGTGGCCAGGAGGGCGTTTTATCAGGTACGCCTGATACGCCAGTTGTGCCCCTTACTGGACCGGGGGGCCCTTCGCACAGTCACTCAAGCGCTTATGACTTCTCGGCTGGATTACTGTAATGCTCCCTACATGGGGCTCCCCTTGAGGTGCACTCGAAAGCTACAACTAGTTCAGAATGTGGCCACACGGGTGATTATGGGTGCCCCAAGGCAAGCCTACATAACACCTCTCCTGCGCGAGCTGCACTGGCTGCCTGTGGCCTTTCGAGTGCGCTTCAAGGTATTGACAACCATCTTCAAATCGCTCCATGGCTTGGGGCCTAGCTATATACGAGACCACCTTCTGCCCCATACATCCCTTCGTCCGATCCACTCCCACACAGAGGGCCTTCTCCGGATACCGTCGGCCGGGCAATGCTGGTTGGCGACACCCAGGGGAAGGGCCTTCTCTGTGGCGGGCCTGGCCCTATGGAACGACCTACCCCCCGACCTTCGCACTACCTCGGACCTCCGCCTCTTCTGCCAATGCCTTAAGACGTACCTATTCCAACAAGCCGGCCTAGCGTAGCCCCCCGTTTCTGACTATATTTATAAATTTTAATTTTTTAGGGTTTTAAAGGGTTTTTAGCACGGGTTTCAATTTAATTTAATATGTTTTTAATAGTATATATTGTTTTGTAATGGTTTTAATAATGCCTGTGCGCCACCCTGAGTCCTAACAAGGAGAAGGGCGGGGTATAAATTCGAAAAATAAAATAAATAATAAAAATAAATTTATTTATAGATGAGAAAAGGGAAAGAAGAGATCAATTGTTGGATTTTAAGAGGAGATGATAAGTTACTAAAATTGTTTATGCTTATTATGATGAAGGAGGTAAGTTACTTCTTTATATATTTCTTTTCTTTTTCCTTACTACATTCTTTTCTTCTTCTTTCCTTTCTTTTCTGCACTTTCTCTTTCTTTTTATTCTTTGTATTTTTTATTCTTTCTATTTTATTCTTTCTTTTTAGTTTGTATTTTAATCTTCACTGTTAAAATTATAATCTCTAATAAAATTATTATCCAAAATCCAAAATAACCCCCAGTAATCAAAGAAGGGAAACAAAACAAAACAAAACCCTCCCAAAATAGGAGTCTATGGTCCTTGACTTTAGAACTTGCAGGCCATTTGAATTTTCAGACTTTAGAACTTGCAGGCCATTTGAATTTTCAGCTATCACAATAAAATACAATACAATAGCAGAGTTGGACGGGACTTTGGAGGTCATCTAGTGCAACCCCCTGCCTAGGCAGGAAGCCCTGGCAGCTTTCCTGCCTGGTTGCACGTGACTCGACTCACCTGCTGGAGGCTCCCACCAGTCCGCGGATTTTTTTTTTACATAAAACCGGTCCCTGGTGCCAAAAAGGTTGGGGACCCCTGTTCTAGTTCATTTGGACTGTATAAGAATATTTTATGTCATCTTCTCCTACACAGATAAATAACAAATACATAACAAACATATCCTAAATCAAAATCAGGAGAGTTTTAACTGTCCTATAAGATCATCCTTTTTGCTGTACCTAAATTTGATAAAACCAAAGATCTTTATAAGATGATATTTTTTGTATTTTAGAGATACAATTCAACATTAATCTGAGATCTTTAAATATAATATTTCTTCACAAAATGATATTAATATGTGTGTTGCGTGTGTGTATGTGTGTGTGTTTGTATAATACTGTTTTCATCTTGTTGTTTGATATCTCTTATGAAATTGAATTGTTGATTTCTGCTCAAGCAGGGTATCTTTTAAAGGGATTAGAATTCAGATATTCCTGAAGCTGCTAACGTATCCAGACTGTATTCTTTAATTAATGCATATCTCAGTTGTATATATTGCCAAAGATAAAATGAATGAAAATCAAATGCAAAAGATAAACCTACAAAATCTTTAAAATAAACATTGGAGAATTAACTAATTTAAAGCCCAAGCTTTCCATTAAAACCTTTTCACCACTATTTTCAATCTCAAGTTAGACCATCATGTCAATTTATCACTTGATTTTAGATCCAATTGCAATCACTCACATATTAATAACCAAATATGTTTAGCAGCTTTCAAAGCAGGAAATGAATTTCCCAGTTTAACATATTTAACATCTGCTAATATTTCAGAGTGCTACAAATTTGTTTACTAAACAAGCCCAGAGAGGGAAGTAATCATAATAAGGCTAACTCCAGAAAACACATAAAAATGCTAAAGTAAAGACCAAATAATATTGTTGAAAATCTGGTGGGTTAAAGCCACCATACTTATAATGTAATCAAAAACTGACCAAAGAGAACCTACTACAAAGGTTTTATAGATGAAACATGAAATGGAAATTAACATTAGAATCACTCTTAAAATATATTTCAGTCATAATATAATATGCATTTAATCTCATTAATCTCATCTCAACGATTTAATGGAAACCTTGGCCCTTAATTTATAACTTACATCTGTTACAAAATTACATCTATACATTTAATTCAACAAAGTATAATAAACTCTGGGAGAGCTGTAAAACAAGTAATTTACAGAATCTATACAAATTATAAATCCTATTTTCTATGGTAGTCTACAGATATGGATGATCTCAAGACAAAAAAATTATATATATTCTAATTAAGCAAATTGATATAGATTTGAATATGGATATAAATGAAAAAAGATGAAACAGCACAAAACACAATAAAGGTAGAAAGGCTAAACAAAGGAAGATTTAGTTACCTGAAGTTGTTTAAGATGTATATTTTATTTTCCTTTTGGGACATTGGCTTTAATCCTTCCAAAGATTATCAGAATCCTGTTCCATGCTATTCAAGATCAAGAGCAGAAAATATTTTGGGAATGAGATTCACCTTTCTTAGGTATGTTGATTCTATTCCAAAGAAGAAGAGATGCCAGAACAAAGACCCGTCAAACCAGGACTAAACAATGATTGATTTAATTTTAACAAAATCACAATTCATTAAATTCATTATATGATAATTTCCCTGTATGTATTGGAGTTCCCAATTTGTAACATTAAGAATTACAATTTAGTAGTTGTGTTTGAGAGTCATACAAGCTTCACTCATGTCAGGTGAAAGACAGGGGTTCTTTTACTGCCAGTTCGCTCAGGAATGGGCTTCAGGCATGTGCATGCTTGATGCGCACAATGCGCGCATACACAATAGTGAAAAATTGCTTCTGAGCATGCAAAGAAGCAAAAAACAAGACAGCTGTGCCTATGCTGCTGCCGATAGAACCAGTCTGGGGCATGGGCATTTGAGTTACTACCTACTTGGCTGAAGCAGTCCAAACTGGTAGCAACCCACCTCTGGTGAAGGAGTGTCATCAGGGATGAACTAGCTTGGAAGGGGACTAAACTATATGTCCCTAACAGTCTACCGATGCAGTTCCTACAATGGAGCCATGGCCCCAGGTAGGCTGGGTACTTTGGGTTTCCTGAAAACCTTGCACCTGACTAGGAGAAAGTTTTGGTGGCCAGGGATGACAAAGGACATTGAAAGCTATGTTAAGAGTATGCAACCTGTGTAATGATGAAGAAGAAACTGGGTTGCTGCAACAAGTAGCTAAGCCCACCCAGCCCTGGGAAGAGATTGTGATGGACTTCATAGTGGAGCTGCTGGAAAGTGGTGGGAATACCATGATTTGAACAGTGATTGACCTGTTTTCCAGTTGGGAACAAAATACAATTCTTTTATACTGCTTCCACAGATTCTCATCCAACAGCCTTCTCAGCCTTCTTATTTGGAAGACCAGTGACACTTATGTTCTGTAGGGTTATGGTGTCATTTTTGTTACCTTCTCCTGGGTAAGATTTGCTTCAAGGATTCAGTGTGATGACTGTGAAAATGTACTTGCGATGTTACCTGGGATTTGTTTGACCTTGTTAAAACTGGGGAAGTGCATGAGGTTCTCCATAGCCTCTCCGCAATCTGTGGTTGAGTTCAAGAGATGCTAGAGGTAGGTGAGATGCTGACAGTCTTGAAAGAGGTGAGAAAGCCATTTCACAGCCCAACCATGGAATATAAATGCTGTCTTCTCTCCAGATGTAATGGAGAGGCCCTATATCCAGATTTTCAGTCTGGATATAGGGCCAAACTTAGGCATTGGATAAAATAAGTCAATCACTTGGAGAGATGATCTTTTGGGGGATGACTCTTTGGAATTGGGAATACAGGCTGCTTCTTTAATACCTCTCAGGTGTATTTGATACCATTGATGGTGCTACCTTATTGGATTGTCAACCTTTGATAGAGTCTTTGGGTTGTTTTGCATCTTTGTTAGTGAGAGTTCAAGTTAGTATGATGTATCATATTTTTCAAAGTATAAGATGTTCCGGAGTATAAGAACACAACTTAGTTGGGGAGGAAAATAGGAAAGAAAATTTCTGTCTACCAGGTATTCATCTGGCTAGCATCCTTCAGCATAGCTTCAGCACATTCGTTTGCTGGTTGTGAGCATGCATGAATGCTTGTTGGGGCTGAAAAGCAGCTTCTAAAGCACAGTTGATCATTGCAGACCATGCATTGCAGACCATGCAATTAGTAAAGCAGGAGAAGCACAGAAGAAGCACAGAAGGCAGCAACTGTCTCAGGTTGCCATTTTGGGCTCCCCGCCTAGCATTTCCAAATGCTCTGATCGCCACCTGAAAACGCAATATGCAGGGGTGGCGATCAACAGCGATGTACTCTGGCAATCCCAGGAGCCTTGAACAGCTCTCAAATGGAGGCTGAAAACACAAGGCATGGAGCCCGAAAGGGGGGCAGGACTACATTCGGAGTATAAGACCCATCCAAATTTTCAACCACTTTTAGGGGGAGAGGAGTGCGTCTTATACTCTGAAAAATACAGTCTGTCTCTGTCTGTCTGTCTGTCTGTCTGTCTGTCTGTCTGTCTGTCTGTCTCCCCCTCTCTCTCTCTCTCTCTGTATCTATGTCTAAGTTGAGCTGGTGTTAGTGCAGTAAAGGATCTTCATTGCTTGATTCTCTCATATTGTTTTCTATAACATCTGCCTAAAATTCAACAGGAGGGAGAAGACCTGACACCTAGTCTGATAAAGAGTTTCTGTCAACTTGAATTCTTGCAGACTATTTTATAATCTCTCAGCTGTCTAAATAAATGTTCAGGCTTACTGAACATTCACATCATATTCATATCTCTTTCATAATTAGAATATAGTTGGTTTTACTTGTTATGTTACTTTGTCCAAACTTCTTCTCAGCACTGTAATCTGTGCAGGACGTGCTATTTCCATGGTTGTATGAGGCATTCTTCCATCTGGTATTCTTCTTATATTCAAGACTTTGTCTCTATTTTATGCAAAATAAGGTCACTTGTGAAATAATTCTGTGTGAAAAATGCTTTGTCTCTCAAATATCCACCACATTAACACCTCAACTGCCTTGACAAGCCAGCTGCTTCCGCAATTTGTTTGATTGCATTTATACCTTGTCCTTTTCTTCAACAAGCTCAGAGTAGTTTACACAGATTTTTTTTCCACACCAGGGCACTGGTCAAGATAAAATCACTTTAACATTATAATGTCAGTTTCTCATATGCTTAACCCATTAGCATTAAAATAATCAAAATTAAATTAATTTTAAAAAAACACCCTAATTTTTACACACGGAATAATTATTACTTCAACTTATGTGCATTTGTGAAATATCCTACCAGCAGGTAATTTCAGGACAAGCAGGGAAAACAAAAATAGAATAGGCCTGTGGTTGTCAGCCCTATGAGATCAGACCAGGAAACTAAATGTCATTAGGTCGGTACTGCTTTTATTATAAAGTTATTGTAAGAGATGACTAGGCTGAGCCCAAAGGCGGTGTCAAACATGTCATTAGTCTCAAATCCCTTTCTGTCCACAAAAAATGAGCCCATCTTGAATTCCATTGACCTTTAACTACCACCAATTTGCTTTGACTATTAGTAGTTCAGATTTTTGTAGAGAGCTTGAGCTTGCACCAAATCTTTACATTCATTTGAACTTCCTGGACTTCCGATTTCTGCTCTTGACATTTATAATAAGGGAATAATTGCCAATCTGAATGCATTTCTTCCTCCCTCCCTGTCTCATCATGTGAACTAGAGAAAATGTTTAATGATGTTACACTCTTGTCCTGGACTCAGCCCCTTTTATCTGATTGCTGCCCTTCCTCCTTTCCCTCAAGGCCATTCTCTCTTCCCTGTACATTATAGTGGCAAAGGAAAGGGTTAGGGTTAGGGTTTGGGGTTAGGGTTAGGGTCAGGGAAGGGTGAAGGCATCTATGTGTACAAATATCTTGAAAAGTAAAGGGAAGCCATGGGGATTAGTGACGATGGAACTGTCAGGGTTCAGGATTGATGCCCTAATTAAATCATAAGCCTCAAGCCAAGCTTCAAAAGAAATCCAGTTATTTATTAGGAGCTTAATGCAGCAAGGACGAGGTGGAGCCAACTCTGACCTTAGTTAATTAACTTCTGACCCTGTTTCCCCTCCCTCAATATGTGTCATCAGTCACATACCCCAACAAAGCAATTTTTCAGGTTGTAAAAGTCACTCCCCTCTGGCCACTGTGGGTTTCTGTAGAGACAATCTCATTATATTGAATGGAATGTGCCTTGTTTTGACTGAGATGCCAGCTCCTTGATGCAGCTGCAAAGATTGCTTCCCCCCCCCCCCCTTGACTATGGCAACTCAAGAGCAGGTCAGAGATGCTTTGACAGGACCAAGACCTACAAAGCAAAACCACAGACCACACCACACATGCTTACTTTTCCTGTACTAGATACCAGAGAACAACTGAGCAGATCTTGCGACATCCATTCCTATTGCCAACCAATATGCTGGACTGGAATTGGTGAAGATGCCTTGAAAAACAGCCAGTAGCAGCAAGAGTGTCAGCTTCAGGGCAGAGTTACTTAAATTAGGATGCTTGAGCACTATAATGGTTACTTTGTGAATTGCAATAGGAACTGTGTTGCTACTAGGATGTTGAGACTCCCTGTGATGGCCTGCCAGTGGCCAATTGAGCTGGCAGCAGATTCGGACAGTGAGGAGGTTGGGGAGGAACATGGGCATGAACATGAACAGTTCCAGAGTCTGGGGAAGGCTCTGACGAGTGCTCTGCGTCAGAGGCAGAGATGGGGCCAGGGCTGTCTGAAAGTTATCAGCTGCTTTCAGAGTCAGACATCAGTGAGGCAATGAACAGCTGGAGCTGGTTTCCAGTATGTGCAAACACAGAGTTGCCAGACGAAGGGAACAGCTAAGGAACAAGGGTCAATTGGGAGTGGGGCCATAGGTGGACAGTAAATGGCCCCTCACATAGGGAATAAAAGTGGAACAAAAGGAGGGAGGTTTTTGCAGGAAACAATTAGTTCATTCTTTTATTCTTGCCAAGTATTGCAACTATCTTGAAAGACTGTGGGCCGGGACTTTGCTTGAGAAGAATTCACCGTAAATTAAATAAAGGGGATTTATCATGATGAAGACTTGGCTTCGTGCTTCTGGGGAAGCCTAGGTCAGAACACTCCCTATTACTTCTCCCTGATGGAGGACACTTTTCATTGTGTCCTCTAATCCTATGGAATTCATATAGGTATGCTGTCAAGTACCCTAACGATGCCTGCTTCATAATAAACGACCCGATATTATGATACAAAAAGCAGTGATTTATTAACAGCTTCATTAGGCATTCCTCATTAGGCATTTCTTATTTGCAGTCATCTTTTTTGCTTTCTTTATCTGCTTCTGAACTTTGCCCACATTACTGTCCTCCCTTCAGCTTTTCATCATAAATCACATTAACCAATGAAAGATGGTAGTTTAGACATGAGCATTCACAGGCCAGCTTGAGATTCCTTTCTGACCACAGGTATGTTTGGAATGCTCCTCTCTATGGCAGTTTGATAGTAGTCATAGAGATGCCTTACAAATTGACATATGCCATGAAAAGAAAACCCACAATTCTCCACTCTCCTGGCAAGTGAATCCTGTCATCTCTCCCTTGATTTCCTCCTTGATCCTCATCTCTTTGACTAAGTCAAAACATCATAATATGCCAGACTTCACAATTTCCAAATATCCTAGTGTAATTCTTAGCTCAAAGTCTCAAGAACTTTTTTAAAAAAAAACTTTGCTTGAGAGAAAATACACATAATTGAGAAAAGGTACACTTAGAAATAGGCATTCAGAATAAAGGATAAAGAGGAATTGGTGTACTTCAAGACATGCGGAAGATTTTGTGACTAGCTAGAGAAAGGAATCTAGAAAAGAAAGTAAGGGGAAGACACAGAACCCAGACGATACACTATTAAATGAGAAAGAGGGAGGAGAGTGAGGGAATACAGAAAAGAAAACACTAGATATCTAAGTATATATTCAAGAGTGAGATATAAAGGAGAAAAAAATATAGTTAGGGTTAGCGAAGGGAATAAGAAATGATACTAAATTATATTTGGGTTTGTGGAAATACCATCCCAAGAAAACATAAATTGAGATCGAAAGAGACACCTATAACAACAAAAGAAAGGGCTAGAGGAGGAGAGGAAGAGGAGAGAAGGAAGGAAGAGGTAAGGAGAGGAGGGTGGAAGGGAGAAAAAGAGAAAGAGAGAGGGTAGGAAGGAGAAGAGGAAGAGTAGGAGTAGGGAAGAGGTAAGGGAAGAAGGAAGAGGAAGGAGCGGAGGAAGGAAGGAAGTAGAGAAGGGAGGGAGGAGGAAAAGAAAGGGAAAATAAGGTGGTGTTAAAACAGATGGGCGGGGTGGTAAATAAAGCAACCCAAACTGTATATTATAATCTTTTAAATGGAATAATAAAATGTATAAGAATGACACATGTAAAGAAGAAGAATAACTATATGAATGTATACCTATAACTGTATGTAAGAGAATAAAAAAATTAAAAAAAATTAAAAAAATGAATTTCTTTTCAGGTCTGTTTTTAAATGCATTTTTTTCCTTCTATTTTGTGGGGGTAAAATTTCCATGGGCTGACCCAAGTGTGCAAGCAATCATATAGGAAAATGTCAGAGACCAAGGGTTAGCCATTTCATTAGGAAGACTTGGGCATTGTACTCATACAGCAGGTTTGGGTGGGTGGCAAGTTCAGAACAGCATTTTCTTTAGACATGTGTTATGTTTCGGTTATATTTTTTTAATGTCCGAGAAAATAATGCATGCGGAGAAGTTCTCCTGCATTTTTCTCACCAGTTTTTATACTATTTGACTGATTTGCTGTCCCATTGGCAACGCAAGGTTATAGACAGTAGCATCTGATGCAAGGATGGGAAGTTAGAGAGGCTGGATAGTAAAAATGCTTCTCCAACTGACCTTAGATTAATACATGTAATTGGCAATGAGAATAACAGGGTCCTCAGCAAATAGTTGTCAGAGAAAAGGGAAGAATCTCTTTTATCCTTGATGTGTGATGTGTGTATATGCACACATGCACAAAAATACCTGTATGTGTTTGTGGAGTTATTGTGTGTGAATATGCCTGCATGGATCTATATGTGATAGTGCGTGTTAAAAAGTAATACATTAGTTTACTTTGAAATCCTTAACACAGCTGGCAAATTTGAAAAAAGAAATTGGTTTTTCCCCTAAGTCTAAAGCAATTGTCATGCATTGAAAGTGTTTCCTTAGGCCCGAAGAATGCTGGAAATGCGAGTCAGCCAGGGGCACATTTTACCATCAGTGGTGGACTTGTCCACAAGCCCAAAGATATTGGAGTAGGATAAAAGATTGGCTTACGGAGATTACAGGAACCACCTTTCAATTAAAACCAGAGGCTTATTTATTGGGAATAAACCCCAGAGGCATAAGGAAGATAGACTGGTATCTTTTCACACACATTACCACTGCAGCCAGAATAGCATACACACAGTTTTGGAAAGGGAAAGAACTACCATCAGACCAACTAATTATCAACAAAATCTTCTGGTGTGCTGAATGCAACAGACTAACATATATTCTCAAAGACAGACAGGAAGCAATATTCTACCAAAGTTGGGAAAGATGGTATGACTGGATGGAGGTAAAGAGGCTAAGGGATGAGAGATAGGGAAGGATATACAATGTAGATATATAGATAGTAAATAAAATGAATGTATCGAGCAGTGATAGCTATGGGGAATTGATAAATATAAGATATAGACAAATAGAAACAGCTGGAATATCTAGGAATGTAGTAAGATGGTATACGATGTTACTTGGTAACTGTGTGCATATAGGGGGTGGGTTACTCTCAGTTGTATCTGTGTAGTTTTGCTTTGTCTTGTCAATGTCTTATTTATGTTCTTTTTTCTGTTATTAATTTATAATAAAACAAAAATTAAAAAAAAAGAAAGTGTTTCCTTATTTCTTCCTCATTGGTGTGTTAATTGTTAATTTAGGCCAGTGGTGTCCAAACTTTTTTCAACGAGGGCCAGATTGGATGAAGTGAACATGGTGGAGGGCCGAACATTTTTCCGAACATTCTTTGAACCATTACAATTAAATGCAAATAAATTATTTTATGCCAAGTTAATTGCAAATGACATACTTTTCATTTCATAACATTAAGATCAACTGACAGTTGAGTTTTCACAATGTATTGAAAATAAATTTTAAAAAACCTTACCTACCTCTTTCTCTCTTTCTCTCTTTCTTCCTCTCTCTCTCTCCATTTCTCTCGCTCTTTCTCTTTCTTTCTCTCTCTCTCTCTTTCTCTTTCTTTCTGTCTCTCTTTCTTTCTCTCTCTCTCTCTTCCTCTCTCTCTCTCTCCATTTCTCTCGCTCTTTCTCTCTTTCTTTCTCTCTCTCTCTTTTTCTCTTTCTTTCTGTCTCCCTTTCTCTCTCACTCTCTCTCTCTCTCTCTCTTTCTTCCTCTCTCTCTCCATTTCTCTCTCTTTCTCTCTTTCTTTCTCTCTCTCTCTTTCTCTTTCTTTCTGTCTCTCTTTCTTTCTCTCTCTCTCTCTTTCGCTCTTTCTTTCTTTCCCTTTCTCTCTCTCTTTCTTTCTCTCTCTCTTTTTCTCTTTCTTTCTGTCTCTCTTTCTGTCTCTTTCTTTCTCTCTCTCTTTCTTTCTCTTTCTTTCTCTTTCTCTTTCTCTCTTTCTCTTTCTCTCTGTCACTCTGTGTGTGTGTGTGTGTCTGTCTGTCTGTCTCTCACTCACTTAATCAGTCTCTATCTATCTGTCTCTCCCTCCCTCTCTCTGTCTCTCCCTGTCTCTGTGTGTGTCACTCTCTCTGATTCTCTCCCTCCCTCCCTCTCTCTGTATGTCTGTCTCTCCCTCTTTCCCCGTCTGTCTCCGATTCTATCCGATTCCGATTCATTCTCTATCTGTGTCTCTCTCTGTCTCCCTCCCTCCCTCTCTTTCTCTCTGTCTCTGTCTGTCTCTCTGTCTTTCCCTCCCTCCCCTTCTGTCTCTCTCTGTGTCTGTCAGTCACTCCCTCGCCACTCGCAGCGGGCGAGGGAGCAGGCGGAGTGAGCACCCAAGGATACCGTCATCTTAAGCACCACCAAGGCTGTCGCCCGGCAGGGGCGTCAGGCAGGGAAGCCGGTCGCGTCTCCATCGCGGCTCCCTCCGGCAGGCACCACGGCTTACATTCTGAGGCCGCGCGTCCGTCTTCCCTGCCTGACGCCCCTGCCTGGCGACCTTGTGCGGCGGGAGCTGCACGTTCTGGGGCTGCATGGCTGGGAGGGAGGTGAACGCGCCAAGCGGACGTTCTGGGGCCGCACGTTCACCTCCCTCCCAGCTTCGCAGCCCCAGAACGTGCAGCGATGGAGGCGCGACCGGCTTCCCTGCCTCGGTGGTGCTTAAGATGACGGTAGCCTTCGGTGCTCACCCCGCCTGCTCCCTCGCCCGCTGCGGGAGGAGGCGTCCATAACCTCCGTCCACCTCCCTCCCAGCCACACAGCCCCAGAGACAGAGGGAGGAAGGGAGGGCCACATTTATACAGAGCAGGGAGGGCTGTTGGAGGGCCGTATTAAACCGACCCCCGGGCCGCAAATGGCCCACGGGCCGGACTTTGGACATGCCTGATTTAGGCATATAAA
The DNA here is from genome assembly GCA_039707465.1 of Rhabdophis nuchalis. Lineage (NCBI taxonomy): Eukaryota > Metazoa > Chordata > Lepidosauria > Squamata > Natricidae > Rhabdophis > Rhabdophis nuchalis. The sequence goes on from CM077645.1 coordinate 200,946,591, forward strand.
GAACAGTGAGGTTGAAATATTTGCAGGAAATACCCAGAGTACAAATCTTCCTTCCTTCCTTCCTTCCTTCCTTCCTTCCTTCCTTCCTTCCTTCCTTCCTTCCTTCCTTCCTTCCTTCCTTCCTTCCTTCCTTCCTTCCTTCCTCCCTCCCTCCCTCCCTCCCTCCCTCCCTCCCTCCCTCCCTCCCTCCCTCTTTCTTTCTCTTTCTTTCTTTCTTTCTTTCTTTCTTTCTTTCTTTCTTTCTTTCTTTCTTTCTTTCTTTCTTTATCTTTCAACTAACTCTGTGTGGCTCCCAACCAACCTCCACATTGCAAGCACCTATTTTGGAAATAAATGAATATTTGGCAAAGATCGCTCAGCTCAGTGAAAGCTGTCTCTTTTCCGTGTCCTGCAAGAGCCAGGAAAAAATAATGTATTTCCAATCCTTCTTAGCTGATGTTCTAACTTTATCTTTTCTTTATTGAAAGCTTAATGAAGTAACATCATTCCTTTACATAATATGCTTCAGCTATATCTACGTGCCCTTGAGCTCTGAGCTTGCCCCCATTAATGTAATGGAACTAAAAGTAAAGTAACATCAGAGATAATGTGAAAAGTTCATTGATTTGCAGCTTGCACTATTATTTATTCCGTTCCTCAATATGGCTGGCAAGTGAACTTAGCTGAGCAGGCTGAACAATGGAATTATCCTTTGTGTTAGGCTGCCAGCCCTCCTCCTCCTCTCCTCCTCCTCCTCCTCCTCCTTTAATAGCAATAATAAGAATTAATACTAACTGGAATAGAACAAAACAAAAAATAAAACAAAAAGGAAAGAAAACAAAAAGCTAAAAGTGCAATAAGAAAAAAAGTAAAGAGAAAAAAGAGAAAGATATAAAGAAATATATGAGCTGCGGTGGTGCAGTGGTTAGAGTGCAGTACTGCAGGCTACTTCTGTTCATCACCGGCTGCCAGCAGTTTGGCAGATCAAATCTCACTAGGCTGAAGGTTGACTCAGCCTTCCATCCTTCCAAAGTGGGTAAAATGAGGACCCAGATTGTCGGGGGCAATATGCTGACTCTGTAAACCTCTTAGAGAGGGCTGAAAGAGCACTATGTAGCAGTGTATTATTGCTCTAAGTATTCTAAGTATTATTGCTATATAGAGAAATGGCTTCTGATATTCTTCTCATCAGTTGCAAGTACAATGATATTTTATCCTCTGTCCAGAATGACATCATGACAATCTTCTTTCTATAATCTATCCTGTCTAACCGTCAATACCATAAGTTACAAATTCATTGCTTTCATCTTTGCACACAAAGTCTAGAAGGACTTTGCAGTCATGAAGAAATGTAGACCTTGCCCTTTGCATAAATCAAAGACTTCAGTTTGTCTTGCCAGATGCAGGTTCTGTCAATTTCAACAAACATTCCTCCGTATTGGGTAAGGCCGAATCTTTCCTTCTTTGAGCATATAATAATCTTGCTATAGTAATTTAGATACCACCAAAACTCTTGAGTCTGTAAACTTCAACTGGGCAAAATGGTGCATCATAGGACCAAACTTCATCAAAAAAGATACTTTTTATAGGCTAATTTAAAGAGTGCCAGGATCCGTTACTTCCAACAAAATGAAATTTGAGAACGTTATGGTTATGTCAATGCTGCCAGGCTGCTGTTGTGGTCACATGATCCTCATTTTCAACATAATGCAACTTTTGGGAGACAATTGCATTTCTAGCACTGATATGAATATTTTTTTATTGACCATGTGTGGACTTTTATTGGACACACAAGGAATTTGACTCCAGTGCATAAGCTCTCAGTGTACATACAAACATCAAAGTGGTAAATCATTGATCATAAATCACAAGACGCAATCATAAATCATAAGAGAGAAACAAGTGATACATCGTAAGATACCAATAAGAGAAAGTAGTAGGAAAGATGAAAGATGATTAGGAAAATAGCAATATAGCCTTACTACATGGGTAAATATCTTTAGGCACAGGACAGTGCTGTGGGAATTAGGAATTTAGCAGAGTGATGGCATGGGAGGGGGGGAAACTATCTTTGTGTCTAGTTGTCTTGGCAAGCAATGTCCTGTAGTGGCATCCTGAGGGAAGAAGTTGTAACAATTTGTGTCCAGGATGCAATTTCAGTGATTTAACTAAGACTTACAAGCCAAGCACCATAGCCAATCATAGGATTCAAATTTGCATCCTCAATCCAGAATAGCTATTTGGTCATTAATAAATGCACGGAACACAATGCCTGTTTCCTTAAAAGGGAATTATGAAACAATGTACAAATAATAATACAAACTAAATTGCTATAAATACTTACTGATTAAAACAGGCAATCAATAATCATGATTTTTGTTTGCTTATGCAACCTGTCAAGGAGAATCATACCTCGGGTGAAACCATGTTTCTGCCAGGGGTGGATTCTGGCTGGCTTTATTGCTGGTTTGCTCATGCGCGAGCTTTGCATGCGTGCACGTGCTGTATGCATGCTGTGTGCGCATGCACAGTTCAATTAAAATTGTTATGCGCATGTGCAGAACTATAAAACAAGATGGTGGCGATGGGAGTGACCAGGGAACTGGTCCAGTTCCAGTGACCCAGGCCACAATACCACTACTGGTTCGGCCGAACTGGTACGAACTTGTAGGAACCCACCTCTGGTTTCTGCTCAAGGTAATGTGGTGCACATAGCCTCATTCAACATCTACCATAGTTTTATTCAGCAAATTGTTCCTCTACTCATCTTGCTGGCATGGATGTCAACCCTGAAGTTGGCCGAATTGTGGCCATTTTCTTTTTGGACTTTTCTCTAGGGAGGTTTCTCTTCTCACTGCTTTAGGGCTGACACAATCTGGAGGAAGGGACCAGAGCAGTGAGTATGTTTGTGTAGAGATAGCTAGGGTATTGTAGCCTAAATAAAATTATTTCTCCTGGGAATCAAGGACGTTGGTGCAGGTGTTCGAAAGGTGGAGACTGAGGTCACCTAGCAACTGAACTGTATGCTGATTGGACCCTGTGACTGAAGACTCTGGTGAAGAAGTGACAAAGTTTTACTTTTAATTGGGTGTAAAACCGGCATGAACTTAGAGCCAGTTTTCCATTAGGAGCCTTGCCAATTTGATATGTCCCAATAAAATGTTCTTCGAGGAATTTGCCTGCCTTGGCATTCTTATTGAATGGGATGTATTATTTGGGATGCTGACATTGGACATGTTTATGGAGTAGGGCTATTTCATTTTTAAATTAAGAAGTTGCAAACTTTTTTTTGTCCAGATCCAGCTTTGAAAGCATGAGCAATATCTTTCTGACCTTCTGGTCAAGCTGTTGATAATTATTTTACAGCATAAGGTTATATTAAAAGGTTACTCTTGGAAATGTCAGAATCAATGGCACCATTGACCCTGAATTTTTAGGAAGGGGGAAAAATAGATGATAGCCTTCATTTTTTTTCTTTTAATTTACTAATCCTGCTCCTGGCAAATCAGGATGACATTTGCTGCCATCTTGACCAGGATCCAGCTGTGTCCCTTTGCATATAATTATCAAGAACCAGGAGACGGAAGTTAGTTATCTCCACATCTCTACAGTAGTATTGTCAGTGTCCTTTCAAAATAGAAAATACAGGATGGATTCATTATACAGAATTTGCATTCTTATCACAGAAAAGTATCCTTTCAAAAATTAGACAAAGAAACTTCTCTATAATTAGAAAGCTATTATTTTGCATATCAGGCCAACTTTTTAAAAAATGGCAGGAAAAGTTAATTTACTAACATGAGAGCAGCGATGGGTAACATTTTAGGCTTGGTATGTCAACAATTTGGGAAAAAGTCTAATTTGATTCTGTTAGCATGTTACCCTTGCCCCTCAACAAAACAAAACAATTCTTTAGGCAGAGCATTTAATGCAGGTCTGGGTTGTACAATGTTTCATTTCTGAAGTGGCTCTGGAAAATATCCTTCTATGGCCTCTGCAGCATTGGTGGGTTACGACTGGTACGCCCCGGTACGGGCATACTGGTGCCTACTGGGAGCACCAGATACTGTTCTAGCACAGTGCTCTGGAGGCCCCACCCACCCACCCACGCTTCCTATCAGTATTTGAGCTCTTTGGCACTTCCGTACATGTGCACGGAGCATACGGCGCCTACATGATGCTCTGCCAAGCAGCTGGAGCACCACGGAGGTGTTGTGGAACATCACAGGCAGTAAGTACGCATGTGCACAGTGCGTGCATTCATGTGGTGGACGCTTGGCCCCATTGCACCATATCAGTTGCTCCAAGATCCAGAACCTACCACTGTTCTGCAGCCTCTGAAAACCACATAAAAACACACCCTATTGTTTTGCAATATTTGGAGGTTCTGGAGACTGCACAAGAGCTCACCCCATCCTCTCCCAACCTCCGAAACCTCTGAAAATCGTACAAGAACGAGGTGTGCTTCTGAGAGGAGTTAATGTTGGGTATTGGTGTGGTAACACTGATATGTCAATCGAAATGTTGAAGTGTGTCACCTTTGACTCACATGTCATAGGTTTGCCATCAGTGGTCTAGTGCTTGAGGTACCTGGATAGAAATAAGGAGACTATAAATTCTAGTTTTGCCTCGAGCCAGTCACACTCTCTCAACCCAGTTTACTTCACAATATTGTAATAAGGAAAAAAATAAAGGAGGAAGGCAGTTTACATATATACATATATATATTTACCATGTAAGTTTGAGATTATCTTGCCAAAACAATCTCAATCTTGCCAAGACAATCTCAATCTTACACGGGAAAAGACCCGAATACAGCAAGAACAGCATACCTACACCGATGAAAATCTACGAAAACATACTCTCTCTCTCTCTCTCACACGCACACACACACACACACACACACACACACACATTATATTTATATAATAATGACTGTGTGTGTGTGTGTGTGTGTGTGTTCCAGCATAACTCTGGAAAGCCTCGAGCAATTTCAACCAAACCTGGTACACAGATTACTTACTGTCTGGAAACAAATACCTAAAGGGACTCGGAGCGGTGCACAGGGAAATAAAAAATACTAATACAAAATACATAAATAGGTAAAATAAGAATTAAAAAAGATTATCCCTGCGCTAAAACCCCCTATACTAAAATTACACTACAATCCCCTAAAACCCAATTAAAAGACGGAAGACTAACCTAGGCCGGCCAAGCAGAAGAAGTGTGTTTTCAATTTTTGATGGAAGGAGCGGAGGTCCCTAGTTGTTCTGATTTCGGGGGGAAGGTTGTTCCAGAGGGCTGGGCCCGCCACAGAGAAGGCCCTTCCCCTGGGTGTCGCCCGCTGGCATAGCCTAGTGGACGGCACCCGGAGAAGTCCCTCTCTGTGGGAGCTAATTGGCCGCAGGGATGTATGGGGCAGAATCCGATCCCGCAGATAACTAGGTCCCGTGCCATGGAGCGCTTTAAAGATGATAACTAACACCTTGAAGCTCACCCGAAAGACGACAGGCAGCCAATGCAGCTCGCGCAAGAGCGGTGTTACATGGGTAAACCTAGAGGTTCCCATTATTGCTTGCGCGGCTGCATTCTTGACAAGCTGAAGTCTTCGGGTGCACCTCAAGGGGAGCCCCATGTAGAGAGAATTGCAGTAGTCCAGTCGGGATGTCACGAGGGCATGAGTGACTGTGCAAAGGGCATCCCGATCCAATATGGGATGCAACTGGCGTACCAGGCGAACCTGGTAAAATGCCCTCCTGGCCACAGCTCTCACTTGATCTTCCATAGACAGCCGGGTATCCAGGAGGACGCCCAAGTTGTGTGCCCCATCCACAGGGGTAAGGTGTTCGTCCCCTATGGTCAGTGATGGAGTCAACTGGTTGTACCGGGATGCCGGAAACCACAGCCACTCGGTCTTGGATGGGTTGAGTCTGAGTCTGTTACTTCCCATCCAGGCCCGCACGGCTTCCAGGCACTGGCACATCACCGCTACGGCATCGTTGGGGTGGTTTGGGGTAGATATATACAGCTGTGTATCATCAGCGTAGAGATGGTACTCTACCCCAAAACCACTGTGGGGGTAGGACATCCCTAACACTCCCTCAGGGTGTGTGTTCTGTTAAAATACAGCCTGTTGTGCCTTAAAATGGCTTCTACTGTACAGCACTGTGGAGTTGCCATGGTAACGACTTCACAGTAATCCACAAGAGGACTCCCTCTGGTAAGGAGAAAAATCCAACATTAGAAATTGTGTTGACATTAATGGAAGGAGGGTTGGGATAAATAAATAACCAGTCAGCATTGGGTTAAAAGCTAGTGAACACACACACACACTATAAAATAATATCTAAGATATAAAATATCTAAAAAAATCTTCACTACATTTCTCAATGCAGTATAATTAAGGAGGCTAACCTTTAACCTGGGGTCAGAGCCAAGGGAAATAGGTACCTGCACATTAAAGGATCCTCAAGCTTTCATCTCAGATTTTTCATATTTAAAAGTAAAATCTGACTTATTTCACTTGTACAAATCCAAGCAAAAGTACATAGGAATATTCTTGTCAATTGACTGCTGGGTGGTAGTCTAACCTTACTTTCAAGGATTTTGCCAATAAATGCGAACATTTTTTTCTAGATGTTAACATGGTAGCCTTTATTTTTCGATTTATGTATATTTAAATCAAACAACTTTAAGCACAGGAGGTTATCTTTGCTTCTGGCCATGCTTCAGACTATGATTTCCTTTTGTCTTACATTTCTTTAGCACAAATACATTACATGCTTGACTAACTATTCACTCCATCTGGCATACCATCTTTGAATTTCTTTTCTGGAGTCAATTCTTTCATACATTCACACTCTTACATATAGGCAATTTTTCTTCTGTCAAATGTTCATCCCTCAGAACAGGCCACATTCAACCCAATATGTTTCTACCAGTATTTACAAATCTTAAAATTTCTTCCTCAGTTTTCTGATTTTTAGTAAGAGGCAAAGTATTGCTATAAGTTCCAATTTATTAAGAGAGCCTTGTTCGCACATCTGGGAAAACCCAAATCTGAAAGCTTTCTGGTTTTCCCCACCCAGTTGAATGTTCAAGATCTTGCCCCCATAGCCACAAGTCCATCACATGGTCCAATCTTCTACTGCCATGCTGGCAGTTCCACCCCTCCAGTTCCGGTTAGGTGCAGAGGTGCAAAGATAAAGGATGACCTTGGCTTTCTAGAAAGAATTTTGTTGTGGCTACATAGCATCTAACTCCATACAATCCCCCCTCCCATTTCCCCACAATAGAAAATGCATAGTAGACTAATAGAAAGTGTGGCAGGCCAAAGAGCTAAAAGAAAGATGGCTGCAGGCCTGACACATTAAAACATTTAAATCAATAATCATCGAAACACTTTCAAACACTCTCATAGCATTCCTAAAGAAACAAGTGGCTCGTGGACCAAGAATTTGCCATAAGAGTTTATAAAATTTTGTACTCTACCAAAATGAATATTAATCAACAATTGACCTTGTATCCATCATCAGCTGGAGATGGTATAATTAAATGTCAAAAGCATGAACAATAAAATGCCACCACTAAGGTCAAGAGATATATTTATTGAAATGACTTGAGTGATTCTGAAGTCAGATAATATGTTATATTTTGCAAAATTAAAAGGGATAGTAGAAGAAGCACCAGCAAAATTGGGGGAGAAGTATGCATATACTTAAACCTTGGTATGGTGATCTTAAATCCTAAGGGACACGGTGGCTCAGTCGCTAAGACACTGAGCTTGTTGATCAGAAAGGTCAGCAGTTTGGCGGTTTGAATCCCTAGTACTGCATAACGGAGTGAGCTCCCATTTCTTGTCCCAGCTTTGCCAACCTAGCCATTCACAAGCATGTAAAAATGTAGAAAAATAGGGACACCTTTGGTGGGAAGGTAACAGCGTTCCCTGCGCCTTCAGCATTTAGTCATGCCAGCCACATGACTAAATGTCTTTGTTAAGCACCACCCCCTAGAGTCGGGAATGACAAGCATATATGTGTGAGGGGAATCTTTACCTTTGCGCATGGTGATCTTGTATAAATGCACTATTTAAATGCAATACACTATATGCACTTGTTGTTACCACTTGCTTTAAAAACAGAAGTGGGAGAAAAAGAGGAATCACACATTTCATCTGTATGATCTCCAGATGGTTTACTTGAGAAAATGTAGTTTTCATCATATTACTTCTTTTTCCTTACTGTTGTCATGATATACAGCATAACCACGTGGAGAAGAGAAAGACCACAGATTATAACACAGGCAACCAGGAAGCTTCATTGTTGATTTTGTTCATAACTTCATAAGGAAGTCAGTGAGAAGTAACTTTTCAAAATTTCTTGCTCTAATTCTTGTTTTAGAGACAATGGAGGCCCACGAAAAACATTCATAGATGGGCAATGACTTTATTAAAAGAAAGGAATACGAAGAACCAAGGCAATTCAAACATTGCACCAGGTATTTCAAATATATTGCCTAATAAAATACTGTAAAAAACTGAAAAACGTTTAGACTTTGTGCCTTTTGAATTCATCTTAAGACCCAACAAAGTTATTATTCAGTTGTGAGGTTTGTCCTGAGAAAACGACAAATAATATCTTTATAGTATTCTGTGGAATGTTAGCCATTAACGGTACCGAAGAGTTTGTGAGCAAGCAAGAAGAGTAATTCAGAATTTATTCCTGGTCAAATCTCATATTTTTCACACTCTTATCACAGCACTGTCCTCTCATGAAAGTTGTGCTTGATTCCCTTTTATCTCTATCCTTCACAGTGTCATTGATGACGTATGCTTGTTTACATTCTCTGTAGTCCTGCTTTATCATTTGGATAGAGTTCATGAAGTTAGGCTGTAATCCAGGGATGTCCAAACTTGGGAACTTTAAGACTTGTGGACTTCAACTCCCAGAATTCCCCAGCCAGCATAGCTGGCTGGGGAATTCTAGGAGTTGAAGTCCACAAGTCTTAAAGTTCCCAAGTTTGGACATCCCTGCTAGTGTAATCTTTCAGCCACTAACTATAATGTCTGACCTCACAAGAAAATAATGTCTGTACAAAATTATTCAAAGCCCAGATAGAAAGATGATAGGGAGAATATATAAATTTCTCCTGAAGTATAAAATGGAAGAGGAAATTGTGAAAGAACAAATGATAAAATGGGCGCAGGACTTTGGCTATAATATTGAATTAGACAAATGGGAAAAATTTTGGGGAACGAATTTAAAAATGACTTTATCAGTTGCATACAAGGAAAATCAGTACAAGATGTTTTACATATGGCACCTGGCTCCAACAAGGTTAGCAAAAATTTCAACAGATACCTCCCCAAAATGCTGGAAATGTGAATCAATACATGAACATATTACCACCTATGGTGGACTTGTAAGGAGACTAAAATATTTTGGAAAAGGATCAAAAATTGGCTGGAGGCAATAACAGGAGTTAAAATAGAATGGAAACCTGAAGTCTTCCTATTAGGAATAGTGTCTGCGAAATATAAAAAAGAAATCCACTATTTAATAATGCATATAATTACGGCGGCAAGGATTGCTTTTGCCCAGAAATGGAAAAATAAACTAATTCCAAGTGAAGATGAAATAAAAAGAAAGGTTATGGACTGTGCTGAAATGGACAAATTAACGAAAGAAATCCAGGGAAAAGAAGAATCAGAATTCTATCAGATATGGGATAAATGGTATAGGTGGATGGAGGAAAGAAACAAGAACCAATGAAGGAATACAGCAAAACTTAAAAACAGTAGTTATGAGTAAAATAAGAGGGTTTAGAATGGTGAAATCCAAATGAAATATAACAGAAGGGGAAACAATATAAGATGAGCGGCTTCGATTAACAATGGCTATTAGAAAGAACAGGAAGTTCCTGTTTGTATTGTATGGTGTAAATGTAGTGTATGTCTAAGTTTTGTGTGAGTGTATTTTATATGTATTTTATATGTTTGTAAATAAAATTTATTAATAAATAAAAAAATAGTGTCTGTATTCCAAGTGTGTTGCCTCCTCCTCCTTTCTTCCTATGTCAACAGAAATCATAACAAATGAATTGTGTAGTCTGCATTTTGACCTTTGATCTGAACAAGGTTGTCTCAGCCTAGTACATAACTGATAACAGATTAACAGAGTTGGAAGGGACCCTGCAGGTCATCTAGTCCAACCCCCTGCCCAAGCAGGAAACCCTACATCTGCCTCTACCTAGGATTGAACTCACAACCTCCTGATTGGAAGGAGAGAGCTCCACCTCTAGGCCACAGCAGCAGGCTTTGCTCAGACAACAGAACAGCCATGCCATATCTTCTGCATCATCTTTCCATGCTGCATCATGGAACTCAGTATGTCACAGTAACATTTAATCACTGCCTTCAGTCACTATATCATGTGCTCGCATATCATTTGTCAAAGAATGCAGCAAGATTTGTTTGGCATGTTTGGGCTTCAATAGGGAAAATCCTGGAAAAGATAATCGAGCAACAGATCTGTGAAAAAAGTCCTAAAACCAAGGGAACCTATTACTAGAAGACAACATGGGTTTGCTAAAAACAGATCATGCAAAAAACAACAACCCCTTACTGCCTTCTTTGACAATGTGTCTAAATTGATGGATCAGTAACATGCTGTAGACATAGTATGCTTGGACTTCAATGAGGCATTTGACAAAGTAGACCGCAATCTACTTTTTGATAAGATGGAAAAATTTGAGATAGAAAGCATCACCACTAGATGGATTCATAACTGGCTGAAAAACCACACTCACCACGTGGACCTCAATGGAACTACATCTACATGGAGGAAGTATGCAGTAGGGTATCTCTGTCATAGGCCCAGTACTCTTCAATGTCTTCATAAATTATTTAGATAGGTGGATAAAAGGGAAACTCATTAAATTTGCAGAAGAGATCAAGCTAAGGGGAATAGCTGACATTTTAGAAGATAGACTCAAATCCAGAAATATTTACACCCAAACACTGGGCCCCTCTAACAAAATATAATTCAGTGGTGAGAAAAGTATGGTTTTATTCTTATGCAAGAAAAACCAAATGCACATGTAAAGAATAGTTGGTACCTCACTTAACAGAAGTAACTGTGAGAGGGATCTAGGAGTCCTAGTAGATAAACATTTAAATATGAGCCAGCAATATGCTGCAACTTCCAAAAAAGCCAATACAGTCCTACACTACAGAGTAAGTGAGTAAGGTTCTACATTTAGGCAACAAAAATGAAATGCACAGGTACAGTATAGATGGTACCTTGCTCAATAGCAGTAACTGTGAAAGGGATCTTGGAGTCCTAGTAGACAACCATTTAAATATGAGCCAGCAGTGTGCAGCAGCTGCCAAAAAAGCCAACACAATTCTAGGCTGCATAAACAGAGGGGTAGAATCAAGATCATGCGAAGTGTTAATACCATTTTATAATGCCTTGGTAAGGCCACACTTGGAATACGCCATCCAGTTTTGGTCACCACAATGTAGAAAAGATGTGGAGACTCTAGAAAGAGTGCAGAGAAGAGCAACAAAGATGATTAGGGGACTGGAGACTAAAACATATGAAGAATGGTTGCAGGAACTGGGTATGTCTAGTTTAATAAAAAGAAGGACCAGGGGAGACATGATAGCAGTGTTCCAATATCTCAGGGGTTGCAACAAAGAAGAGGGAGTCCAACTATTCTCCAAAGCACCTGAGGGCAGAACAAGAAGCAATGGGTGGAAACTAATCAAGGAGACAAGCAACTTAGAACTGAGGAGAAATTTCCTGACAGTTAGAACAATTAATCAGTGGAACAGCTTGTCTCCAGAAGTTGTGAATGCCCCAACACTACAAGTCTTCAAGAAGATGTTGGATAGCCATTTGTCTGAAATGGTATAGGACTTCCTGCCTAGGCAGGAGGTTGGACTAGGTGACCTCCAAGGTCCCTTTCAACTCTGCTATTGTATTGTATTGTACATGAACAGAGGAATGATCTCAAGATCACATGAAGGATTAGTACTACTGCAACATATTGCCTTGGTAAGACCACACTTGGAATTCTGGTCACCATGAAACAAAAAGATATTAAGACTCTAGAAAGATTGCAGAGAAGAGCAACAAAGATGATCAGAGGTTTGGAGGCTAAAACATATGATGAATAGTTGCAGGAATTGTCTAATCTAATGAAGGACTAGGGGATGTGACAGCCTTCCAATATTTCAGAGGCTGTAACATAGAACAGGGGGAAAACATATTCTCCAAAGTACCTGAGGGAAGGACAAAAAGTAACAGATGGATACTCATCAAAGAGAGATCCAACCTAAAACCAAGAAAAAATTTCTCAACAGTTCAAACAATTGCCAGTGGAATGGCGTGCCTTTAGAAGTTGAGCATGTTCCATCACTGGAGGTGGACATCCATTTGCCCACAATGTTATGGTTTCCTGCTTCAGCAGAGGAGAGCCTAGAAGACCTCTAAAGTCCCTTCCAACTGTGTTATTCTGTATTCTGTATGGCACAACCCAACATTAATGGAGCATGACTTAAATGGAAGTAGAGTTTTAGTAGAGTAAGGATGTCTTTGCTTTGCATGGTTTCTGCTCCAGAGAAATTAAAGAGGGGGAAAAAAGGTACTAGTGCTGATGGCAAGAATGGCAGTAGTTTCCCAAAGCCAGTTTACAAGCCTCATTTAAGATCAAATAAATACCTGAATGCTTGTCATTGCCTATCGCACAGTGACATATCCTTAAATGCACCACCGTGTTCCCTTGAAAAGCAGACAAACCGATCTATCCTTACTCCTCATGTACTGCCTTAAGGAACAAAAGTCAAGCAATTGGAACATTAGACATCTCAGAAGCTGATACAATGCAGAAAGCTAATCTTATTTCAATCAACCATCAACAGTAAAGTCACAAACAGTCAAGGAATATGCCATATACCAACACTCAGTAGAGCAGCCATGAAGTCCTTGGAAAAGATATTCAAAGATCAGAATCATGCAAGCCATGTTATTTCCCATGATACTCTATAGAAGTGAAAGTTGTACATTAGAAGGTGTGCTTACACCAGAGGTATGAAACTCAATTTCATTGATGGCCGCATCAGGGTTGTGTTTGACCTCTGGGGGGGTTGATGCTTGGCCAGGATGGACGTGGCCAGTTTGACATCACTTGGGTGGGGGGCTCTTGTGGTGGCCTGAGTGCTCTGCTAGCAAAAATGGACTCCTGAACTTTGTTTCTGCCTGGAGCATCCTCCTATAACTCGCTGAGTGTAGCCCTTCTGAGCTCTGTTTTTGCTGGCAGAGGCACCCCAAGCTTGTCCTTCACTGTTTCCAGGGTGGCCCCACAGGCCAGATCTAAGCACACCATGGGCTGGATCTGGCCCACGGGCCTTGAGTTTGAGGCCCCTGGCTTATACCTTTGAATGTAGGTGTTGGAGAAGACTTCTAAGAACATAATGGACAGCCAAGCAAAACAAATTGGTGGATCATCAAATGCATTATCTGATAAGTCCTCATCCAAGGCACAAATGACCAGGCTCAAATTATCCTCCCTCATTATGTGAAAACCCATCACATTGCAAAATGATTGTAATGCTGAAAAAGGTTAAAGGAACGACAAGAAGAGGACGACTAGCAGCAAGATAGAAGAGGGCAATCATCAAACAGATTAGGAATAAAGTACCATGGGGAAGAATCTATTTATGTGATTACTAGGAATTGAAAATAACTTGATCACCTATCAGCAATCATTGCTAGTCAAAATCTATTATATTCTTGAGGTGAGGAAATAAGGGGGAATCCTCATTTATCCATTTATTTCAATTGGCAAGGAAAGTGTCAACATCATTCTTTGCATATTCTGTACATGATTTTGCTAGCTCATTAGTCTTTCCAATTAAACCAAGAGTTGCTATCCTGAACAACTTCAATGTGTCTGCTGATTACGTTTTTTATAGAATCACTCAGTAATCATTCTAAATTTTTGAACACCCTTCTGATTGTACACAGGCATTGCTGCTTCAAAGTGGGGGGGGGGGGGGAAGCCAAATGAATACAGACTCACAGTTATTAGCTTTTTTAAAACCACACAGTCACATAGAATTTCGTGTCTGTTTCCAGATCGTTGTTGACAAACTGTGCTTTTAACATGCTTTTTCAACAGTTAATGTGAGGGCTGTAATAAACTGAGAACTTCTTAATAAGCCAAAATAAATATCCCATATAATGAAATCTGTACATTGGAGCAAATCATACTAAATGCATGCATTGTTAACATTCTAGCTTAGTTTTGATTACAAAATGTGGTTATAAATAAGTCAATTAGTCTTGCTACGCATTCCCTTTAATTCTTTGAAAATGATGTTCCTTGCAGGAAGATTCATGTCCTTGTGACATGAAAAAAGCTTCAGCCTCACCAAGTCTTTGCGTGAGTGACTCAGTGACTGTGCTTTTCTGAAATGGGAATATTCATAAACTATAAAGTCCCCAGGTCATCCAATTTAACTTCCTGCTATTTTATAGGTCACAGCTTGCTAATCAAACAATTTCTTTTTACAATGCCCACTTTCACCCCCATTACACAGCATCTGGGTGGCAGCAGTATGATTTCCTCTCTGCTATTGAAGTTAAATAATGCCTCATTTCCTTGGGAAAGTCTCCATCCTTACAGCAGCATCATTCTTTTCCCTCTCAGATCATAAAATAAGTTGATATCTGGATAGGTTAGACATCAGTCCAAATAATGTGGATTAGAGGTATAAAAATAAAATGGAAAAAAAAATGAAGCGGCTTGCTTGTTGCAAGGTGCTTGATTATGCAAACCATGTAGTTGATCCACACTATAAAATTTCTTTTTTACTTGGATTGACCTACAGTTCTTTAGACTTGTGGATGGTGAAATGGCAATTAGATAAAATATTTAAGTGTAATATAAACAACAGCATAAGCTTTGTAGAATGCTAGCATGATATAGCCATTTTAATCAGTAGTGGGTTGCCAATATTTTTACTACTGGTTCAGGCACGCTCCTGCGCATATTCCTGTGCTTGCATGATGCTTCTGCGCATCTGCAAAATCATCCGGGCAGGTGGGTGGAGCCTCCTACCGCTGCTACTACCAATCCAGGCCAAACCAGGAACAATCCACCTCTGGTTCAAATCCCCTTTCAAATGTTTTGGAAATATTACTGACTGATAAAAATGTCATGATTTGACAAAAAATGTTACTGATTTAATCAAAATGCTACATGTATCCAACGACAATTTTGTGACTCCATAAGGTAGGGGTGTCAAACTCAAGGCCCATGGACCACATACGGATAGATAGAAAAGGGTCAATTTGGATAATTATAGTTGGGTACACAGTGATGGGAAGGCAAATATTCATATGGTAATGTAACAGCAATGGGAAACTACAACACTTCATATTGCCAGAAAAAGAATGAAAACAAATGCCAAAGAAACAACAAAAGAATTGATGGTGATTGATCTCTGATAGGAGATGGTACTAAATAAAGAAGAACTTCTTTGTGGATTGTAAACAAGTCATTCTCCAGGTATCTTTTTTATTTTTTATTTTATTTTGTAGTGGTTAGCCAAAAAGAAAGAAGGTTTTGAAATGTACTAGATACAGGAAGTCTGCCAGTCATCTGTCTGTCTGTCTGTCTTTCTGTCATCTGTCATTATCATGTACCCATCATCTATCTGTCTCAAAGTTGCTTATGACCATAAATATTCCTCCTGGGTTTTTATTGTGGAATTACGTATCTATTTGACAAAACAGCCTTTGAGTTTATCAACATCAAAAAGCATTGAGTTTAGACTAAAATTAGACTAAAATTGGAGGCATTAAACTCCTCAGTCTTTGTTCAATGTTTATGTGAATTATTGTTCAATAGAAAATTATTTCAAGGGGAAAATATATATTAAGTTTGGATTGCTGTAACGCCACCCCCAGAACCCATCAGAGAAAATAAATAAGCAAAGGCAACAACGGAAAGGGGAGAGACGAGGAGGGAAAGGAAGAAAGGGTAAAGTAGAGAAAGTAAGGGTGGGGAATGAAGAGTAGGAGAGAGGATAAGAAAGAAGAGAGGAGAGAAGGAGAAAGGAAAGAGAGGGGGGAAAGGGAAAAGAGAGGAGAAATGAGAGGAAGAAATAAGAAGGCAGAGAAGGGAGCTTGAGAAGGTAGGAGTAAGGCTGTTGCAAAATAAGATGGAGACATGGGATGGCAAGAAAGAATTTAAACACGTATGTTTTTCATGAGAAAAGAAATGTAGATCATGAAAAGTAGACTGAAGGAAAAATGAAGTCTCCCATATGACAACCATTTTCTTAACAGTACTAGCACTCAGAAGGGAACTATCATTATAAGAATAGATCCTTATCCACAAGCAATTTCAGAGTTATGGAAGAATTGCCCAGCAATTCAGTCCAACTCAAATCTACCTTCTATCACATAGAGGAGAACTAACTCCATCTGGAATCCCTGCCCTGTCTAAGTAATTATGATCCTTGTCAGAAGAGCAGTGAGATGCTTATCTCAGCAGTTGGCATGTAAAATATAATCTGTGTCACTTGCACATTTGCCCCTTCATCCTGTCTCTAAAAGATATGAGCAATTTGAAATCCTTGGACCACCGGAACCACTGAAAGTTCAGAAAGACATATTGTGGCCCATAGGCAACCCTGCTGCAGGAGAAGTTCAGATAATATCTTAAACAACTTTTATATTTTTATTCTTAGAAACTCTCAGCATGTATATATAAGTTATCTTTCCTTAAGGTCTCAGAGGTTTGAATGTCTCTCTGTTCTAATAAAAGTATCTTCTTAAGAGGAAGGAAGACTGGAGATACTATTGTGAGAACTTCCATATATTCATTCCTGCAGGCACTGAGTGCCAAAGCTTACAGAATCATCTAAAGTGGAAAAGTCTGTGAGTTCAATACCCATAATTTGAGCCCTATAGAATAACATAACACCAATGATATCAGAAGAACCCCCTAAATCAGTGGTGGGTTCCAAAAGGTTTTGCTACCAGTTCGGCAGGCATGACTAGGTGCGGAGGGCATGTGACTGAGTGGGCGTGGCCAACTTTATATCCCTCATTTCCATGCCCATTCAGTCACATGCCCCCTAGCCACACCCACAGGAAAAGGTAGGAAAATTTTAAAGATTTTTTCCTATCTACCCCTATTTATTTATATATTTTATTTATTATTTTATTATATTTCTATACTGCCCTCTCTCCTCAATGGGACTCAGGGCGGTGCACAGGAATAATAAAAGCAGAGTCATAAATACAATCAAATATAATTAAAATAAATTAAATCAAGTTAAGAACCCGTGCTAAAAATTCATAATTAAAACCCAAGTTAAAAATCACTAATAAAAGACTATGCCAGGCCGGCCACATTTATTTCTATTTTATTCAATTTATATCCCGCCCTTCTCCAAAAGGACCCAGGGCGGCGGGATATAAATTGAATAAAATAAAAATAAATGTGGCCGGCCTGGCATAGTCTTTTATTAGTGATTTTTTTTTTATATTGAAAAAGTTTTATTGGTTTTACATTTTTCTATAGGGTAGGGTAAGGGATACAAAGAAATTTTGAGAGCATTCACGTCAGAGTCGTCGGCCCTTCCGAGACCTCAAAATACACAATAAAAAGATAACAAAAAAAAAACATTTTTCATAACACTACAAGGTAAAAGCAAGTACATATACCTAAATTCTCAATTCCATGCTGTCAGACATTTACAAAAAATCCAGATATTATACAAAATTGTTCAGAAAAATCAAGGCAAAGTTATTTTTTCGATCTAAGTCTCTTGGCTATTGTATCTTCTTTTTCTCCTCCCTGGCCCCGAGCGGGCGGGGCCGTGGCCCCCTCCATCCCCCCTGGATCTTCCCCCAGGGCAGAGGAATATTTTTTAAGAAAGGCTTCCGCCTCAGCAACTGTTTTAATCCTCACTCTTCCTCCTTCCCAGAACACCAGCATCCCTTCGGGTGTCACCCACTTGAACCAAATCCCATGATCAAACAATGTTTTAGACAAGAAGGAAAATTTCCTCCTTGCTTCTCGAATCTTTCTAGGAATCTGCTTCAAGATAGTGACCGTTTTTTGTTGGTAAATTAAAGGGTTCTCTCTCTGCGCCCTCAGGATTTCCTCTCTGGTTGACCTTCTAACAAATTTCACATGTATCTCTCTAGGCACTTCATTTATCCTGGCTATTAGTGATTTTTAACTTGGGTTTTAATTATGAATTTTCATACATGAAAAAAATATGTTTTTAAAGCCCGGCGAAAGAGGCGTAGGTCCATGATTGTACGGAGGTCGGGGGGCAGGTCATTCCAGAGGGCGGGGCCTGCTACAGAGAAGGCTCTCTCCCTGGGAGTCGCCAGCCGGCATTGACCGGTCGACGGCACCCTCAGGAGGCCCTCCCTGTGGGAGCGGACAGGTCAAAGGGAGGTATGTGGTAGGAGGCGGTCCCGCAAATAGGGCGGTCCTGCCCTCCCTTCATCAGTTACCCCCATTTTCTCTCTTCCTCCTCTACCACTGCCTCTTTCATTGCTTACCTTCTGTGGTGATTGGTTCAGAGTCCAGAAGGCAAGCTGACCGGAGTTTTCGGCAGCCCCAAGTCAACTATTGCAATGCTCTGTACATGGGGCTTCCCTTGAAGTGCACCCGAAGACTACAGTTAGTCCAGAACGCGGCCGCACGGATAATTACGGGAGCACCTAAACACTCCCATATAACACCACTGGCTGAGCTCCACTGGCTTCCTGTGGTCTTTCGGGTGCGCTTCAAGGTCCTAACGACCATCTTCAAAACGCTCCATGGCTCAGGACCTAGCTATCTGCAAGACCGTCTCCTGCCCCATACATCCCTGGGACCGACACGCTCCCACAGAGAGGGCCTCCTCAGGGTGCCATCGGTCGGGCAATGTCGACTGGCGGCGCCCAGGGGGAGGGCCTTCTCTGTGGCAGGGCCGGCCCTTTGGAACAACCTGCCCCCTGAAATCCGCACCATTCCTGACCTCCGCCTCTTCCGCAAATGTCTTAAGACTCGCTTCTTTCAACTAGCCGGCCTTGCGTAACCCCAGCACCGCCAATTATAAACGAGGGTTTTAAAAACGGTTACAACACAGGCATCCAATATCTATGTATTTGTATTTTGTATTTATTGATTTAATTCTATGTTCGCCGCCCCGAGTCCCTTGTTGTGAGATGGGAGCGGGTTATAAATATGAAAAATAAATAAATAAATAAATAAAACTGCTGCTGCTCAGAAATGGCTGGCTGGCAAAGAAGCCTCCCAGCTGCTGCCTCTTTTAGAGCCGCTTTGAGAGTCCTGTGGTTGGCGAAAAAGCTTCTGCCGTCGCCACCATTTTCTTTATTCATGCACATCCTGTTGCCAGCTTTTTTGCCCAGCGAAGGACTTTTCAATGGCCTGCAATCAGCTGCTGCCTCTTTGAGAGCCAGTATGCAAAGCGTTGGGGTGAATGAGTGGTGGCTAGTCAGGCGGGGTGAGCAACTGGCAACAGGGAAACTGTTTTAGGGGTGGGCCTTTGCTACCGCTTTACCAAACTGGGCAAAACTTCCACCACTGGTTCAGGTGAACCGGTGTGAACCGGCTGAATACCACCTCTGCTCTAAATCAGGGGTGTTAAACTCAAGGTGTGATGTGGTTTGATCTAGCCCATGGAGCCATCCTGGAAAATATGAGGGGCCAGCCTGCTTCATTCGACTTGGTCTACCCATGTCACTTTGGCCTGGCCTACCCACATTGCTTCAGCCCAGTCTACTTGCATGGCTTCGGTCCTGTCTACCCAATGTGGATGGGAAACATTGGGGCAGCATGGCTTTGGCCTGGCCTACCCAATGCAAAGAGAAAATATGCCAGCAGTATGGGGACTGGTGTCAAGCTGGCCATGCCCACCCAGTTTGCCATGCCCACCCATCCACCCAAGGTCAACCACAACCCTGATGTGATCCTCAATGAAATTGAGTTTGTCACCCCTGCCTTAAATAAATAATAATAATCCTGTTGTACCTGTAATACCCCATAGGTTATCCATTTTTCTTATTATTATTACACTGAAAATCCACCCTTTTTTCTACAAGCTCAAATGACCATGCTTCACAGACAAGGAGAAGCGGAGAAATATTCTCCCATTCCTTGATAATTCTTTTTATAAAGCATGAAGATAAGTATGTTCAAGGAATGTAAAGACAGAAGAGCTTATGAAAGGAGATTTTACTTTTACATGAATAATCTGTGCTAAAAACCTAGAAAGAAAGTTAGAAAGACAAAAGCAGAAAAGGAACCTAAATTTGAAAAGGAAGTTAAAATAAAAACTGAGTTTGGTGGGTTAATGGAGGAAAAATGAAGGGTAGTCTAATGGCAGAAAGTGAAGAGGGTCTAAAAAGCTTCTTGATGCGGATGAAGAAGGAAAGTGCAAAAGTTGACTTGAAACCCAACTTCAAGAAAACTAAAATCATGGCATCTAGACCTCTCAATTCCTGGCAAATAGATGGGGAATAAATGGAGGTAGTGACAGATTTTATTTTCCTGGGCTCTAAGATCACCACAAATGGGGACTGCAGCCAAGAAATTAAAAGATGCTTGCTCCTGAGGAGGAAAGCTATGGCAAATCTAGACAGCATAGTTAAAAGCAGAGACATCTCTCTGCCAACAAAAGTGCATATAGTCAAGGCTATGGTTTTCCCAGTTGCAATGTATAGCTGTGAAATTTGGATTATAAGAAAGGCTGAGCGCCAAAGAATTGAAGCCTTTGAACTATAGTGCTGGAGAAGACTGGAGAAGACTCCTGCGAGACCCTTGGACTGCAAGGCAATCAAACCAGTCAGTCATAGAGGAGGTCAATCCTGACTGCTCTTTAGAAGGCCAGATCCTGTAGATGAAACTCAAATACTTTGGCCGTCTAATGAGAAGGAAGCAGTCACTGGAGGAGAGCCAAATGCTGGGAAAGATTGAGGGCAAAAGAAGAAGGGGACGACAGAAAAGGAGGTGGCTGGATGGAGTCACCAAAGCAGCCAGTGTGTGCTTAAATGGAATCCAGAGAATGGTAGAGGACAGGAAGGCCTGGAGGAATGTTGTCCATGGGGTCAGACATGAATTCGCAATTAACAACAAAGCCCCATTGCTAAAAGATGATAAAACCTTAAAAAGAAAGAGGATCAAATTCCTATTTTGTTTTGATCTTCTCCACAGAGCTGAACTATGTTAAAATGAATCTAAGTGAAGAAATTGACTAAAGAGAACATGACAACCTAAGCCAAACAATCAATATATTGTTCAGAAGCACTTGGTTACTAGGATTTACTTTAAATCTGTAGAATTGGAGATTCTAAGTTTTGAAGGAGATTGCAGAATGTCATCTCATACTCCCTTGTATTGATCTTTGAGAAACCATGGAGAATGTATATAAAACCAAAGACTTGAAGAAATGGAAATGTTATTCCTTTGTTCCAAAGGGAGAAAAAAAGAGCCCCAAAAACCATGCAATGATCTATTTGTTGTTGTTGAGGCTGGGCAAAACTGTTGAACAGATCATTAAACATTTGTATATACTGAGAACACATTGTGTGGCAAGGCCCAATAATGGCTTATCAAAATCTTTGTCTCAAAGATTTACTAGTTAAATATGAGAAAGCTGTATAATGCCAACTAGTAGACAATGAAATCTTAGACTGTATTAAGAGAAGTCATATCCTTCACTACAGGGTTAGGTTTTGGCTGCATGCAGTACAATAAATTTGTTCTGTGCATGCGCAGAAGGGAAAAACAAGATGGCGGCACCTATGGCACCGCCCGGAGAACCAGTCCCGGGGCATGTCAGGCCTGGGTCACTGCCAGTTCCAGCAACCCAGGCCACCAAACCACTACCGGTTCGGCCAAACTGGTCCGAACCAGTAGAAACCCACCACTGCTGCACTGCATCTTACCATGATCGATATACAGTGGTACCTCGGATCACGAACTTAATTCGTGAAATGACTCTGGTCGCGATCCGAATTGGTCGTGATGCGAGGCACAATTTCCCATAGGGTTCAATGTAAATCCGATTAATCCGTTCCGACCTTGTTTTTTGGTCGTGAATCTTGAACGGACTCTGTTCGCGAACAGAATTGGTCGTGAAGAGAGGCACAGTTTCCCATAGGGTTCAATGTAAATCCGGTTAATCCGTTCTGACCTTGTTTTTTGGGTTTTGAAGCACCCAAAATATGAAAAAAATTACAAGACACATTTGTACAGTTCTCAACTTGTACTGTATTGTGGTTTTAGAAGCACCCCAACATAGGCAAAAATTACACATTTGTACATTTCTGACCTGGTTTTAAGGTTATAGAAGCACCCCAACATAGGCAAAAATTACACATTTGTACATTTCTGACCTGGTTTTAAGGTTATAGAAGCACCCCAAAATATGAAACAAATAACAAAACACATTTGTACATTTCTGACCTGGTTTTAAGGTTATAGAAGCACCCCAACATAGGCAAAAATTACACATTTGTACATTTCTGACCTGGTTTTAAGGTTATGGAAGCACCCCAAAATATGAAACAAATAACAAAACACATTTGTACATTTCTGACCTGGTTTTAAGGTTATGGAAGCACCCCAACATAGGCAAAAATTACACATTTGTACAGTATGGTAATGTATGTACAGTACACAGTAAAGAGAGAACACCAAGCTTGCTTGAGATGACTTCTGGCATGGATGAAGGCAGGTGGGAGGCAGTTATTGTTTGGAGGGAGAGTCCCCCTCCATAAGGACATCTTCAGGGCTTTCCTCTCTCCTTTGTCTCTTAGCTGCAGGCTCAGCTTTGCTGAAAAATCTGTCCAATGTCACTTGTCTTTTCCTGCGTTGCAAAACCTTCCGGAAATGAGACACCACATTATCATCCATGAGATTTAACACTCTGTTCGTGACAGTTATGTTGGGGTGGTGCTTTTCAAAGAAATCATGGCACTCATGCCATTTTACCATAATGGCTTTTATGGCATCACTGGTAACCTCCTCCCTCTCTTCCTCCTCCTCTGTTGAATGCTCCTCAAGAAGTGCCTTTTGCTGCTCACTGTGGAGTTCAGAAAGTTCCTCAGTGGTCAGCTCCTCCCTATGTTCCTCAACAAGGTCTTCCACATCAGCACCGTCAACGTCCAGACCCATACTCTTGCCCATGGACACAATTTCGTCCACTACCTCTGTGTCAGACCCTTCTAGGTCTATGTCATGTTCCTGTTCCTGTTCAGTGGCACATTCTGGCCACAGTTTCCTCCAGGCTGCAGTTAGAGTTCGGTGAGTGACCTTTTGCCAGGCTTTGTCAATGAGGTTAATGCAGTGGACAACATTGAAATGTTTCTTCCAGAACTCTTTTAAAGTCAAGGACGTCTCTTCAGTGACATTATAGCACCTAGTGAAGAGCGCCTTTGTGTACAGCTTCTTGAAGTTGCAGATGACTTGCTGGTCCATTGGTTGCAGAAGTGGTGTTGTGTTGGGGGGGAGGAACTTGACCTTGATGAAGTCATACTCAGCATCCATATCATCCACCAAGACTGGAGGGTGTGCTGGGGCATTGTCCATTAGAAGAAGGCACCTTTCAGGCAGCTGGTTATCAGAGAGATACTTTTTGACAGTGGGTGCAAACACCTCGTGCAGCCATTCCATGAACAACTGCCTTGTCACCCAAGCTTTGGCATTGGATCTCCACATGACGGGCAGTCTGGCCTTGTTGACATTTTGTTGCCTAAATGCACGAGGGGTCTGTGAATGGTAAACCAGCAGTGGTTTGATTTTTAGATCGCCACTTGCGTTGGCACACAGCAAAAGGGTCAATCTGTCCTTCATGGGCTTGTGCCCTGGTAGTGCCTTTTCCTCCTGCGTGATGTAGGTTCTGTTGGCATTTTTTTCCAGAAAAGCCCTGTTTCGTCACAGTTGAAGACTTGTTGAGCGACGTAGCCTTCTGTTGCCATGAATTCTGCAAATTCCACCTTGTAGGCTTCTGCTGCGGCCTTGTCAGAGCTGGTAGCCTCACCATGTCTAATCACACTGTGGATGCCACTTCTCCTGCGGAATTTTTCAAACCACCCTCTACTGGCTTTAAAGTCGTCACTCGTGGCACTTGTAGAGGGGCTTCCTTGCACTAAATCACTGTGCAATCTCCTGGCTTTCTCACAGATCATAGTTTCACTAACGCTATCACCTGCCAGCTGTTTCTCATTCACCCACACCAACAAAAGTTTTTCCACCTCTTCCAGCACTTGCGTCCTCTGCTTGCTTAATCTTGTTACGCCTTTAGTAACATCAGCTCCTTTGATGGCGGCTTTGTTTTTTAAAATAGTAGAGATTGTTGACTTTGGCATCTTGTACTCCGAGGCCAGATCAGTCACACGAATGCCACGGTCATGCTTTTCCACAATCTCCTTCTTCACCTCAATGGTTATTTTCTTCCCAGCTTTGCTGGCACTTTCAGTGCTTCTCCGCACTTGCTTCTTTCCACCATGCTTGCGCTGCACATTTTTGTCACCTGCATTCCCAGCTGGCACAGCAAGTTCTGTATCCCCAGGTGGCCCAGATGGCCCAGCAAGTTCTGTATGCCCAGCTGGCACAGCAAGTTCTGCATCCCCAGGTGGCCCAGGTGGCCCAGCAAGCTCTGTATCCCCAGGTGGCCCAGCAAGTTCTGCATCCCCAGGTGGCCCAGGTGGCCCAGCAAGCTCTGTATCCCCAGCTGGCACAGCAAGTTCTGCATCCCCAGGTGGCCCAGGTGGCACAGCATGTTCTGTATCCCCAGGTGGCACAGCAAGTTCTGCATCCCCAGGTGGCCCAGGTGGCACAGCAAGTTCTGCATCCCCAGGTGGCCCAGGTGGCCCAGCAAGCTCTGTATCCCCAGCTGGCACAGCAAGTTCTGCATCCCCAGGTGGCCCAGGTGGCACAGCATGTTCTGTATCCCCAGGTGGCACAGCAAGTTCTGCATCCCCAGGTGGCCCAGGTGGCACAGCATGTTCTGTATCCCCAGGTGGCACAGCAAGTTCTGCATCCCCAGGTGGCCCAGGTGGCACAGCATGTTCTGTATCCCCAGGTGGCACAGCAAGTTCTGCATCCCCAGGTGGCCCAGGTGGCCCAGCAAGCTCTGTATCCCCAGCTGGCACAGCAAGTTCTGCATCCCCAGGTGGCCCAGGTGGCACAGCATGTTCTGTATCCCCAGGTGGCACAGCAAGTTCTGCATCCCCAGGTGGCCCAGGTGGCCCAGCAAGCTCTGTATCCCCAGCTGGCACAGCAAGTTCTGCATCCCCAGGTGGCCCAGGTGGCACAGCATGTTCTGTATCCCCAGGTGGCACAGCAAGTTCTGCATCCCCAGGTGGCCCAGGTGGCACAGCATGTTCTGTATCCCCAGCTGGCACAGCAAGTTCTGCAACCCCAGGTGGCCCAGGTGGCCCAGCAAGCTCTGTATCCCCAGGTGGCCCAGGTGGCCCAGCAAGTTCTGTATCCCCAGCTGGCACAGCAAGCCCTGCATCCCCAGCTTCCACAGCAATTTCTGCATTCCCAGCTTGCAAATTGTCACCTGCATTGCTGCTCCGTACTCTCCTCTTTCCACCACGCTTCCTGGGAGCCATTTTGCAGTCAGCTTCTCTGTGTCGTTGTCTGTGTCTCTCTCCACGAACGTTCGTGCAGGAAGGAAGTCGCAACCATGTGACGAACAGGAAATCCGTTCGTAGATAAAATGTCCGCGGCTCCGGGTCGTGCAGCGAGGCGGGGTTCGCAAATCCGAGCATTTTTACGAACTTTTTTGTTCATGATGCGAGGGCGGAGTTCGTGAAGCGAGGCGGAGTTCGTGAAGCGAGGCGGAGTTCGTGAAGCGAGGCGTTTTTTACGAACATTGCCGTTCGTGCAGCGAGGCGGAGTTCGTGCAGCGGAGCACATTTTTTGTGAAATTTTTGGTCGTAATCCGAATTGGTCGTGAAGAGAGGCGTTCGTGAAGCGAGGTACCACTGTATCTAGATCCGGTCGTAACATTTGAGGAACAACATTGAAAAGCTGAAGCGTGCCAGAAGAAATTAACCAAGATAACAAGGAACCTGAAAAGAAAAAAAAAACTTATGAAGACCATTTTGAAGCACTGGGTAGATTTAGTGTGGACAAGAGAAGACTTGTTTGGGCTAAAATTATAATGCAGTAGATGTTAGTTAAACATAAGAAAATAATTTCTAATTGTAAATGTGATCACCTGTGGAACAGAGTGCTTCATGAAACATTAAACAGACTCTAAATGGCTGTTCATTTCTGCACTTGCGAATGGGATTCCTGCAGTAAATTCTATATTTTATGAATCTATTTGTTTCACTACACTACAAGTATCACTTTGGTTTCAATACAGCTATATTCAATTATACCTTCATATTTCATCTATATTTCATTAATTAATGTTATTAACAACCTTTGAAGTATGGTAAGTACCTACTTCCTTTCATAGTGATGCAGGGGTTAGAATGCAGTATTGCAGGCTGCCTCTGCACTCAGCCATCAGTTCAATCCTGACCAGCTCAAGGTTGACTCAGCCTTCCATCCTTCTGAGGTCAGTAAAATAAAGACACAGATTTCTGGGTACAATATGTTGATTCTGTAAGCCACTAAGAGAGAGGACTATAAAGCACTGTAAACTGATATATAAAAGTCTAAGCACTATTGCTGCAGTAAAGGCATTAGTGTTAAAATCTTGAATATCATGATTTTAATATGATAAATGTCTAAGGATTTATTTGAGAAGCAGAAACCCATTTAAATTTACTTCTGCACATACTGTATGTGTCATTAAACTATACCCAAATCACACCATATAAATTGTAATCCTTCCTTGTTGTCTGAGTTAAAGCAGATAGGGCGTTGGTACTTACCTGATACGCCTCTTCTAATAAGGGGGGAGATAGCATCCATGTATGGGTTATGACCTATCCGCACTCTGATTGGACTGAGTCAGATTAATAATTAATTAAGGGTGCTATATAACCCCCTCAGGAATAGACTCCACCCAGTTTTCGACGAAGGAAAGTATAATCAGACTCACCGGTATCACCTCGTAACAAAAAAACCAAGCATAATACAACCAAATTCACCAAGCTGGTCAGGACGAGATAAGGGACGGGCCGGATGCTATCTCCCCCCTTATTAGAAGAGGCGTATCAGGTAAGTACCAACGCCCTTTCTCAATAAGGGTGGAGATAGCATCCATGTATGGGACATACCAAAGCCCTAACGCCTCCCAGGGAGGGATCGAGTACGGACCAGCCGACTCGGGCGCAGAGTGGACAGCACGCCGGACGCATCCACTCAATCCAGCCGCCAGACAAGCCTGGAACGCCGAGTACGCCAATGGGAATGGCAGAGGTGAGGACCATGCCACCTCCATACCGAGCCCCGAACGGGAACCCACCTTAATACGGGTCGAAACAGCAGCCGTATGCGCGAGTGCAGAACCGGCGTGGACAGCATCAGTCCGACTGACTGCCTAGGGTCTCCTGACGCCCTCACCGGAACCAAGAACTCGCGCCGCCGCGGAGAACCCTCAGAGCAAGGGAAAGCGGTTGAAGAGAGGCCAAGGCCCTGACAGAACAGAGGAAAGGAGCCGAACGTCCAAGAAGGCGCTCAAGAAGGCGATGCCAGACCCACAAGAGTCAGGGCTCCCCGAGGGTCCCGTAAGGCCCCGCGAGAAACCAGGGGAAAATCCCAACCGTGCCAGACCACCCATGTGGCTGACCCCCTTACCGAGACCGAGGCCCCGAGAGAGGTGTGTTGTCCCATCGCCCCGAAGGGCACCACTGGCCAGGTGGGGACTAGCCAGAGGACTGGCGCCAAAACGAACAGAGACGGCCTAGCAAAGGCCACAAAGGGCAAATACAGGCCTGAATCAGGGAACCTTATGCCCAGTCCGGAAACTAAGGGCGATATCCCGTAAGTTGGGACCGCGGAGACGACCATCCCTTAGCGCAATCGGCAAATGCCGAAAGGACCACAGAAATCACCGTGTCTCCAATCTCCCCAACAACCCCCGAAGGAGCACTCAGAGCGCCCGAAGGCGGCACCTAAGGCGAAGCACCACACGACCCCTGCACCATTCCTGCCGAAAGGTACCCAAAAGGGGGGACAGAACGGGGGGAGACCAAGGAGGAGGGGAGGGAAATGATGCAGGACTCCGGTACTCGCAAACAGCCGGGTCCCCACAGGTGAGGCAAAACGACCGAAAGGTCAAGAAATAGAGAGAGAGAGGAAGGGGGAGTCCTGGAACCCACGAGGAAAGAAATCCTCTAGCAGTCGAATCCACCCCAGCCTAGCCGAGCGTAACCGCCCGTGCGAAGTCAGCCACTGAGCAGCGGTCAGTCTAGAGGGACAAAGGCTAGGACCTGGGTCCTACCCCCAGAGCACGAGCTGGGACCTCCGGCGCGGGGCCCCATGTCCCGGCAATGACGAACCAATACCATACAAGCTGAACAGCCAGAAGCCGTTAGCGCACCAACGAAGCCAGCTGTGGTGTCAGAGGGTCAACTCCCGAATGCTCCTGCCTGCGAGAGGATAGATAGCTGACCCCAAAAACAGACATGTGCTTGCGCCCTTGGAACAATACAGATCATCGAGACCTCCTGGCGCCCGAGCTGTGGAGGAAACGTCCGAGCGGGCCAAGCCTCCAAAGCCACCTCCTGCGACTGCCTAGTCGAGTCGGGGATCCGACTCAATGTGAAGGCCGCTGGGTGCGGCAAGATGGCGATGGTGGCCCCTGAGAGCGGGCCACGTTGCGAGCGGAAAGTGTCCTAGGGTAGTCGTATCCTAATAACGCCGCGCCTACTGAGCAGAAAGGAACGTAAGTCCCGTGTCCCGAGGCTTGTCAATCAACACCTGGACAATGACGACAGATCAAACCAACCCTGCCGGAGATAATGCTCTGATCTTGATGGAAACTAGCCCCCGGCGGAGAGCCGGGATAGCAGGGATCTGCAAACCCGAAGTCCGTAAGGAAAGTAGGGGACAGGTAGTCCGCCCCCGAAGACCGCCTGATAAGACCAGGGAAAACAGGAGATCGGGTACCTACGGAAGACGTGAAAGTGGAACAGACCCCCCCCCGATGGAGGAGACCGAACCACGGTTCCCATCCGGGAAAACCCCGTCAAGTCCCTGGGCCCGGGGCCATGGACAAAGGAGCCAGGGCCTGAGCAATGGTAGCACGGACAAGACTCACCCCGTGAACGAGGAGAGGCCCTAGGCAGCGGTGGCCAGAGCCCCCCAGTGGAGTGAGAACACCCCCAACGAATGGCCCTGGGGACACGGTCTCCCGGTTGGGGAACAAAAGGGTAACGGCATAGCCTTGCCGGCCGAACCCCGTACCAATGGTGCCCCCAACAGGAGAAGGCCCGTATGAGGGGAGGCCCCCGAACCCGAGCCCTGAAGTGACAATCGGGTGTGGGCGCAGGCAGCCAGACCCCGTCTCGGGGTCGGAAGGGCGGAAGCTGGAATCTCTCGTGCCCGTCAGTAAATCCTGGGACGAGGGCCCCCTGAGAGACGCGTCGCAGTATGCCGCGCGGGCCCCACTCCAGCCTGAGTCCTCACCCAGCCCACCAATGCGGGGGACATAGCCGACGGCCGAAAGACATAGCCGTAGATATAGCCCAGGAGGGCCCCGGAGGGCCGACAGGCGGAACCTGGTATAGGGCCTGCTGCGAAGTGGCCGCTAGTCCGAGAGAACCCGGAGGTGCAAGAGCCGGAGCTGGGACACCCCCAGACATAGTCGCGGAAAAACAGGGGGGAAGTTGGAGGGGCCGTGGCGGTGCAGTCCACCAGCGGCTAGTCAAAGACGCCCCAGGAGGCCCTGCCTGTGAAGCCAGTCGACCATCTGCCGGGGGCGCCGCCGTGAGAACGGGGCGCCCCATACCCAAGGTTGCTGAGGCTAGGACGTAGCCCCGAGGTCCACCCTCGTGTCTACAGAACCAGGGGCGCCTTCACCTGGGCCAGGCATGGACAGCGTCCCAGCCAAACGATCTGCAGTGGAGGCGATCATGGCCATGGCAACAAGGGTCGTACCAGGGCAAACGAGCGAAGCTGGAGGCCAAAGCCCCCGCGGCCAGCCACTCGGCCCTCAAGACTTACTGTATTTGCCTGTCGTTGCCTGTGCCCGGGAGTTTCACCCCCCCAGCACCAGAGGAGGGCAGCGGAACCAACAGGAGGCTGTCAAGGCCCCTAAATGCAAAGGGCCCGCCTGTCCCCCTTGGGAACCAGACGGCAGAGTCGCAGACCTGTCACCCTATGTGACTGCGGCAAACCCCCCTGCAAGGTAAAGCTCCCCGGGGGAACGAGCCAGTATGGTGGGCGCAGGTTGGATGACGGCCAGAGCCTCGGGTCGTGGAGAACGCCGGTGCCCTGGCCCTTAGCCACAAGCTGCACGGACTGAACCAGACGTTAGCCTGGTCACCAGGGAGCCAGGCCTGTGGGATGGAAGAGGGGTCAAACAGGGGCCTGCAGCCGCTGGAGGTAGGACCAACCCGGACCCTGCCCCTGATGGCTCCTGGGACAGAACCCAGCCAACGCAGATGGAAGGACCAGTAGGTCAAGCGGCCAACATCCTGGCCACCTTCCCGAGGGTCTCCGGAGGTTGCGGCCGTAGCGTCGCAAAGTGGGACCTCCGTCAGTAAGCGAGGCCAGTACAGCCAAAGGCCCAAATTGGTGCTATACAAAGGGCCCGGCCCCAGGTCATGGAGGGGCGACACCGTGGGTCGCGCAGGGGAAGCCTCGCACCCATTTTTATTTTTATTTTTTTAAATATTACTATTATTATTTTGCAAACTCCATTCTTTGCCTGCCTGCCTGCCGAGCTCCTAAACCGGCTGACAGAAGGAGGGGCCTTCGCCGAAGGCGCACGCCCCCGCCTGGCACCCAAAGTTGGTGGGGTCAGATCGCAAGTCCCAGGGCCTGAAAGGGCGACAGGGCGGGGCCCGGGATAGCCTTAGACGTGACTGTGAAAGGAGGCTATGAAAGGAGCAGCTGGGCGCCCAGCCCCACCGACGGAAGCCATCCGGGCCAGCTGTCCCGCTGTCAGCGAAAAAGCCCCCACACCACCGGCCCTGATTGCGTGGAGTGCGTGAGCGCGCGCACCGCGCCTGCGCGGCTCCCGCGGCCCCGACAGGCCGGCCGCATTAACACTTGCTCGGGGAGCGCTCGGGAGGCTCTAGGCCGCTTGCGCGTCCCCGTTCAGCTCCTGTGCCCGCTTCCTTATCGCCCAGGGAGGGAGCGGGACGCTCCAGGCTGTCCTGTGCCTCTGCGCGGCGCCTGCCGACCTGACCGGCTGGCGTTTCCTTACCAGAGCGGGGGGGGGGGGCGCCGGGTTCTCCAGGCCGCTCGCGCGCCTCCCCTGGCCCCGACAGGCCGGCCGCCTTAACACACGCACGGGGAGGGCTCGGGAGGCTCTAGGCCGCTTGCGCGTCCCCGTGCAGCTCCTGCGGCCCGACAAGCCGGCTGCTTCCTTATTGGCCGGGGAGGGAGCGGGACGCTCCAGGCCGTCCTGTGCCTCTGCGCAGCGCCTGCCGACCTGACCGGCCGGCGCTTCCTTACCAGAGTGGGGGGGTGGGTGCCGGGAGCTCCAGGCCGTTCGAGCACCTTCGCGCGGCTCCGGCGGCCCTGACAGGCCCGCCGTGTCATTACCCACCTGGGAGAGCGCGGGGGTTTCTAGGCTGCTTGCGCATCTCCGTGCGGCCCTGACGGCGCGAAAAACCGGCCCTCTGCGCGCGAGGTAAGCCCCGGTGAGAAGAGCGGCCCCCGAAAGCGCCAGACGGCTCCTTCAGCTACCCGTGGTGCCACCAGCCTCATCGCGCATGCGCGAGCAGCCAAAGGCCGCAGCTGCCTTATGTGGGCCTCGAAGCCCGGCAGTCCCGTAGGCAACCCAGTCAGGGGGATAAGGCCCAATAGGCCGTTGCACTCACCTGTCCTACAGCCCCCTGGGGGGGAGGGGCGTTGGGCGCCTCTGAGGCCGCAGCCCCAAGCGCAGTCACCACTTAGGTCCCCCAAGGGGACAAAAGTTTCGGTAGCCCTGGAAGGCCCCGTATTAGGCGCGGGTTCCGTCAGTCGCCATCTTGTCCGGGCGACGAGCGCGCGGGAGGCCCTCGGTGACAGGAGAGGCCTCCCCCAAAGGCCCAAAGGCCCCGAAAGCCACTGATAGGTGCGGCCACTTACCAAGACCATGAAAAGCACCTGAGGCAGCGCGCTTAGCTCCCCGGGGGCACTCACAAGGGCCTCACAGCAGAACTGCGATTCTGGCCGCCCCCTGCAAGGCCTCTTCATGAGCCACCCCTGGAAATCTCTGTGAGGATCCGTCAGATCTTGATCTCGTCGGGGGAGCGGACCTAGCATTGTGGGACAAGTCCCTAGCTGGTCAAGTCACCACCTCGCGGGTGGGCATATAAATAGGGGTGGCTGGCCTAGATATCTTTTCTTCAGAAATTCTCCTCAGAGGACGATGATACCGGACCAGTCCCAGAGCTGGACTGAGTCGGAAACTGGGTGGAGTCTATTCCTGAGGGGGTTATATAGCACCCTTAATTAATTATTAATCTGACTCAGTCCAATCAGAGTGCGGATAGGTCATAACCCATACATGGATGCTATCTCCACCCTTATTGAGAATTGCAGGTTTCCATTGTTTTTTGATAGCAAAATTCAATTAACTAATCCTTCCAGGTAAATGGTTTGACAGTGATTCCTGGTGTTGGGCTATTGTTCATATACTTAAGATGACTAAATCAATGCAGCATAAAAAAGTGATCCCCCCCCCAGTTTTTGAAACAAAGTATCTAGGTCTGGCTGATTTGAAACATTTTTTTTTACCACTCTCTCCTTCTGGCTCTGAGTCTGGGCGGTGGAAAATGGCTTCTCTTTGTCCCTGAATGACTATTTTACTTATGGAAAATTTCCAGCGTCTCTTTGTGATTTGGACTCCCTCTGGTTACTAAAGAAGAATTTTTTTTTTGGATTTGTGATTTCTTTTCTGGAGTGCCTTCGTTATTATACTTATTGACTTGGAAAATTGTTTCTCTCTTGGTTCCTGAACTTTACAACCTTGATCTGAACTTTTGGCTCCTGACTTGCCTCAACAGCCCCACCCAAAAAACGCCATTTTAGTGGCACGGATTTTAACAGCTAATCATGGCACAAGAATCAGCACCGGCAAGCTTAGAATTAAGAATGACCTCTCTTGAATCTGTTATACAAACTTTGGTACAAGAAATCAAGGCCCAGAGGGCAGAAAATATCAACTTTAAAAAGGAATTATTGGACACAAGGAAACAAGTGCTGGAGAACACACAGAAGAATGAAGAGTTGGAAGGGGGGCTGGCGGGGGCTAAGGGAGAGATTAAAAATGTTACCAATGAGGTTGTGGAAATAAACGGGCATGTGTCTAAGATTGATATGGAAAGGATGACATATTTTTTGAGATTTCAGAATGTTTCTAAGGAACCTGGTGAATGTCTCCCTGAACTCATGAGCACAATTATAGCAGACTATTTACATAAACCTAAGGATGAGATCAGGGGGGACATTGACCTAGCCTACAGAATAAACTCTGCATATGCCAGGATAAATGAAGTACCCAGAGAGATACATGTTAAATTTGTTAGAAGGTCAACCAGAGAGGAAATCTTGAAAGCGCAAAGAGGAGGTCCGTTAATTTACCAACAAAAGGAGGTTGCCATCCTTAAGCAGATCCCAAGAAAGATTAGAGAAGCAAGAAGGAAATTTTCCTTCTTGTCCAAAAAATTGTTTGACCACGGGATCTGGTTTAGGTGGGTGATGCCCAAAGGGATGCTGGTGTTCTGGGAAGGAGGAAGAGTGAGGATTAAAACAGCTGCTGAGGCGGAAGCCTTTCTTAAAAAACATTCCTCTGTCCTGGGGGAAGATTCAGGGGGGGCAGGGGGGGCCACGGCCCCGCCCGCTGGGGGCCTGGAAGGAGAGATAGAAGATACAATTGCCAAGAGACTTAGATCTAAAAAATAACTTTGCCTTGATTTTTTGAATAATATTGTATAATATAACATGTGCATCTGGATTTTTGTAAATGACTGACAGCATAGAACTGAGAACTTAGAAATATGTACTTGCTTTCACTTTGTAGTGTATGGAAAATGTTTTTTATTAATGATCTATTTTGATGTCCCGGTAGGGCCGACGACTTTGACGTGAATGCTCTCAAAATTTCTTTGTATCCCTTACCCTATCCTATTGAAAAACTGTAAAACCAATAAAACTTTTTCAATATTAAAAAAAAAAAAAGTGATCCCCTTTTTTCTTGTTAGCTGCCAGATTTGTGATAGCAAAACACTGAAAAATTTAAGTACATCTTTCATTAGATTAGTAAAGGTAAAGGTTTCCCTCCCACATGTGTGCGAGTTATTCCCGACTCTAGGGGGTGTTGCTCATCTATGTTTCAAAGCCAAAGAGCCAGCGTTGTCTGAAGACGTCTCTGTGGTCATGTGATCAGCATGACTAAACACCGAAGGCACAAGGAACGCTGTTACCTTCCCACCAAGGTAGTCCCTATTTTCCTACTTGCATTTTTACATGCTTTTGAACAGCTAGGTTGGCAGAAGCTGGGACAAGTAACAGGAGCTCACCCCATTATGTGGCAATAATAATAATAATAATAATAATAATAATAATAATAATAATAATAATAATAATAATAATAATAATAATAATAATAATAATAATAATAATAATAATAATAATAATTTTATTTATAGACCGCCTCCTCTCCCCAAAGAGACTTGGAGCGGTGCACAGGGAAGTTAAAAAAGCAAATATAAAATACTTAAATAGCTAAAATAAGAATTAAACAAATTGTCCCTGCGCTAAAACCCACTATACTAAAACTAAACTACACCCCCCTAAAAACCCAGTTAAAAACGGAAGACTAACCTAGGCCGGCCAAGCAGAAAAAGTGTGTTTTCAGTTTTTGACGGAAGGAGCGGAGGTCCGTAGTTGTTCTAATTTTGGGGGGAAGGTCATTCCAGAGGGCTGGGCCCGCCACAGAGAAGGCCCTTCCCCTGGGCGTCGCCCGCTGGCACAGCCTAGTGGAGGGCACCCGGAGAAGTCCCTCTCTGTGGGAGCGAATCGGCCGCAGGGATGCATGGGGCAGAATCCGATCCCACAGATAGCTAGGTCCTGTGCCATGGAGCGTTTTAAAGATGATAACTAACACTAGGGATTTGAACCACTGAACAGCCAACCTTTCTGATCAACAAGCTCAGCATTTTAGCCACTGTGCCACTGCATCCCTTTTCATTAGATTAGCAGTACTTAAAAGTCTAAGAAAGGACTCTGGCTGAAAAACTGGCACATCAAAGAGCTCTGAAAAACCTTATAATGAACAGCAATTTTATTCAAACATGGCCACCATTTATTAAATGTCTTCAATGGTTTTCTTAAGGGTCTTTTTCTCTATGCAAATATTGCTTTGGAATATTCAGTGCACATTTCTGTTTCTCATTATAACTAATTATCTACCTGTCTAGGCTGTTGCATGCATACAAATATAAACCACGTTTTATTTTTATTCTTTTCCTTTTTTACTTTTCCTCATTGCTTTTATTTTTCCCAGTGACCTATTTATAATTCTGTAATTTTGTAATATTTGTCTTTTTTCTTGCCAAGGAACAAAGCAAAACCCAACTGAAGAAAAGAATATAAAGGTAAAGGTTCCCCTTGCACATATGTGCTAGTCGTTCCCAATTCTAGGGGGTGATGTTCATCTCCGTTTCAAAGCCAGAGAGCCAGCACTGTCCCAAGACATCTCCATGGTCATGTGGCCGACATGACTAAATGCCAAAGGTGCACAGAACACTGTTACCTTTCCATCAAAGGTGGTTCCTATTTTTCTACTTGCATTTTTACATGCTTTCCAACTGCTAGGTTGGCAGAAGCTGGGACAAGAAATGGGAGCTCACTCCGTTACGCGGCGCTAAGGATTCGAACTGCCGAACTGCTGACCTTTCTGATTGACAAGCTCAGCATCTTAGCCACTGAGCCACCACATCCCACAAGAAAAAATATATATAAATGAAGCTAATTTTAACTTTTACAGTTAAAACAGAGCTAGCTTTTCAATGGTTAATGACATTAATCTGATCCTCCAGATATATACATTTTTGTCTGATAGTAGGGAGATAGTAATAGAAGAAATTAAAGATAACAATTAACGAATATCTAGAGATATAGGCAAATAGCTTCTATTGAAAATACAGAAAAAGATATACAATTCCCTCAACAAAATTGAAACATCAGCAGTATTATTTAAAAATGGATTATAAAGTTTATTATTCTACTAAAAATGAGCTAAGTCAGTTTCTTTGGGGAGGGGAGAAAAATACTCTGGAATAGTAGAATTATGAAGAGGCAGAGGAATAATGACTCCAATTAATTTAATATTCAGACAAATTAAGGAGGTGGAGAATTAATTCAGTTAAGAATGAAGTTTGGAAACAATTATGAATTAATTAATTAAGCAATCAGTCAGGTGATCAGTAAAGGAACAAAAAAATCAGTTTGTGGATAATTCATAACAAAAGAATAATTGAGTATTGCCTGGGTAAAAAAAATAAAACTCATAGCTTAAAAATGTTGATTATCAGAAACTTATTTCATAAACCACTATAAAAGTTGGTAAATAAAAATGTATATTTTAAAATAGGAATGGGCAATTCACAACCGTTGGTTTACCTTTGTTTTGTAGAGTGCAGAATTCATTCCTAGCTTTCTCCAGTGAGAAGGGTTGTGACATAATCTGTCCAATGTAAAATAAACTTATCCTGGGGAGTTTTGCATCAAGTGTGAAGATTACAAATGGCCATCAGTGTAGGATGCTGCCCCATCACAAACGATCAATGATTGCCAAATACCTGAATCGCAATCATGTGATTGTGTGGATGCTGTGATGGGCGTAAGTGTGAAGTCCAATCATGCCATTTTTTTCAGCACAGTCCTAACTTTGAACAGTTACTTAAACAAAGGATCTCTATGCCAAGTTCCGAAGTGTTAATGAATCCAGAGGCCTGGAGCTGCCACTCTATGGAGGTTCTTAATCATCAAAGTGATGGTTGTCCCAAAGGTGCTTTTTTAAAAGGCCGACTGGACTTTCTTGTTTTTTTACAATACAATACAATAGCAGAGTTGGAAGGGACCTTGGAGGTCTTCTAGTCCAACCCCCTGCCTAGGCAGGAAGCCCTATACCATTTCAGACAAATGGCTATCCAACATCTTCTTAAAGACTTGCAGTGTTGGGGCATTCACAACTTTCAGAGGCAAGCTGTTCCACTGATTAATTGTTCTAACTGTCAGGAAATTTCTCCTCAGTTCTAAGTTGCTTCTCTCCTTGATTAGTTTCCACCCATTGCTTCTTGTTCTGCCCTCAGGTGCTTTGGAGAATACTTGGACTCCCTCTTCTTTGTGGCAACCCCTGAGATATTGGAACACTGCTCTCATGTCTCCCCCTAGTCCTTCTTTTCATTAAACTAGACATACCCAGTTCCTGCAACCATTCCTCATATGTTTTAGCCTCCAGTCCCTTAAACATCATTGTTGCTCTTCTCTGAACTCTGTACATCTTTTCTACATTGTGGCGACCAAAACTGGATGCCATATTCCAAGTGTGGCCTTACCAAGGCATTATAAAATGGTATTAACACTTCACATTATCTTGATTCTATCCCTCTGTTGATGCAGCCTAGAACTGTGTTGCCTTTTTTGGCAGCTGCTGCACACTGCTGGCTCATATTTAAATGGTTGTCCACTAGGATTCCAAGACCCATCTCACAGTTACTACTATTGAGCAATGTACCACCTATACTGTACCTGTGCATTTTGTTTTTCTTGTCTAAATGTAGAACCTTGCTTTTTTCACCATTGAATTTCATTTTGTTAGATAGTGCCCAATGTTCGTTTTCTTTGAAGACATTTCACTTCTCATCCAAGAAGCTTCTTCAGTTTTGACTGAATGGTGGAGAATGGAAGGATTTATATTCCTTCTAGTCATTAGTACTCTTTCTGAGAGTCGTTGAGGCCACTTGGATGTTTCACTATTCAGGTGACCCTGAAAGCACAGATTTACCTCCAAGTGGCCTCAATGGCTCTCAGAAAGGAGCTAACCACCAGATAACTGCAAGGAATATAAGGGTTTCCATTCTCCATAATACAAATAGAACTGAAGACGCTTCTTGGATAAGAAGCCAAATGTCTCCAGAGAAATAAACCAAGAAAGTCCAGTTGCCTTTGAAAAAGCACCTTTGGGATAAACAATTATTTGTTAAGCAAGGATTAACTGTACATGAAAGGGCAATGCAGTCCTCACTGTAGGATACTGTTGAAATACCCTTTGAAAGGGATGATGAAATCCCTTCTCACTGAATTTAATGCTAGAGAAGGAAGGGGTGAGCTGAGCATGTAAACTTTTTTTTTTGACTTAAATGGGAGAGTTGAGCATGTAGAATCTCAAAGTCCAGCTCACGTTCCAAAGGAGAAAAGCTACAAACCATTTGGGTGTCCCAATGCTACTGCCACCATTATTTCACTACCCTGTCTTAGTCCCGTTATGAAGATACGGCATAGAGATCTCAGTAATAGAAAACCTATCTAATCTTGCATTGCGTGCAAATAGTGCCTGGAAAACATCATGATTTCAAGACTGAAACTACTTGGAACAGGACTTACTTCTAACTAGTGCCCAGCTTGCCGTGGATGGAACCAAGTAGGTGAGAAGATTCTTATACTTTCTTCTTTTGACTGATGGCCACTGGAGTGCTAAGAACAGCCAGTTAAATGGCATGGAAGGTGCCAGGTTTGGAGAATGTTGCTTCCCCCCGCACACTTTTAATTAGATTTAGAATTAAGCTGCCATAATTTTTGCACCATATAAGATGCTCTGGAACATAAGACACGCTTAGCTTATGGGGAAGAAAACAATAAAACAAAAAAATCTACCTCGGCCTCCCAGCCCCAACACATGGCTCATCAGGGTTCTGTTCCATTGAGCCCACCACTGGTCAGTTGAGCGACAGCTGGATCTTGGTCTCCCACAGCCCCGCCAATCAGCAGGCTGGCCAACCAGAAATGGTGCTATTGCTGCCTCCGCTGGAGAATGCTGGAGCCTTCACCACTGGCACTCTCCTGTGCTTATTGGTGGTTGGATTGGCCTCCCGGAATACTACTGATCAGCTGTTCCAGACGGCAGGGATCACCACTGTCTATCACCACCGCCTGTTGCTGCTGCTGCCTATTGCTGCCACCGCCGCTCGCCATGTGAATGGCGGTAGCGGCGAATGGTGGCAGCGGTAACAGGCAATGGTGATAGGCGGTGGCAATCCCCATTGCCTGGAACAGCTGATTGGTGATATTCTGGGTGACCGATCCAATCACCGATAGGTGTTGGAGGCAAACAGCGATGATAGGCTGCGGCACTGACAGGCATCCTGCCCAAAGGTGAAAAATGGGGTACACAGAGGCTGAAAATGGGGCACACAGAGGTAAAAATGGGCGAAAGGTGGGGGCCAATAGGTAGGCAGGGCATCGGCAATATTCATTCCATAAGACGCATAGACATTTTTACCCACTTTTTGGGTGATGTAGCAAAAAATACGGTAAATGCTTTCCTAATTAGGCTGGGGACATGTTGGCTCTGGAATAAGTCAATATGAGTTTACTTCACTATCCTTTGACTTGAGTAATTTTGTCTATGGCACAGATCTGGGTGATCATGACTTCAACATGTGGTTCTGATAATGCAAACTGATATCAGAAGAAACCCGCTAATGGGTCATGTCAGAAAAAAACATTACATTGAGCATCATCAGATAGCATGGTTGCCGTTCATGTCAAAGCAATCCTTAGAATGTTATGAGACAGGATTAACTGAATCCACAATCAGTTAATCATTTTCATAGCATATTGCTCCTGTAAATAATATCAGCCCAACTTACCTGATGATAGAGCTGGGTATGGCTATCACAAATCTATGAATTCATTTCTGTTCTACTGTTTAATATTTCATGTGGGCAATTTCAGACTACTGATTAGATCTCTCAATAATTAATGCAATGTTATT
Source organism: Rhabdophis nuchalis (assembly GCA_039707465.1). Lineage (NCBI taxonomy): Eukaryota > Metazoa > Chordata > Lepidosauria > Squamata > Natricidae > Rhabdophis > Rhabdophis nuchalis. The sequence continues at coordinate 200,986,741 of CM077645.1, forward strand.
GTGGATGATTAAGGCTATTTCTTTTAATGGGAATCTCAAATCACTCCTAACACCTTGGTATAAATTCTTTATGATACCCAGCCACGCATGGCTTTCCGCAAATTTACTATGAAAAGTTTTGTAATTGCAACCCAACCGGCCCTGTCATAACAACAAAGAACATGGCTATGTTCTAAACATGGAATATGTATTTTATAGTTTTAACAATTCAGCATTGCATATTTTATTTATTTACTTACTTATTTTATTTATCAAATTTAGAAACCACCCACGTTCTTCACAGAGAGTGGATTGCTTCGTGTCATTACTTTAATTAATATAACCCTCTTTAGTCAAGATATATGAGAATCAAATGACAATATTTGAAATGGGAATGTTTCAATGAAATATTTAAATAGAATTTGAAATGACAATAACAAAAGACTTCTGAGAGGATTAAAAGCAGTGTCATATTAATAATATCTGGGAACAGAGACTAGGCTCATGCCTACCAAAACCTCTCAAGTCAGGGTATGCTCAGTATGATAAGTTCATATTGGCTTATCTTACTTTTTAATACATTTTATTTTTTAATGTTTTTTAAAAATATTTTTATAATGATTCTATTGATATAATTGCTGTTCTTACTTGATTGATGCCCAGAATCATTTCTTGTGAGATTGGTGGCTATACAAATTTGATAAATAAATGAACAAATAAATAAATAAACAGATAAACTTTTTGATCTATTGCAAAATTAGATGTTGGATAAATGTAAAAAAAAAATCATTCAGCTTTATAAGGAGAAGACTCATGCATAGCATAACGGTTCTTGCCTCTTTGTTATACTTTATTCCATTTTCTTATAATCTCTTTAAGGAAAATGTTATAAAGTTCATAGAGTCATATGAATGTTGAGTTGGAAGAAACCTTGGAGGTCTTCTAGTCCAACCCTCTGATCAAGGCAGGAATTCTCATACTACCTTGGACAAATGGTTGTCTGATCTTTTCTTGAAATTCTTCCATGATGGAGCATTCACAATTATGGGACACAAGTTGTTGCAGTGCTTAATCATTCCACTGTCAAGAAATTCCTTCTTATTTCCAAGTTGGATCTCCCACTGAGGAGTTTCCACTGATGGCTTCTTGTCCTGCCCTCAGGGCTATGGACAATAAATCAATGTCCCCTTCCTCATAGCAGTCCTTCAAGTATTGGAAGACTGCTATCATGTCTTTCCCTTTTTCTTCTCTTCATTAAGCTAGACATGGATAGTTCTTTTAGCCATTCTTCATTGGATTTAGCCTTTAGACTGCTTATTATCTTTGTTCTTCTTCTCTGTACTCTTTCTAAGGCTTCAGCATCTTTTTTGTACAGTGATGACCAAAACTGGACACAGTATTCCAAACTGTCAACAGTGCAGTATAGAACACTTCTTTCATTTTCCTTGATACTATCCCTCTGTTGATGTAACCTACAATTGCATTAGCTTTTTTGGCAGCTGCAGAACACTTGTGTAGGGTTTCCTGCCTAAGTAGGGGGTTGGTCTAGAAGACCTCCAAGGTCCCTTCCAACTCTGTTATTCTGTTCTGTTCTGTTCTATTTTATATCATACTTAAGCAGCCACCGAACAGGACACCTAGATCCCACTCACAGACTAGGTACTGTATCTTTGCATCTGGTTTTTTAATTAACCATTGTGCCACTTAGCAACAGAAATTTTGGTCTCAACTGTGGTTGTAAGTTGAAGACTAACTATACTTCCAACAATGAAACTGGGGGAGGAAAAACCAGCATCAGTAATCAACCATGTGAACATTGATCAAGGGTTTGGATTAAAAAGGTGTTCAGATTCAGAGCAATTCAGATTCATCAGAAAGTGTGAATGCCCCAACACTGGAAGTCTTTAAGAAGATGTTAGATAGCCATTTGTCTGAAACGGTATAGGGTTTCCTGCCTAGGCAGGGAGTTGGACTAGATGACCTCCAAGGTCCCTATCAACTCTGCTATTGTATTTGTATTATTGTATATAGAAAGAACACCCACAGCTATAACCATTTCCTAGATGTGTGTGGAGAATCGGCATTATCAGAAATGGAATTAACAAGCCAATATAAATGTGAAAGATTTATTGGGTGCAATTAGTTATATGTATATCTTACAAAAGGTTAACACAGATTGTAAAAAAGGGACTTTTCAAAGTTACTGCTCCCTCCTGGGTAGCTGTAATTTATACAAAGAACATTGATATGGATTTTTACATATCCATTAAATGACCAATTTTGAAATGTAGTAATACACTAAGCACTGTTGCCTTCCTTTATACGCAAAACAACCTTGAAAATGGAGCCTTTTAAATAAAATTAATCACTTGTGTCCCAAACGTTATTTCCCTGAATGGGGATACTTTCCATTACTGTAGAAAATTATACTTTTTAATATATTGATCAATTATTCCTTCTAATTAAAAAAGGAAGGCAGGAAGGAGTACACTTAGACTTAGCAATACATTTAGACTTATACACCACTTAACAGTTCTTTACAGCCCTCCCTAAGCAGTTTACAGAGTCAGCATATTGCCCTCAACAATCTGGCTCCTCATTTTACTGACCTCGGAAGGATAGACGGCTGCGTCAACCTTGAGCCAAGTGAGATTCGAATTGCCAAATTGGAGGCAGCTGGCAGACAGCAGAAGTAGCCTGTAGTACTGCATTCTAACCACTGCATTGCCATGGCTCCAATCATTGTAACCAAAAGCAAGCATGTCATATAGAGATAATGCAAAGTAAGTTTTTTTTTTAAATTGATTATGTGCTAATCAAATCTTAAGGCTGATTTAGAGTTGCCTGCAACTGCTGAAGCCATTGCCCCACACCAATGCTGCAAAGCGATTGATGATGGCTTCAGCAGTTGCAGGCAACTCTAATTGTAGGTTACAGATGAGCCAACACACACACTCCCAAATCCCAACTGAATATTGCGTGGAGGTTTATGTCCTGCATGCTGATTGGTTGATCCAGTTTCCTGTTCTGTGCTTTGTTGTTTGAAGGCCTTCGAACTGGAAAGTCAAATTTGCAGAAATATAAACACAACATCAATGCAAATGTCCCTGGAAAGGGCTACTATCATAATCTCAATTGACCTAGGTCAGTAAATGAGGCTCATCAGGGATAAAGACAAATGACTTTAAATTCCAATCATTATTATGCATTCAAAACATTATGTGAATGAAAATGCAATCATAGCTATCATATATACATATTTATGATGAAAACAGTGAGTACCATATGGGAAAACTAGGAAAGAACTTCCCTGACTACTAATGATTAGTAGTGCAGTTGTATGCCATTTTTGCATGTAAGCAGCAACAGAGGCTTAGCAAACTAGTACATCAATAACTGCTAAGGTAAGCACCCAGATAGGCTTAGCATATGGTAATATATGTTAATCAATTGCATATCTGCAGTTTTATTCCTCCTTGTATCATCCCTTGGGTTCCACCTGAATGTAAAATATGATCCCTAATCCCATCTCTACACTAAACAAAAATTCCACTCCAAAATGGTGCATTAGGCAGATTTGCAAGGGAAAAAGTATTTATGATGGTAACAAAGTTTTTTTTAGTGACTGCCTGTTCCTAGAACTATGGAGTTTTTCCTTTGAAGGTTTTAATTAAAAAAAAAAATCTAAACCTGTCAGATTGTGGACAGACTTAAAGTCTAATAGTGTTGATTGACCTAGAAAGTTGGTTCCAAGCTACCACTCCTCTTTCTGTGAAATAATACTTTCTAACCTTACTTTTGAAGTTCCCTCCTTTAATGGAATAATAGGTGCTGGTCTTCATTGCCATACTGATGACTCAGACAGTGGATCCATTGCCACAGGGGTGGCCAGCATAAATGAAGACAATGTCACTAACCTAAGAAGGAGAAACTCTTGACTTCTATTGAAAGAAAGGTGCAGGAAGGAAACTCCAGACGTTGTATACAGTGGATAAAACTTATGAATGGTAGCCACAAATAAAACATACAGTGGATAAAACATATGAATGGCAGCAACAAATGTATGCAGTTGATTCCATGCAATTAAAATCCAGAAGTATTCATTCTTCTTCTTCTTGTGCCATATTCATCATCGGATGTTGGTGATCCTATTTTTGTCAACAGCTGCATGAAAAAGTGCTGCTAAGGTTTGTCTTCTTTTGCCTGGACCTTATTTGCCTTCAATCTTTCCCTGGAGGATTAAGGTAAGGGTGCCATATTTTCTGGGTGTTACATCACATGTCCAAAATATTCTAACTTTCACTTTACTTGGGATAGCTGAGAGAGAAGAAAAAATGCCAAGTGTGATTCCTCAAAGTTCATTGCAACAAGAAACTAAAAAAGAAAAAGAGACGTGCTCCTCTTCCACCAACTCTTAAAATGCCAAACAGATTTGAAGAAATGGATAATAAAAGACAAAGTACAATTGATCCTTTTCAACTGTCATTTGTCGGCCATTTTGTTTGCCTGGAGAGATTCCTGTTTTGGCTGTCACTGCTGTCTGTATTCCACCTGGTGCACCTCAAACCTATTTCATTGTAATTTTATTACAATATTATTACAATTGACAATAAAGATTATCATTATCATTATCATTATCATAATCATCATCATCATCATCATCATCATCATCATCATCATCATCATCATCATTATTATTATTATTATTATTATTATTATTATTATTATTTTTAACGGCTTTGATTATTTCCCCTTGCTTTCACCTCCTCATTTGTGATTTTGTCAACCCAGCTTATACATAAGGGCCAACTGTAAATTCACATTTCATATGCTTCTAGTTTCTTCAAGTGGTTTTCTGTCAAAGACCAACTCTCTACTCCATAGAGCAGGATAGAAAAGCCTGATTTTGACAAGAATTCATAGCCTTTTTTTATTTCCTATAACTTAATTATAAAGTGGGATGTTTGGAAAAAGTATTCATTTGCTTTGTTTCTCTCTTTCTTTTTTTCTTCCTATAACTTTGCTGTATTTTGCAGCAGCCATTTTTTAAAGATTTCATGATGGTACAGAGAAGTGTCATATATCAACACTACCTATACAGTCATATGCTCGGATTGGACACTCTACTAAGCCCTGGTTTTCTGAACCAGGCATAATAATCGGATTCACACAAAATCCTAAATCATAAATCAGGGATACTTGCGCCACAGTTCATTCCTATTTTCACACTAAATTGAATCCAAGTAAATTACATCAGCAGTGAATTCAACCATTATTGTGCCATTTTTCTCTCTCACATGCATATCCTTGCACGCACATATTTTTTGCAAGGTGTTTTCCCAAAAAAAGGGAAACATTTTTGCCTGCAATTTCTCAAATGACCATGATTTTATATACATTTAGTTCAGGGGTGTCCAAACTTGGGAAGTTTAAGACTTGTGGACTCCAACTCCCAGCATGGCTGGCTGGGGAATTCTGGAAGTTGGAGTCCAAAAGTCTTAAACTTCCCAAGTTTGGATACCCCTGATTTAGTTGAAAGCAGAACAGGATTACAAAACTGGAAAAATGTGAAGATTAAGGTATGAAAGTATTTGAGATCATATGTCGATTCTGGAAATGCAAATCAGCATTAAAATAAATGAAATGTATTTTGGAATGTTAACCTACTTTCTGAAGAAGTAGCCGACTCCCCCATCCTGACTGCTTAGGAAGGATTTCTCATGGGGTTTTCTAAAGGAAAAATAATTTTCTTGACTATGAATTGGCATGATTTATTAAAATGAATTTCATGACAGTTCCGGGGACTCAGTTGTCTGAAGACCTGGTGTTGACTTATGACGGAATTGATTAAAGACATACGTTATGGATGGACAACTACAATGAAATACTGAAATTGTTATAGAAAATCACACACATACAGAGACATCATACAGCAAATATGACTATATAAGAAGAGCATACAGCCATGGGGCTGATTAGCACCCTGAAGCCCCTTCTTCACCTTTTTAATTGTAATTAGTTTATTTTATTCTTGTCTTTAACTGCTTTTTATTATAGTATATTCATATACTATTTTAATATATTTGTACACTGGCCAGAGTTCTTCAAGTAAGATGGACAATTTCTAGGAATAGAATAGAATAAAATGGAATAAAATGGAATAGAATAGAATAGAATTCTTTATTGGCCAAGTGTGATTGGACACACAAGAAATTTGTCTTTGGTGCCTATGCCCTCAGTGTACATAAAAAGACAAAATACATTCCTCAAGAATCATAAGGTACAACACTTAATGATAGCCTACGCAGGGGTGGGTTTCAAATTTTTTAGAACCTACTCTGTAGGTGTGGCCTATTTTGTGGCCGTGGCTTGGAAGTCATGTGACAGGTGGGAGCGGCCACCTTTTAAAATGTGGTGAAACTCATTTAACAATGCTCTTGCTTAGCAACCAAAATTTTGGACTCAATTGTGATGATAAATTCTTTCTTTCTTTCTTTCTTTCTTTCTTTCTTTCTTTCTTTCTTTCTTTCTTTCTTTCTTTCTTTCTTTCTTTCTTTCTTTCTTCTTTCCTTTCTTCCTTCCTTTTTTCCTTCCTTTCCTTTCCTTCCCGTTGGGTCACTGGCAGCGGTGGGCCAGATTTACTTCCAGGTACGCCGGTGGAACCCCCTCTCACCGGTTCTCTAAATTTCACCAACCGGTTCTTGTGAGTAGGTGCGAACCTGCAGAAACCCACCCCTGAGCCTAGGGTACAACTAAGCAATCAGGAAACAATCCAATATCAATATAAATTGTAAGGATACAAGCAACAAAGTTACAGTCCTGCAGTCATAAGTGGGAGGAGATGGGTGATAGGAACGATGAGAAAACAAATAGTAATAGTAGTGAATGGTTTGACAGTGGTGAGGGAATTATTTGTTTAGCAAAGTGATGTTGCAGAGCAATATCATTTAGATTTATATACCACTTCATAGTGCTTTACAGCCCTCTGTAAGCGGTTTACAATGTCAGCCTATTGCCCCCAACAATTTGGGTCCACATTTTACCCACCTCGGAAGGATGGAAAGGCTGAGTCAACCTTGAGCTGGACAGGATCGAACTTCTGGCAGTCTGCAGAATCAGCCTGCAATACTGCATTCTAATTACTGCGCCACTACCGCTCCTAAAGATGATATATCCATCGATCAGTAAAATAAGTCAATGTGCATAATCTTGTTGCCATTTGCATGGCACTTTTATTTATCTTTTTTTTTTGTTATTGCTACCTTTCCCCCCTTTGTTTTATTAACTAAAGTCAGCAAATAAAAGTGTGGGGGGGGGACTCCATTATGGCATGCTGAAAATACCCTTTACAATACACTAATATTCATTGCTTTGTATCCCAAAATTTGCATGGGTACTCATGCCAAAATTTCATACAGAATCCAATTTTATCTACCTGTTATGTATTCTTAGCATATTGCTGTAACTTGATGTGCTTGCAAACATATAAAGAATGGTTACAGGAACTGGGCATGGCTACTCTAGTGAAGAGAAGGACCAGGGGAGACATGATGGCAGTGTTCCAATATTTGAGAGGCTGCCACAGAGAGGAGGAGGTTAAGCTATTTTCCAAAGCACCTGAAGGCCAGACAAGGAATAATGGATGGAAATTGATCAAGGAGAGATTAAACCTAGAAATAAGGATAAATTTTCTGACAGTGAGAACAATCAACTCACGCAACAGCTTGCCTTTGGAAGTTGTGGGAGCTTCATCACTGGAGGTTTTCAGAAAGAGATTGGGCTGCCATTTGTCAGAAATGATGTAGGGTTTCCTGCTTGGGCGGGTGGTTGGACTAGATGACCTACAAGGTCCCTTCCAACTCTGTTAATCTGTTAATTTTTTTTGTTACCACCGAGGATATGGACAAGTTGTCAAACTTGTCCTATAGGGCTACCACATGTTTATTGGACCCGTGTCCCTCCTGGCTTGTACTGGCATCCTGGGAGACGACACGAGGCTGGCTCCAGGGCATTGTCAACGCATCTTTGAGTGAGGGGTCCTTGACTACCGTCTTGAAAGAGGCGGTAGTAAGGCCCCTCCTCAAGAAGCCGTCCCTGGATCCAGCATTATTAGAGAACTATCGTCCCATCTCCAACCTCCACTTTTTAGTGAAGGTTGTTGAGAGTGTGGTGGCTCAACAGTTTCCGCGACACTTGGAGGAAGTTGATTATCTAGACCCGCGCCAGTCCGGCTTCCGACCCGGGCACAGCACCGAGACGGCATTGGTCGCGTTGGTTGATGATCTCTGGAGGGCGCGGGATAGAGGATATTCCTCTATCCTAGTCCAAAAGCTCTCAGCAGCTTTTGATACCATCGACCATGGTATCCTATTGCGCCGACTGGGGGGGTTGGGGCTGGGAGGCACCGTTTTGCAGTGGTTCTCATCCTACCTCTCTGGTCGGTCGGAATATGTGTTGACAGGGGGGCAGAGGTCGGCCTCGAGGCCCCTCATATGTGGGGTTCCTCAGGGGTCGGTCCTCTCGCCCCTACTGTTCAACACACATATGAAGCCGCTGGGTGAGATCATCCATGGTTTTGGGGTGGGATATCATCTGTACGCTGATGATACTCAGTTGTACATATCCACCCCAGACCACCCAAACGATGCCGTCGAGGTTATGTCCCGGTGCTTGGAAGCCATACGGATCTGGATGGGTGGTAACAAACTCAAGCTCAACCCGTCCAAGACTGAGTGGCTGTGGCTTCTGGCGCCCCGGTTCAGCCAGATTATCCCAACTCTGGCCATTGGGGGCGAAACACCGGCCCCCGTGGAGAGGGCGCGCTATTTGGGTGTCCTCCTGGATTCCCGGCTGATTATGGAAGATCATGTGGCAGCCGTGGCCAGGGGGGCATTTCATCAGGTACGCCTGATGCGCCAATTGCGCCCCTTACTGGACCGGAGTGCCTTACGCACAGTCACTCAAGCACTCGTCACCTCTCGACTCGACTACTGTAATGCTCTCTACATGAGGCTCCGCTTGAGGTGCACCCGAAAGCTGCAGCTAGTCCAGAACGCAGCCGCGCGGGTGATTACGGGAGCGCCTAGACACTCCCACATAACACCAATCCTGCGCGAGCTGCACTGGCTTCCTGTGGTCTTTCGGGTGCGCTTCAAGGTTTTAACGACCATCTTTAAAGCGCTCCATGGCTCGGGGCCTAGTTATATGCGAGACCGCCTCCTGCCCCATACATCCCTCAGACCGATACGCTCCCACAGAGAGGGCCTCCTCAGGGTGCCGTCGGCTGGACAATGCCGACTGGCGACACCCAGGGGGAGAGCCTTCTCTGTGGCGGGCCCAGCCCTCTGGAACGACTTAGCCCCTGAACTCCACACCATCTCCGACCTCCGCCTCTTCCGCAAGTGTCTGAAGACACACCTATTTCATCTAGCCGGCCTAGCGTAACCTCCATACTGACTATTAGATAGTTTTTAAACTTGGGATTTTAATTCGGTTTTTAGTGCAGGTTTATTTATTAGAATAAGTATTTTAAATTTTATATATTTTATATACTTTGTATGTATTTTAACATCCCTGTGCGCCGCCCTAGGTCCTAACAAGGAGAAGGGTGGGGTATAAATTTAATAAAATAAATAAAAAATAAATAAATAATTTGTCAATTCTTGGCTGGACATCAAACCAAAACAGCATGTTGTTTGTTTTCCTTTTGCTTCTGATGTTGAAAATTAGGAGAATACCATCCTGTTCCATACCCTTGCCAGTTCTTAGTTGCACTGCTTTGGTCCAAAATATTTGGGACTCAGCTCTAGTTGATAGGTAGCAAATAACCTGAACCGTTGTCATTCAATTTGCTTCTTGTTAAGCTGCTTGGAACAAAGTGAGCAGTGCCTCATTACAGCACAAGCCATTCCAGGAAATGGAAGGTAAACATTTTTCTATTCTCAGCAGAAAGGGCATTGTCTTTTAAAATTGATAATTATACTGGTTGGAAATATTAAGCATTGGTTTTCTTACTCGTCATGCCTTCTGTGCTTGGCATCAACTACTTTTGCTGAATTTCCTGAAAGATCAAAAGCAAACTGCCTTATTCCAGCATCCACACTGCTTATTACCACATAAATCAGATTTTGAATTAGTGATTTTGCTGTGTTACATCTTTTAATTTTAACATGCCTGACATATGGCAGTAATTTTGAAAGCACCAGAGCATTGGAAATTTAAGAATGTGAAGGTTATAAAGCACAAAAGGAATGCTTTGTTAGTTTCATTTAAGAAAAAGTTTTCTATCTGAAAACAACAGGCTCCTGACTATTATTATGGCCTGTACAGAAGAGGAGAATCTTTAGAAGAAGATAAGTTACCTTCATCCAAAGAAGAATATATATATTTATGTCAGAGCACCTGGTATGCCCAAATATGGGAGGAAGGGAGCTTACTGCTACACATTTTGCCTTTCAGCTCCAACCTAGGAGCCTTTCAGGCAGAAAACCATTTTGTGTGCATTTGTACTGATAGATAAATAAATAAAGAGCGACTATGATACATCTATTTCGAGCTGTTTAGCTCTCATCAGATAGCCATATCCTTATTGGGATTTGAATCCCAATGACACAAGTATATATATACCAGCTGATGCAATAGGGGAGCCGGCGTGGCTGAAGTGCTAGGCTCCTTGCCTGGCATGCAATACAGCCCCAGTTCGAATCCCAGTAAAGGGTATGGCCAGCTGATGAGAGCTAATAACCTCAAAATAGATCTATTCTGGTCTCTCTCTAATTTAATTTATTGATCAGCTCATAAAACTAACACACACACACACACACACACACACACACATATATATATACATACATATATTTGTTTCCACAACACCCTGTTACAGGCCCCAATTAAGGGAGGAGACATACTGTTTCCTTTTCTGCCTTTCGGCTCATCACCAGAGACCATCTAGATAGAAAGCCATGAGTTCCGTTGTGTTAATTTTTTAATATGAGTGTTAGTTTTATGAGCTGATCAATAAATAAATCAGAGAGACTAGGATAGATCTATTTTGAGCTTTTTAGCTCTCATCAGCTAGTCATACTCTTACTGGGATATATATATCTATATATATATATGAGAGAATATTTTACAACTCCTGTTATGAGGCCCCTTTAAGGGAGGAGACAAACTGTCATCCTTCTCTGCCTATTCGGCTCATCCCAGAGACCATCTTTGGCAGAGAGCCATGAGATTACTGTTCAATTTTTTAGATATGTGTTAGGATTTTAAGGGCTGATTAATAAATAAGAGACCAGGATGGATCCATTTCGGGCTTATTAGCCCTCTTCAGCTGGCTATATATATATATATATATATGTGTGTGTGTGTGTGTGTGTGTGTGTGTGTGTGTATGTGTGTGCAGCTGAACAGCTCTTCTCTTTCCTGGGCAATATGGGTCAACTTTGCTCTGAACAAGCTTGCAAAATTTCAGAAAATATAACAATTGACTCCTGTGAGCCACTATGAGCCAGTAGGAATCAGTTCCACCACACTACTGCCTATAAGACAGGGCTGTCAAACTGCTGCCTTGTAGGTCAAATGTGTCATGTGCTGGCCATTTGGTTTGATAGAAAGGCAGAGTATAGAATGAATGAATGAATGAATGAATATTGAATCACATTTGGGGTGCTGATGTAGATACATATATTACAAATGTATGAATCACTGAGCTGCAGGAATCTTCTATTAATCTTTACATTCACATTGTTTAATGGTAAGCATTATGTAATGTGCATTCATATTATCAACCTTGACTTGGACGGAAACTAATCAAAGAGAGAAGCAAACCTAGAACTAAGGAGAAATTTCCTAACAGTGAGAACAATTAAATAGTGGAACATCTTGCTTCCAGAAGTTGTGGGTTCTCCAACACTGGAGGTTTTTAAGAAGAGATTGGACAGCTATTTGTATGAAATGATATAGGGTCTCCTGCTTGAGCAGGGGTTGGACTAGAGGATCTCCAAGGTCCTTTCAACTCTGTTATTCTGTTCTGTTATTCTCACCAGATTATAGATTTCAACCCAAAAGGTTCTATTGAATGGACTGAAGAAATGGCTTCTTTTTCCCCCCAAACACAATTTTCTACCAGCAATGCCTGTAGCAGAACTATACAAAAGGTGACAACAAGTCACTATTCTAAGCCACAGAACAGACTTCAGAGACCAGCAAATAGGTTCCTTTTCTGCTGACACTTTCTAATTCAAGAAAGTCACTCATCTTTTTGCTTACTTGGGTTATCTGAATATGCCTGAACTGCAATGTTTAATGAGCTCATGAATACTAAAGGTGAATAGTGATGGGAAAACCTCATATTTTCTCTCCTTCTACCTCTTATTTACTCAGAAGTGGTGTTTAAGCTTTACTTTTTATTCTCTTTACCTCTTTAGGTTGACTCTTTCTAAGTTAATCTCTTCTTTTGCCTCTTTTTTCTTAGCGGTGCTGCCAGATTAAATTTCCTTTACTTTTCTTTCTTTTCTATGCAAGCAGGGGTGAGATTCAGCAGGTTCATCAGTTCTGGAGAACCGATAGCAGAAACTCTGAGTAGTTTGGAGGCCATCCGGAAGCAACCAGTTCGTTAGCCCCTAGGCTCATATCTTACTTCATCTGGAAAACTCTTATCAGGCACGTTTCCAGATTTCTGGAACTTTTGGGAAGCCATTTCCTTGAGCCTCATCGAGGGTGAAAACAGCCTGCCTTAGGCTCTGAAAGCCCACCGGAGGTCAGAAACAGGCCCGTTTCCAGACTTTCAGAACTTATAGGAGGCCCGTTTTTCATCTTCTCAGAGCTTCCGCACAGGTTCTGCACTTACCTGGCATAAAGAATGGGCCACATTGGGACTCCTGGGAGGGGTGGGGTGGGCAGAGCCAGCCAGTCCTTTGCAACTACTGGGTGAACAAACCAGATGTAAAACTAACATCCGGTTCACCTGAACCAGTCCGAACTGGCTGAATCCTACTCTTATTTGGGACAGACTTCCCCCCCCCCCTCATTGGAGTTCTCCTAGTTCTGATTTTCTTCACTGACTCCAAATAATCTAACAAGATGACCCATCATTTCTGACCTTATTTAACTTAGGTTCCCAAAGAGTCCTACGTCCTCTCTTTTCGACTTCATTTACTGTAGATGTAGACTTGTGCAACCAGATCTGTAGCCCCTAGGCTCATATCTTACTTCATCTGGAAAACTCTTATCAGCCTATACCATACTTTAGTTGCTTTACCTATTCTTCTACTGTTTTCTCTTTGGAGTTCTTTGGAACAATTAATAAAAGAGTACCAGGTTATAATGGGTTTAGGGAGCAGTCCTAGGGCCTGGATTGTGATGGGGATAAGAATGCAGCTTTTGTCTCAAAGTCAGTGCAATTTATATGCACCTAATTAGCACCTGTGCTAATCTAATTATCTGTTTCTTTTCCTAAATTGTTTGCTTATTGCTAGCTTATATCCATGCATCTGTTTTATATCCCTGCATCTGTTCTGCTGTAGTTCTTCATTGTAGTTAGGGTCTATGGGTTGTTCCTGGGAGTGATGAGCTAAAATGACCAGAAATGAATACCAAGAGTATCTGGAAACCCAATCATGGAAATTGAACTTCTTTTCTTTTTGGTTTGAAAAGTTTCTCTGCTTATTCAAGTAGCTTCAAAGATGCTTTTCCAAAAGATAAGTAGACCAGTGGTGGGATTCAAAATTATTTATTACCGGTTCTGTGGGCATAGCTCTGTGGGCATGGCTCTGTGGGTGTGGCAGGGGAAGAATACTGCAAAATCCCCATTCCCTCCCCACTCCTGGGGGAAGGTTACTGCAAAATCTCCATTCCCTCCCCACCCCACTAACCTGCTTTCTAGCTCCGTTTTCCTATTGAGGGGAACAAAAGAAGATCAGCTGGTAGGCTAGGAGGCAGCGGGGCAGGGCCAGCCTATTTGCTGATTCTCCAAACTACTCAAAATTTCCGCTACTGGTTCTATAGAGCTTGTGAGAACTGGCTGAATACCACCTCTGAACTAGACTATTTTTGGAGGAAGACGAAGAAGACAATTCACTTTGCATCCAGGACATAGATAGGGTTTCCCTTAATCAACCTCCTCAGTCTAAAGAAGCTACTTGGATAAGTAGCAAAATGTCTCAAACCAAAAAGAAAAGAGGTCCAGTTTCCATGACTGAACTTCCAAACAACTTTACCTCAATGATTGAGCATCTTCATCAACATATAAAAGAGTCACCAATGTGTGAAGGTCATTTAGACCATCCAGTTAAAGCAAATATGCATCTATATTGGGCAGGAGTAATATAGTGGATGATGGAAATGGACCATCACCTTAACAACAGCAAAGGCACAACTTCACACTGTGCAGGAGAAGGCAATGATAAGTTATTCATTTATTTTAACCAAGAAAACCATATGAATAGAAAAGATAAAATGGTTGATGGTACAGTGTTAGCTAACAAGCTCCTGAGGTTGGATGGTACTCAATATGTTAGTGAGGAAGAGCTAAGGATTTTTCAGAGTACTAATGGAGTCTACGAGGTGGCAACATTAAAACCTTCAGGACGTCTAATTGCTAAAGTTGTTATTTGAAGCACCAAAGACAGAATTAAATGAGAGCATGGAAAAAAGTTCTGCATGTTGAAAGATGAAATAAATCAACTATATATTGACGTCTTAGGCAACAGTAAATTGAAATTGACTAAATTGGATGCTGTCATCAGAACATTATACTGCTTACTACTCAGGATATGAATAACTAAAAGGAGAGGCATTGCTTTCATAATCAAAAAGGATAGAGCAAGAAGAAAACAGTGACTGCACAGACTTTAAAAACAAGCCTTTAATATGACAATTATCCAAGTTTATACGCTAACCACCAAGGAAAGTTGGGAAGGGAAGTTGTTGACCTTTATGGTTAAGTTACATCTGAAATCTACAGAGCATGCAAGTGAGAGGTGCTGCTCAAAATTGAAGACAGGAATGCAGTCTTCAAACAAGCAAAACAATACCTAGATACAGTGCATGGACATTCCAAGATGGAATACAGCAGTGATGGGATTCAAATAATGTAACAACCGGTTTGCCGAGCGTCAAGTTGGCAGTCATGGGAGCCATGACTGACCCTGGGTGAGCCAGTTGTTAAGTTTTCCTCCCCACCCCTGCTATCAAAGTGGATCCTGGGCACTGTGCTGCAATGGATAAATGGGCAATGGAGCAGCTGGCATGAGGGAAGTGGGGGGAAACAGGGAGAAGAAAGAAGGAAAGTGGTCTTCTCCTTCACTCACACTGGCTGCTCCATGGCCATTTCTCCATTGCAGCACAGTGCCCAGGATCCACTTTGATAGAGGGCTGGTGGAGGTAATTTCACGACTGGTTTGCATGAACCGGTGCGAACCAGCTGAATCCCACCACTGGAATACAGGTAGCCCTTGACTTAATGACTACAAATGGGACCAGATCTTTTGTTGCTATACAAGGAAGTTGTTAAGTAGGCTATGCTTGATTTTATGACTTTTTTTTGCCATGGTTGTTAAGCAAATCACTGCAGTTGTTAAATGACTCATGGGTTCATTAAGCAAATCTGGCTTCCCCCTTTGACTTTGCTTGTCAAAACCTCCCTCGGTAGGTTGCAAATGGTGATCACATGACTTCAGGATGCTTCAGCTTCCGTAAATACGTGCCAGTTTCCAAGTGCCCAAATTCTGATCACATTTCCATGGATGTGCTGTGAGGGTCATAAGTGTGGTTATGACTGGTTGCAAGTCACATTTTTCAGTGCGGTTGACACTTCAAATGATTAGTAAACAAATGGTTATAAATTGAAGACCTCTAAGCAGAAATGAAATTATTGTTAGTAAATAGTGGGAATGCGGTGGTTCAGTGGCCTAAGACCCTGAGCTTGTTGATCAGAAAGGTCGGCAGTTCAGCAGTTCAAATCCCTAGCCCTGCGTAACAGAGTGAGCTCCCATTAATAATAATAATAATAATTTTATTTCTAACCCGCTCTCTCTCCCCGAGGGGACTCGAGGCGGGATTACTTGTCTTAGCTTCTGCCAACCTAGCAAATACAAGTAGAAAAATAGGGACCACCTTTGGTGGGAAGGTAACAACATTCTGTATGCCTTCAGCATTTAGTCATGCCAGCCACATGACCATAGAGACATCTTTGGACAGCACTGGCTCTTCAGTTTTGAAATGGAGATGAGCACCACCCCCTAGAGTCTGGAATGACTAGCACATATGTGCGAGGCAAATCTTTACCTTTATAACTAAATAGAGGCAGACGAGCTCAATTCTAACTGCAAAGATACAGTCAGGACTGACTGTATCTTGTTTTAAAAGCTGCATTTTACAACTTCAACCTGCCTCTTTTGAGCATATAAGGCACCAATGAAAAGGAATGGAAGAAATCCATAATCAACATGGTCTGCCAATCCATTTCTATATTTGGCAGTGTATCCAAACTCAATCAGACTTAATGTCCTAATTAGGATGGTTTTGTGAGTGATGAGATGGGAAAGGTGGGAAGCAAGTCTGAAGAATATACCAGAATGGGTATTTTATTCTTCAGTACGCATACACACTTTGTAATGAAAGTTCCACAACTCCCAAATATTTTTTTTTCCTGGAGGCAATGCAGGCAATTCCATTGTCTGAAGAACAAAGCAGCCTCAAAGGTAATTTTGCCCATTGGAGCGCATGTCTAATTAGGAGTGAGAGAAATATGGGCTTCGTTTGCATTTTGATGTAGTTTCACTCCATTCACATTCTAGGAACCTATATACAAGCCAGGTTAAACACAATTACCATCCCTTTTCCGAATGAAGTGATGCAGTTCTCAGTTTAGGAAAAAAATATACCTGAATGTATCCGAGAGAGGTTTCATTTGAATGCATATATTTTAAATGCATATATTTTGATTCAGGACAATTTCTGGGAAAAGCTGCATGTATTAGAAAAAGAATTTATAAACATGTATATATTAGGAGAAGTATGCCAAAAATGTCTTTCTTTTAAAAAATAAATAAATAAATTGCAATTCAATGCACAAATGGAGCAGAACATACGTAAAAAAAATCTAGGTACAGTCCATTGGTGAATTCCAAACTTTTTACTACTGCTTCTGCGGGCATGGCTTAGTGGGTGTGGCAGGGGAAGGATACTGCAAAATCTCCATTCCATCTCCACTCCAGGAGAAGGATATTGCAAAATCTCCATTCCCACTCCACTCTGGGGCCAGACAGGGGTGGTATTTGCCAATTCTCCGAACTACTCAAAATTTCTGCTACCGATTCTCCAGAACCTGTCAGAACCTGCTGAATTTCTCCATTAGTGCAGTCAGTAACAAACACGGTGAAAGATTTCACCGGGACATTGACACAATGGAAAAATAATTTCAGGGCAAGTGGAATCTATCAGTTCTAGCTTGACTATTGTTGCACACTGCAGCTACCAGTAGATACACTGGATGCTGTGTACAAACTTTGATCCTGTGGAACTCATGCAGATGTCGGAAGCATTATGCAATGAAATACATTATTAAAAGTTAATTTCATATTTCTCAAGATTCCTACATGATACAGTGATTCTGAGATTATAGTTGTGTTCCATTTGGAGAGGTCTATCATATTCTGCAAATGTTTTTCAGGAAGCAAAATCTTTGAAAGGAAAATGCTGTCCAGTATTAACTACTAACATTGCTTGATTTATTTTCAAAACCCAGTTAAGCACTTATCTTTAGTATCACAATTGCAGGACAATGTGCGACTGTCACATTGTTAAGTGTGGGCATGTGATTAAAATATTGATAATATTTCACAGGAAATATTTTTACTTAATAATCACTACCTCTTGGGATATGGAGGAATTTATCAGAAGCCAGCTAATGTATTGCACTCCCCGAAAGTGAAAAACAGAACTGAATTACGTTCAAAAGCCTACATTGCTGCAGCAACTCATTTAATAGCAAGCCCAGGTATTTTAAAACCAAACCAGTACTGGAAAAGGGTAAAGATGTTATTGGTTTTGTTCCCTCTGATTGCGGCAGAGGACAAAAATGTGCAGAGGGTGAAGCTGCAGTGAAGATTTAATGAGCCATAATATGACAGATAATGTAGAAATGGGATGCATGGCTTTCAAGGACCATCAAAGGCCCAATCAAGCCTATTAGAACATTTGGAAGGATGGCTCCCCCCACCGTTTTCCTCTTCTGATCTTTGGAGGAGGTGCTAAGTTAATCCAGAGAGGCAAAGAAAGAGAAATAATTCATAATTTGCACCCAAAGAACAAGAAATCAGTGCTAAATTCCCGTTGAAGCAATGGATTTCACTATAAGAGGCTGACATCCATCACCCTTAATTATAAATACACTTCTCTAACTTCAGTAATGAACATACTCTTCACTCAGTCTCTCTTGTTAGTCCAGATTGTAAAGTACCTAACAATTTATAAAGTACCTAACAATCCATTTGCAGCAGCAATCAAACTATTCAATGCTAAAACGTAACATGCCGACATTGGTGATACCTGATAAAGGGAGCATTGCATGGACACATTTAGACAGTGAAGAAGTTAAGCACCACTAAAGAGCTGGAATCATTTCTGCATAAGCATCAGTGCCAATGGTGGGATTCACTTACCTGTGCTACCAGTTTGCAAATAGGAGCATGCACACATGCACAGAAGGTCGCGTATTACGTCGGGGTGGGTGGGCGAAGCCTCCAGCAGCCGCTGCTACCGGTTCACTGGAACTGTTAAGAACCGGCTCAATACCACCTCTGATCAGTGCCCAAAGTTTTCCTCATTCCCCAGGTACAATATTACAATACTAAAGTACAGGTACTTTACCTGTACCTTGACTTAGGACCACAATTGAGCCCAAGATTTCTGATGCTAAGTGAGACAGTTGTTAAGTATGTTTTGCCCCATTGTACCACCTTTCTTGCCACAGTTATTAAGTGAATCACTGAATTTGTTAAGTTAGCAATGATCTGTCCCAATGCTTGGGATGACAGACTTTATTTAGGCTAACAATTAGCTCTAACCACACCTGCTTGGCTCACTAGCACAGCAGCTGTTCAGCACTTTTGACAGCTCCCCACACCCTGCTCCCTGTGTTGGGAGAGGACCAAAGTGCAAGCAACATGGTTGTTTATGAATCTGGCTTCCCCATTGACTTTGCTTACAAGAAGGTTGCAAGAGGTTATCTCATGACCCCAGGACACTGTAATCATCATAAATATGAGTCAGTTGCTAAACGTTTGAATTTTAATTATATGACCATGGGGATGCTATCTGCGTCTGCAGATAACCGACCTGCCACCCTGTTTAGGGTGACCCGCTCCCTTCTTCATCTAGGGGCGCGGGATGCCCCCTTGCAGGGTCGTGCGGAGGATTTTGGGCGTTATCTGCATGATAAAATCGATCAGATTCGGGACGGGTTGGCCTCCGACTGGACTAGTTCAGACAGGCTGATGGAGGCAGGTCCTGAGAACGTTATCTGGGAGGAGTTCGATCCTGTGACTCTCGAGGACATGGACAGGATGCTGGGGCGGCTGAATGCCACCACATGTTTATTGGACCCGTGTCCCTCCTGGTTGGTACTGGCCTCCCGGGAGGTTACATGAGGCTGGCTCCAGGGAATTATCAACACTTCTTTGAGTTAGGGGTTTCTGCCAGCCGCCTTGAAAGAGGCGGTAGTGAGGCCCCTCCTCAAGAAGCCCTCTCTGGACCCGGCTGTTTTGGCCAACTATCATCCTGTCTCCAACTTTCAATTTATTGTGAAGGTTGTTGAGAGTGTGATGGCATGGCAGCTCCCTCAGCACCTGGATGACGCCGTCTATCTGGACCCATGCCAGTCCGGCTTTTGGCCTGGGTAGAGCACAGAGACGGCATTGGTCATGTTGGTCGATGATCTCTGGAGGGGTTGTTCATCTATCCTGGTCCTGTTAGATCGCTCAGCGGCTTTCGATACCATCGACCATGATATCATGCTGCACCGGCTGGAGAGGTTGGGGGTGGGGGGCACCATCTTACGGTGGTTCTCCTCCTACCTCTCTGACTGGTCGTAGTTTGTGTTGGCAGGGGGGCAGAGGTCAACATCAAGGTGCCTCACTTGTGGGGTCCTACAGGGGTTGGTCCTCTCGCCCCTCCTGTTCAACATTTATATGAAGCCATTGAGTGAGATCATCCATGGTTTTGGGGAAGAGTTCCATCAGTACGCTGATGATACTCAGCTGTACATCTCTACCCTGGACCACCCCAATGATGCCGTGGAAGTGATGTCCCGGTGTCTGGAGGCCATGCGAGTCTAGATGGGGAGAAACAGGCTCCGACTCAACCCATCCAAGACCGAGTGGTTGTGGCTTCCGGTGTCACGGTATAGCCAGTTGGTGCCATCTCTGGCTATTGGGGGCGAGCTATTGGCCCCCACAGAGAGGGCTCGCAACTTGGGCATCCTCCTGGACTCTCGGCTGTCTCTAGAAGACCATATGACAGCTGTGGCCAGGGGGACTTTCTATCAGGTTCGCATGATACGCCAGTTGCGCCCCTTTCTGGATTGTGATGCCTTATGCATGGTCACTCAAGCCCTCGTCACTTCCCGCCTGGACTATTGTAACACTCTCTACATGGGGCTTCCCTTAAGGTGCACCCAGAGGCTCCAGTTAGTTAAGAATGCGGCCGCGCGGGGGATTTTGGGAGCATCTAGACGCTCCCATGTGACACCTCTCCTGCGTGAGCTGCACTGGCTGCCTGTGGCTTTCCGGGTGCGCTTCAAGATACTAGTGACCACCTTTAAAGCGCTCCATGGCAAGGGACCTGGTTATCTACAAGACCGCCTCCTGCTACCAAATATCTCCCACCGACCAGTTCGCTCCCACAGAGAGGGCCTCCTCAGGGTGCCGTTGGCCAAGCAATGTCGGCTGGCAACCCCTAGGGAGAGCTCCTGCCCTCTGGAATGACTTACCCCCTGAACTACGGACAATCACGGACCTACGCCTCTTCCATCGGGCCCTGAAGACCCATTTATTTCGTGCAGCCGGCCTGTTGTAGTTTTTAAATTGATTTTAGCAGGGCGTTTTAATTGGCAGGCCAATCTATTTAATATATTTTTAACATATGGTTTTTTAGCTTTTGTATTACCCACTTTTACTGTTGGCTGTGCACCGCCCTGAGTCCCGAAAGGGAGATAGGGCGGTATATAAATTCAATGAATCTGAATCTGAATCTCAATCTGAATAGTTGTATGTGTGAAAAACAGTTAAAAGTCACTTTATCTTTGAACAGTCACTAGATCAGAGCAGTGGTGGGATTCAGCTGGTTTGGGTGAACTGGTTGTTAAATTGCTGGCTGGCCCCACCCCTTCTTGTCCTGCTCCTTCCAGAAGTCCCCCTGTACCCCATTTTGGTACCCAGGTATGTGCAGAGTGGCCTACTAGGCCCAAAATGGGGCACACACCCATCGTGGCCCTTTTTTGCTCCCAGAAGGCTACAGGGAGGCCTACTGCACCCAAAACCAGTCATTAGGAGAGAACCGGTTGTTAAATTATTTGAATCCCACCACTGGATGAGAGCTGTCAAACTGGCGGCTTGTGAGCCAGATGCCTCACATGCAGGCCACGCCCACCCCAGCTCCATGAATGGGAAAAAGTCATAAAACATCATGTGATGGCAATGCGAAGCTGTGAGTTTGAGACCTGTGCACTAGATGAACTGTTGTAAATCGACTACTATCTGTAGAACCAGCAACACTGCAAGTAGGTTCAGGGTATGTCAGGAAGCTATGGCTAATATTAATCTGGAGTCAGGTTTTGTGATGGTGAGCCCAAATCAAAATTCAAGTCTTGGCATAGGTCAATGTGTACATCCATGCTGATTTTGCAGTGTTTCCAATTCAAAGGCGAAACAAAAAATGTTTAGAGCATCATGTAGAACCAGTGCTACCACTGTTTCCAGATCTCCCCATACCAGCTCTATCTAGCAACCAGGTCAGTTCATCAACCCCTGTGACGATGCAGCAGCTTTTCATGGCCAGAACTGAGCCATGCAGATTTCGCAGTGTTTTCAAGGCAAAATAAAAAATGTTTATAGCATCAGGGATTGCTTGGGTACCACCTGTCTCTAATTCAGTAAATGAAATGCATCATTTCCCAATATCATGCTGAAGCTGCTGTGAGCAAGATCCTGGGAAGAGAGACAGCTGCCGTAAAGGAGCTGCAGGCAGATGTTACTTGCATATCCCCGGGTGCGCTGAAGCACCCTTACAGCCTTCGATTATCTCACACGATCCATCTATCCATCACCCCCATTTGTTCAGCCTGACAAAAGGAATATGATCGAAGCAGGAGGGATTGTTCACATAGAGATGGGTTTCTTTATAGTCCACTGTGGCACTGAACACATCGTATTGTATCATCCTATTGTACGTATATTATTCGGGAGATCCATTTCTTTCCATTGATGAAGGCAAGATACACACCTCCAATTTGGCAAATGGCTTCAGCAGTGTAATAGATGTGAATGCTTCTTGTGGAAAATCTTAAATTGGAATTTGATTGCCCTCTTCCATAAAAATGTTTTGTGTGTGTGTATGTGTGCAGATGACACATTTTGAAGGTTTAGAGAATGAAATCATTTCCAAGAGAGATAAACTATAGCTAAATGCTTCTCGGGTCTTATCACAAATGTTTTCAAATGCCTGCAAGCATTTTGGCAGGGTAGACCTTCAAGATATAACCTTGTATTGATTGATAGCATTTATATCCCAATCCTCTTCTGAGAGCTCAAGGCTACAGACAAGATTCTTCATTTTATTACTATAACAACAATCATGTGGATTGAACTGAAAAGGAATGAGAGGTCCAAAGCAAACCAGTGTGCTCCATGACTGAGTTGGGAATTTGAACCAGAGCTCCACAGAATCCCAGTTATCATCTTAACCAGTGCACATCATTAAAGCCAGAAACAGTTTGTTGCAACTTAAGATGTTAAGAGGGTTTCAGGTCAAGACTGTTTGCTTAGAGATATCAACATGGTTTACCTCTTTCTTCAAATTGCCTTCATGTTTTGCATTAAAATTCTTTGAAGTCTCTCTGGCAGGATTTATGATAATTCACCACAGCCAACTCACCATAGGCAACTTGCTGTGGTCAACTTGTCATGGCCACAATCTTGTTGTTCACCCAGTTTCAGGTTTTATAGTCTTTTTCTCTCCTCTCCTCTCCACTCCATCTTTGATTTTTGGCTCAGATCATCAGTATGCAAATGAAGAGATGTGTATCCTCCTCAGGGCTCTAGTCCCCAATACCTACCGTATTTTTCAGAGTATAAGACGCACCCTTTTCCCTCAAAAAAGAGGGTGAAAATCTGGGTGCATCTTATATTTTTATATCTATATATTTATATATTTATGTATTTATATGTGTCTATGTATTTATATATTTATATTTATATACTATAATTATGACTATGTACTCTATGGCAGACCTTATGCTTCTGCGAGAGTCCCCGCTCTCGCAGGTTTGGCCCTCCTCGTTAACGAGGGCCCGCCTCGAGGAGGGATTTATTAATCCGGAGAGGTGGGCGAAGCGCGGCCTCAGGGGTTTTTTAGTTAGGAAATTATTTAAATTATCTTTTTTAGGGGGTTCGAGGGAGGGGGGCGGATATAGACAGATGGAGACGGAAGCAACAATCAATAGCAAGGGCCAGGATAGCAGTCGACGGAGGGAAGCGGAAGGTGCCGAAAGGAGGGGGGATTCCCGAGTCGTTCCACAGGAGGGCATACCAATTCAGAGGGTCGTGGGGAGGGGCAGGACCGAGGGGAGACAATCTTCATCCTCCCGGTTGGTGGCACGTAGCCGTTGGTTGCAAACGGTCGGGTGCCACAAGCCCCGCAGGCTAGGTGGCCAGGGAATACAGAGCCAGGGTCTGCGGCTGATGTTTTGCAACGCCAGGTCCGTTGTCAACAAAGCCCCCCTCATTAGCGACCTTGTGTCAGAGGGGGAGCCGGACCTGGTAGGAATTGCGGAAACCTGGTTGGGCCACGAGGGAGGACTTCCCCTCGTTGAAATGTGCCCACCAGGCTACCGCGCATTTCATCAGCCGCGGGCCCTAGGCAGGGGAGGTGGGGTAGCGGTCATTATCAAGGAAGGCCTTGAGCCGAGAGAGACCATTGTGCCTCAGACTACCGGATGTGAGTCCCTCTCCGTGAAGTGGGGCCTAGGGAGGCAGTTGGGCTTGCTGGTTGTATACCTGGCTCCCCGCTATGTAGCAGCAGCCCTGCCCGAGCTCCTGGAGGTGATCGCTACGGTGGCAGTTGAGACCCCCAGACTTTTAGTCATGGGGGACTTTAATCTGCCATCGTTGGGCGAATCATCCGTGGCAGCTCGGGAGTTCATGGCTTCCATGACGGCCATGGACCTGACCCAAGTAATTCAGGGCCCCACCCACGAGGGTGGACATACGCCGGATCTCATCTTTGTCTCAGGCCAATGGAAGAGTGATCTGGGTATAGGGGACATAGTCATCACCCCCTTGTCATGGTCAGACCACTCACTTCTCCGGCTCGACTTTCCGACCGCTGCTCCCCTCCGCGGGGAGGCGGAACCAGAGTCACCAATCTGGTACCGCCCCAGGAGCCTGATGGACCCGGATGGGTTCCAGACAGCGCTTGGGCCATTTCCTGTATCCCTGACCCGTGCCCCGATCGAGGACCTCACGGCCGCATGGAACATTGCGGCCGTGGGAGCCTTGGATCGGGTCGCGCCCTTGCGGCCTCTCTTGCGGCGGCAAACCACCCTGGCTCCTTGGTTTACTGAGGAGCTGCGGGTGATGAAACGCCGCAAGAGATGCCTAGAGGGAAGATGGAGGTCTAGCCGTTCTGAATCTGACCGGACACAGGTAAGAGCCCATTTACGGACTTACATTGTGGCGCTGAGAGTGGCCAAACGTCATCATTGTGCCACTCTCATAGCATCCGCAGAAAACCGCCCTGCCGCCCTGTTTAGGGTGACCCGCTCCCTCCTCCAACAGAGGGAGCGGGAAGCCCCGCTACAGGGTAGAGCAGAGGAATTTGTGACTTTTCTGCAGGAGAAAACCGCTCAGATACAGAGTGAGCTAGCCCCCATTCATGGCCCAGTGGGATGCCACGAGAGAGATCTTGTTTGGGAGGAGTTTGACTCCGTTACTTCCGAAGATATGGACAGGCTACGTGGGCGACTGCGAGCCACCACATGTTTATTGGACCCGTGCCCCTCCTGGCTTGTACTGGCATCCTGGGAGGTGACACGAGGCTGGCTCCAAGAGGTTGTCAACGCATCCTTGAGTGAGGGTTCCTTGCCTGCTTCCCTAAAAGAGGCCATGGTGAGGCCCCTCCTCAAGAAGCCCTCTTTGGACCCAGCTCTTTTAAACAACTATCGTCCAGTCTCCAACCTTCCCTTTTTGGCGAAGGTTGTCGAGAGTGTGGTGGCACAACAGTTTCCCCGTCACCTGGAGGAAATTGAGTATCTAGATCCGCGCCAGTCCGGCTTTCGGCCCGGGCATAGCACCGAGACGGCATTGGTCGCGTTGGTAGATGATCTCTGGAGGGCCAGAGATGGGGGATGTTCCTCCATCCTGGTCCTATTAGACCTCTCGGCGGCTTTCGATACCATCGACCATGGTATCCTATTGCATCGGCTGGGGTGTTGGGGGTGGGAGGCACCGTTTTACGGTGGTTCTCCTCCTACCTCTCTGGCCGATCGCAATTTGTGCGGGCAGGAGAGCAGAGGTCGACCCCGAGACCCCTCACATGCGGGGTGCCTCAGGGGTCGGTCCTCTCGCCTCTCCTGTTTAACGCATATATGAAGCCGCTGGGTGAGATCATCCGTGGTTTTGGGGTAGAGTACCACCTGTACGCTGATGACACCCAGCTGTTCATATCTACCCCAAACCACCCCAACGATGCCGTAGCGGTGATGTGCCAGTGCCTGGAAGCCGTGCGGATCTGGATGGGAAGTAACGGACTCAGGCTCAACCCGACCAAGACCGAGTGGCTGTGGTTTCCGGCTGCCCGATTCAACCAGCTCTCTCCAACGCTGGCCATAGGGGGCGAACATCTTGCCCCTGTGGATGGGGCGCGCAATTTGGGTGTCCTCCTGGATACCCGGCTGTCTATGGAAGAGCAAGTGACAGCCGTGGCCAGGAGGGCGTTTTACCAGGTTCGCCTGGTTCGCCAATTGCGCCCCCTATTGGATCGGGACGCCCTTCGCACAGTCACTCATGCCCTCGTGACATCCCGACTGGACTATTGTAACTCTCTCTACATGGGGCTTCCCTTGAGGTGCACCCGGAGGCTTCAGTTAGTTCAGAATGCAGCCGCGCGAGCAATTATGGGGACCACTAGGTTCACCCACGTTACACCGCTCTTGCGCGAGCTGCACTGGCTGCCTGTCGTCTTCCGGGTGCGCTTCAAGGTGCTAATTATCATCTTCAAGGCGCTCCATGGCTCGGGACCTAGCTATCTGCGGGATCGGATCCTGCCCCATACATCCTCACGACCGATTCGCTCCCACAGAGAGGGACTTCTCCGGGTGCCGTCCACTAGACTTTGTCAGCGGGTGACGCCCAGGGGAAGGGCTCTCTCTGTGGCGGGCCTGGCCCTCTGGAACGACCTTCCCCCCGATATCAGAACGACCACTGACCTCTGCTCCTTCCGTACGAAATTAAAGACCCATTTCTTTCGACTGGCCGGCCTTGGATAGTCTCTCTGTCTATAGATTTCAAATGTATTTTAATGGGTTTTTAATTATTTTTAGCACGGGATAATATTGTTTAATTGTGTTTTAAAGTATATATTTTTGTATTTATTGTTTATATTGTTTTTAGTTCCTCCTGTGCACCGCCCCGGGTCCCTGTGGGGAGAGGGAGCGGTTAATAAATTCAAATTTATTATTATTATTATTATTATTATACTGAATACAGAATTTTGGGCCTACTGATCCCCCCTCCCCCTTTGAGGGTTTGGGAGGCTTGCAAAGTGCTCCTGAGGGGTGGGAAAGGCAAAAAAGAACAAAAAAACAGACCATTTCCCCCAGGAGGATTTTACAAGCTTCCCAAAGCTCTATATTCCCCCCCCCCCACTTTTTTTTGCAAAAAATGAGGCATTCAGAGGGTTTGGGCCTCCAGAGTGCAAAAACCTTTTTAAAATGTACCTCTTCAAAACCATGGTGTATCTTATACTCCGGTGCATCTTATAGTCCAGAAAATATGGTATATTAGAGGCCACCAATATACAACTGTACCAGTGCTACTGTCTCCAGATCTCCCCATACCAGCTCTATCTAGCAATAAGGTCAGCTCATCAGCCCTCATGACAATGCAGCAGCTCTTCATGGCCAGAACTGAGCCATGGTGGAGCAGTGATTAAAATGCAGTATTGCATTTTACTAATTCTGCTGACTGACAGCAGTTTGGCAGTTCAAATCTCATCGGCTCTAGGTTGAGTCAGCCTTCCATCCTTCTGAGGTGGTTAAAATGAGGACCCAGATTATTGGGGGCCATAGGCTGATTCTGTAAACCGCTTAGAGAGGCCTATAAAAGCACAGTGATGCAGTATATAAATCTAAATGCCATTGCTGTTGAGCTGCTCAATATTTCTCACTCCATTTGTTGATTCATGCCAACAGAACTGCAGCCAGGCCAGGCCATTAAAATCCATAGGCCACAAACTGACCTGTGCGAAACTATGGAATCCAGATTGAGCCAGTTTGGCCTGGTGTTTAAAGCACCTGGCTAGAAAGCAAGAGGTCTTCAAGTCCATCCTTAGCCATAAAAGCGAGCTGGGTTACTTTGGACCAATCACACTCTCTCAGCCCAACTTTCCCCACAAAGTTGTTGCTGGAAAAACAGGAGGAGGAAAATATGTTGGATCTATTCATCACTTTGATTCAGTAGTGGGCTTCAAAACTTTTAGCAAGGGGTTCTCTGCCCAGTTGCTAGGTGGGCATGGCCATGGTGGGTGTGGCCCAGTCAGCCTCCTGCATCACAATGGGAGAGAGGGTGTTTTTGCCCTCACTGGGCTCCGGAGGTTTTTTTTGAGCCTCCGGGAGGGTGCAAATGGCCTTCCCAGGTTCCAGAGGCTCTCTGGAGGCCCATTTCCAGCCTTCCTGAACTTCTGGTAGGCCTGTTTTTCACCCTCTCCCAGCCTCTGCATGTGCCCTACACTTACCTGCATCCAAAACAGGTCTCATGGGGACCCCTGGGAGGGGTGGGTGGGGCGGGGCCAGCCAGGACTGGGATTTGGGAGTTTTACGAACTGCACAGCATCTTAGCTGGACGTTCTCCCGAACCCCTGCAAACCCCAGCAGCCCACTGAGGATGCTTATTTGTAAAAATAATAAAGTCAAGAAACAAAAAAAATAGCACGAAAAAGAGAACATCAGGTAATGGCTATCCTGTTGTAATGGCTGCTTAACTTCTCAATCTTTTCCCTTAGCTTCTACTCTTCTCATATAGATGATGGATGGTAATAATTCAGCATCATTTTAAAGTAGTGACTTCTTTTCAATAAATATGGGGTTTTAAAACTGTTAATGATTAAATGCAAATGTTATATTTAACAGGGTGGCAACCTTTATTCCTCCTAAGAGTATTTAAGAAGCCACAGGAGATGCCGGATGCTGTGGTCAGATCTGGAATACTGATAATTCTACATGTGATTTAGAGGCAAGGTGGAACTCACTATTCCTTGAATGCTACACATGGATGGATTGCTAAACAGTCTGTTATTTACATAGGAAGGCCTCTTTTCTTCATTATTTATATGAGTCAAAGGGCAGTAGAATAGGCTGTCAAAGGCAATTGTGTAGTTGTCATCATCAGAGATAGGAAGTCTGAGCATGAAGATACTTTTTGTGGAATCTAGTTCAGGTAATTTAAATACATCCTGCCTTAATAGTGGATCGACCAAAAGATGTCCTTCAGAATTCAAATAAATTAAAAAGAGAACATTTACATCAATAACAAACAATAAAACCTGCTTTTTCCTAGATTTTAAAAAGATGGTGATTTCCTTCACCACTTCTTCTTCATCATTATTTCTTAAAGAGAAAAAGGAAATAGCTATAACCCCTTCAAAGGCTTTTGTCACGGAGCATAGATCCTTCCTTTCTTCCCTGCTTCCTTCCTTCCTTCCTCACTTCCTCCCTCCCCTCCCAATGAATACTGTATATATCTGAACAGTTTATGAAAATATATTGGTCATCTATAGCTTTTTTCTTTCATAAGGATATCCTTTGTGCATTGAAAAATATTAAAGCAAACTAACCTTCATAACACCTAATTGTTCAGTATCTACTTAAGCAATCAAAGATTAAAAGGCTGCAATATCACATTTAAACATATTACTCCAATTTAAACATCAAAGCTACCTTGCCCCCCTGAAAAAAATATGGGCAACTACTTAAACTTGGTAGGAGTCAAGAAAACTTTGTTATCTACTAGTGGCCATTGGAATTTTTTTTCCAATTCAGTGATGGTAATACTACCAACACAATAAAGTTTACTACAATCAGCGCGCAAGGAAAGAATGACAAGAGAAGATGGCAAGTTGACATTTCCCTATCCAAATCTTTGGATACCAAGGTTCCTGCCTTTCTTGCACTACTGTGTTTATGCCACTGTTCATTTTCCTTATGTGCAGACCAATGTTCAAAGATTGTACATCTCCTTGATTAAGACTGAATGGGAGTCATAGCGAGGCTGATTTAAAAAATGGCTTGAGGGGGCCACCCTCCCTGATTCAGTTGATTTTTTTTTATTGAGGATCTCTTACTTCCTCATCTACTATTTATTAAGCAAGGTCTATTAAAACCTGCTCAAAGTTGTCCATTTAGCACCTTGCTACAGGTTTTATTTTACATCTGCAGTAGAATTAGTGAATCACAATTATGTGCTTTCATATGAATTATTCATCTTTTAAAAAGGGCTATGTACAGCGAAAGTAGGTGATAATGTGATAATAGTTTTTCCATAGATGGGGTAATGCATCTGCCCATTAGTTACAACATGAACAGTGACAAGGCCCATTAATTATGTCATAAAAAGAGCCCTTGGCTCAGATCTTAATGAATGCCATGCCAGTAATGATAGGACACCCCATATCCTAGCCTCCACGTTTTAATAATGTGAAATTGGTAAAATCAAAGACAATTTTGCCTTTTTCACCACTCTCTTGTTACCTCTCTATGGCTTCATGTTCCTTTCATTTCATAACAAAAGGGTAGATGAATGTAAATTCCAGGTAGATTACTTTGTTTTTAAGGTCAACGCTTTAAATTCAGAATAGTGGTACCTTTAGCGGAATGGTGCGGTGGCCTAGAGGTGGAGCTCTCACCTCACAACCAGGTGTCTGTGAGTTTGAACCTAAGTAGTGGCAGATATTTCTCTCTCTCAGGGCACACTGAGAATAAACCGTGCTTTCCTGAAAGTAAGACAGGGTCTTAGTTTCTTTTGACTCCTGAAATAAGCACTTGGCCTTATTTTTTGGGAGGCCTTATTATTTTGAGGTGAAGGAGACAACGAGTGTGGTCACCTCATGGCTTCTGCCCTGTTGCAATATTTTCAGAGAGGGCTTATTTTTTGAGGAGGGCTTATTTTAGTGCATGCGTTCAAAAGCCCAATTGGGCTTATTATCCAGGGAGGTCTTAATTTTCCGGGAAACAGGGTATCTGCTGTTACAAACCCACTACAGATAGCTGCTGCGACAAAACTCTGCATTGGTGACAGGGCATCCAGCCATTCTGCTGGAATGAGAACCATTCACTATGCTAGCTCCATTCAGTTGCCCAGACTCCACCCTGTAAGGGATTATGGATTTGTTAAATGAAGGTGATGATAGTAGTACCTTTAGCCTGCCTTTGAGTAGGCCCTAACAATGGAAGGAGCTTCATATCCTGCCATTTGTATTGAATAAGAGGCATATATTCTGAAGATTTGCCTGCAGTTTTGTACATCTCAAAATCTGTTTGCAACCATTTTTTAGTTTCTTGATCTTGTTGCTTTTTTTGTACCTTGCCTAAACCCTTCTTGAAATATTATAACAAGCAATGGACACAGAGAGCAGAATTAATTATCAGTATAACAGAGTTGGAGGCACCTTGGAGGTCTTCTAGTCCAACCACTTGCACAAGCAGGAGACCCAACACCATTCCAGACAAGTGGCTGTGCAATCTCTTCGTAAAAGCCTCCAGGTATGGAGTACCCACAACTTCTGAAGGCAAGATGTTCCATTGCTTTTCTCACTGTTAGGAAGTTCTTCCTTATTTCTAGGTTGCTTCTCTTGTTGATTAGTTTCCATCCATTTTTTTTTCTTGTTTTGCCTTCAGGTGTTTTGGAAAATAGATTCACCCCCTTTTCTTTGTGGCAGCCCCCCCCCCCCCCAATATTGGAACACTGTTATTATGTTATTCCTAGTCCTTCTTTTCAATAGACCAGTTCCTGCAACCATTCTTCACATTTCTTCATGGTCTTAAATAAGGGCTTGCTAACTTCCAAACCAGTATCTTAGCCATGCAAGCCAATGTGCTTGTAACTTAACTACTATAATAGGGCTATTACCATTATGGGAAAAAAATAATGGGAGATATTATGTATTCTGTCTTGGGCTCCTAAACAAATGATAAGATAAATATCTAACAGACAGACAGAAATTCTATTTTTAATTATGAACATGTAAAGGTTCCCCTCGCACATATGTGCTAGTTGTTCCCAACTCTAGGGAGTGGTGCTCATCTCCGTTTCAAAGCCGAAGAGCCAGTGCTGTCCGAAGACATCTCCATGGTCATGACTAAACACCGAAGGTGCACGGAATGCTGTTACCTTCCCACCAAAGGTGGTTCCTATTTTTCTACTTGCATTTTTTACATGCTTTCAAACTGCTAGGTTGGCAGAAGCTGGGACAAATAATGGGAGCTCACTCCATTACGCGGCGCTAAGGATTCGAACCGCCAAATTGCTGACCTTTCTGATCGACAAGCTTCAACAAGACCATTGAGACACTGTGTCCCTTATGTGCCATGTGCTTTATATTTATACTTATTCCCTTTGAATCCCTATGAGCACCCTAGGTCCTCCAGGATTATGAGCTGCTTATGGAGTAGACTGGCTTGGCCTATCCTTCATTGTTTAATGGGACTTGGTGTGCTGAAATAAGCAGGAAATAAATGGCCCTGAGGTCATTTTCATCTGCCGATTTCCCCGAACAACAGTTGCAAAGCTAGTACTGCAGTCAATGATAAGTAGAGTGGATAGCTGAACAGTTTGCAATTTTTTTTTTTAAATAATACATTGCTTTGGAATGATTTTCTAGATTGAATGAAACGAGGCTTCTATTTCATTCTTAGCTCTCTAAAATTACACTGGATTATGCGAGACAACTGAGAGAGGTCAGGAATCTTAATGTCGGTGGAAGAATGGAAAATGATTGAAATGATATTAGGGAACTCAGACATTCATTAAATGTTGAGCAACAGAAGCTAAAGCAGCAGGGACGAAATAATCCAGGACATAGATATTGATCTTTGGAAGAAACATGGAGATCAATACCGTTATAAAAAAAGATTTTTTTAATGTGAAAATGCATAGTTAGCCAGGTACGGTTTGTACCCAAATGCAAAGACTTCAGATCTGAAACTACTGTAAATCAGGGATGAATTTAGCTTCTTTTTTTCCTCTTTCCCTGTGAATGGATGAATGTGAAATCTGCACCAAAGATCTGGCTCTATTTTTACTGTTTCTCCAAGTACGTTTTTATACCCAGCTCTCCTGAAACAAACAAACAAACAAACAAATCCCAAACCACCATGTAGTAGTTAAAATTCTGGCCAGTTCCAATTGTGTTTTCAGTTTCCCCGTTGATTTGTGTTGTTTTAAATACAACAATGGCATCAACTAATCAATGTTAGGTGGGTTCAGAAATGTGTCAATAGAACTCAGGTTTCTTAGGCAGACAAATAGAATATACTGTATATTGGAGGTCTATGTGTATATCTCAGAGAGAAAAGCATAAAGCTTTTTGCATTGTTTTAGAAAGCTAGTTTGGTCTAGTACAGGGATAGTCAACCTTTTTATACCTACCGCCCACTTTTGTATCTCTCTTAGTAGTAACATTTTCTAACCACCTACCGGTTCCACAGTAATGGTGATTTATAAAATAGGAAACTCAATTAAATTAAAAAAAGGAAAGTGCTTCAGTACTGGACAAAACCCCTACCGCCCACCATGAAAGCTGGAACGCTCATTAGTGGGCAGTAGGGACCAGGTTGACTACCACTGGTCTAGTACCTTGATGGCGAACCTATGGCACCCATGCCTGAAGAGGCACACGGAGCCATGTTGCGTGGCATGTGCAGAATTGCCCGTTCCTCTTCTGAGTTTCTGGCACGCATGTGCATGCAACGATCAACTGGCCTTCATGTGTGCGGCAGTGCCAGAAACTGGAAGAGCTGGTCTTTTCTGGTGTGAGCATGCGTGCTGGCCTGGTGATCGTCACGTGCAAATGCGTGCCATTAACTGGAAGATTAGCTTGCCAGTGCACAGATGGCTGTCCAGTCTCTTCTTGGAAGTTTCCAGTGATGAAGCACCTACAACGTCTGAAGGATTTCATAATAGATAGCATCACAGATTTACTCTAGATCATGGGCGGGCTACATCTTACTTTCATATATTTAGGACCAAAATTGCTCCAATTTCTTGATGATGGATACTGTTTATAGAAGATAAGGTAAAAACGTATAGAAGATGCCAGATTTCTTATCTTTTTGTCAACCATGACTGTTAATATAAGGGACACAGTGGCTCAGTGACTAAGATGCTGAAATTGTCAATCAGAAGGTCGGCAGTTCAGCGGTTCGAATCCCTAGTGCTGCGTATTGGAGTGAGCTCCCATTATTTGTCCCAGCTTCTGCCAACCTAGCAGTTCAAAAGCATGTAAAAATACAGGTAAAAAAATAGGAACCACCTTTGGTGGGAAGAGAACAGCACTCCTGTGCCTTCGGTGTTTAGTCATGCGGCCCATATGATCATGGAGAAGTCTTCAGACAGCACTGGCTCTTTGGCTTTGAAATGGAGATGAGCCCCCTGGAACCAGAAACAACTAGCACACATGTACAGGTGAAGTTTTACCTTTACCTTACTGTTAATATGGCATATCACAAAATTACTAATGGTCGTTTGCTTAGTAATATATCTGTGTATACTCCTTGTATTAATAAGGCTTCACAGATTAAATTTAATTAAACCACGGAGAAGAAATTAATATCTTGAAAACATCCCATTTGACCTTAATAGCACTGTCTTATCACTTATAATAGCTATACTATACCAAGCTTTATTCAAGGATTAATATGACATATACAACGTAATATTCCTTGACCTATATATGACAAATGTAGGCATATATATATATATGCGCAACATTACTCCATGGGCTGATATGATGATCAAAAATTCTGCTATATGATTTAAAATGAAGGAATTCAATTTTAGGACTATCATATCAGGACTGCAAAAATATGAACAAGCCGACAGAAAACAAGGTTCAACACCCTCCCCACTTCTTTCCTGCCAATTAGTGGTCATCTAGAGCAGTGTTTCTCAACCTTGGCCTCTTGAAGATGTCTGGACTTCAACTCCCAGAATTCCCCAGCCAGCATTCGCTGGCTGGGGAATTCTGGGAATTGAAGTCCGGACATCTTCAAGAGGCCAAGGTTGAGAAACACTGCTCTAGAGTTTGTACACCTGAATTCAGGTAGCCTTTAAATATCAGATTCAAGCTCTGGTTATTTTTGTTTTGATTATATGGCAAATATTTGTAAACATAACTGAGAATACAAGTCCAGTTGTCTTCAAAAGTGCCAAATTAGATTCTCTCAGTACATTAAGCTTAATTGGCTTATTGTAATGGAATGTGTGAATGACCTTGGGGAAAGAAGGAAAGTTAGGCTGCCTAGGAAACAATCAGACAAGAGAAGTAGGACTCCCAGTGGCTTAATTTTCAGAGAAGGAAACTTGAGAAGGACCTGTCCTAATAGACAAAGCAGTTAAAATTGATAACAGGAAGTTTGTACTTTCAGATTTTCAAGATTCTGTTCCTATGGCCTTACAATAAAATATAATTAGTTCATCTAGTGATGCTTCCTGTCTGATTTACCAAGGATGTCTGATATTTACCTACGGCATTTGAATGATTTAGCATATTGCATCAACCCAGCAATGGTTTTATGCATAGTATGTTATGTGAGGGCGCAGTGGCTCAGTGGGATGCAGTGGCTCAGTGGCTGAGATGCTGAGCTTGTCGATCAGAAAAATTGGCAGTTTGGCAGTTCGAACCCCTAGCAATGTGTAATGGAGTGAGCTCCCATTACTTGTCCCAGCTTCTGCCAACCTAGCAGTTTGAAAGCATGTAAAAATGCAAGTAGAAAAAATAGGAATCACATTTGGTGGGAAGGTAACAGGGTTCCGTGCACCTTTGGCATTTAGTCATGCCGGCCACATGACCACAGAGACATCTTCTTTGGCTTTGAAACAGAAATGTGCACTGTCCCCTCGAGTTGGAAACGATTAGCACATATGTGTGAGGGGAACCTTTACCTTTACCTTATGTTATGTGAATTGCAGCAAGTTGTCTGATTAGTGTAGTGTAGTGTAGTATAGATAGATTCAAATCCCAATTCATCAATGGAACAGATTGGGTGACCCTCTCTCAGCCAATGGATCTGACATGGTAGTTGTGAAGATAA
Organism: Rhabdophis nuchalis; assembly: GCA_039707465.1. Classification (NCBI taxonomy): domain Eukaryota; kingdom Metazoa; phylum Chordata; class Lepidosauria; order Squamata; family Natricidae; genus Rhabdophis; species Rhabdophis nuchalis. Next base: position 201,022,520 of record CM077645.1, read on the forward strand.
ATGAGAGGAGACTTCCATAATGTCACCTTCCAAACCAATTGTGGAATATAAATGTAATCAACAAATAAGCTACAGCTTAGCTCTATGTGAGTTCCCAGTCTTACATCAAAGCTCTCTATAAGAGGTTTTTCCTAAAATATTTCCATAAGGGTTTGCTCTAGCAGTATATATCTGTAATGGGGACTGCATTATAATTTTTAGGCTTTGTATTTGTATTGATTACTTTGTGAAATATGTACAAGATAGCAGGTATAATTATAAACATGACATGAACAAAAGAAATGAATACAAATAAATGGGGACAGTAGGACAGGGATGGCAGGCACGCTGTAGGCTTATGCACGGACTTCCTAGGAATAGGTGAGGTCCATGGTAGACAGTGTAAGGTTGAAGATATGAGGGTTAAAGGATGGAACAATGGAGTCAGGTAGAGCATTCCAGGCATTGACCATTCTATTGCTGAAGCTGTATTTTCTGCAATCGAATTTGGAGTGGTTTATTTTACGTTTATATCGATTGTTTACTTGTGCATTATTGAAGTTGAAGCTGAAGAAGTGGTTGACAGGTAATGGTCAGTTGAGAACCAAGAAAGGCAGGAAGAAGAGTCACTAGCTTTTCTCTTAATTAATTGTTGATGTCCTTTAGGGCAGGGGTCCCCAACCTTTGCAACTTTAAGTCTGAAGGACTTCAGCTCCCAGAATTCTCCAGCCAGCTTTGCCGGCTGTAGAATTCTGGGAGCTGAAGTCCTTCAGACTTAAAGTTGCAAAGGTTGGGGACCCCTGCTTTAGGGAATTTTGGACACAAACAACCCCTGTTCTGAGATATGCAGGAGACTCCGAGCCAATCTTATCAAAATCCATTTTTAAATGGAAACAAGCAGAGACTCTTTAATGGTGAGAAAATTGAATGGATTAGAGGACAAAGGCTAGTTTTATTTAAAAATGTCGAAGAATAATTTTTGCTAGATTGAAAGACATCACTTTTCGAGAAAAAAAAAATCTGTGCTCGGCTTGCCAGAGAAACCAAGCAACCAAGCCAGAAATGACCTAGAAACAAAAAAAGTTTCCTTTGGCAGTGACATTTATAACTTATAAATAGATCTTGATAATTTTGCTGGAAAGTTATGATTCACTCTAGTAATTCCTTACCCAAATGCTCTGCAGTGGATGATAAAATATCAGAGTTGTACTTCCTCCACTTTGATTTGAAAGACCAGTAGCATAAATAACTTTAATTGAATCCTATGTTAAGTGTGTTACATTTCATTGTGTGTATTATATATGCATATAATTCACATACCCACTCCAAATGCTCTCTCTTAGTCTCATTAACTGCATTTGTTAAGTCTGCAACTATCATTTATTTCCAGATCACTAACAACATATGCAACAATCTTTCCCTCTCCCTTCTTTGCTCTCTGGGGACCATTTTTATTTCAAAGTCCGTGTTCCAGTAATACACATTTAACACAGTAGTTGAATTTGGTGAATCTGTTTCTTGTCTGCTAGGAAAGCAACCAATTTGTTCCCCATTAATCAAAATAACTCAGGCTCAAATTATTCTAGTTCAGACATTTTATTTGAAGAGCTAGTCCTCTTGAGAAGAAGCTAATGCTAGAGAAAAGTAAAAGGAAACTGAAGAAGAGGACAACCAGCAACAATTTGGATGAGCTCAGTTACAGTGGTGATGAGTGTGGTGCTAGAAGATCTGAGGGACCAAGTGAGGGACAGATCATCACGGGGGGGGGGGAATCTATGTGTCTTGGAAGAAAAATCTGGTCCAGTTCTCATTCCAAGCCAGGATAAAGATGGAGAATGAACTGAAGGCAGCTGCAATTGATAAAGAGGTCTCCATTTCTTTGGTAGCCAAAAACGACAGTGACAGCAGCATGTTTCTGAGGTGGCTGACAAAATGGGGTTGAGAGCAGGTAGGCTTTTATACATTCTTTGGGGCTTTGTGATTGAGATATTTGTTCCTGTGCAAGAATATGCCTTTTCATATTTTAGTGGCTGTTGCCAGATTCCTATGGGATCATGTAGGGGTCATGGCTGACTCTACAGGCAAAGAGGAAATGCAAATCCTAGGTGTTTCATTTGTCTGAGCTAATCTTGTCAGTTTCTGCACCTTGCCTGTTGTGTTGCTTATTCAGAGTTTCTGGCTTCTCTTTGTTTATGAAAAGAATGGCCCAGCTTTCTGAATGGATACAAAATATCTATTCCTAAAGACTGGCATCTTCACACTTCTCCTTGAGGCTGTTTTCCTATAGCAGGAAGACAGGGCCTGTTTTCTTCCTTTAAGATGTTTATCTTCTCCTGTAGCGGAAATATTCTATTCTGCCTCTGTTTAATATTAAGAATAAAGTATATTTAACTCTGGAGAGGGCTTCCCCCCCCCTACATGTGGTTGCTAAGAATTGGCAATTACTTGATAAGATATCAATCATCAGTCAAGTATCTAATGTATAAATGAAGCCCTGTTCTCTCTTAGCTTTCTGCATTATTTTACCAATCATTCCTTTCATAAATCCTAATCTTCCAGTTAACCAATTGTAACATTGTTCCCAAGACCCATTTTCTTTGCTAACCTTGTACTGATTATTCTGAGCATATGTTTTTAACATTTAAACATTTCTTATTTCAGGGTTCCATAGCAAACAAAACTCCTGGGTAGGTAGATTCCTTAAAGAATATTTTTATTGGAAATATCATATTGGCACAGTCCTGGTGAAAACTGTCCCTGAAAGTTCCTGTGGTTTTCACTTAATTAAAAGTAAAAGTTTCCCCTTTCTCCAAACAATCAGTCACAGGGTCAAATCAAGGTGCTGTCTGGTTGCTGAGTAATATCATTCCTCTTCTGACCAGGTGTGAGAATGCCCTTGGTTCCCAGGAGAAAACATTTTGTTTTGGCTACAAAACCCCAGCTATTTCTATTCCCACCTTCCTATCCCTCAGCTTCAGTGTATAACTCGCTTGTAAATGATAGCTGAGTCAGGGAAGAAATCCAGCAGGTTCTGACAGGTTCTGGAGAACTGGTAGCAGAAATTTTGAGTAGTTCGGAGAACTGGTAGAAGAAATTTTGAGTTTTTCAGAGAACTGGCAAATGCCACCTCTGGCTGGCCCCAGAGTGGGGTGGAAATGGATATTTTACTGTATCCTTCCCCTGCCATACCCACAAAGCTACGCCCACCAAGCCACATCATGACAACCAAGCCACGCCCACAGAATCTGTAGGAAAAAAATTGAATTTCACCACTGAGCTGAGTCCATCCACCTTGTTGCTGGTTGCATTTTTTATGCATTGTATACCTATGTACAATTAGAGATGGGGATGAAGAAAGCCTTAAAAATTAACATTCAGATGAAACCCATGCATTTTTCATTAGGACCTATGGGCTAGGAAAGATGTATGGATGTTTTATATATGGGAACTGCAGCAATGCACAAAGGCAGAAGACTACAGAAACACCATTAATGGAGGAACGGATAGCAAAGATGGCTGAGTTTGCAGAAATGAGTAAACTGATTTGATTAAGAGGAGAACTACAACTATTATTACAAAAGATAGGAACAGACATTTTGCTAAAAATGGATAACAATAAACTGCTATTTTTAGGATTTATTGACTAAAAATATTTGTTTATGGGAAAAAAGTATGTAATGGTATGTAAATTGGGTAGTGGAGTGGAGATGTTAATTGCTAGGTTGGCTGTGAAGAAGATTAGAAGTTGCCTCTTTAGATATCTTTTTTCTTGCTTTTTATTATTCATGTTTATCTTTAATAATCCTTTTCTATTTCTATATTTTTAAGTCTTTGTAAAATATTCTTTTAATGAACATTATTTAAAAACAAAGCAAAACAAAGAGAGGTAGACTAGATAATCAACATTCTCTTTGAACACCAAATGAAAGACACTGGAAACATCAGATATTCTAGCTTGCTTGTGAGCCCAGCTTTCTGAATATCTTCAAAAAAAAAGTATTTTTGTTTATATCTCCATGCATTAACTATCTAATGTTGTAGAGATCATTTGTTCAGAATGTGAATGAGTAGCATTATCATCTCCAAAGACCTTCCATGCCAGACGTTTTATCCCAGTCACAAACACTGTGTCTTGGACCAATAGGGGTCAGTCTTGCTCCATAAAACTTAAATTCCATTTTCAGAACATTCTCTAATAAGGATTTCAGAAGGAATTTTAAACAGAGAGTTGCAGTGTCAAGAAAAAGGGTGGTGGTTGCAATAGTGGAGGGAGAAAAGGCAATTAATGAACTCTAAAGTTAGAACACAAAATAAAGCTCCAAAACAAGCATAAAACCAGGGTAAAACCAGAGCGTAAGATTAATCACTTCTAGCTGGTTTTCACATTAATATTGTAGAGGGGACGTACATTCCAGAATATGCAAAAAAAATAGTGGTAAATGCAAGATGAAAGAAACATTAGTATATAGCTGCCACTTACTAAAGTTATATCTATTTTTCTCTTGTCGTCACAGCTGCCTTATTTTCTTTACCGCTGTGGAGTAAAAACATTGCAACCTAAGGGAAACAACTTTTCATCTGTTGAACTGCATTTTTAAAAAATGTGGTCTTGCTTTCTGGAGGAATTTTTGAATTCAATACTGTGTAAATAAATCTACGTGTAATTGATGTAGGTCAGTGAGGAGGAAATAGTTGGGAGGAATATTGTGCAGAACCATTCGCTCCGTTTGGACTTCAACCTCTTTGTAAATGAGGAGATGAAGGGAAAAGTCAGTGTTGAAAGAAGGGGATCCTGCTCAGAATTTGAACAGAGAGAAGAAGAGGTCATACGTGTTGTGTAGCATTTATCTATCTTCTTTAAAAGAAATTTCATGAATGATCTTCCTTCTTGCAAGCTCAAGGCTGCTAGATTACACAGTGATCAGGAGACCAGGCAGATTGATTATTAGTGAGAAAGAGAAGATGAAGGATAGAAGAAACATGCTTTAAATAGCACAAAGAAAAAAAATCTTATTTAAAAGAGAAGACTGTCAGAATATTCATGAACTGGAATAGGATATGGCAACTGGGTCAGCCAATGGGAACTATTTGGTGACTGAGAGTCATGTCAGATGGCTCAGAGCCTGGGCATGGTTTAACCCTGCAGCTCTGAGTGCTGTGCTGAGAATTGAAACTGAAACTAGTTTGTCTCTATTAAGCTCTGAACTCTGAACTGAAACCAATCATGTTGGAAGAATTTGCTGTTAGTATTGTACATTTACTTATGTGTTATTATGTATATGAAGAAGTTAATGTATCCTGTTGAATCAGTTATCTGTGTGTACTTTCTGGATGTGATTTCTACTGCAAACTCTGACAAAGACTCTATATATGGATGCAGTATATAAGATAACTATATTTTCTGTTCCTTCTACGAAACTATTAGCTGATCATGCAAGGTTGCAGAATCATTGTATTGTTGAGTGACAAATGGTTTACTTAACTACCCTAAACCTAAACCTAACCTAAACCTAAACCTAAACCTAATCCCTCCTGCCTCCACCCTTATTTTCTTGCACAATCCTTTAATCATTCCAGAAAGGAAGAACAAGTACCTATTAAGAATAGTCTTCCAACTATATAATTCCATGTTTCTTTATAGTGGTTTTCTGACTTTAAAGTTCCCTCCCAAAATAAAGAGACTTTGGAAGATTGAAATGAAATAGCTCTTCATTGCATTTGCATACTTACATGTCTTTGCCATTTTCACAATTCTTAAAGATACTGGAGAACTGAAATACATAGGAACACCAACATCTGAGGCTTTCTGCGGCCCCAGAGAAAAATCTACAAGAACAAAAAACTTCGTATATTACACACATACTCACAAAGACACATTCATTGTCTTGAAATTCAGAGAATTGAATAGCAGCAGCTTTTTAGAGACTAAGAACTTAAAGGTCCCCAATTTATAAGGCATTTTAGCTTGCCTATTCTGCAGGTGAATTTAGTACACTTTTACACTTCTTATCATGAAGGGATCTTTGATATTGGCAGTTCTGCTTCATGGGAAATTTACTTGGTAAACTACACTTATACCAGATGCAAAATTATAATGAGCCATTTTTGCCTACTATGTAGGATTCTTTTGATGTCAAAATGAAGAACAAGGAAGTTGCAATAGAAGAGCATCGCACTTTTCTTTCCTCTTTGCTGTAAAAAGAAGCCAAAGGAATGAATTCATTGCCAGTAGGAAGAGATGACTCATGGCAGCACTCTTAAAAGAACCTTAAATAAAGCTGAGCACAAAAGTCTTTCTGAAAATTTCCATCCAATATAAGGACAAAGACTTTGGAAAGGTGAGTCCTCCAGATTGTTCTGAGGGAAAGATAAATTCTCCGGCAATTTCTTAAGTGAAGGATTTCCTCATTGTACTGAGAGTCAGATTACCACAGAAAATTCCTTCAGGGTGGCTTTGAGATTGAGCACCAAGCGTGAAAGCAAGCACTGGGAGATTATTTGTGCAAGTGGATTTACATCCTAAATTGTAATCAGTGTGGCTAGCCCTGGTGGTGCAGTGGTTAAGTGCAGAATTGCAGGCAAATTCTGCCCATAATCTGGAGTTTGATCCAGAAGGGCTCAAGGGATCCAGATGGGGTTCAAGAGTAAGGTTCTACATTTAGGCAACAAAAATGAAATGCACAGGTACAGTATAGGTGGTACCTTGCTCAATAGCAGTAACTGTGAAAGAGGTCTTGGAGTCCTAGTAGACAACCATTTAAATATGAGCCAGCAGTGTGCAGCAGCTGCCAAAAAAGGCAACACAGTTCTAGGCTACATAAACAGAGGGATAGAATCAAGATCACGCAAAGTGTTTACTCTCTCCCTCTGGCTCTGAGATGGCGGTGGAAGTGGATTCTATTTGTCCCTGCCTGACTATTTTAACTAAGGAAAATTTCCAGCGTCTCTTTGAAAGCAGGACTCTCTCTGGATTTTTGGAAAAAAAAATTCTTTTGATGGATTTATGACTTCTTCTCTGGAATACCTTCGTTATTACTATTTGCTGATTTGGGAAATTGTGTCTCTTTTGGTTTCTGAATTGTTTGCAACTTCACAGCCCTGAACTGAACTGAGCTCCTGGTTTGCCCCACCAGCCCCACCCGGAAAACGCCATCTTGGTGGCAGTGACTTTAACTTTTAACCATGGCACAAGAAGCAGCACTTGTAAATTTGGAACAAAGGATGGCTTCTCTTGAAACTTCTATACTAACTTTGATATCAGAAATAAAGGCCCAGAGGGCTGAAAATATTATCTTCAAGAAAGAGCTGTTGGATACAAGAAGACAAGTGCTGGATAACACACAGAAGAATAAAGAACTGGAAGGGGGGTTGGAGGGGGCCAAGGGGGAAATTAAAAATGTTACTAATGAGGTTGTGGAAATAAATGGGCATGTGTCTAGGATGGATATGGAAAGAATGACATACTTTTTGAGATTTCAAAATGTTTCTGAGGAATCTGGTGAATACCTCCCTGATCTTATGAGCACAATTTTAGCAGACTATTTACAAAAACCTAAGGATGAGATCAGGGGGGATATTGACCTAGCCTACAGAATTAACTTAGCATATGCCAGGATAAATGAAGTGCCTAGAGAGATACATGTGAAATTTGTTAGAAGGTCAACCAGAGAGGAAGTCCTGAAAGCACAGAGAGAGAAACCCTTAACTTATCAACGAGAAACGGTCACTATCTTGAAGCAGATCCCTAGAAAAATTAGAGATTCAAGAAGGAAATTTTCCTTCTTGTCTAAAACCTTGTTTGATCACGGGATTTGGTTCAAGTGGATGACACCTGAAGGGATGCTGGTGTTCTGGGAAGGAGGAAGAGTGAGGATTAAAACAGTTGCTGAGGCGGAAGCCTTTTTTAAAAAACATTCCTCTGCCCTGGGGGAAGATCCAGGGGGGACGGAGGGGGCCACGGCCCCGCCCGAGGGGGGCCAGGGAGGAGAGAAAGAAGATACAATAGCCAAAAGACTTAGATCAAAAAAATAACTTTGCCTTGATTTTTCTTGAACAATTTTGCATAATATTTTTATCCGGACTTTTTGTAAATGTCTGACAGCATGGAAGGGAGAATTTAGGTAAATGTACTTGCTCTCATCTTGTAGTGGTGTGGAAAATGTTTTCTATGTTAACTTTTTTTAATGTGTAATTTGAGGTCTTGGAAGGTCCGACGACTCCGACGTGAATGCTCTCAAAATTTCTTTGTAACCATTACCCTACCCTGTTAAAAAATGTAAAACCAATAAAACTTTTTCAATATAAAAAAAAAAGATCACGCAAAGTGTTAATACCACTTTATAATGCCTTGGTAAGGCCACACTTGGAATACTGCATACAGTTTTGGTCGCCATGATGTAGAAAAGACGTGGAGACTCTAGAAAGAGTGCAGAGAAGAGCAACAAAGATGATTAGGGGACTGGAGACTAAAACATATGAAGAACGGTTGCAGGAACAGTTGCAGTTTAATAAAAAGAAGGATTAGGGGAGACATGATAGCAATGTTCCAATATCTCAGGGGTTGCCACAAAGAAGAGGGAGTCAAACTATTCTCCAAAGCACCTGAGGGCAGGACAAGAAGCAATGGGTGGAAACAAATCAAGGAGAGAAGCAACTTAGAACTGACGAGAAATTTCCTGACAGTTAGGACAATTAATCAGTGGAACAGCTTGTCTCCAGAAGTTGTGAATGCCCCAACACTGGAAGTGTTTAAGAAGATGTTGGATAGCCATTTGTCTGAAATGGTATAGGGCAGGGGTCTGCAAAGTCGGCTGGGGAACTCTGGGAGTTGAAGTCCACCAGTCTTAAAAGAGCCGACTTTGCAGACCCCTGGTATAGGGTTTCCTGCCTAGGCAGGGCGTTGGACTAGATGACCTCTAAGGTCCCTTCCAACTCTGCTATTGTATTGTATTTAAGGTTGAGTCAGCCTTCCATCCTTCTGAAATCAGTAAAATGAAGACCCAGATTGTTGGGGACAATATACCAATTATGGCTGACATTGTAAACTGCCCAGAGAGTGTTGTAAAGCACTATGGGGAAGTATGCAAATCTAAATACTATTGCTATTTTTTCTTTCCTTTCTCTCTTTTAAATACTTTAGCATGTTAACATATTTCTAATCCTATCATAGAACCCCTGCTATATTGAAACAGTACAATGTGTCAAGATTTATAAATAAAATAAAAAGGGGGAAACGTCCCTTTCTATGTATACATTTTCATAACCTCAGTTAAGAATGTCTAGCAATAAAAACTGGACAAGCGAAGGATAACCCTGAAATTCTCTGGACTTCTCATGCCATTTATCATACATATTGTAGGAAGTTAGCATCCATAAAGAAATTAAATATTTTAGGAAATATTCAAAGGACAGGATATTTCCCCTAAAAGGGAGGCAGAAACTCATCCCCCGCCCCCACCATTGTCAATGAGCCATTAAGGCCTGAACCAGTCTATTCTATATAACAATGATCTACCTCCTTCAGGCAGAGCCATAGAAGGAATTGCCCAAAGCCCCTTCATTACATCATCACCCAGCAAGGCTCAACCAAGCCTAGGACTCAGGACAGCCTACAGAGTTGCCTCTGCATGGCCCCAGGGGAGTTTGACAACCAATCAGGATACAAGGTCAAATTCAAAAGCCCAGAGAAGGCTACTACTCTTAAAGCTTCCAGACTGGGAACAGGAAACTTCTGTGTACCAGTTTCAGACTTAAAAAAAAAACACTGCAAAAACAAAACAGTGAATATGTCTCTATCTCTTACTTATGGCCGAACCAGTAGGAACCCACCTCTGGTGTGTATGTGTGTGTGTGTGTGTGTGTGATAGGATTCAGTCAGTTCAGACGTGTTCGAGCGAACCGATAGCTCCTATGATCAGTTGAGAGCAAACCGGTTCACTCCGATGATCAGGTTGCCCACCTGCCCATGATTAGGTTGCCTGCCTACCTATATCTTCTCAGCTGATTAGCACGGCAGAGTGGATTGCTGTGCCTCAACTGTGTTACTCCCCAAGAAGTAGCATGGAAGGTAAGTTTTAGTAAAAGTGTGTGTGTGAAGCAATATGTGCATGCACGAAACACGTGATTACTGAATCGGTTGTTAAATTGGCATGATCCCACCACTGGTGTGTGGGTGTGTTTAATGCTGATTCCTTCTGTCTTTGTTGCTTGTCTAAGATCAGCAGGTATCAAGCAAATTAAATTGAGACAACGAGCCACCTGTTTTCAAATCTCAAATATTGGTCAAAAGAATTCTGTTAACTCTTTCTGTCTCAGAAGAAAGATCTATCTCACTACCAACTTCACTGATTCTTTTATTCATCCATTTGGGAACAGAACCTTAAGTTACTGGGATCTTATCATTCTTAAATTTCTCAATGTGTGACCCTTTTTTTTTTTTTGCATTGGCAGCTGTAAAAACTACAACCAAAGTCTTTCAGGCCAAGGCAATTTATTATAAAGAGGATTCTCTCACATCATGGTTTATATTCTAAATTAACTCCACGATTGATCTTGCTCCATGCAAATCCCTTGTTAATGGTCCCTACTTAACATACTTAATAAATTTCAGTTTGAAACCTGTCGTAATTACTGTATTTTTGGAGGGTAAAAATAAAGCTTTAATCAAAGCTTTAAATTCCACCTTCCATGCTGCAAAAGCATTTAAAAAAAAAATTAAAAATGACAAAGGTTACTATCATTTATCATAGTGTCACTTCAGGAAATAAGATGCTACCCACAACCGGGTAGGAAAAATTAACTACGACAATATTACATTTGGGTGCATAGGTTTAATTTAATCTTTGATAGTGGTAGTGATGCAGTAAAAAGTACACCCACATTTCACATAAGCTTAATCTATAGAACAGAGCAGGTTGTCACACACACCGGCACAGTTCACACTGCTGATTATTGCCAAAGTGACTGGCTAGGATTGGTATTGTCAGATAGATAAAAAGTGAACCCACCAAATTCTCACTCAGCTCAGTGATAAAGAATTTCTCGGTGTTAATGGAATTGGCTTCCTCTGAGTAAAGCTGGTAACCAAGACATTGTTTTAATATTTGCTTCCTTTAAAATGGAATAATTTTGTAGAATAGCTAAAGCCAATCCTAACATTACTGCCCCTCGTTTATTCGAGATATCCTCAGTTTTCTCCAAACAATAGGATGCATTGTGGAAGAATGTCTTTAGAACAATTTGAGCTCCTTCTGGCTAGTTGCTGTTGGACAGCCTTCTGGGCTCCATTCCAAGGAAAATAGAAGGAGAGTGGAATGAATAATGGCCTCAAGCAAGGAAAAAACAACAGCCAAATCTTAGCACAGTGTGAGAAGTAATGAATTATTATTTTCTTATGGTTATTAATTTCTGCAGCAGGTGGCAGTATTAGCAGATCTTCATTAGCATGTTGAAGGAAGACCAAAAAACAAAACCCACAGTCTTGTAAGAAGGCAATTCTCAAATTATTGATAAGCAAACTACAGAGAAATGTCTAGGAAGTCACCAAAAATTGAAGCCCCACTTTGCGCTTCAAGGTGTTGATAACTATCTTTAAAGTGCTCCATGGCACGGGGCCTAGTTATATGCGAGACTGTCTCTTACCTCACACATCCCTTCGACTGATTCGCTCCCATAGAGAGGGTCTACTCCGGGTGCCGTCGGCCGGGCAATGCTGGTTGGCGACCCCCAGGGTAAGGGCAGGCCCAGCCCTCTGGAACGACGTTCCCCCCGAACTCCGGACCATCACGGACCTCCGCCTCTTCCGCCAGCATCTGAAGACGCACTTTTTCCATCAAGGCGGCTTAGCCTAGGTCCCCGAGACCATCCTATCAGACTGTGTTTTTCAATTAACATACTGTTTTAATTAGCGGGATTTTAGTGAATTTTAGCACAGGGTATCCTAAATTTAATCAGTTTTTATTGTTGCAGTATTTATGGTGTTTTTATTTATTTATATGTTTGTATTTTATTTTAATTTCCTGTGCGCCGCCCTGAGTCCCTTCGGGGAGACAGGTGCGGGATAAAAGTCTAATAAATTGAAATTGAAAATTGAAATTGTGTCATAATTAAAAAAAATAAGTCTCGGAAGATAAAGGAAAGAAAAATTGCAAAGTTGGTTTATTCGATCAGTGTAAAAAGAGGAAAAAAATAGTTATGTCTTCTTTACCTTACTGGACTTTTGCTGACAAAGAATGATTGATGAAGCATTTTGATTTTTTTTAACTTAAGAGAACAGCTACAAAGTGAGAAGAGATTATGTTTCATTTAGACATGGTGAAAAGTTGTTAAATTGTCTTTACCTGCAAGGATAAAGGGAGAAGTTATTGTTTCTTGATTTTTCTTTTCTTTTCCACACTTTTTTCTTTTTCATATTTTGTTGTTTGCATTTTTTGTAGTCTATGTGCATTTTTTCCTTTTTCATTCATAATTCTTAATAAAATTAATTAAAAGAAAAAAATAAGGAAAAGAATAAAACAACCAAGATGCATAACATTTGAGTCTATTTAGAAAGTTATGAGTATCTTTCAATGGAAAATGGCAATGAATGAGGAAGTCCAATTTTAAACATGTTCATCTTGGATTGCTGCATGAAAGCAAAAAAAAGATATTTTACTCATGGACAATTGTTTTGAGCTGAAGATTTTTAAAGTTATGGGGCTTAAGTTGCTCACATGCTGAATTAGAACATTAATTAAACAAGGATGTTGATTATCCTGAATTCAATAGAGATTGTAGGGATGAAGGATTGGGTAGAGGAAAAGATGTAGAACTGCAAAAAACAGCACCACTCGGAACATTTTAAGAAGATATTTGGTCGATACCTAGGATGCTGGCAGAAACCCATATCAACAATCAGCATCAGCCAATGGTATTTGTGATACATTTTAAAATGTTTGGTTGCCTGAGTTTTATGTTTCATGAATAAAAGAGGTAATAATAATAAAAATAGTTAACAACAACAACAATAACAATAAATGCTTAGTCATAAGTACCCCGATACACTGAGAGCAATAAGTACATACCTTGTATGTACATAATAAGTACCTCTGGAATGACCTACCCCCCCGAACTCCGGACCACCACGGACCTCCGCCTCTTCCGCCAACGTTTGAAGACTCATCTTTTCCATCTAGCCGGCCTAGCCTAATCCCCGAGACCACTTTCACAGACTGAGTTTCAAATTGTCTTAATGGATTTTAATGTGTTGGTAATGTTCTAGGGAATTTTTAGCACAGGGCACTTTAAATGTAATTAGATTTTATTGTTGTAGTCTTATTTATTATACATCCGTTTTATTTATATGTTTGTATTTCCGCTTTTAATTTCCTGTGCACCGCCCTGAGTCCCTTCGGGGAGATAGGCGCGGTATTAAAAAAAAAATCTAATCAAATAAATAAATAAATAAAATAAATACCTTGGGCTGCAATTTTAATTTTGTCCCCACTAAGAAGGATGGCGAAGAAGCAGAATAAAATAAATTCAAAGAAGGCCCTGACCATTTAGATAGTCATTTAATGTATTCCAATGTTTCTGGTTTCCATCAGAGAAGGAGAGGGATGCCATGTTCAAAATACTTTCGCTGTCATCTCCATTGCTATGTGTTTTTCTGTTTTAAGGTTACCTATTAAGGCAGAAGGAGGCATTTAACCATTGTTTTGCTTGTTAGGTTATGGAGGAGAACACTGCCACCACAGGAAAACAGTGGCAGAATCTGCTTCAGTGAAACAAGAAAGAAAAATTTATTTATTTATTTATTTTATTAAATTTATACCCCGCCCTTCTCCTAAAAAAGGACCCATGTTGAAAAGGAAAGAAAAAAGAGACATGTCTGACCAATATACTTTGACACACACACACAACCCTCCACTCACTCCTCAGTTTCTTCAGAATTTGAACATGGAAAGAAGGTCTCAGTTCCTGGAGTGAGAATGTGGCTGATAAAGTGAAAGCATTTTAGGGGCCGTTCAATGCTTATGATGCTTCATTTTTAGAGCGACTATTTGCTGCTTATTTGGTTGGTGAACTGTGGATGCATCAACCAGGAGATAGGACTTGTAAAACAAACTTGCAAATATGAGCCCTAAAATAGACTTAATTTAAAGAAGACTGTGATGCAAAAGAAAACCTCCTTTCTTTGTTTTGACACCCTAAAGTTTTATTCTGGTTTTATTTTTTTTTGCAGAGGTATGGAGATGCATCATGAATTGTCATAAACTTCAGGTTCTGAAGTTGCAAAGAATCATAATCAAAAGCAAGACATTTCTTTGACAACTGTTCCCAACCTGTCTTCTGTCTTCTAATTGGAGGAATGACTTCCTGCCAACTGCCAGACATGACTCATCTTTAGTTTCTTAGTGAACATTGAAAAGCAACTTGTAAACTGCTCTGGGTGAGATTTCCCTGGGAGAACTGAAGGGGGGACTAAATTAAACCTTGTGGTGATAATGCCTTGTCTATCCAGCAGAAGGTAATGTTGCAGAACTAAAAAAAAATTAAAGATACGTTCTCAAAATTCAGGGGGGAAAACAGCAGAAAACATGGCTTCTATCCATGTACTTCACCTGCTCCCTATTGTACAGAACTCCTGCCACTGTGCCTTCCTTCCTTCCTTCCTTATGTTTAATTCAGTTTTAGTCATCCAAAAGAATATAATCTTTGTAAAAGAACAGTACCGTATTTTTCGGAGTATAAGACGCACCTTTTTTCTTCTAAAAAGAGGCTGAAAATCTGGGTGTGTCTTATACATCGAATACAGCATTTTGTGCCTCCTGGATCCACACCCCCTTCACCAAACTGGCTGTGCCTAGTCTTATGGAGGCTTCCAGAGAGTTCCTGGGGGCTGGGGAGGGCAGAAATTAGCCTCAAACGGGGCCGTTTCCCCCTCCCCCAGCCCCCAGCAGCACACTATAAGCCTCCATAGGACTATGCATGCAATTTATTTGACACAGAAGGCCCGTTTTTGCGATAAATGGGGAGGGTTCTTTGCTCATTTTTGACCCCCACCCCCCAGGAGCACTCTGCAAGCCCCCCCCCAAGGCTAGTTATGCTTTTTATTTGAAGAAAAACGGCCCCATTTTCACAGAGAAATGGGCTGTTTTGGACATTTGCCAAGTGCAAAGGCACCACCTTTCAGAAGGCTCTTTAACTGTTTCTGTGCCAGCAGAAATGAAGTCTTATGGTTTGTCAACGATTTCCTTCTCCAGGACATGGATAAATACACCTGAAAACATCAACCTACCTACCTAATCTCTCTCTCTCTCTCTCTCTCTCTCTCTCTCTCTCTCTCTCTCTCTCTCCCTACTATATTTCTCTCTCTCTTTCTATTTCTCTCTCTATCCTTCTACCTACCTACCTACCCACACACACACACTCTCTCTCCCTACCTTTCTACTGTATTGCTCTCTTTCTCTCTCATCCTTCTACCTACCTACCTACTCTTTCTCTCCCTTCCTACCTACTGTATTTCTCTCTATTTCTCTCTCTATATATATCTCTTTATCTACCTACCTACCGTATTTCTCTTTCTTTCTCTCCCTCTCTCTCCCTCTACCTACCTACCTACTTTTTTTTATAATTTGCCTCTTCAAAACCTTGGTACGTCTTATACTCCAGTGCATCTTATACTCCGAAAAATACGGTAAATAAAATACGCAATTGCATTTTAGCCTCCAACATTAATCATCTTGTTATGAAGTCTTTGACTTTAAGTCCGTAACACAGGGAGTATCAATACAAATTGATGTTATGTCTATACACATAATTGCATAGCATAATTGTTCCAAAAAGATGTGAACTTTTTACCAACTAGATCCTCAGAAGAGATTTTCAGAACAAACTCACTTCCTTGAGTGATCTGCAACCCTCAGCTGACATTTACTGCTGTCGATTTGTCGATATTTCCATCCATCCATCCATCCATCCATCCATCCATCCATCCATCCATCCATCCATCCATCCATCCATCCATCCTACTTGGATATCACCAAATCAGTAAAAACTCACAGAAACATGCAAAATAATCTATGTAAACACTCTCAATAGTTAAACTCTGTGGTAAATATAAATGAATTAAAGCAATGAAGAACTCATCCAAATTACAAATATATGAAAGAAACATACAGTGGTAATGTAGCTATCACAACAAATTTAAATAATCCTAACAATTAAATCAGCGCAAGTGAAGAAAAATAAAAATGGTGATTCCAAACTATTCAACCTGATGCTCTTTGGAAAAGCTATATTTTCAGTGACTGAAGTGACTCTAACAGAAACATTAGAGAGAAGGGACCTACTTCACATAATCCTCCAGGAAAAGACTGAAGGCAAATGAGGTCCAGGCAGAAGAAAATCATAATGACTTCAAAATCTAAGGGACTAGTTTCGGCAAAACTCAGCAGCATTTTTGTGTGTGGCTGTTGATAAAAATAGGACTGCTAACATGATTGCCAATGTCCGATGATGGATATGACATGAGAAGAAGTAGAAGAGAGGATGGAACAGGCTGTTCACAAGTCTGGACCAGCAACTGGGAAACAACACCTTCTGACTTTCATTCACAAAATAGGAGCAGGACCAGTGGTGGGTTTCTGCAGCCTTGCACCTACTCGCGAGAGCCGGTTGGTGAAATTTAGAGAACCGGTGAGAGGGGGTTCCACTGGCATACCTGGAAGTAAATCTGGCCTGCCGCTGCCAGTGGAGGATATGTCTTTTACTGCCCTATGCACCATGAGATTAGGGTCAAATTACTGATGGAGGTGGATGTATGGACTTCAGTCTTGAACAATTGAACTATGTTCTAGCAAATGTGTTTTCCAGCTATCAGAAACCCAGTTGCTACTTTTGCTCTGCTCTCATTTAAACTTAAAAAGAAATATTTAAGTTCTTAGCTGTAGTCTTGGCTTTATTTTGCTGTAACCTTTTTACATCTAATACTCTTTTTATTACTTTTTTTACAATATCTTACTGTTATTTTATTGTATTTTATGGCATATTATATCTTATGACCTGTGGCTATAATAATAAACTTACTAACTTCCTTTCTTCCTACTGCAGGAACCTAAATTAAAGTGTTTGTAATCGAAGAACTTCTGCTGAAATATTACCAATTAAGAGGAGACCCATCCTCCACTTCCTGATATGCTACTCTTAGAAAACTATTCCTGATAGTAAATTGGAATTTGTTTTCTTGTAACTTTAAAATCAATCCTGATTCCATATTTTGCACATTGGGATTAAATATTGTTTCTGTATGACTCTTTTCAAGTTCTTGGAGAGGTTCAAATGTGTATATCTGGGAAAAGGATAAATTGCAAAATATGCATAGAGATGACGTTACACCCAGATGTATGAATGACTTGTGTAAAGTGTCAGACAATGGGACTCCAGCATGTAAGACCAGCATTTGTCTGGTGACATCACCCTGCATATATCATAATTTTGCCAACCTTGTAAACTTCAGCAATGGAAATCTCATGGGTAACTTTGGTACAGACATTCTCTAATATTCTAATTTGATGGAGGTGGAATATAAACTCAACAAACTAGAGGTGGTTTCCTAATGGTTTGGCCCGGTTCGGCCGAGTAGGTAGTAACTTGGGTTGCCACGCCTCTGAACTGGTTCTATTGGCGGTGCCTATGGCGCTGCCATCTTGTTTTTTGCTTCTGCGCATGCGCCCATGAAGTGCGTCCATGAGCGGTCTGGCAGTTACAGAAGCCAGAACCCACTCCTGCAACAAAGAGGCAAACAAATACTATCACATATTGAGGAATGTTGAGTATCTCAAGTTCCATAAATTAAAGAACTTAAAGCTAAAATTACTCCATTAGGCAGAAAAAAATATTACTTCACCTGATTGCATTGTTTGTTTCCATGGATGCAGCATAAAGTATAAGCTTCATATTCATTGAATTTTAGACTAGCAGAATAACAAGAGTTGGAAGGGACCTTGGAGATCTTCTAGTCCAACCCGCTGCTCCTGCATTTAAGACAAATTTCAGATGAATAGAATTGAAAGGAACTACAAGCATCATTTATTGTATTCAGCCTGTGATCAGCAAGTTTCAGGATCTTCTTCAGACCAGCCAAGATCTTCATTTGACTAGGTATTTATTTTATATACAGTATCTATATCTACATCTGTATTTGTGTATTCATCTAGACCATTAAAACAATTTTAAAATCTCCAATGGTAAGCATACTATTAATAAGTAGGATTATTATACTGTTAGTAAGTGTGGTTATTAACCAATATGTAGCTGGAACATAGTGATACTATTATAAATACATTATTGAAATTATTTCTGTATTGAGAACAAAGAATTCAATATTTGGTTTCTTAAATTGAGTCCAACACAACCTTAAAGTTCTCCTAAAACAGAGAGGGGCACCTCAATCATAAATTCAGAAATGATAGAAATATTTTGCTGAAAGTCAGCTTGCCAAAATCATGTTGCGTTTGGCACACTGTAGAATAGCCTTTCATTTCACACAGAATGGCAACGAACCCCAAAAGATCTGGTTCCATGTGAACTAAAAATGTATTTCATTCATAATTTATAGAGGCACCTGTCAGATTCTCTGAGACGGGCATGAAGTAGAAACTCTCCAGAGCCTGAGGTGAACATGACTAGCAGCTAACTTTTATTATTACACTGGATGGCATTTATGAGAGACATTTGATGGTTCTGAGCAGGCAGAAGAGATAGTGTCAAGTGTATACTAGTCACACTTCAATTCTTGCATGCTGTTTAATGACACTCAATCAAAATAGAGTTAGAAGGCACCTTGGAGATCTCCTAGTCCAACGCCCTGCTCAAGCAGAAGACCCTATACCATTTCAGACAAGTGATTGTCCAGTATCTTCTAATAAAAACCTCTAGTGATGAAGCACCCATTAATCCCATGGAGAGGGGCAAGTGATTTGCTGTCCTCACACACCTTTGTCCTATCTATTAAAAGCAGTTGCATCTTTATATTCTCTACATTCTTGCATTTCTGACTAGACAGATCTGTGAATCTTCTTCTCTTACTGAAGGTCAGATCCCCCTGGCTGACCATTGACGAAAAATGAGATCCTGAAGATAAAAAGTTGCTTTAAAAATTATTTTAGAAAACACTTTTTTTTCATATGTATATTTAGTTAGGTTTTCTAAAGTCTTCTATTAATGTGTTTAAAGAATTCTGAGTTCTATAAACAACTATAGTTTGGACAAGAATGACTTAGTTGGGTGGAATTGATTCAATTGATTCAATCTCAGAATTGACTAAGATGGCCTTAAGAAGCTAAATACCACAATGGATGGAGTTCTGGGACTTTAAATTTAGACATCTCATATTTGCCAAAGATCCAATTGGTCAGTTTAGCTGATTTATAATTGCAGAGATAAGTTAGAGAATTCAGAAACCATCTTTGGGCAAAGCTTAGCTCTGGCTACTATCTATTCAGTTTTCTTAGCCCGATACTGTGAAAGTTTACCATTGGATTCTTCTATTGGCTTCCTAATCTTTCCTACAGTTATCCTACTGCTATCTAATTATTAACTAGGCCAACTGTGCTTAGCTTTCTTGATCAGGCAACTTTGGCTAGGCTGCCACTGAGCTAGGCAGAGACATCACAGTAAATATGATGATCTTGCAGTTTGTGGTATTGTTGTAGTTGTAGACTCTGAACAGAACAGTCTTTTGAGAGAATGGCTCTTTAAATGATGTATTGGTATGTGAAAAAGGCCTCAAAAACAGAAATGCTGCCTAGAGAACCATCAAATGTATTTATGTAGTGTACAATGGGCTGTTGGTCTGAGTTCCAAGCTTGGCAATTTGGTTGCAAACATTTCATCACCATTCAAGGAGACATCGTCAGTCCGTTTTGAATTGTGCTCGTCTGTCCAAGCACCGGCCTTTAAATACCTTTTTAGGATACCATTCAAGGAGACTGATGATGCCTTCTTGAATGGTGTTGAATACATTTAGCATACAATGTCAGAGAAATATTCACAAGGTAGACACACAATGCAATTCTGACAATGTGGAATGCTATTTCATTTTGTTCAGCGCTTACACACCTATATCTTGGTGCACTGTAGGGGAGAAGTAACTTTATACCAGGTAACTAGCAGCATTTGGATTGCTGGCTCTTCTGGGCTCCTCCATTGGTGTGTCATCTTGCCTCATCTTGTGTTGCGATGCTTTGCATCCAGTCATGTCCAGTACCAGCTTCGTCTCTCCACACACACATGAACACAGCTAGGTTTTTCCCACCAAAGTGGTACTCATTTATCTACTTGCAATATCACTTGTTTCAAACTGCTGGGTAGGCAGGAACTAAGAATCAAGCAATGGGAGCTCACTCTATCTCACAGAGTCAGGTTTAAAATGCCAGAGGGCCGACCATTTCTGGCCAACAGTTCCAGGATCATTAAGCCTCTGCACCGCCATATTACCATAGCATCCGATAAGAGAGGACATAGCCTGCATCTACATAGCAAAAGGAGATGGCAGGAGATTTGTACTTTCAGATTGCAAGATTCTACAATAAAACAGACAAGAATTAGCAGGTTTGGTCATGCTTTCCATCTCATTTAATTGTCCTGGAAGAAGAGAACTGATAAAACTCTTCCGCATTATTGTTAGGAAAACATGTCATTCTATTTCCAGAATCACCAGGTTCAAGGATGTCTTAGCATATGTTCCAAAAGTTATAGTTTATTTTCCCCTAAAACAAATCTCCTTCGCTTTCTCTTTTATATACGTGCTTACCAGCATTTTAGAGTGCATCTATTTATTAAGCCAGAAAGGTTGGCGGGTTGTTGTTTTTTTTGTTTCGTTTTTTTCCTGTAACAGGTTGGTTCCTTCTCGTTAATGGGTGTCATTATTCTGTTATTCGAAGAAATGATAGCACAAGCAGCCTGATATTTTTAAAGCTAATGAGCCTACCTATTAGCATCTGACCAATGCCGTTAACAAGATAGGCTTTTTTTTTTTAAAAAAAAACATTCTTTCTAGTGATTTATGATGGTAAATTAAATCATATAATACAGAAGTTGCTCTCATTTTTCTTAACAGGTTTGCAGAGTTTAAAGCAAATGGCTGGATTGTCTCAAAATGGAATTTATGATTTTTTTCCCCCTGGTGAAGTATTTCATCAGGGCTACAGCGAGTGCACCGTATCAGCTTCAGAAGGCATAAAGAATGGATAAAAAGCAAGGTTGAAAATCTGTTCCCTGGAAAGCAGATAAATTAATATTCAACCCCACCCCTTGCAGTCAGCTTGGAGACTTGGAATGGTCTTGTGGTCATACACATAGATGAGATTCAGATCTATAAAAGTATGCAAAAAGGTATGTAGCTGCAGGAATGTATGAGGATCTGGATCTTTGAGTCTTCTGAGAATTTGGTTTTGATCCCAGATAATTCCTATGTGATCATCTTGTAAAGCAGCTTTTCCAGAGTAGATCAGTTCCAGGTTCTGGTCTTTCTTTCTTTCTTTCTTTCTTTCTTTCTTTCTTTCTTTCTTTCTTTCTTTCTTTCTTTCTTTCTTTCTTTCTTTCTTTCCTTCCTTCCTTCCTTCCTTCCTTCCTTCTTTCTATTTTCTTTCTATTTTTTAAGAATTACATGCAAATTTAACTTTAGGTGACTCATGGTATAAAAACAAAACAAATATACAATAAGTTAAAATAATTAAAAAGGCACATAATAACAATAGATGGTAAACATGCTTCAAAAACAAGTATATCCATAAGGGACTCAAATCACCCTCACCCAGAGCCTGAGGGAAGACCCAGGTCCTTCAGATACTCCAAATTCCCATTAGGGTAGAAGCCATTCAAATAGCAGTAGCACTTAGACTTATATATCACTTCACAGTGCTTTGCAGCCCCCTCTAAGCAGTTTATGGAGTCAGCATATTGCCCCAAACAATCTGGGTCCTCATTTTACCCACCTCAGAAGAATGGAAGGCTGAGTCAATCTTGAAGCAGTCAGAATCAAACTGCTGGCAGTCGTCAGAATTAACCTGCAATACTGCATTCTAACCACTGTACCACTACTTATCTTATCTCAGGGATAATCTCATCAAGGACAGGTTCCACATGAGAGGAAGCTTCTGGAGTCCTGGTAGATGGCACTGCTTAATTAAAGGACCTTGTGGTGTGTCATTCCTGTAATATTTTACTTCAGTCTAACTTTTTAGCCTCCTTCTCTCTGTGCATTTGCCCTCAAACCATTCATTACATGAGACATAGGATTTTATTATAGGCATTCCTATGCACACATTCACATGACATGCCTCTTGCAAGTACTATAAAGATAGTCTGTCCCCCCTCATTTTTTTTTACTACCAGTTCAGTGGGCATGGATTTGTGGGCATGATGTAGCTTTGTGGCTGTGGCTTTGTGGCTGTGGCAGGGGAAGGATACTGCACAATCCCCATTCCCTCCCCACCCCACCCCACTAACCTGCCTTCCAGCTCCATTCTCCTGTTCAGGGCAAAAAAAGAAGATCAGCTGGGAAGCTGGGAGGCAGCGGAGGTAGGGCCAGCTTATTTGCCAGTTCTCCAAACTATTCAAAATTTCCACTACCAGTTCTCCAGAACCTGTCAGAATTGGCTGACTATCATATCACCTCTGGTCCTCCCTTATTAATCATAATAGTGACTGACAACTGTCACTAAGTGCACATAGACATTAAGTGGAATATCATGTAAACATGCTGACTTACGATATCAGTTTGGGTTGTAGTTAAATGAATCCCGGTAGCTGTTAAATGTGATGCTACATGTCCATGACTTGTAATTCTCTGCCCAGTTCTCCATTGAAAGTGCTTGTTAGACGTCAACTGTGAAGTTCACAAATAGCATCCCATGACTATGGGATGCGGCGTCTGTCATAAATGGGCCCAGTTTTCATTTGATCAATCTGGGGCTGCTAATATAAGGGCAAGTCTAGGACAAAAATGATCTACTAATTGAATTACTCACTGATAACTGAAGTTAATTGCTTGTAAAATAAGATACCTCATTTACCAAATTAATTGATCTCTCTTCCCCCTTCTCTCTCTGTCTCTCTATTTATATTTTCAGTGACACACATTAACCATTTGTATGCATCTAGGTAGAAAAAACATTTGGATCAGTCTTTCTAGCAGAAATGAAAAAAAGAAGAAGAAAAGAAGGAAATGGGGAAAAGGATGATTACATTAAGAAATAAAGGAGGGAAAAAACAAGGAGGGAAAGAAATCTGAGAAGGAAAGAAAAGAGAGAAAAAAACCAGCTGAAAGCTGACAAAAAGAGGTACATTCACAACCTAGGGAGCCTTTTCCAAACTTCATGTAAACTACATGTCTGCATCAAGATTCAGGCTTAATTTTCAAGATAGATTTCTGCAGCCTTTTTTGTCTCTTCCTCGTTCCTTCTTTCCAACAAGGTTTCTACTATGATTAGTAAATGCTAGTGAACCTTTCCACACCTAGCGTAGATAATTATTTTATGGTTCCGAGATGGGAGACAGACCTTTCCCTTATGTAAATATAACACACTACATGCATTAGAAAATGAGTCTTCTGTTCAGTTCTGAATAAAGTTTTGGGACCAGGAATCATTTTTTGTTTCATCTTATTGATTGATTAATTGACTGCAATTTTTTTTGTTGCTCCAAAAAAGAGGACTTGTTAGGTCAAAGCAAGACACATTTGCTGCTAATGTGCTACTTATTGGTTAAACATCCCACTTGCTGCCCATTATCCATCACTTTTCCAGTGAGTATATTGGGATTTTCCTGTTTTATAATACCCTGCACTTTGAATGGGATTGATTACATTAATTAAGTGTACAAGACACATTAAAGCAGCCATTAATAAAGCTGTCAGAGAGTCCACAAAACATGTTTAATTCTGATTTATGTTTTTTTTCCCTTAGGGCTAAGCTATTTGAAGAAAGCCAGTTT
The DNA here is from genome assembly GCA_039707465.1 of Rhabdophis nuchalis. Classification (NCBI taxonomy): domain Eukaryota; kingdom Metazoa; phylum Chordata; class Lepidosauria; order Squamata; family Natricidae; genus Rhabdophis; species Rhabdophis nuchalis. Next base: position 201,046,475 of record CM077645.1, read on the forward strand.
GGTATAATAGTTAAGGCACCGGGCTAGAAATTGGGAAACCGAGAATTGTAGTTCAGTTTTAGGCACAGAGCTGGGTAACCTTGGGCCAGTCACTTTCTCTTCAGAAATCATTTGTCAGAAAATCTTGTCAAGAAAATTTCAGGGCTTGTCCAAGCAGTTACAGGAATCAACGATGACCTGAAGGGACAAAGAGAAGGGGCTATTTAGAAATCTAATCTCTCATTAATTGGCAACAACATTTTCTACCATTTCTAGCTGTTATCTAGCCTTTGCTTCTGACCTGTGTCCAACAATTTCACCAATTTATTTGCTAGACAAAAATGAGAAAACAAACTGTTATGCTTTTTAAATGAGGTGCCTGATTACTAAAGCATATAATTAAGCCAAGCTTAATTACTTTTTGTAGCTTAAAGTATTTCCCTTTCTAGATGTGAAACTTTAAAATTGAAAGGACTTGTCCAGACAGTTGCCAGGAATCAAATATTGACTTGTAGGCACAAATATATATCAGTCCATCCAATCCGTATTAATTATATGGCCCATGGCAAATAAACAAAAAAAAATATGGAGCAAGAAAGGGAAAGAAAATCTGATATTCCAGATTTTACAAGGTCGCATTCCAACATTGGGCCACATCTTTCTGGAACAACTTCAGATTAACAGAGTTGGAAGGAACCTTGAAGGTCATCTAATCCAACCCCTTGCCCAAGCAGGAGACCCTACATATACTTCTACCTAGGACTGAACTCACAACCTTCTGATTGGGAGGCGAGAGCTCCACCTCTAGGCCAGATTTTCTTTGTTACAAAGTAGGTTTCAGGTTCTACCAAAGGTGCTTTTTCAAGTGGTAACTGGACTTTCTTTGTTTTATCTTCAAGACATTTTGCTTCTCATCCAAGAAGCTTCAGTTCTAGTAAGACAAAGAAAGTGAAACAACAGGATACCTGTTCTAAACAATTGAAGACAGTTCTTGGATGAAAAGCAAAACATCTTCAAGGTAAAACAAAGAACGTCCAGTTGCCTCTTAAAAAAGCACCTTTGGGACAACCATGACCTGGATGACTGAGAATCTCCATAGGCTTCAGGTTCAACTTTAATCTCAAGGAGTTGAAGAGATGATTGTGCAGTCAAAGAAAAAAATTCCCAGGTCTCATTTTCCCATCTTCCTGCCCAAAAGATGAAGTTTGGAGGCTGACGTTATCCTGTTATTTCTCTCATCGTGTAATTCTTAATCTAGACTAGAGGATCATCACTCAGAATTTTTCAGCAGGAATTCCAATGATTCTGCAATAAATTTTAGCCTGAAAATGGTGGGAATTCAAACACTTCTCTTGTCAACAATAAATCTTTCTAAACAATATTCCATCTAAAGGAGCAAGGGCCTATGGCTGTGCTGAAAATTTAGCAGATGCCTATTGTTTTTTTTTAAAGCTGAAGACCATATTTCCATAACTGTTCCAACTTTTGGCAGCCAAATTCACCAGTCCTGTAAGCTGTTGAATAGGTTCAGAGCATTCTGTGTTGGTACTAGAACTCTACCATCATAAAGTACTGGAAGGACTGCTATCAGCAAGGTAGTTTCATTGGCTATTGCAATTTGCTTATGGTGAATACTGTTTTCAAAAGGGCCAATGTGATGAATTGGCAAAAATCTTCAGTACTATCCTTCTGTCCTCTTGGCTTGAAACAAAGATGTGTTGCTCTTCTTGTTCTCACTTCCAACCCAGTGATTGCCCGTCTCTCTGGAATTAGAAAGGGCACATGGCGGATACATTTCATTGAATCCTGCTCTGCTGCTGTGAAATCCCAGCTGTGGCATGCAGTTTCGAGTGGAGTGAACAAACCAAGAGTTCATTAGCTTATGTAGATCTGAAAAGTGCCCTCATGTTAAAACAATCCCATGCAAGGAACTTTCTGAAGGTGTCATGATTAAAAGAATAATGGATCCATCTCTAAATTTTGAAGAACAGAGATGGAATAAGAACAAATAAGAACAGATATGTTAATGCTCAGGAACATGTAACATGGCACCCCGAGGTACCTATGAACCTTTTAGGTTTGGTCGCCATGGTGTAGAAAAGATGTGGAGACTCTAGAAAGAGTGCAGAGAAGAGCAACAAAGATGATTAGGAGATTGGAGACTAAAACATATGAAGAATGGCTGCAGGAACTGGGTATGTCTAGTTTAATGAAAAGAAGGACTAGGGGAAACATGATAGCAGTGTTCCAATATCTCAGGGGCTGCCACAAAGAAGAGGGAGTCAAACTATTCTCCAAGGCACCTGAGGGTAGTACAAGAAGCAATGGGTGGAAACTAATCAAGGACAGACGCAACTTAGAACTGAGGAGAAATTTCCTGACAGTTAGAACAATTAATCAGTGGAACAGCTTGCCTCCAGAAGTTGTGAATGCCCCAAAACTGGAAGTCTTTAAGAAGATGTTGGATAGCCATTTGTCTGAAATAGTATTGGGTTTCCTGCCTAGGCAGGGGTTTGGACTAGAAGACCTCCAAGGTCCCTTCCAACTCTGCTATTGTAATATTCGTAACCTGGATATTTTTTTTTTGATGCTCATCAGGATTCCTGCCCTAACTGAGTTTTGAAAATGTTCTCTATTTTTTAAAATGTTAAATAGGATTTATCCTTTGAAAATAAAGACTGGTGAAAGTCTGAAGGCCACTGTTTTATTTGAAAGCATGCCCACTTCCTAAGTATGTAACCAAGGAAAGTTGCATACTTATCAGAGGTGGTATTCAGCCAGTTCGGACTGGTTCACCCAAACTGGTAGTGGAGCCCTGGTTCTATGCCATCCTATTTAGGCACTTTTTCAAGCTGTGTGCATGCACACAAGCTACACGCACAATTAAAGAGAATGTGTGGAAAGTCGAGCGCATGAGGTAGGGAAATTAAGTGAATACCACCCCTGATACTTATGTACATGCATGTACACGCATGTGCACACACAGACACAGAAAGAAAGCAAAGGTAGATGAATGTCCGAATAAAGGTCTAGCCAATCAGTGGATTCCAATCTTGATGGCTGCTTGCTATTTCCAGATTGATAACATGGATGCTTTAACTTTGGTATCCTCCTATCCATATCTGAGGGCTTTCTCAATGCATTGTTGGTCAGGAAAGTTGCAGAACATTGGACTAGAACAGTGTTTTTTTTTTTTTAAAGCCTTGGCTACTTTAAGTTGTGTGAACAGGAATTCCCCAGGCAGCACGCTGCCCCAGGCATTCTGGGAGTTGAAGTTCACACAACCTAAAGTTGCCAAGGTTGAGAAAAAGTAGTCTAAAGTGTGGTTGGTCCGGTTCAGCTGGACTCATCTTAGGCTGTACAGGAATAGAAAAATTAAACTTTTATCCAATGTACCCTTTTAGATATTTATTCTTCTTGTAGGAAACAGATGCGGCTTGAGTAAAGAGATTGCCTTAAAAGCCATCCTGTCTAAGCCTTTCCAAGAAACCAAGATATTTTGTTGCAAAGATTTTAATGGAGAGCACAATCCCGACACAAGAAGACAAATTGTGTTTACAGGCTGAATTAGCTATGCTATGTTGTTGAGATTCTCCAGAAAGAATCCCCATCCCTTGAATGAAGTTGCAGATTACCTTCAAAAAGTCTTTTAAAGCTCACATTTAAATGAGATCTTGCTGTCTGTTTTTTTTTTTGCCTAAATACTGCCTGTATCTACATCACCAATTTGGATCAACCTATTTATTACTTGCTCTATCTTGCAGGTTTAAAAAAAGGCAGACAGCTTAAAAATAGGTTGCCTCTATCACACCAGAGACAATGCACAGAGATAAAGCATGGAAGAAAATAGGAAAAAGCAGGCAATATATAATATGTATAGAGGTAATCATGGCGAAGAATGAAACAAATTATAGGATTTACTGATCTGAACGGCACTAAAAGCAAATGAAGTAAACTGTACCTCTTAAAAGCGGTATCCAGAGTGCAGACTTTCAAAAGTGCTTGTCTGAGAAACCAGTATTTGTGGCTTTAATTAATGTTGCAATAAAATCTACCCTGCAATTTTTCAATGGATTTTTCAACCTTATTATCAGGGTGCTTGAGGTTTTCTTAATTTCTCCCTAGTGTTTCTGAGCTGGCTTCACTGTTAGAGAAATTGTTGTTTATTGTTACAAGCAGCACAACTGGCAAGGTTTCTGATGAACATCTTTCATTTTTCTGAAACTTCCTTGGCTATCTACACTTTCCAATCTGAAAAAAAGCACCAGGTATGCATTCCTCTTGTATCTTTCCTTGGGATATAGAAGTGGAAATGTAGGAGTGTAGGGAGATGTAGTTAGAAAGATACATAAATGAACAGTAACATAGTTGGAAGGGACCTTGAATGTCATCTAGTCCAACCCCCTGCTCACGCAGTAGACTGTACTAGGGATTCGAACCGCCGAACTGCCAAGCTGAACAAGCGCAGTGTTTTTGTGTACTGAACTATAGGGCATTGTCACAAATCTTCCTTAGTAAAAAAATATTAAAAATTAAAATATGTAAATATTACATAAATGATATGCTATTATAATATATTGTATACATTATAAAATATTTTTAATCATTATATAAATATTAAAGAGTGCACGGAAGAGCAACAAGGATAATTAGGGACAGAGGTGGGTTCCTACCGGTTAGGATCGTTTCGGCTGAGTAGGTAGTAACTCTGTCTTCCACACCCCCGAACCGGTTCTCTTGGCAGCGCCTAGGCGCTGTTTCTTGCTTCTGCGCATGCACAGAAGCAAATTTTTTTAGTATGCGTAGCATGCATCAAGTGCACGTGCATGCATCCCTGAACGAACTGGCAGTAGCAGCAGCCGAAACCCACCCCTGATTAGGGACCTGGAGGCTAAAACATATGAAGAACAGTTGCAGGAATTGGGTATGTCTAAACTAGTGAAAAGAAGGATTAGGGGCAGGGGTGGGTTCCTGCCAGTTCTAACCTCTTCTATAGAAGAGGTTCCACACACCTACAATGCCGTTTAGAACCGGCTCCAGCTTTCCTCCCCCCTCCTGTCCGCACATCATCAAGATGGAAGAGTGAGATGAGGAATTCTGGGAGTTGAAGTCCACAAGTCTTAAAGCTGCCAAGTCTGAACACCCCTGTTTTTTTTTTTCTAAAGGGTTAGGGGTGCAAGGGTCTTGTAACTTGACAGCTTTAAGACTTGCGTGCTTCAAATGCCAGAGTTTCTGAGCCAACATTTTGGTTGCTAAGCAAGACCATTGTTAACTGAGTTTCACCACATTTTGCAAGTTAGCCACGCCCACCCAGTCACATTGCCAATAAGCTACTCCCACCAGGTCACATGGCTAGCAAGCCACTCCCACCAGGTCACATGGCTGGCAAGCCACTCCCACAAAGCAGGCCACACCTACAGAAGAGGTTCTAAAATTTTTGAAACTCATCACTGATTAGAGGTGACATGGTAGCAGTGTTCCAATATTTGAGGGACTGCCAGAAAGATGAGAGGGTTAACCTATTTTTCAAAGCACCATCCATAATGGATGGAAACTAACCAAGGAGAGAAGCAATGTAGAACTAAGGAGAAATTTCCTAACAGTGAGAATAATTAACTAGTGAAACTGCTTCCCTTCAAAAGTTGTGGGTGCTCCATCATTGGGCACTTTTAAGAGGTGGAGGTACCTATCTGGAACAGTTATAGGGTCTCCTGCTCGAGGAGGAGGTTGGACTAGAAGACCTCCAATTTCCCTTCCAACTCTTTTATTGTATGTTCTGTCTTGTTCCAAATAATAATAAACAAAATATAGTTGTGAATTAGAGTTCCTCATGCGTGCCAATTGTATCAACAACCAAATTCATCTTAGCACCGTATCCAGAGAAGTGAAAACAAGGTTTCTGTTAAACTAGTAGAAAGGTTGGAAAAAGAAATACTGGACATACCATATATTGCAATGGGTATAAAATGGAACTGCCCACTTATATTGAGAGGTGGCAAGCAGGATTAAAGCAATGTTTCTCAACCTTGGCAACTTTAAGTTGGCAACTTTAAGCATGGACTTCATCTCCAATAATTTCTTCAGCAGGAGTCATCAGAGCAGCAAGATTGCACACTACATCTGGTGTTTTGGTATCTCATCCAGTAACAAAAATGATAACGTCACATATCTGGAGCATTTTGAAACTCAAACACACTCAGTCTCGCCAAGGTTCAGTTGAAGTCTATGGTTTCCCTTTCTAGATCCCAATAGCGTCCAGGCACCAGGACAGGACAACAACAACACTGCTTAGTTCACTGGGATAGACACATATAATTGAGTGTTATCAATGTACTAGTGATTCATTGCTCCATGGTGGTGGACAGAGGTGGTATTCAGCCAGCTCTGACCAGTTCTGGCAAACCAGTAGAGGAAATTTTGAGTAATCCAGAGAACCACCAAATACCACCTCTAACTGGGGCCCACCCCCATCCATTCACTGCCTCCCGAGTCCCAGCTGATTGGAGTTCCCAACTGATCAACTGGGTCTTCTTTTGTTGCCCTGCACAGAACAGATCTGGAAAGCAGGTTAGTGGGGTGGAGAGGGAATGGGAATTTTACAGGATCCTTCCCCTGGAGTTGGGTGGAAATGGAGATTTTACAATATCCTTCCCCCATGAGTGGGGAGGGCATGGGGATTTTGCAGTACCCAGCCATGCCCACCAAGCCACGCCTACAAAACCAGTAGTAAATATTTTTGAGTCCCACCACTGGTGATGGATATCATCTTTCTTAATTCCACACATTCCTATTCCATGGGGTGGCTGACCAGAGTTTACCTTGGGCTTAATTTAACTCATTCCGACATTTGGAAGAATGGTGGCAGTCCATGCATAACATCTGCAGTTAACACTGCTGTCTAAACAAATGGTTGTCAAGAATTGTTTTTTTCCCCCTTTGTCATAAAGAGTTTTACATCCTTTAAAGTCATTGTTCACCCATCAAGGTTGGTCAAGCAAGAGTATGTTGCAAGGTTATTTTAACAAGGAAAAAGAAAAAGCTTTCTGCAACAGTTTGGAGGTTTCTTAAATACCTTTCTGCAGGACACGTTTTCTTTTATTCAGAGGGAGTATAATAAAGCGCTGATGGATCTAGCGCAGTATAGCGAAAGGCAGGCACTCATGTTCATAGATCTTCTTTATGATTTTTTACAGCATCAGTATAGTTTCCCAAAAGTAGGTTTGAAGCAAAGGTCTTAAATTGGACTTAGCTAAGAAAATGTTCATAGGCTGCTCTTGTTTCACTATTCTTTTCAGTCTATAATGGTGCCTGCAATAAAAAGGGCCGAATTCCAATGAGATCACCAATGAGATTTTAGAGAGCAACATATCTGTGATATTTTCCAATATGTTATTTTCTCTTCCTCTTATACATGTGGGTAGAGGTCTTTCTCCCTCTCCCTTTGTATATGTGTGTGGGTATGTAGGTTTGTGTACACACACACACACACACACACACTGTAGCCATAAAAGGCTCAAAAGTAATTGTGGAAATTTATTTTATGTATTTTATTTTATTTAGTTTGTCAAAAAAGTACAAGATAAAAATTGCAATTATACCACTGTATGCGTACATGATATACAGTCAAGGCAAAGGTTTCCCCATCCAGTTGTGCCTGACTCTAGGGGGCGCTGCTCATCTCTGCTTCTTAGCCAAGGGAACCAGTATTGTCCAAAAAACCTTCCCGTGGTCATGTGGCCAGCATAACTGCATATCAGAAGTAGTCAACCTTTTTATACCTACCACCCACTTTTGTATCTCTGTTAGTAGTAAAAAATTTTAACCGCCCACCAGTTCCACAGTAATGGTGATTTATAAAGTAGGAAAGTCAATTAAGCTTTCAAGCTGAGAGGTAGGCAGTAGATACACATACAAAGAGTTTATGTTTAAACCGTGTATTCATGACTGACATGTTGGAGTGGTGCAGTGTCCTAGAGGTAGAGCCCTCGCCTCACAATCAGGAGGCTGTGAGTTCGATCCTAGGTAGAAGCAGATATTTCTCTCTCTGGGCATACTGGGAATATATCTGCTGAACAAAAGTCTGGTAACAGGAAGGGCATCTGACCATCAAAAGACTCTGCTAGCTCCATTCAGTTGCCCAGACTTCACCCCACAAGGGTCTATGGGGTTGTTAAAAGAAGATGATGATTCATGACTGACACATTGATTTTTTTAAACTGTCACTGTCTGCAGATACCAGACAGGGACCACTTGCTACAGATTGGAAACTGCTATACTAGCAGGTAATTTTTTGGTGGTTGAAGACTTTAATATATTTTGAACGAGTTGGGGGATGATGTAAAACAAACCGATCCAGAATTTTCTGAGAGTTTTTGAGTTTGGTTTGGAATTTAAAAAAAGAAACAAAAACCTTGAAACTAATTATCTATCTCTTGTTCCTTAGCCTTTCTCTATTCAGCTTGAATATCTACTGAACATATTTTCTATGTAGGCATTGGATGATCTTCATTGGACCATCCTAAACATTAATTTCCATGATTTGACTCTATTCAATTAATATACAATTAATGCAGCTATGAAGATTGAAGGGAAACCTAATTTTATACATTTAATTTTCTTTTCATGCATTTCTGCTAAGTTTTCTACTCGATTCCATCTCCCAGTGCACAAACATTCACCCAAATGTATAAAATGCATCCATCTGCCTTTTGAAATAAATCCCATAGTGCTCAATCAGCTTCCTCCCATTTTCTCTGCAGAATGCATTTCCATCAAGACAAACACATCATTTTATTCCATTCACAAGGCATTATTTTCCAAAGAGTTACATGGCATGAGTTGTGGGAAAATACAACTCTGTATTTTTCCTAGATAATTGCACTGACTTACAAGCAGTATTTCTCTTCATTAAAGTTATGTCAGGGGAGAAAAATTCATCAGTAGCAAATGAGAGTGTTCCTCACACAGATTTCAAACCATGGTTCATCAGCCACCATTTTAAAACAAATTCCAGGAGCAGGAAAGGAGACAGATCAGTGGAATAGGTATTTAATCCAATTCAATGTCTCCTTCCTTAGCAAGACAAGTTGTACTGGAGGAGGAAGGTAAGTTATCCATCATGAGGGAAATGATACATCCTGAATTTGCCAATAAACTTCTGTTTTTTGCTCCATCAGTACCGGCCCTGTAAAGTTCTTTTAAATATATAGAACCGCCAGTCTGAAATAAACGGAAAGCTATTTTCTTCTAGCTGAATTATTTCTGTAAAGGCAAATGAAAAGAAGAAAAAAAAAGAAACAAATTTCCGACATTTCCTTGATAGCTACTGTTGGAAGAAATGTCCATCTGGGTTCAGTTCCAAGTGGGGAAAAAGGCACTGGAAACATCGAGGCTGCTTGGAAAGATGATTTAATGGGGGACAGGATCGCATGGCTTGAGCAGAAAAAGGGTCGAGGTGCTGAGAGAACCTGAGTTTTATACTCTCTGTGGGGCCCCACCTCTCAGTTTCCTGTTCCTGTGTACGAAATGTATCCCATTGGCTGTCAGACTCCCAGGGGGTGGGGGTCTTAGCTAACTTTGTAGGCTGTCCTGAGATCCAAGCTTGTTTGAGTGGCTGGCTGATGTAATCTTCCCAGGCGACATGTAGTGAGTTTGTTTGCTAGATGTGTCCTCCTGAAGGAGGTAGATCTTTGTTATGTAGAATAGACTGGCTCAGGCCTTAATGGCTCATTGACAAAGGTGTGTGTGTGTGTGGGGGGTGAGTTCGTGCCTCGCTTTTAGAGGGAAAGCACTCCATGGCACGGGACCAAGCTATCTGCGAGACCGCATCCTACCTCATACATCCCTGCGGCCGATCCGTTCCCACAGAGAGAGACTTCTCCGGGTGCCGTCCACCAGGCAATGCCAGCGGGCGATGCCCAGGGGAAGGGCCTTCTCTGTGGTGGGCCCAACCCTCTGGAACGACCTTCCCCCCGACCTCAGAACAACCACGGACCTCCGCACCTTCCGCCAGAAATTAAAAACACTCCTGTTCCATCAGGCCGGTTTGGCCTAAGTTAATTACCTAGCCTTCAGTCTGTATCATAAATTGTTTTAATTGGGTTTTAAATGAATTATGTTTTAACTTTTTAAATTTTAGCACAGGGATAATTTATTTAATTTGATTTTAATTATTTATATTTTATATTGTGTGTTTTAACTTCCTGTGCACCGCCCCGGGTCCCTTCGGGGAGAGGGTGCGGTTATATAAATTCGACTAATAAATAATAAATAAATAAATAAATATTTTGCCTTTTTAATATTTCTTAAAATATTTCATTTTCTAGGAGAGGGGTGGGTTTTAACTTCCTACACTATAAAAGTTCAGGAGAATAAATTCTTTAAATTTCATGGTACCTTGCCATTTTGGTTTATTTTATTTTATTTTATTTGAATTATTTCAGCATTAACACCAGAACAAAAACTTAAGTAAACAATATCCGAATCAAGGAACTACCAATGAAGATAAACAAACTAACAGTGAAGAACAGGTTAATCAAGAAACCACCAAGAACACTTCCACCAACACTGATAGGGCAAGCCACTGGTATATAAAAACAAGAGCAAGCCCACACCCTTCCAGCACTGATGATGTTATCTAGTTTGGTAATGAAAAGCCTGCAAGAAATCTACTAAGTTCAGAAAACACCAAGGACCCCACAATTCAACCCTGAGCAAAAAATATTCTCTTCTATCAGTAATGATTTCATGATTACCGTATTTGCCGGCGTATAAGACGACTGGGCGTATAAGACGACCCCCCATCATTTCCACTCAAAATATAGAGTTTGTTATATACTCCCCGTATAAGACTACCCCCTCTTCTGCACACCTTCCACACACCAAATAAAACGTTTGACTGCTGGACAAATATCAACAATACAATGACTGAAATTTGTTTCAATCTGTCCCTCATCACCCAATACTTCAAACTCCCGGCAAATTAATCTCTCCACAGGCCACATCACCCTGATTCTACCGATTTCTTGGGGAAAAGGTGCAGAGCAGGCAGAGAAACGGTGAGGAGGGGGGTGGGTGGAAAAGAGCGATCCAAGGCCACATAGGAAAAGCCCCTGCCACCAGCTTCCCGGGAAAGCAACTCACCCACCCGTCCTTCTTTCCCTCCCCCCCCTCTTCCACCATATTACCAGGGTTTGGCAAGGGGTGAGGCGGGGAGGGGAGCAGCAGCAGCAGAGGCACCTGCTTGGGCACGACAGCGACAAGATCGCTTGCCTGCTTACTGTCCAGCTCCCACGCTGCTGGTGCCGGGCGGGGGGGGGGGAGGAGGGATGCTTCCCCATTCCCCTTGGCAACCAGGCCCTCCACTTCTGGATTCCCTTCCTTTCCTTTCCATTCCTTTCCTTTCCATTCCTTCCATTGCCTCCCTCCCCCTCCCTCCCTTCTTTCCTTCCTTCCCTCTTACCCTCCATCCCTCTTTCTTTTTCTTTCTTTCTTTCCTTCCTTCCTTCTTTCACTGCTCCCTTCCTCATCCCTCCCCCTTCTTTCTTTCACTCCCTCCCTCCCACTCTCCATTCATCTTTTTTCCTATTTTTCTTTCTTTCTCCTTCTCTGTTTCTCTCTCTCTCTCTCCTCCCCCCCCACCCATCTGTCACTCTGTGTGTGTGTGTGTGTGTGTGTGTGTGTGTGTGTCTGGGTGTGTGTCTGTTTCCCCCTCTCTCTCTTTCTGTCTCTCTAAGTCTGCCTCTCTGTGCGTCTGCCATTCTCTCCCTCCCTCCACCCGGGGAAGCAGCATGTCGGTTGCGGAGGTTATCCCGCAGCGAGCGGACAGAAGACCCAAGCTGCGGCTAGTGCAGGCGAGGAGGAGGGGCCAGCATGTCGACTGGGAAGGTTATCCCGCAGCGGGCGGGCGGGCGAAGGACCCAAGCTGCATGCTGCCGAAGCCGTCCGGGGCTGGGCGTGCGGCGCCCGGATGGCTTTGGCGGCACGCAGCTTGGATCCTTCGCCCGCCCGCTGCGGGATAACCTCCCCAGTCGAGATGCTGGCCCCTCCAGGAAGCCCCGGAAAGTGCAGGGCGCTGAGGTGGCCGTCGGAAGGAGGCGTGGATGCGCGCTCGCCCACGCTGCTCCCTCCTCCTTGCCGGCCCTGCGGCCCGGTTCCTATGAAGCCGCGGACCGGCACCGGAGTCTCCGCGCGGCTGTGGAGGGTTTCCTCCTTTCCCCTCTCTCTTCTCCCTCTGTGTGTCTGTAGAAAGACGGGGGAGGGAGGGAATCAGAGTCTAACAGACACACAGAGGGGGAAGAGACAGAGGGGGAAAGAGGAAACCCTCCACAGCCGCGCGGAGACTTGCCGCTTTTCCATGCATGCCTATCTTTTGCACGTTAACCAGTCGGGGCATCTGAGGTCCATACTCAACTGGAGGGCGCCGCGTTGGGAAGCGCCCCCCCCCCAGCCCCGGGGCTGCCCCCTCCCTTCTTTCCCTCGCCTCCTTCCGAGCCAAGGATATCTATTCTCCATGGTGCCGCCGTTCCCTTCTCCGCATGGCCCGAGCGCCTGTTCCTTACTGCGATGATCTCAGCAGCTGCCAGCGCACCGCCCGTTTTGCCCGCTCACGGCTCTGCCATTCTCTCCCTCCCTCCACCGGGGAAGCAGCATGTCGGTTGTGGAGGTTATCCCGCAGCGAGTGGACAGAAGACCCAAGCTGCGGCTAGTGCAGGCGAGGAGGAGGGGCCAGCATGTCGACTGGGAAGGTTATCCCGCAGCGGGCGGGCGGGCGAAGGACCCAAGCTGCGTGCTGCCGAAGCCCACTCACGGCTCTTCTTGCCCGCTGCCCGTCTGGACGCGGCCAGTCAAAAGCCGGGAGGGAGGCGAGCCCCTTCCATGGCATGGAAAAGCGGCAACTCTCCGCTTTCGCGCGCCACCCGTTTCGCCCGCGGAGAGTTGCCGCTTTTCCATGCCGTGGAAGGGGCTCGCCTCCCTCCCGGCTTTTGACTGGCCGCGTCCAGACGGGCGAGAAGAGCCGTGAGCGGGCGAAACGGGTGGCGCGCGAAAGCGGAGAGCTGCCGCTTTTCCATACCATGGAAGGAGCTCGCCTCCCTCCTGGCTTTTGACTGGCCGCGTCCAGACGGGCAGCGGGCAAGAAGAGCCGTGAGTGGGCGAAACGGGCGGCGCACGAAAGCGGAGAGTTGCCGCTTTTCCATGCCGTGGAAGGGGCTCGCCTCCCTCCCGGCTTTTGACTGGCCGCGTCCAGGCGGGCAGCGGGCAAGAAGAGCCGCGGGCAAGAGCCGTGAGCGGGCGAGACGGCGGCGCGCTGGCAGCTGCTGAGATCATCGCAGTAAGGAACAGGCGCTCGGGCCATGCGGAGAAGGGAACGGCGGCACCATGGAGAATAGATATCCTTGGCTCGGAAGGAGGCGAGGGAAAGAAGGGAGGGGGCAGCCCCGGGGCTGGGGGGGGCGCTTCCCCAACGCGGCGCCCTCCAGTTGAGTATGGACCTCAGATGCCCCGACTGGTTAACGTGCAAAAGATAGGCATGCGTGGAAAAGCGGCCAGTCTCCGCGCGGCGGCTCCGCGCGGCTCTGGACGGCATCTGGGGACCTCGCGGATGACCCGGCGTATAAGACGACCCCCCCACTTGGAGGCATGTTTTTCGGGGCCAAAAAGTCGTCTTATACGCCGACACATACGGTAATAGTGCAAGAATAGTGTATATTTAAATATTGTCTCCAATGGGGATTCAAAATGAGTCACTGTAAATCAGGGGTCTCCAACCTTTGCAACTTTAAGTCTGAAGGACTTCAGCTCCCAGAATTCTGCAGCCAGCTTTGCCTGCTGTAGCTGACCTGAGTGAAGCCATCTTGGAGCTTCAGTTTTGTCACACTGGAGCTTTGCTGGCTGGAGAATTCTGGGAGCTGAAGTCCTTCAGACTTAAAGTTGCAAAGGTTGGAGATATATTCTAATGTGGGAACTGAACATATTGATTGTAAAAGTACTTCAGTATGACTCCTATTATGTGATTTGAGATGCTCTCTTCGTAGACTTGACACTGACCACTTTGTGCTTTATTCTTCCATTTTATATCCTTTTATGTCTCTGTTACTTCCTCACCTATTTCCTTTCTCCCCACTAATGGGCATACAGGAACATGGGAAAATCTTTAGCAGAAGGATCCTATATCTTTGAAGGTCAGTTCTGGTAATAGATTCTTCTTCTTAGTGCTTTTCCCAGATATAATTCATGGTCTCCTCGCCCCCTCTGGATAAATCAAGTGTTGATCCATCTGTTGCAACAGGAACGGACTGACAAACTTGTTGCTGGAGGCTGATGTTGTGCACTGAAAGAGAGTGACTGCTAATGTCACCCAACCAGCTTTCATGTCTAAGGCGGGACTAGAATCAGTGGTGGGATTCAGCCAGTTCGCACCATTTTGGGAGAACCGGTTTGTGAACTGGTTGTTGGAAGAAATCATTAGGACAGAGAACCGGTTATTAAATTATTTGAATCCCACCACAGACTAGAATTCACAATCTTCTGGTTTCTATCTTGGTGCCTTAACTACTAGACCAAAGTGGCCTTCTGGAACTTATAATAAATGACGATCAACAAACAGAATACCAAAATACTTTGCTGAACATGCATGCCTCTATATACAATGGGTATCAGGCAGAGGTGGTATTCAGCAGGTTCTGACCAGTTCTCGAGAACCAGTAGTGGAAATTTTGAGTAATTCGGAGAACCAGTAAATAGCACCTCTGACTAGCCCCTGCCCCCATCTATTCTCTGCCTCCCGAGTCCCAGCTGATTGTGAGAAAATGGAGATTTTACAGTATCCTTCCCCTGCCACGCCCACCAAGCCATGCCCACCAAGCAAAATCACACTTACCAAGGCACGCCCACAGAACTGGTAATAAATTTTTTAAATCCCACCACTGGTGTCAGGCATGAAGAATCAAATTCCAATTAAACTGACTTATTGGTCCTAGCTATACTCAAGAATCTAGTGAACTCATGGTCAACACTAATTTGTCACTAAGTAAGAGTTAAGGAAATTCAAGGTAGTTTGGACTTTAGAGGCCTTGTGGGAATGTAACAACTCTAAGCTGATGTGTCTCTTGGCTCCACCTTCACCCCCAGGGTCTACCACTCCTTTCTCCTAGAAAACCATGGATTCTTCCCAAACAATACTGTGATCTTTTCTTCCAGTGATGGATAGAAGAGAATGTAATTAAGTTTTCATTGAAAAATAAACACAGCTGTCCATAATTGCAGCTCAGCAATAATGTCTTTTAACAGTTGCCAGATTTTAGGAGGAGGAATTTAAATCATTATATTAACTTAAATCCGTCTTTACCAAACCTCTCATTTCTACATATCCTAGAAGTCCGTTTCTTTCCTTTTTAGCAGTTGATTCTGATGGGGGGGAAAAACCTTTCAAAGTTCACTTCGAGAAATAATGTCAAGGTAAGGAATTCATATTTTTTAAGGGATCGTTTTCATATTGGTCTTCTGTAAAGCATGGTCGAATTTTCAGAGCTGGTTTTAGACTTAGAGCTTTCAAAGTTGCACAGTGTTGCTCCTAGATCTTTTTAGAACGAAGGGAATGGTTTTCTATCATTGCTTCAGCTCAATTCTGCATTATGTACCCACCATTTTTAAATTATTTCTAGATATTCACCCTCGCTGCTTGATCCTATTCATGGTTGTTTGAACCAGTCGTACTGAGTTCAGTGGCATTTATTTTTAAATTACAGGCTTGGGAGATTTACCTAGCAGCTACTCTGCTATCTTCAGGACCCAGACCGAACTTGCTTACCTCCCCCCCCTCCCTTGAATTAACTGAATTATTTTAGTGAAACATTTTGTCCTCTATTTTTCTGCTTTTAAGTTTTTAGGGAAGGGGATTCAATTCAATGCTTAACTTTCAGAAACTATCCAGAAATTAATTAATAACCCCAGAATAGCATTTTCCCCACAAATGTTTTGAGACGACATCTTTCAGAATTCCAGGATCTCCAAAATAATCCCCCAGAGACTGTTAAATGGTCTCCGTTTCCCTCGGAGGTGACTAGCCCAATGAATAGCCCTGTGACAGGGAGAGGGCTGAAGATAGTTTTATAAATATTTTATTAAAGTTGGCCATAAATAAAAATACAAAAGGAAACAGAAAGCTAAGAAAAGGAAGAAGAATGTGGGGATATTTATTTATTTATTTATTTATTTATTTATTTATTTATTTATTTATTTATTTATTTATTTATTTATTTATTTATTTATTTATTTATTTATCATATTTATATCCCGCGCCCATCTCCCACAAAGGGACCCGGGGCGGTGCACAGGAAAATTAAAAACAAATACAAATATACAAAAACTCTTAAAAACTATATTAAACCCAACCCTGTGCTAAAACATAATTAAAACCCCCAAATTAAAACTTTGATCAGCTAATAGTCAGTTTGGTATCGGGTGGTTCATGCCAGGCCAGCTAGATGGAAAATATGCGTTTTTAAGCGCTGGCGGAACAGGCAGAGGTCCGAGATGACATGGAATTCGGGAGGTAGGTCGTTCCAGAGGGTTGGGCCCACCACAGAGAAGGCTCTTCCCCTGGGCGTTGCCAACCGGCATTGCCCGGCCGACGGCACCCGGAGAAGACCCTCTCTGTGGGAGCGATGGGATGTATGGGGATGTATGGGGCAGCAGACGGTCTCATAGGTAGCTAGGCCCCGTGCCATGGAGCACCTTAAAGATGGTCATCAATACCTTGTAGATAGATAGATAGATAGATAGATAGATAGATAGATAGATAGATAGAAGACTGACCGACAGACTGACAGACTTTGCTTGACAAAGTCATTTCAAATCATTCCTATAATAATAAAATCATTCTAATCATCAAAACCTACATATTCTTAAACTTTCAAGCAAAAACTCCAGAACATCTTCCTCCTCCTCCTCCTCCTCCTCCTCCTCCTCCTCCTCCTCCTCCTCCTCCTCCTCCTCCTCCTCCCCCCTCTTTCTTCTCCTCAAAACTGGATAAATGCTACTTTTTGATTAAAATAGTCAGTTTCACCACCTTTGCCACATTCTTCTACTGTGGGAATTAGTGTAATCTTCCCATCTTTGTGCATATAAGATTCTCACTATTGTGAACATATATAGCATTTCTGAATTGTTAGGACATTTTCTGAGACGTTTTCAAAGAGAACGCGAGGCTAGAATGAAAGTATGCAAACAATTCAGTTCAGAATCTGAGACTTAAGCTCACCGTCCTCTAAAAATTAATACCGTATTTAAACACTTGCATTTGTTTACCGGGTAGAACTAGAATGGGAAGACAGTCATCCTTTGTGCTAAGGTACACAGTGTAGCAAACTGGATTTTCAATTTATCTTAGATCACAGGAGGCTGTGCAAAGCTCACTTCTATAACAAAGCAACATCTTTAATACTTTAATCTTTAATATTGGCCCTGTTACCATGGAAACTGTAACTCATAAATTCAAGTCATTAGGAGAACAGCTAAACCATCACCCCACCTTAAAAATAAGTCTGAAATGGTCAGTCTTTCTTATCCTTTTCTCTTGAATTCCCATTTTAACATATATTCAACTATCCCACAGTCACAAATGCTTATATCAACATTTACCAAGAACTGTGGTTGGAAATGGAGGGCAAGACTTCGGGAAACCCATTACATGCAAAAGTATAAAATGGGATTATAACGATTCTATCTTCACTGCGTTTTATTTATTTAGTGTATTACCCAGCCTATCTACTTAAAACTCAGTTGTGCATAAGATTACGAGAAAAGCTGTTTCCATGCTATGGTGAATTCACTTGAAGAAGGATGGGACAGAACGAGTGGATAGAAGGTAGAATCAAGAATGTACCTTGTCAGTAATATTAGACCCCAAAGTCACATAAACATGTCAAAAAATAGACATAGATACAAAAGGTGAGAATCTCTGTAAATTAGAACAGGATGGACAGGGTATAAAGCAGAGAATACAGACAGAAAAGGCTCTACTGACAAAAGTGCTAGTCGTTTCCGGCTCTAGGGGCGATGCTTATCTCTGTTTCTAAGCCAAAGAGCCAGTGCTGTCCGAAGACTTCTCCATGATCATGTGGCCGGCATGACTAAATGCCGAAGGCACACAGAGCAATGTTACCTTCCCACCAAAGTGGTCCATATTTTTCTATTTGCATTTTTTATGTGCTTCCAAACTGCTAGGCAGAAGCTGGGACAAGTAACAGGAGCTCACTCCATTATGCAGAACTAGGGATTTGAACTTCTGAACTGCCAATCTTCTGATCAACAAGCTCAATGTCTTAGCCACTGAGCCACCACGTCTCTGTGTAAACATACAAATCTGTTTATACAGGAGGCCATCAAGTGCTTAGCCATTTATCCCACTCTGGAAAGGTGGGAGGAAAAAGCCTTGAGTTTAAATAATTAAATGCAGGAAATCCTTTAATTTATGACCACAACTGAGCCCAAAATTTGTGTTGTTGAGACATTTGTTAAATGACTTTTAACAAAAGCCATTTTATAACCTTTCTTGCCTCAGCTGTTAAGTGAATCCCTCTAATTGCTGAGTAACTGTAAAAAGATATTGCGACTCTAGAAAGAGTGCAGAGAAGAGCAACCAAGATCATTGATCAAGGGTCTGGAAGCTAAAACACATGAAGAACGGTTGAAGCAACTGGGCATGGCTAGTCTAGTGGCGAGAAGGACCAGGGGAGGCATGATAGCAGTCTTCCAATATTTGAGGTGCTGCCACAGAGAGGAAGGATTCAACTTATTTTTCAAAGTTCTAGAAGGTCAGACGAAGAATAATGGATGGAAACTGATCAAGGGGAGATTTAACCTAGAAATAAGGAGAATTTTTCTGACAGTGAGAACAATCAACCAATAGAACAGCTTGCCTTCGGAAGTTGTGGAAGCTTCATCGCTTTCAAGAAGAGACTGGACTGCCATCTGTAGAAATGGTGTAGGGTCTCCTGCTTGTGCAGGGGATTGAACTAGATAGCCTACAAGGACCCTTCCAACTCTGTTATAATTCATACAAAATCCATTCCTTTTGATGTGCACATGTGAAAAAGGGAAAACCCAAATATGATTGCATGGCCATAGTTGTCATCTTGAATTTTAGAAATAGTCAATGACCTGCTTAAGACGATGAGCAAACAGGAATAAGAGAACAAGTTCCCTGCTTGTTTCTTTTTCTCTGTATCTTTGCTCAGGAAAAAAAATATCCCATTTTTCTTTTATCCAGAGAAGTTAGCGGCCCTATTAACAGGAGTCTGCTGGGAAGCAAAAATCTATTGAAATAAATCTTTTTATTTTATTTTAACAGAGCAATTTTATGCCTGATAAAAAGCATTGATAGATCTAAGCATTTCATCAACTCACTCATAATTGAGAAGGGCGCAGCATAATTGTCCTCATTTCTCCCCTGCACATAGACAGACAGATCTGGACATAAGTGTGCCAATGATAAAAGGTAGACAATTTCTGGCAGGCAGGTAAAATCAACTTGTTCAGGCATAACTTTATTACAGGATTAGCCCGGAAGCAAATAGTTAGATGGCTAAAAATTCTATAATCTCATCAGTCCCTTGACTGCTCTGCTTTCCGTAAAAGGTATAGAAAGAACACAGAGCATGGCTTTGAAATTACTTCCAAATCCTTTATTCACAGTGGCCAACAGATGTTCTCTTCATGCTGTGTCTGGGCATTTGTGTGTTTGTGCATATGTGTGAACTGGGAAGCACAGGATAGACTGCACATGTCCAGCAGAGGTAGGTTTCACAGTAATTTTACCACCGGTTCATCGCTGTGAGAAGAGAGCTATACCCATTGCAAAGTTGCACGTAATAAGTCTAGGAGTGATATTCCAGGCCTCACTGGACCAAAGTTTTAAACTAACCTAATTGCAAAATGTACCAGACATATTTCTAAGTTATGTCTGCATTGTCTGCTAAGTTTGTACTTGAAATGGATATTTAGAGCATGTAGAATGAGATGGTGGGAAATGAGGAACTGAAGATAACAAATAGCTGGGAGCTTCAAATGTACATGGGTGTTTTCAGAGAGTAACGGTCAGTAAGAAAGTAAGAAAGAATAAGGAAGTGAAACTATGGAATGCCTAGGTGAGTAAAAAAGAAGGTGTAAGTAATGTGGCTTGAGATGAGATTGGGCTCCTTTGCCAAATAGCAGTCCTTGTAAAATTTGCTGTCTGTCATTAGGAAGAATCCATTGCAATGGATTTAAAATGTTAAGTTTTGTTGTGCAATTGCATTGCTGTGTTAGCTATTCATGTTCCAAATTGCTCATGAAACAATAAATCTTAAAGCAAGATTTATTGCTTGTGGTTTCCCTTTGTTTTTTCTCGGGATATTTTTATGATTTCGCACACCAAAACGGTGAGCACCCATGTGGTCATGCTTGCTTCGCGTGCATGTGTGATTTCTGCACATGCGCAGGGCCTTCTGTGCATGGCCTTTGCTCACATGCAGCTTGCATGCATGCACACAGCTTAGAAAATGTGGCTAAATAGGATGGCATTGCACCAGGGTGGGGTGGGGGCAGGGACAAGGGCAGGCCCACCTGCAGGTTGCCAATACCGGTTCGCCCAAACTGATGTTCAAGATCAAATCTGGCTCGGTCACCAGGACCAGAATTTTCTGAGTTTTCGGACTTGTGCTGGAACCCAGGGACTTCTCTCTACCTGAATATATGCACATGTTCCAATCACAGTTTGCTATCCAATTACATCATTCTTAGAGAGGCACGAGGGACCAAAAATGTTTGACATATCAGCCCCTAACTGGATTCAGCACATTTTTTGAACTTGCTCGGCTTTTCCCAATACACCTAATTTGCTCCCTTTCTGTTCAGGTCTCAGAGAATTATCTTGTTGATGGATAGACAAGGCTTGAGTTTCAATACATAATTTATTTTCATTCTAAATTTATTTATTTTTGTTCTTTCCATTCAATAATTAATATGTTCCATTGGCTGGAAACAAAACAAATAGGAGCTCGTTCAGCTTTAGCAATATGTATTCTTGCAATGATAAAAATGAAAGATCCTGTCTATTGATGGTCCATGTGGAAATGTTATGGTAGGTCGTTAGAGGAAAATTTGAATAAGTGGTTGGGAATTACTGTCCTCCCCCTTCCTCTATAACACTTTTTTCCTTCTCCATTTTGGAGTACAAGAAGGACAATTGAATGAACCATGAATGTATACATTGGCAGATGGTGTTCTGACCTAGGCTTCCCAGGAGCATGAAGCAAATTTCTTGTCCCGACAAAAACCCCTTTTATTAATTTACTATGAATTCTGCTCATTCACAGCCAACAAAATCTTTCAAGGGAGGATTTACAGTCACAGACCTTATCTGGCTTGAAGAGCTGACAGGCTGATATCTGCAAAACTTGGTAAGGAGTCTTGGAGAGTCATGGCCCAATTAAGCAAACTAATTGTCTACTGCAAACTCCACTCCTCTTTCACTCCTCTTTTATTTCCTCTGGGAGGGACCATTCATCGTCCACCTGTGTCCTTACTCCCAAATCATCCCCTTTTCTTTAGCTGTTCCGTTTATCTGACAACTCTGCGTATGCACGTAATGAGAACAGATTCCAGCTGTTCACCTGCCTCACTGATGTTTGACTCTGAAGGCAGCTGATAACTGGCATATGGCTCTGGCCCCCTCTCTGCCTCCAACACAGAGCCCTCATCAGAACCTTCCCCAGACTCTAGGACTGGCCTGCAATATCCTCCCCACCCTCCTCACTGAATGAATCTGCTGCCAGCTCTGCTGGCCGCTGGTGGGCCACAACAGATGGATGGTACACGTGAACAAGCCCTGTGCTATTTGGTTTTAAAGGAGCATAAGGCAGAAAATTCACCAGATGAATGCTCTACTCTGAAGTTGTCTAACTAGGCAACCTTAGATGATCCTTCAAAATTGAAACAAGGTTGAGCTTTATTAGAACTTGAGTATGAGACACCAGATAAAAATAAAACAGAGCTATAGGTTATATTGAGAAGTTGAAACAACATTTTAGATAGAAGAAGACAGTGGCAAGCCATTTTGATATTGCTGCAAAATAAATATGTAAATAAATAAATAAAGCAATATGGATATGTTGGTGTAGTCACCATTAATTGACCTCAACTGGAAATACTACATTTCATGGCACAATATCACGCTGTTATGTATGCATTCACTGTTTATGAACAGTTCTCATCTCCTGTTTTTTGGTATTGAAAAAATGATATAGAGTCTTGTAAAAGCAATATAGGGAAATTAAGAGACAATATAGTCTCTGTGTTATGAATTACTACTTCAAGATCAGCATTAGATTTCCAACATTGCTAAACAATGCTTTACTTTGTGCCAAATACATTTAAAGTGTTCTTTAAGGAGAAACAGAGGTCAGGAAAGAATAATTTTCAATTATTTCCACAAAGTTTAGGCAAGTAAAAGAATAGCAGTGATTTTGTTAAATGTCTGAATAATTTGGGCATAGCTTCCTGAATCACTAAACAGAAAGTAAAACAAAAATTGTTCAGTACTACTTGATTGTTTATAAGAAGGCAGCTGGAACTGGAAATGTCTTGGTACCCCATAGAACCACTATTTCCCCCCATAATTCCCTAGACAGAACTGTTTTCAATAATAAAAGCACATTTGAAGGACTATCTTCTCCTGGCCATATCTACCAGAGTGGAGAAGCAGGCAATATTGCAGGTTTGTCTCCTAAAACAGGAGTCCCCAACTCCCGTGCCGTGGACCGGTGCCGGTCCGTGGCTTGATAGTAACCGGGCCGGAGTGAGCCTCGAGGTTCCTTGAGTGAGGGTTCCTTGCCTGCCTTGAGTGAGGGTTCCTTGCCTGCCTCCCTAAAAGAGGCCATGGTGAGGCCCCTCCTCAAGAAGCCCTCTTTGGACCCAGCTCTTTTGAACAACTACCGTCCAGTCTCCAACCTTCCCTTCTTGGCGAAGGTTGTTGAGAGTGTGGTGGCACAACAGTTTCCCCGTCACCTGGAGGAAGTTGACTATCTAGATCCGCGCCAGTCCGGCTTTCGGCCCGGGCATAGCACCGAGACGGCATTGGTCGCGTTGGTAGATGATCTCTGGAGGGCCAGAGATGGGGGATGTTCCTCCATCCTGGTCCTATTAGACCTCTCGGCGGCTTTCGATACCATCGACCATGGTATCCTATTGCATCGGCTGGGGGGGTTGGGGGTGGGAGGCACCGTTTTACGGTGGTTCTCCTCCTACCTCTCTGGCCGATCGCAATTTGTGCGGGCAGGAGAGCAGAGGTCGACCCCGAGACCCCTCACATGCGGGGTGCCTCAGGGGTCGGTCCTCTCGCCTCTCCTGTTTAACGCATACATGAAGCCGCTGGGCGAGATCATCCGTGGTTTTGGGGTAGAGTACCATCTGTACGCTGATGACACCCAGCTGTACATATCTACCCCAAACCACCCCAACGATGCCGTAGCGGTGATGTGCCAGTGCCTGGAAGCCGTGCGGATCTGGATGGGAAGTAACGGACTTAGGCTCAACCCGACCAAGATCGAGTGGCTGTGGTTTCCGGCTGCCCGATTCAACCAGCTCTCTCCAACGCTGGCCATAGGGGGCGAACATCTTGCCCCTGTGGATGGGGCGCGCAACTTGGGTGTCCTCCTGGATACCCGTCTGTCCATGGAAGATCAAGTGACAGCCGTGGCCAGGAGGGCGTTTTACCAGGTTCGCCTGGTACGCCAGTTGCGCCCCCTATTGGATCGGGACGCCCTTCGCACAGTCACTCATGCTCTCGTGACATCCCGACTGGATTATTGCAACTCTCTCTACATGGGGCTCCCCTTGAGGTGTACCCGGAGGCTTCAGTTGGTCCAGAATGCAGCCGCGCGAGCAATTATGGGCACCTCTAGGTTTGCCCATGTAACACCGCTGTTGCGCGAGCTGCACTGGCTACCTGTCGTCTTCCGGGTGCGCTTCAAGGTGTTAATTACCATCTTCAAAGCGCTCCATGGCTCGGGACCTAGCTACCTGCGGGATCGGATCCTGCCCCATACATCCTCACGGCCGATTCGCTCCCACAGAGAGGGACTTCTCCGGGTCCCGTCCACTAGACTTTGTCAGCGGGCGGCGCCCAGGGGAAGGGCCTTCTCTGTGGCGGGCCCAGCCCTCTGGAATGACCTTCCCCCCGATATCAGGACAACCACGGACCTCCGCTCCTTCCGCTTAAAATTAAAGACGCACTTTTTTCGTCTGGCCGGCCTTGGGTAGTCTCTTTTTAGGTTAGGGGTTTTTAGGGGTAATTTTTAGTTTAGTTTATGGGTTTTAGCGCAGGATCTATTTAATCTATTTTTAACTCTGTATTTTGTATTTGTTTGTGGTTTATTTGTATTTTTAATTGCCTGTGCCCCGCCTCGAGTCCCCTTGGGGAGAGAGAGCGGGATATAAATTAAAATTATTATTATTATTATTATCCACGTGACCGCCGAAAGCATGTGCAGTCCACGTGAATCGACTCACCCTCTGGAGGCTCCCAGCGGTCCGCGGAATTTTTTTTACATGAAACTGGTCCCTGGTGCCAAAAAGGTTGGGGACCCCTGTCCTAAAAGGTATATCAAGTGGGACCAGTGGTGGGATTCAAATTTTTTAACTACTGATTCTGTGGGTGTGGCATGGCTTGGTGGAGGTGGAAGAGGAAGGATACTGCAAATCCCAATTCCCTCCCCACTCCTGGGGGAAGGATACTGCAAAAACCCCATTCACTTCCCACCCCACCCCAGGAAAAGGATACTGTCAAACCTCAATTTACACCCCACTCCAGGGCAAGGATACTGTAAAATCCCCATTCCCTTCCTACCCCACTAACCTACTTTCCAGCCCTGTTCTCCTATGCAGGACAATAGAAGAAGACCCAGCCAATCAGCTGGGACACTGATCAGTCGGGACTTGGGACTCGGAAGGCAGTGAATAGATGGGGCGAGCCAGCCAGAGGTGGTATTTGCCGGTTCCCCGAACTACTCAAAATTTCTGCTATTGGTTCTCCAGAACTGGTCAGAACTGGCTGAATACCACCTCCGAGTGGGACCCAGAAGAAGGATCCTCTTTGTGGTAGCTCCTTCCTTGTGGAATATCATCCCCCTAGATAAAATCATTGCCCACTTTGACCCTCTTTTGCAAGGCCCCCAAACATCTTTTGCTAAAGGGGGATGGAGCCCATCAAGCGGCTTATTTGACTGATCGTTGTCACCAGGGAAGTGAGGGAAGATTATCATTTTTTCATTGTTTTTTTTAAATATGAGATTTTTTGCCTTTGTAAGCTGGGAGTGAGTCAGGCAGCCGTATAAATTTTCTTAAACAAATAAATTAAAAAAGCATGTAAGGAGACCCAGCTTGTCACTTCCATTTTACCAACAATTGTGTGAATGCTGGAGTTTTTTTCTTCCCCCTTTCTGTTAATATTCCCCTTCAAACAGCAGTCACATATTTCAAGCTCTACTGGAGATGGCCAAAAAGAGCTAAAAGTAACTTTTTCAACGCAGCTACTGAGTTCTCCTGCTGTGTGATCAGTGAGGGGACAACAATGCTTCATTCTTCCAAGAGAAGCACTTTTATGACACTTTTTTTTTTTTTTACAAAAGTTAACTCCAGACCTCAGTTCTTAATGCTGTCATTTCAATAAAAATATTACTTTTCATGTCAGAACTCTTTCTTTCACACAAACATGGCCATCACATCATTTTATTTTTATTTATTTGTCATTAAATTTATATCGCCACCTATTTGCTCAGGCGGCTTACAGAATATAAAAACCACATCTAAAAACAGTAAAACTAATTTAAAAAAATTAAAAAAATTAATGTAATAAAATCACTCCCCATCCCCCACAGCAGATCACACAAGCCATTTAACGGACTCCATCCCGCTCTGGGTTCTCTAGGCCGTCTGACAGAACCAGATCTTCAGTGCCTTCCGGAAGAGTGTTAGAGTGGGGGCCATTCTTATCTCTGGGGAATGATGTATACCCTTCTTCTGGGTCCCACCAGGTGTATCTCCCTTGAGGATGGGACCCGCAACATTCCCTGCCTCTCTACTCTGATGGGTAGGGTAGATGTGATCAGCAACAGATGGTTCCTCAGATAACCAGATCCCAAGCCATGAAGGGCTCTAAAAGTGACAACCAGCACCTTAAATTGGAAGCATCATCCATCCAAGAGTATCTATAGAGGGTTAAGAAAAGACAAGATGGCAATCCGAATCATGTTATTGAAATCTGCAGGGATTTCATCATATCAGCACAGTCATTTTATTATTTCTACTATCTCCTGAACTCCCTATGACAGATCACATCTCATACTGCTGGGAAGTCATAGGAATTGCATTTTTGTTTTCATTCGGCCAAAAGTTTATTCCCTTAAGAGCAGAAACAGCCACCTGTGATTTAGAGGTACTCCTATTTATTCTAATTGTAAAATCTTAATGATAAAGGGACACAGTGGTTCACTGGCTAAGACACTGAGCTTGTCGATCAGAAAGGTCAGCAGTTCAGTTGTTCAAATCCCTAGTGCTGCGTAACGGAGTGAGCTCCCATTACTTGTTCCAGCTTCTGGCAATCTAGCCGTTTGAAAGCATGTAAAAATGCAAGTAGAAAAATAGGGACCACTTTGGTGGGAAGGTAACAGCGTTCTGTGCACCTTCGGTGTTTAGTCATGCCACCCACATGACCACAGAGACATCTTCGGACAGTGCTGGCTCCTTGGCTTTGAAACAGATATGAGCACTGCCCCCTAGGGTCAGGAATGACTAGAACATATGTGCATGGGGAACCTTTACCTTTTACCTTTACCTTTAATGATCACTACTAAAAATCTGTTTTACTTCCTACTATTTCTAAAGTCCATAATCACAGCTCAACGTCTTGACAAATGAATACAAAATGATGTATTCAATAGTTCAGGATACAGATAATCTTTGCCTTATGACCATTGATTTAAAGACCCACTGAAGTTACAACACTCATGAATGGTTCTCCCACTTACATCTGTAGCAGCATCTTCAAGTGATCAAAATTCAGGAACGTGGCAACCAGCATGTATTTACAATCGTCATAGCATCCTGGGAATCACATGGCCACCATTTGTAATCTCCCAGGGAATGGCCAATAAGCAAATTCAATGGGGATGCCAGATTCACTTAATGATCAGGTGACTTGCCTAACAACCACAACAAAAATGGTTGCAAAATTTGGACATGGCTTACTTAACAACTACATCACTTAGCAAAGAAAGTACTGGTTCCAATAATCCTTCCAAAGTCAAGAACTACTATATATCACCATGGTTGCTCTCTGTCACCTCTTTGTGATCCCAAGACATGAATAATGAATATGACTTCATTTGTTTTTTTCAGTTTCCATCCCATTTATAGAACATTGACAGTCAAATAATCAACCTCCGTGATGGATTATTTGTAATCTCTGAATATCTTTGCTGCCTTGGATTTGATCTGAATAATGTTTTGGTGTGTGTTTTGAACTCATGCAGTTGAGAGACATCATCTAAGCCACCATGTCCAAGTCCCTGATCCTTGTAGGAATCTAAATTAAAATATTTATGACCCTTATCTTTCTTATGCAATGAGAAAAACCCACAACTTCTTTTTCCTAGTTTTCAACTGGAATCTGAATTTTCTGTAGCTTGTACTCATTATTCCTTGATTTTCACTCATAGCTTCTGCGTGACAACCCATTAGGGGTTTGAAGCATGCAGGCATATCCTTTCTTTTTCGAGACTTCTACATATCCATTTCAAAATATCTCAAAATAACCATTTTTTCAAATAAAATCTGCCTTACTTGGCATTTCCTTCTCTGTCAGTCCATCTGCCTCTCTTTCCCTTTCCCTATATTGGTTTTTCTGTAGTGACAATATTAGGGGTATTAGGATATTAATTTTAAGAGCATTGAAGTTCATGGTTTTGGATGATAGATGGCATAAATATAATTCATATATGAAGAAGTGTGTCACTGTGTTTGAATCCACTAGGGGAGATAGTTTATATTACCTTTTTTTTTCTTATTCATAGCTCTATTTATAGCTAGGAATTTCAGACCCAAATTAAACTTGATCCATTTGTGCTTCCAAAATTACTGCATATATAAATCAAAACACTTTCCTGTGTTTTGGGCTGCAGGTTGCAAGTGAAATAATTGCAATTAAAATGTATCTATAAGGGAAAGAAAGATGATGTAATGAAACATATAGGAGCAATATGTGATAAAAGCCTAATGTAACTCACAAATTTGTTTGTAATAATGTGTTTACTGGGAACAATACATTTATTCAACAAGAAATATATACAAAATGGAAACGAAGAAGTGGAAAAATGAGACGTACTTACCCTGCTGGCATCATACCTAAAATAGAACTAAAATTCATAGTCCAGTTTCCAGCCAGGTACCTTTAACCATTACACTTGTAGAAGAAAATGTCTGTAGTTCAGGATTGAAAATGAAAAGTTTGTGGTGCTCCCTGAACTATAATAATAATAATAATAATAATAATAATAATAATAATAATAATAATAATAATAATAATAATAATAATAATAATAATAATAATAATAATAATAATAATAATAATAATAATAATAATAATAATAATAATAATAATAATAATAATAATAATAATAATTTAATTTGTAAACCGCTCTCTCTCCCCGAAGGGACTCGAGGCGGTGCACAAGGAATTAAAAATACACATATATTAAAACCAACAAACATTATCATACAAATTTAAAATGAATTAAAGCTATACTCTGCGCTAAAACCCCCAACTATCTAAAAACTAATACCCCTAAAAATCTCTAATAAAACAATTTGAGTAAATGGGTCGATTAAGCCAAGCCGGCCAGGCAAAAGAAATGAGTTTTTAGTTTTTGACGGAAGGAGCAGAGGTCGTAGTTGTTCTAATTTTGGGGGGAAGGTCGTTCCAGAGGGTCGGGCCCACCACAGAGAAGGCCCTTCCCCTGGGCGCCACCCGCTGGCATAGCCTAGTGGACGGCACCCGGAGAAGTCCCTCTCTGTGGGAGCGAATCGGTCGAAGGGATGTATGGGGCAGGATGCGATCCCGCAGGTAGCTAGGTCCCGAGCCATGGAGCGCTTTAAAGATGATAATCAACACCTTGAAGCGCACGCGAAAGACAACAGGTAGCCAGTGCAGCTTGCGCAAGAGCGGTGTTACATGACTGTTTTCTTGCAGACATTTCATTACCCAAACTAGTTAACATCATCAGCAAAAAAAGTTTAGCTAATGAAATATCCGCAAGGAAACAACCAAGTTCAGAGAGCACCAATAAGCCCCCAAACAGAGACTATTTTAATAGGGTCTATGACAATTCACCATGGCCAATTTGCCACGGCCGACTCATGACAGCCCACTTGCCACGACCAACTTGCTATGGGCAACTCACCATGGAACGACTATCCACAGCCAACTATCCACAAGACAACTTGCTGTGGGACAAGGGTTTCACTAATTTCAAAGAAATGGTGGAATAGAACCATTAAGGAAAGGATGCAAAAAAGGAGCGACAAAATGAAATGTGAATGACAAAAATTAACATAGGTTTTTAAAATGTATTTTAAATAATTAAATTGAATTGTTAAATTGTCCCGCAGCAAGTTGCCCCATGACGAGTTGGCTGCAGCGAGTTTTTCCCATTCTGCCTTATAGTAGGGAAGAAACCATCATAGGAAAGTTGGAGAACAGTACTAGTGAAGCAACATGTGGTTCTAATTCAAGATGTAGTTCTAGAAGTAGAGCCGTTTGTACAGACAGTCGGTACAGATACTATGAAACTAGAGTGAATAATCTCTAATGTTGTGCATTTTATGTCCCTGAGATTGGGAGAAAATGGTCAAAAGAATATAGTACTGCTCGCCATAACATTTTGCACCCATGCGCCATAAAGTAAGTCTTTCTGGCAACTTCAAACAGGCTTTTCAAAATTTAGCTCCTATTTTTTTTGGAGCCATACACAAAACTCCAGACCTTTCCATTATTCCTTTTTCTGAAATGTCCTTACCATACAGTTTATGTCTGTAAGAATAATGTACCTGCAGTTTTTAATCTACTCTGCTCTTCTTTTTCCATCCTAATAAAGAAGAGCGTGTTCACACTCCAGGAAGACAATTCAGTATTCTTTTTTCTTTTTTTCAGAAAAGAAATTAATAACAGTTATTTAATTTTTTTTTTTTAATATCCTTTGTACTTTTCCACTTTGGATTTATACGGCCTTCTTCTTCTTCTT
The DNA here is from genome assembly GCA_039707465.1 of Rhabdophis nuchalis. Lineage (NCBI taxonomy): Eukaryota > Metazoa > Chordata > Lepidosauria > Squamata > Natricidae > Rhabdophis > Rhabdophis nuchalis. The sequence goes on from CM077645.1 coordinate 201,076,789, forward strand.
CTTCTTTTAAAGGTAGCATTTCACATGACATTTTCACAGAATGGCAATAATCCTTGACATGCTAACCTTAAACAGGAGGAAGAGGAGAAGGATGAAGAGGAGGAGGAGAAGGGAAGCCAGGAGGAAGAGGGAAGAAGGAGGAGGAGGTGGGGGACAGATACCATCAGTGAATGAAAAATAATTATTTTGAGCAATGTTAATCTTTGCTTTCTGGATTTTTACAAATCAGTATATTGGATCAGTATTCCTAGTTTTAAAAATGGCTTATCAGAGAGTTTTCCCTTTTCCTTTTATTTGTATCAGCCATCTCCAAACTTACTTGCACTTAGCTCCAAAAAGGGAGCAGGGCTCGGGCTAGAGGTAGTATTCAGCAGGTTCTTCTTAGTTCTGGAGAATCAGTAGAAGAAATTTTAAGTATTTTGGAGAACCAGCAAATACCACCTCTGACTGACCCCGCCCCATCTATTCTCTGCCTCCCGAGTCCCAGCTGATCAGGAGGGAATGGGGATTTTGCACTAACCTTCCCCTGGTGTTGCAGAAAAATCAGGAGACTCGGAGAACGAGATCGAAATAAGCCTTTTATTTTTGGCCAAAGGTACGAGCAGAAATAAGTTTTGCTAACACCCGGACGAAGATCCATAGAAAAAGCAGGTTCTTATATATCTTTCAAAGAGCAGTTTTGAATGTGGAAATACTTAAACCATTTCTATTGGTTACCTTGTGGACCAAGCCTTGTAAGGAGTTGGGGTCTTTACTTCTCCTTTTGTCTTAAGCCATACGTGTCTCTAAGTGAACTTTAACTGAACCTTGTGGTTTTGTAAGAACTATTGAACTCTGCGGTTAGGCACACATTTCCCTTATTTTGCAAGGAGTAACAGCCTATGTCACCTTTTAATATAGAAGTAAAAGGGTCCCTAAGAGGCTGTCTAGCCTGACCCAGTAGGTTTCACATTTAATGTACAAATCTCACTTTACGTCCTGCCTTACTGGAGTGGGGAGGGAATGGAGATTTTACAGTATCCTTCCCCTGCCATGCCCATCAAGCCACACCCACATAACAAGTAGTAAAACAATTTGAATCCCACCACTAGTTAAGACAAATTCTCAACATAGCCAGATATAAACAATAAAGCAAAAGATGTTTTGTAATCAAGTTTAGCCTTGTAGTCTTGTTTAGCCTTCTACCAGAATTTATTTTTTATTTTTACTTCTCAATAAAGACCATAGCCCTGAGATTCCTTACTCGTTTCTGATCAAGGAACCAGCTAGGTTTGATCTGGTTTAGCTTTCCAAGGCTAGCCAAGGTCAGAGGGATATGATCACCTAACATAGATGTACTGTTTGATTGAATTTAATTTTCTTAAAACCAGCTGTTTAATTAAGTCATGATGATTATATCTCTTGTAGTTAATAATTTCTCCCCTCTGTCCAGTTCTTGTATCGATAAAATAGAAAGCCTAAGGCTAACAAGAACTATTTTATTATTATTGATTTTACTAAGTTTATAGAGCAATCAGACACATACTCAGAGACCAACTGCTGTTCTGCAAATAAGTCTCAGCCACTTCATCATGATATGGCCTCTAAATAAACTCTTACAATGACAGTGCTATTTCCAGATTTTCTGGTTCTGCACAATAAAAATAGACAAATAGACAGATAGATAAACAGATCTCAGTTCATCCTTCACAGTGGTTATAAGTGTTGTTTGTCAAATTAGGAAGGAAGGAAGGAAGGAGGGAAGGAAGGAAAGAAGGAAGGAAGGAAGGAAGGGTTTCTAATGCTCCCAGCCAGCTTCCTTCAAGAATATTCAGTGGGGAAATGGACAGAAAATCAGAAGTCACTCCCACTGATTTTTGGCCACTCATCCTCTTTCTCTGTTCATATAAAGAAATATATCTGAAATGATGACCCAGTAGGATACAGGTCTAATAGTTGAGCTTGTTTATGTAGGGTTTACCTCAGAAGAGTGTAGTACCATGAGCACTTATAAGCCATATATATTTGTTTATTGAATTTATATGCTGTTCATATCACAGTTTGAGGTGACTCTGAACTGCTTAACAGTTTAGCTAGGGAAGGGCAAAGATTGCTATGAAACAGAATCTCAAAAACAATAAATCATAAGCTAAAGGGGTAGATCTTACTTCTTAGAAGGTTTTTTGGGAGCTGCATGATAATTTTAACCCATTTCCTACAAGACTAGTAGGTTGCAAGTATGAGAGCTGAATGTTATATAGTAATACCTGTGTTCCTGAACAAAGAGGTTCTAGTTATGATGGAGAACCAAAGACCATTTTGATGACCTGGGGCATGGCACAGAGGCAATACAGTTAGCTGATAGTTCAAATTGCCCCTTTATTGCTCCAACTTTCCTCCAAATGGCCCCATGTTTCTGCCAAGTCCCAGAGCAAAGTGATCTCATACACACACACACCTCGAGCAGTGTGCCTTGTGAAGAGGGGCAAGGTGCTGTCCTCCCAAGATATCAGATCAGCCTGTGCTGTTCCTGCCTTTTCTCCGCTCTCCATGCTTGAGGATCAGGAGGGGGTGGTCCTTGCTCATCTCCTGAGCTATGTCTCTCATGTTCACTGCTTAACCTCTCTTGGTCATCCTGCCTCCATTCCTCCCTGCCTACCAGCTATCCCAATCTTGAAAGGCCCTGGCCTGACTTGGCCTGCTCCTCCCCACATTCCTCTGAAGCCAATGAAGCTCCTCCCCCCAATCTTCATTGTCTCCAGTTCCAGCTTGTCTTCCTCTGAAGATTCAGGCTCTGATCAGGGCATGACAGCCATCATCTGTCAGTTCAACGAAGGGAAATCAGTTCCCTTTGAGATCCTTTAATTGTCAGATAGTCTGGGCATCTACCAAGCAAAGCAATCTCAGGATAAACTAAAAACATTTATGATTATTAAGTAATCCTTACTCATCAGTGTAAATGAATCAATGACCATTGTTCACCAGCCTTCCAGTAGGTTATCAATCCACATGGGCTCCTTTATAATCCTAGAGTGAAATTTCTGAAAGGTAGTTGAATTAGAAACTGCATTTGCAATATTCCTGTTAATGTATGGCCAATATAAAACTTCCTTAGTCTCACATTTCCATTTTTCCTATCACTATGACCCTCATGAATCCTTTGAATCATATCAGTCTTTAAGGCAGCAGGGAGAACTAATCAGTGGCCTTTAAAATAAAACATCATCAATTACAAAAGGTCTGGCCCAAATTGGAAGTCTGGAACTCAATCAATAATAGCTTTCATAGCTGTAGGCAGCACAGTATCATAGCTAAATAAACTTATTCTGCAGCCTCTCAGAGACTGTTGGCCAATGCCATTTACATGCAGTGAGCTACTATGAAGACTTAGCAGAGTAATTATAGCTGCTTACAGGTCCTTATCCTTTTGTCAAATCAATGACAAACCAATGTTCTCCCAAGCCCTTTTTCTTGGCAATTTTGAGTTTGTTAGGCTTAGCACCATCCTGACTTTTAGCAAGGATTCCATGACTTGGCCAAAATCCTCCTTCAGTAATCAGTGAAGAAGTCTTCAAAACTGTCACAACTTGTTGGCTTTGATGAAATTTAAATCTCACATGTTCCACTTGTTTTTGGCATGCAGTACTTTGGGAAAAAAAAATTTGTATAACAATTTTTATTGATTTTACAATTTTATAATAGGAAAGGGGTATGTAGGGTATTTAACAAATATTTTAGAGCTTCCATGTCAGGGTTGGTAACCTCCTCCGAGACTTCATACAAAATAATTTCAATAAAAGGTGGAATGAAATACATACATTTCATATCATAAATTCCATGCATTCAATCATTTGTTCGTGTTAACATCCATGTAGGAGTTACAATACAAATAAAAAAATCATTTTTGTGATCTTAGTTCTGTCTTTCAGCTCCTGGAGTGAGATGGGCACGCCCCCCCAACCGCCATCCCACAGCAGCCCGTATGGTGGGGGCTTTCTATAGGAGCCCCCCTGCCCCCGAAGGCGCTCACCAAAAGAACCAAGCGGCGGACGTGTCAGAAAACACGTCCGTCTTCTCCGGAAGCCGGAAGCGATCTCAGTACTTTGGAAGTTTTTGTAAGATTTCTATTCTTAACTAAGTTCCATGCCTGGGACGCTGTGGCTCAGTGGCAAAGACACTGAGCTTTTCAATTAGAAAGGTTGGCAGTTTGGTGGTTTAAATCCCTAATACTTGCATAACAGAGTGAGTTCCCATTCCTTGTCCCAGCTTCTGGCAACGTAGCAGTTTGAAAGCATGTAAAAATGCAAGTAGAAAAATAAGAAACACCTTTGGTGGGAAGCTAACAGCATTCTGTGCACCTTCGTCATTTAGCCATGCTGGTCACATGACCATGGAGACATCTTTGGACAGCGCTGGCTGTTCGGCTTTGAAACGGAGATGAGCACTGCCCACTAGAGTTGGGAATGACTAATCCATATGTGCGAGGGGGAACCTCCATGCCTTTAAAAATATCAATCTTTCTTTGCCCAGCTACACTGAAGAAAATTGCTATAGATAGTTCTGTGAATATTGTATATTCATTTAGTGACCATTCAAAATTATAATAGCATTGGAAAAAAGTGACAAAAGTCCTTGCACTTTTAACCATCAAAGTATATCCATGGTCGCATGATCAAAATTTTGATGCTGGGCAATCAACGTGTGTTTATTATGATGATTATTTGCAACCTTGCCATCAGGCTTCTAATAAGTAAAGTCAATGGGGAAAGATGGATTCGCTTAACAGCTGTGGTGAAAAAGTTCATAAAATCAGGCACAGCTCACTTAACAATTGCCTTGATTGGTAACAGAAATTCTAGTTACAATTATAGTCATAAGTCAATGACTACCTGCACTTAATGTTCATCTTCTTTGTTTGCATAACCTGTGGCTAGCATAGAAATATCAACACTCTTTTTAATTTTTTTCTAGGATTCAAGAATAGAATACAATAACAGATTTGGACTAGACCTCTTCTAGTCCAACCCTCTGCCTATACAGGAAATCCTATACCATTTCAGACAAATGGTTATCCAACATCTTCCTAAAAACTTCCAGTGTTGGAGCATTCACAACTTCTGGAAGCAAGTTGTTCCACTGATTAATTGTTCTAACTGTCAGGAAATTTCTCCTCAGTTGTAAGTTGCTTCTCTCCTTGATTAGTTTCCACCCATTGCTTCTTGTTCTACCCTCAGGTGCTTTGGAGAATAGTTTGACTCCCTCTTCTTTGTGGCAACCCCTGAGATATTGGAACACTGCTATCATGTCTCATCTGGTCCTTCTTTTAATTAAACTAGTCTTTTGCTTGAGAATTTCACTACTTTAGGAGTTTTTAGATAATCTCTTACCCTGTGACTTTTATAAAAATTCTGAAGGTCCCCATACTCTTGTTATTTGTTAAAATATACAATTTGTTGGCAATTTTGGTATAGGGTGTGAGTTTCAACTAAGGCTTTTGAAAAACACATATTCCCTGGATCTTCAGATTTCCAGGCTGAATTATTGACAAGCTAACTACCTTAACAAGCATGGCTGGATTTTGTCACCTCGTTCTGATGTGTGTTTGTATAACGTACCCATTGAGAATCTTCTTCTTTCAAGGATTTCATAAGAATACTCAATTGACAACATCCTATGTTTTCCTAAATGAAGAATCTAACCTACTAATGATTCTTTCCAATAAACATGGCTCCATTAGGATAAAACGTGTTGAATAAAATTCCCCAGAGCATTACTACTGAATGAAGACAGCGTGGCAATTCCAGTGGAGATTGGTTTTTAAAAAATGCAAAAAAACCTACAGTTATAATAGATATAGGGCAGCTCATGAGAAAGAAGCGTCAAAGCAAAGCAAAGCCCCAGAGATTTGTAAACAAATTCCATTTTATGTTGAAGAAATAAAGCTATCACCACTTTTCAAGCAGCTGCATAATGCATTTTAAAAATATGGTCCGTATTTCAAAGTGAAAACAAACATTGCAAAGTGCCAACAGCTATCCATTCAATTCTCCTGGATAAAAAAGAAAGAAAGAAAGAAAAAACATGACATGTACTTGTTGAGTTAAATTAAGTATTGTACTTACAAGCTGTCCTTCCAAAATAAAGCCAAATCTACATGTTACTGGCAGAACCAACCCATCAACAAGTCTCCCCAGGCAATTAATAGACATGTTGATGTGCAGAAATTTCAGTGCTGGAGATTAGTTCATATCCAGAACCACCCAAAAAGTTCCATTTTGGGGCTGGAAAAAAAATGCCCATTCCTTGAGGTAAGTGGAAGATTTAGGGCTGTTCTTGCTACCAACTGCCCTGGGTTTTGTTCCTTATACCCCTTTCACAGAGTAGTAGTACTTCCATTTGCTTACAGTCTGCATCCATAACAACTAGATTTTCAGAGCCATGGTTGATTTTCAGAGCCATGCATGGACTAGTGGCTGAAACAACCGTATTGTCACATATAATGAGATTCATGGAAGATTCCTTCAGAACAACCTCTATAGCGTTGTCTAACCTTTTTCTAAAGGTGTGCCAAAATTGTGCACATGCCCCACCAACCTGCACATGTGCGCATGACCCTACAATGAATGCTTGTGTGACCCCACATGTGGGGGGAGGTTTTTACCCTCCCCAGGTTCCGGACTTTCCTGAAGCCTGGGGAGGGAGAAAATAGTCTCCCCGGTGCCTCCAGAAGGCGGAAATAGATCATTTCTGTTATGTCCGTGCCCCAAGGACATGGCCATGCTCGTCCTTCAGGATGGCCCACTCATCAACGCCCCTAGTGGTATTTACACCAGCAATGCTGAGGCCCAGGGTGTCGAACCAGTCTGAACCCAATAAACTGGGAAGAGTACCCTGGATCATGATGAGTGGCAGGTACCCTGAAAATTTTGCAGTGACCACTTTAAATTTACCACTGCCCACAATGGGAATATTATTCCCTTGATAGACCCGCAATTTAAGGGAGCAAGGGGATAGGAGCATCTTTGAAAGGGAAGGCATCAGATGCTTCAAAGTAGACCATGGGGCACGGACATAACAATTTCCAAACTTCCAGTTGACCCTTTAGGCCTGTTTTTTGCTCTCCACAGGCTCTGGAGGTTTTCCTGAAGCCTGGGTAGGGTTAAAATGGCTTCCCCCGGCCCTCTAGTAGGCTGAAATTCAGCTGTCTGGCACTACACGCACACCAGAGCTAAGAGTTGCCAAGCTGGCAAATATGACTCCACGTACCACCTGCAGCACATGTGCCATAGGGTTGCCATTACAGCTTTGTAGGTTCAGAGATATCTGTAGGGAGGATTATAAAATAATTTAAAATAATTACTTGGATGGTTACTTCCTTGATTCCTTTTTTCTTGCAATTTCCTCTGGATAAGTCTATGGAGAGTCTCAGTCATCTAGATCATGGTTGCCCCCATTTTTTTTCAAAAGACAGCTGGACTTTCTTTGTTTTTCCTCGAAGACATTTCATTTCTTATCCAAGAAGCTTCTTCAGTTCTGACTAATAGTGGAGAATGGGTTTATATTTCCTGCCGTCATCCAGTTGTTAGCACTCTCTCTAAGAGTTATTTAGCCACTTAGAAATTTACCAGTGCCTTCAGGGCCACCTGAATCATGACCAGCCATTTCCGCTATTCAACCCTTTGATTTTCCATAATTCAGTCAGAACTGAAGAAGCTTCTTGGATGAGGAAATAAATGTCTTCAAGGAAAAAACAAATTCCAGTTGCCTTTGGGACCCTTTGTAGAAGGTGGCCGACAGAGTAATTAGTAGCTCTGGTTGTGTATGCATGACATACTATGGAAACATAGTAAGATATGAGCTGCTGTCCATATCAGCTATTTCAATCTTCCTAATGGAAGAGCCCTGTCCTTGTTTAGACGTGCATGTAAATTCACAAGCATCTGACAGTCTCACAAATATACAGCCATTTGACAAAGGGGCAAAGATGATAAAATGGTATACTAGGGAGGCCACATCCACAAGAAAATATGGATAGTTGAAAAAAACAGTGAGTCATGCAATGGACACATGGATTTAGGGTCATTCAGAAGAAAGAAACTTGAAGCAGATGTTTTGTTGTTGTTGTTGTTGTTCGCAAACATTCTTTTGGTTTAACATTTGTACATACTGTATATTTCTTTTTAATTTTTCAAACTTCAGCCAGTTTCTTTTGTGTACCACATAAAGGAGAATTTACAGATCATTCTCTTGGCCTGTAATTTGTAGTTCCACATTCTGTACTTTATTTATCTTATCAGATAAAATCTGTTCCGTATCAGTCATTTTCCCATTAGTATCTTTTAGACATAGTGCCATCCTTAAAAGCAGACATCATTACTGACAGTACTGATACTGTAGCAGTGGTGGGATTCAATATTTTTTGCAACTGGTTCTGTGGGTGTGGCATGGTTTGATGGCCATGGCAGGGGAAGGATACTATAAAATCTCCATTCTCACCCCGCTCCTGGGGAAGGATACTGTAAAATCTCCATTCCCTCCACACTCCAGGGGAAGCTTACTGCAAAATCCCCACCTCCTCTCAATCATCTGGGACTCAGGAGGCAGAGAATAGATGGGGGCAGGGCAAGTCAGAGGTGGTATTTACCGGATCTCTAAACTACTTAAAATTTCTGCTACCAATTCTCCAGAATTGGTCAGAACCTGCTGAATACTACCTGTGTACTGTAGTTATTAACTTCTGGTTACATTTTTCAAAGATCTTCTTTAATATGTCCAATGTTTCCTTTCCATTTTCTTTCCTTTTCTAGACCCAGTATTAACTTCCATGAGACTTTGTACTGCTTTAAAAATGCAAAAGACTACTTCAAGATCTGAAGATGTGGAGGGACCTGGCCCACAGAATCACCAAGGATTGGACAAGACTGAATGGATGACATGACATCACTACTTTTCTTCTGCTTAAAAATTTATATTCCACTAGTGTCCAGTTTCTAAAACCATCATTTATAGTTTGTTATGATTGCATTTACAAGGATAATCAAAATAAGTCTATTTCCCATGAGGAGTTACTTATTTTTTTAATAGTTAACTTCAAAATCTTTTAGTAAAAGTCATTATTCCAAATTTGTTTGAATGCTTAATCCATTTACAACTTTTAGTTTAAAATCTTATTTATTTTTTGATGTTTACTTCAAAATCTTTAAATTCTTACATTTGCAATTAATTTTTATTTTGTTCAGAACTGAAGATAAACTCAACAATGCTTTTCAAACCTCTAATTCCAATGGTCTCTCATAGATTTAATTAATTTCTGAAAGTGATAAGAAATTGAGGTTTGTGAACTTAATACCTTTTAAAAGTCTCAATCATAGTCACAAACTTTTGATACCCTCATCTTCTGCTGTTCAAACAGAAAACAGTTGTCTGTGGTCACCTTATGAGTAGTAGCTGTCTGGAGCAAGTATAGACCATCTTTGATCCTCTCCTTATCCAGAGAGATTTCAGTGAACTGGTCTCCTCACTGGTTGCTCACCTCCAGTTCATCCTACCTCCCACAGAAATCCATTACCACTTAGCTTTATAGGGTTGTTGTGGAAAAAAAAAGATGATTTACTTCATATGGTCCCATGGAGGAAAAGTAGGGCGTGCAATGTGGAAAACTAATCTTGTAAGAGAAAACAGATTTTGTTCCTTTTCTAAAACCTTGATGCATTCTTGGTAGCACACTTCATTGCTTACAATCAATAGTGACAAGGGACAAGAACTTGTTTCTGTTGTCTGGCTGTTGGGAATGATAAAGGAGCTGGTGACATAGGCTTTGATTTACAGATATTGGTTAAGTTCATATACGCTTCTTGGAAATATAAAACCCAAGAATTTTAAAAGACATCAATAAAATGTTGAATAGAATGAGCTTTGTTGTGTGTTGGCACAATGCTTTGTACAGCTGTATTTTATACATATTTATTATATATGTATATATAAACATCATTTTTTTAAAAATAGAAAAGATATTAGCTGACTTTTCTCCCTCTTCAGGAAATGTCTTATTTATTTACTTTATTTGAAGATGATTCTTAAAATATGGTAGCATCCACATGTTCACTTTTGAAAAAAATATTTAGAATTCTCTCCCCCTTCCAACCTAAGGGATCTTTGAGTCTGTTGTTCTATTTCTGCTATAAAACAAAAGGGATATACATCAAATAAATAAGTAATAGGCCAACACTTCTGAACCCATTTCATGGTGACCTCTGAATGGACAGTCATCTCTGCTTACCTGCCCATTTTAGAACATTTTAGTTTGGACAGGGAAACTAAAAAAGTTATATTTCACTCTGATATATAACTTTTGACGTCGACTTGACACTTTCCTCTGTTCTAAGGCAGGTAAAATGTGAGATGCAGAAATGATGGCAAGGAGCTGCATCAGCAAGACGGAATCACATCTGCCGCTTTATGCTCTACATTTTAGTGAATCTTTTTTTGGGATAATTCCAATTCAGCTTTCTTCTCTAAAAAAATACCAACATTTTGACTCCCCTTCCAGGTCCCTAATTTATTGTCTCTTTCTACTTCCCCTGTATGGTAGAATTGCAGGCTTTTAAATTGCATTTCAAAGCATCAGCTGGTTTCAATTTCAAAAGGGTATAAAGAATCCGATCAACTTAGGTTTTTGAGCTGTGCTATGCTAGTGAATAGCTATGCTTTCTACCGAGTAATCAGGAAAAGACTCTAAGATCTTACAGAAACCATTGAACTCCGGTTCCCAGCGGCCTCAATCCCATCATTACCTTTCCCAATGGAACATGTCCTTTTTAACAGTCTTTTGGGTACAACAATAGAACTCTATACCAATTTGGACCTCTAATGAAGCTTACTTGAAATCAGATTAGATAAAAAGTGTGCTTAACACTGGGATTAATACCAGACAAACACTCATGCAGAAAATAATACTCTAATAAAGGAACTACTGAAGCAGTAGGCATGAGCTTAAATGGACTCCAGAAGATAGTAGAGGATAGGAAGGCATGGAGGAGCATTGTCCATGGGGTCACGATGGGTTGGATACGACTTCGCAACTAACAACAACAAAAGGAACTACAAGGAGAAAATAAAACCTCTCCCCAACGATGTCATAGCAAGCTACTGGATATAAACAGAGAGCAAACCCCACTCCCTTCTAGCACTGAAGATGTTATCTAGTTGGGTAATGAAACATCTGTAAGAAAGCAGATGAAAACTCAGAGGTAGAAGAACTCTGCAGATAACTCTGCAGATCTGAGCATTTGGAGGATATGCTGTCTTCTTATCCTTAATCAGGAAAGGCATAGTAATGATATGACATGCAATAAAAGTGAGGAAATACTGTATGTTGATCAAGATTATGTGTCATCAAGTCATTACTGATTCTTAGTGGTCTCATGGACAGATTTTCTCCAGGATGATTTCTTCTGCTTCTTATTCTTCGACAGTCTCTTTTTACATTCATCTTTATGATGTCTTTAACATATTTCTACAGTGTTTCTGGTTCCCTATCAATTAGGTTTGGGGCTTCAAAGTGATTCCTGGCGTTCTCCTTAAAAAAGGTTCAACTTGGTACCCTGAAAACTGCTTGGCTTTATTCTTCTGCTTTAGCTGCACTTGGAACTTGCAAATTAAGTTTCACATTTTTAATGTCATAGCTAAGCTTTCCTATGTCTTTGTATCAATAAAAAGTTCGGTTTTATTTCAGTTTCACTTCTGTGTGATGTGCTAGTTTCATTTCTCTGTGATGTCAATGTCTACAGACATGGTTTGGGTTGTGGGAAGATTGTGTTAGCAAAGAAGAAGTAATTGAATAGACAGGAATTGATTCTCCTGTTTCATTTCAGTTTCCTAGACTATTCTTAGACAATCTGTTTCCAACTTTGTCTTTCCAATCTTCCATCATAAGCAGCACATCTTGCTTGAATGTTCTGTCGGTTTCAGATTGAACTTGACCATAAGACTTGTCAATCTTCACTTCCGCATCAGTGGTTGGAGCAGAAAGTTGGATAAGTATTATATTAAAGCCACAGAGTTTAAGCTCTCCCTTAGCAGTAGTTCCCTTTTCATCTGAATCTCTTCCAGAAGGCAGATTACTTATTTATTTATCAAAATATATTTGCCACCCAATTAGAGCAGCATGGTGGCCTAGAGGTGAAGACTCTTGCCTCCGTCTCAGAAAGCTGAGAGTTTATATCCTAAGTGGTGGCAGATGTTCTCTATCAGGGTGCATAGAGAAAGTATCTGCTGCAAACTCTGCATAGGTGTCAGGAAGGTGTCTGTCCAGTAAATGCTCAGCTCCATTCAGTCTAAATAAAGGGATTAAAGAATTGTAAAAAAAATTGCCACCCAACTCCAGCAGACTTTGGGAAGCATACAAATAAGACAAAACACAAAATAGCTAAAAATATTCAATCAAATGGAAAGATTGTAATGATTGTAATGATTTAATCGACAGCAAAATTGACAAAACAAACCATTGAACAAATAATAAACTTCAATCTGGAACTTAAACCATTTTCACCAAAATATTCCAAACCAAATAACTTCAAGTGAAAATATGGAAAATTGCAATGTTTACTAGAATTTAGCAGGTTGGGTATAGTTTAAAGATGATTTTCTGCTTAGGCTGGTTAGAAAGATAAACATATTTAGTAAAAACATTTGTCCCTAGCCTTCAGGGTTTGTTTAGATCCTTGCTTAAGAGATATTTGAAATATGTGACACATATTTCAAAAGTTCAAGGAATATCTCAAATATCCATAGGACGGTCCTCTTCCTTCTCCCCCTGTAGTATTAAGAAGACGATGGAGAGAAGGAAGGGTAGTACCATGGTTAGAAAGTTGCTGACAAAATTTGTGCTGACATGCTATTTGAACTCAGATTTCTTCAATCTACTGCTCTTAGTATAATCATGCAATAGTAGTACAATATCCAGGGGTGGGCTGCTGGGGGTTTGCAGAGGTTTGGCAGAACCTCTTGCTAAGATTCTGTGTGGTTCGGAGAACCCCCAAATCCCTCTCTTGGCTGGTCCCGCCCACCCTGCCACACCCCTCCCAGAAGTCCCCACACAGCCTGTTTTGAATGCAGATAAGTGCAAGGAGGCTCATGGAGGGCAAAAAACAGGCCTACTGGAAGTTCAGGAAGGCCGGAAATGAGCCAATTTCCAGCCTCCAGAGGGCCTCTGGAGCCTGGGGAGGCCATTTTTGCCCTACCAGAGGCTTGGGGAAAGCCTCCAGAGCCCAGGTAGGGCAAGAATGCCTTCACTTCACCATGGTGGAGGAGGCCAATTAGGCCACACCCACCATGGCCATGTGAACCCCTTGCTAAAAATTTTGAAACCCATCCCTGACTATAACTCAAGTTGTTCAAAATACAAACAGATACATTTGTAGACAAAATGCATTTATGCCTCTTTGATCCCCCAAAATAGAGAATTTACCAATAAGCTTTGCCGCATTTGTAGCATTTAATTGCAGCTAGGTAAACAGTTTATTTCGCTAATAAATTTTTGCATTTCTGTGCGAGCTACGCAGCCTCCGATTCATCAAACTATTCCCTAGCATGAACTTGTCCCTCCTCCAGGAAATGTAGCATAAATAGATGACCAGAGGACCTTAACTAATGGGAATGAGATTTAATTTAGGAGTATGAGTATGAGCACAAGTTATTTCAGAATGAAACATTGCTTCATTTCAAAGATTAAAGAAATAATAATGAGTATAAATCACCAGACCATCAGCTATTTTCTTTTTGATTTACTCTTCCTATTTACTTTTTGCCTTCTTTTTCATTAGAAGGAATAAAGTTTGCTAGATGTTACATATTATAGCTAATACTTTTTCTACAGTGGGTTCTAACAAGGGCAGAACTCCTCCTTTTCTCCTAGACAAACGTGGAATAAAACTCTTCTAACTCTCTTTTTCGTTTGCTCACTACACAATTGTCGATGTGCAATTTTGGGGGAAGCGTGTGTGTTTGTGGGGGGGAGGATGATGGTAGAGTTTCACACATGAAAATCAGAACCAGGATTTTTGGACTCTGGAATTCTGGACAAAGAATTCCTTGGCAGAGGTGAATCAAAAGTAATTAGAAATACAGCGCTTATTACAGCAATTTTATCTATGTATTCTGAAGCTAAATGAACATATTGGTAAGTTGCTAAGAGCTGTCAGGCCCATTCACAAAGGAGCCGGACTGTAGCTTGGATTCATTAGGAGCATCTGGGACTCCATGCTTGCCAAAAAGCTGGTTCATTAGTAAAGTGTCCTGGTGTTCATATGGCCATTAAGAACAAAATGGCTTTTTAGTGCATTGTCCAATTAAAGTGTACAAAGTCTACTGTATGATAGTTGTTCTCCTACCAGATGGAGACTTGGCTATTCCCAAAATATAGGCTTGCATGCTGTCCATGTATCCAGACATCTTCACTAATTGCTCACACCATGTATTTACACTCAAAAATAATAAATAAGAAGTAATTATTGGGAGATACGATCTTTGCAATTCTTCATATAAATGGATGTAAATTCTGTAAAACCATCAATCAGAATATAGCGATTCTTTTAAACTTGCATTCCTCGAAATATTATGCTCCATTTCCTGGCTTCCAAAGATAAACCAGAATGCATTTACAAATGCAAATGAAATGAGAATGCATTTGACGCTTAATATTTTGAGCAAAAGTCTGTGGCATAATTGTATTTAAATTTGAGCTTTCAAGCAGATTTCTTTTAGGAAAAATGACAGATTAAGATGAAAGAGACTAATGAATGGTGGATTGCACCATCTACCATGAAAAAAGAGGGAACTCAAAAACATTTCTCAGTTATTTAAGTTAAACCGAAGAATCCCGCGTTCTGACGATGAGAACTCCTTCAAAATTTTCTTCTAATATGGAAGCAATTGTTTATCAAAGAGAATGATTAAAAATAAGTAGACAAAGCTACATTCTTTTTCTTTTCTGAAGAGGACTATTCTGCAAGTAAGAACTCAGAGGTTGACTGAATTTAACGATGATAAGTTGATATAAGATGGCAAGTTTTATTTATTTATTTAATTTATTTGTCAAGCAAGGATAAACATGATTATGAATACCTGAAATGGATACGAATAAATGGGGACATTAGAACAAACATGATAGGCACTTTGGTGCGCTTATGCGCACCCCTTAGGAATGGGGTGAGGTCAACAGTAGTCAGTCTAAGGCAGGGATGTCCAAACTTGGGAACTTTAAGACTTGTGGACTTCAACTCCCAGAATGGTTTCTCCCAGCTATGCTGGCTGGGGAATTCTGGGAGTTGAAGTCCACAAGTCTTAAAGTTCCCAAGTTTGGACATCCCTGGTCTAAGGTTAAAGCTTTGGGAGTTTGGGGAAGAAACCACAGAGTCAGGTAGTGCATTCCAGGCATTGACCACTCTGTTGCTTAAGTTGTATTTTCTGCAACCAAGTTTGGAGCAGTTTACCTTAAGTTTGTGTCTATGGTGTGCTTGTTTATTGTTGTGGTTGAAGCTGAAGTATTCATTGACAGGTAGGACATTGTAGCAGATAATTTTATGTACTACGCTTAGGTCAGACTGAAGGCAGCATAGTTCTAAATTGTCTAAGCCCCAAATTGTCTAAGCCTGGTGGCAGAAGAGATTCTGTTGCGAGCAGAGGAGTGGAGGACTCTTCTCGTGAAATATCTCTGGACTTGCTCAATTGTATTAGTGTCTGATATGCAGTGTGGGTTATTTAAAGAGTATTTATTTTCAGGCTGTGCTTCTTAGGCTGAATGTCCAGAAATGGGCAATTGGATCACAAAAGAGTATGAAAACCATCAATATATTCTGTGGTGAGGGAGTGTGCCTGTTTCTACTTAATTTTCAGGAGAACCCTTTCTTCTGTTTAGATGAAATATAGTCCTTTGGGCATTTGCCACCATCACCCAATGAAGGACATGCAATCTGGAACTGTATAATATTCTTTCCTGAAAGTGCATATTACCATAGAAGATATATGGCCAATATCAGTAAAAACCATCCTGTTAAGAGCAGCTAGTGCTAAAAAGAGATTATTTTAGTAGCTCCTAAAAGCTCTCCTGAACTGGAGATAAGGATCTGCCAGAGTTTCCATTACACATTTAATAATACATTTCAAAAAGTTATAAATTATTCCCTTTAAGCATCGATAACTCATTGGGCTAAAACTTTTGTAACTTTTCTCTGCCAGAAAGTTGACAAGTACATTTACCACCAGCTATAAAATAGAATGAAGGATCATTGGAAAGCAGGAATAAGCAATCATTTTGGACTGGGGAAAATGTTTGACATTTTAAGAACATGTTTGTAGGAGCTCCCACGAAATGACTTCTATGGGAAGGTATTCTTTTAGAAACTATCTGCATTGAGTATATGCCAGTCAGAAAATAGCCCGCTACCAGGAGGAAACCTGATGTGGCTGTTCCTTTATTACCCCAAATTTTCTTTGTCTTTGTTCAGAGCAGGTGAACAAATTTTTCAAACTAACTTCCAAACAAACCATTAAAATGCAACCATGTATGTATGTATGTATGTATGTATGTATGTATGTATGTATGTATGTGTATATATATATATATATAATTGTTCCACAACACCCTGCTAGGGCCCCAATTAAGGGAGGAAGCATACTGCTTTCCTCTTCTGCCTTTCGGCTCGTCACCAGAGACCATCTAGACAGAAAGCCATGAGTTCCATTGTGTGTTAGTTTTATGAGCTGATCAATAAATAAATCAGGGAGACTAGTATAGATCTATTTCGAGCTTTTTAGCTCTCATCAGCTAGCCATACCCTTACTGGGATTCGAACCGGGGCTCTATTGCATATCAGGCAAGAGCCTTTAGCCATTCAGCCAGCCAGGCTCTCCCATTGCATCAGCTGAGACAGGAGGATTAGTATAATTGTTCCACAACACCCTGTTAGGGCCCCAATTAAGGGATGAGACATACTGTTACCTTTTATTAATCAGCTCATAAAACTAACACACATATTTAAAAAAATCACACAACGGAACTCATGGCTTTCTGTCTAGATGGTCTCTGGCGATGAGCCGAAAGGCAGAATAGGAAACAGTATGCCTCCTCCCTTAATTGGGGCCCTAACAGGATGTTGTGGAACAATTATAGATACTAATCCTCCTGTCTCAGCTGATGCAATGGGAGAGCCTGGCTGGCTGAATGGCTAAAGGCTCTTGCCTGATATGCAATACTGCCCCAGTTCAAATCCCAGTAAGGGTATGGCTAGCTGATGAGAGCTAAAAAGCTCGAAATAGATCTATACTAGTCTCCCTGATTTATTTATTGATCAGCTCATAAAACTAACACATACACACATACATATATATGTATATATGTGTTTGTGTGTGTCTTAGAGTGTGATGCAGTGGCCTAGAGGTGAGGCTCTCACTTCACAATCTGTGAGTTCAATCCCAGGTAGAGGCAGATATTTCTCTCTCTGGCCACAATGAGAATATATGTGCTGAAAAAAACCTCCTCATTGGAGACAGAAAGAGCATCCAGCATAC
Organism: Rhabdophis nuchalis; assembly: GCA_039707465.1. Classification (NCBI taxonomy): domain Eukaryota; kingdom Metazoa; phylum Chordata; class Lepidosauria; order Squamata; family Natricidae; genus Rhabdophis; species Rhabdophis nuchalis. Next base: position 201,094,336 of record CM077645.1, read on the forward strand.
ACTCAGCTCCATTCAGTTGTCCAGACTCCACCCTACAAGGGATTATGGGGTCACTAAAAGGAGATGATATATATTGGTCTTGGGCCTTTGGGGAAACCAAAGTCATTATAGCAAATAAAGATGATGGTAACTTGTCAGTTTTGCATTTATTGATTGGTTTTAACAAAAAAAAATGCATAAATAAATAATGGATGGGTGAAGTGGTGAAATTCAATTTTTTTTTACTACCAGTTCTCTGGGCATGGCTTGGTGGGCGTGGCAGGAGAAGGATACTGCAAAATTTCCATTCTTTCCCCACTCTGGGGCCAACCAGAGGTAGTATTTGCCAGTTCTCTGAACTACTCAAAATTTCTGCAACTGTTTCTCCAGAACCTGTCAGAACCTGCTGAATTTCACCCCTGGATAGATGGATGAACAAATAAATAAATAAAGCAAGATAAGTCTGAGATTCTGAGAGAAGTTGTGCTAATGGGACATAATGTTCATGGGATGTAGCTTTTAAAAATGTCACAACTTCCTGTCATTTTCATCTATTTATGCTGAACTAGAAAACCAGTGGATTGTACTACAAGGTACTCTAGCAAACAAATTAAGCTAGGTAAAGTACTTTAATTCAACAAGATTGTATTAATCAATTGATTTCTAGAGCTGCCCAGCTTGACAAGTGACTCTGGGTGGTGTACATCATAAAAATAATTAAAAACAATTAAAAATTAAGATGGGAATTATTCTGTGCAATCCTATTGTAACAATCCTACTCTTTCAACAAGCCGGGTTGGCATTAAACAGGATTTAAAAAATTTTTAATTTAAATTTTTATTATTTTAATCAGGGTTAGTTTGGGTTTTTTCCACGTTTCGGCCAATATTTTAATTATGTCTTTTAAAAGCTTTCTTTTAACTTTTATGTATTTGTTTTTATTTTGGCTGTACACCGCCAAAAGTCCTTCGGGAGTAGGGCGGTATAAAAAACCAATAAACTAAACTAAACTAAACATCAGGATCCTTTTTCATTGTCATTAAAGAATTCAGAACGGATGGCCATGTAAATCAAGTGAATGAATGAACAAGTAAATCGATATTGGGTGATGACTATAATTGTCACTTCTCTTTTGATACAAGATTGTCTCAGTCCAGAGGTGGTATTCAGCAGGTTCTAATCAGTTCTGGAGAACCAGTAGTAGAAATTTTGAGTAGTTCAGAGAACTTGTAAATACCACCTCTGTCTGGCTCTATCCCCATCTATTCTCTGCCTCTCTTGTCCCAGCTGATTGGGAAGGAATGGGGATTTTGCAGTAACCTTCCCCTGCCATGACCACCAAACCAAACCCACCAAGCTATGCTCACATAACATGTAGTAAAAATTTTTGAATCTACTGTTTTAGTCCCAAGGAAAAGGCCAATTAAGAAAGCAAAAGAGGATATTGAGAAATAATATCCCATTTAGAAAGCAAAAGAGGAAATTGAAAAAAGAAGTAGGAGATAGAAAGGCTGAGCAGAAAAAGATTTATTTCTTTTCCCTACACCCAAATTACTTTAGTATTAAAAATGGACATTACTCTGACACCTTGCTGATAAATTCTGCATACTGAAATCTTAAGAAGGGTTTCTCGGGGAAACTCCATCATGTTAAATGAGATCAATGAGAAGAAAGGAGAAAGGTCATTATGCTAAGAGAATGCTTTCTCCAGAAAAATTCACCTGGGACCTACCTTGATGTTTTTTTAAATGCTAGGCAAATAATTTATTTGCCCTGAACTTTTCATAAATGTTTATAATTTTATGCATATAATACCTTTATTTTTTATTTGTCTAGAACATGAAATCTTAAAATAATCAAGACATCATAAACTATTTTTTTTTGCTCATTCAGCATTGGTCACAGACAGCTTTTCATATTAAAAGAATCTATTAATCACAACAGTGCTGATAATGCTACTCTAAAGTGCTTATCAAATTCTGCTTACAACACTGTTGCTTGATCTTAGCGACTTTAAGCTGCGCGCACTTCAGCTGTCAGAATTCCCCAGACAGCTTGATGCTTCCTGGCTGGGGAATTCTGGGAATTGAAGTCCATACATCCTAAAGTTGCTAAGGTTGAGAAACATGGGCTTACATTTTTCTAAGGTTCATGGAGGAAAATACTAATGAAACACATGTATTATATTTTCCCTTACAATTCATCATTAAATATCTATTTTGCTCCTTTAGAAACACAACCAAATAATTCAGTATGACAACCACAGATGAGGGTTTCTTCCAATTTTTTAAAGAAAATGCAACACTAGACAATCAGAGAGATTTTCCCACCTTTTCAATGGTAAATAAGATCATAGGTAGTTTTTAGCTGAAAATATAGTCACTTGCAAACATAAAAAAAAAAAGATCTCCAGGTCTGAGAAAGAAAGCCTACAGAATTTTAAGGGATTTTTTTTTCTTTTAATGCTGGGAAATTAAAATGAATCTTTTTTTTATTTATTTTAATGCTGGGAAATTCAGCCTTGTTTTGACATTCTGAAAACCATAGTGGTAATCTTATTCCATAAAGCATTTATCTTTATTTATTTCAGCACTGACATATCCTGCCTTTAAAAGCTATTCTCAAGCATTTCATAGATACTTTAATCAAATTCTTTAAAATCACTATTTGTTTATTATATTTCCATCTTGCTTTCTCTTCAAGAGTGCTGATGATTTACATGGGATTCTTTCTTGATTTTATTTCCATAGCAACACAATTAAAATACCTGATCTGAATTTAGTACCAGGCCCAATATCACTCACTGAGTTCCCAAAGATTTAGACAGACTAGAGCCTAAGTCTTTCTTCTCTTAATCCATTACTTTGGTCACTTTCTCTGTTCTGACCTGGCCTGCAAGACGCAGACTCCCCACAAAGAAAATCCCTACACATTGGGAATTAACTTCATTCACCAACAGAAAGTCCAGGCAAGAGTCCTGCAAGAAGTTAACTGAAACAATAGTCCTTATCAGCTTGGTATGATAAATGCAAGGCCGTGATCTCACAGATGGAAGCTGCAAATTAAGTCAGTTCAAACAGAGAAATAGACAAACCTGGCAAGGCAGTCTTTGTCACATGAAACATACAAGGAGCAAACTTTCCAGAAATGCAAATGTTTGTCTGTGACAACCAAACCACTCCCTTTTCCTCCTATTTATTCTCCAGCCAGGGAGGGGCCAGTCAGCATCCACATTTGGTTTGCTTCCCGAGCCAGCTCATTGTCCTCCATTGTTCACCTCTCCTATATGTATATACGCATCTGGAACAGGACCCACCTCTTCCTCCTCCTCACTCATCTCTGACTCCAAAGGCAGCTGCCTCTCTGGCTGGGAAATGCTGAATGACCCTGGCTCTACCTCTATGTCCAATGATGAACATCCATCAGTGCCTTCCTCAGGCTCCAGAACTGGCCCAAGTTCTTCCCCAACCTTCTCATTGTCCGAGTCTGCCGCTAGCTCTGCTGGCAGCTGGCGAGCCGCAACATTCTCACGCACTTTTGGAGCAAGAAGAAGAAAGTTATTGGACTAAAGTTATTCCCTTAGCTTCCAGTGCCAAAAATAGATTTCAACCTGAGTTTTTTTCCCAATAAGTGTCCACCATCTTAATTAATATATCACTTTGGCTCTTAGGCTGAGAAAATATAACTATCCGAGAGCAGTCCATGTTTTGGTGATCCTAGTCCATTGTACAAGGTTGGAATTAGTAACTTCACAAAACTTGATTTTGTGGCCAAGTATGGAACCCTGGGATGTAGTTGTTCCCCTGGCCAGATGAATAAGGGTTTAGATGATATCCAACTGCTATTTCATTTTATATTATGTGGTCTATCACACATCATCCAAATGTTCAAACTGGATCTGGCATCCACCTATCAAATCCCAAGAACCTGGTATAAGTAGATGTCAATGTTTGATGGTGTTAAAGTTGCAGCATGTAAGCTCTTCCAACTAAACCTGCCTTTTGCAATTGACTGATGGTGAGTTTGTCAATGCCACAGAAGTGGAAGTGGTGCTGTAATTGTTTTGGGATTGCAGCCAAAGCTCCTATGTCTTTCTTTTGCCATAGTCATTCTATTTCTGTTTGCAGGTCTTTGTATTTTGATATCTTCTCCAGTTCTTTCACTTCTTTTACTATACCCATACAAAGGTTCTTTAAATATCAGCCATTATAGGACAATCCATATGCTGCTTAAAATGCTGACAGTCCAGAGAAGAAAGCTAAAGAAAATCCTCTTTTCCTTCCTTCTAGCAGTTTTGCACAGTCCATATCTAACTAGTACTAGAATCAGTAAGGAAAAAGGCCTTGTCTGTTGTATTTACAATTTCATGCTTCTTGATGGAGGCCAGATATGGAAATGGACAAGTATTATCCAAGTGCTAATAAGTTTGACACATTAGTAGAAAAAGATGGAAAGTAATCTGAACTGGTTTTGCTTCATTATCAGCAATTTACTATGTGGAAAGGAAGGAAGAAAGGAAGGAAGGGAAAAGATGAAAGGAGGGAAAGGAAAAAAGAAAGAGAAAAGAGAGAGATAAAGGAAGAAAGAGAAAGGGGGGAAGAAAGGAAGAAAGAAAGAGAAAGAAAGAGAGAGAGAGAAAGGAAGGAAAAAAAGAGAGAGTGAAAGGAATAAAATAGAGAGAAAGGAAGGAAGAAAAAGGAAGAAAAAGAGAGAGAAAGGAACACAGGAAGGCAGGAAGGAAAGTGAGTGACGAAAGAAAGAAAGAAAGAAAGAAAGAAAGAAAGAAAGAAAGATGGATGGATAAAGGTATTCTTGAGGAACAAAAAAGTAATATTCAGATCCTGCATTGCACTATTAAAAATAGAAGTGAGGATGTTGATTAAGTGACAACTAAGCTGAATTTGTTTGCTCTAATATTTCTGAAAAAGGATCTTTTCAGGAGGCAAGCACCATCATAATGAAAAAATTGTGTTTTTTTTTAAATTAACAAAGGGATCCAAATTAAGCACTATTAAATTTGTATGAGACCCCATGAAGAAATTCAAGGATTATGCATAATAGGTAAATCATACAATCTGATAACATTTTTAGGTTTACTTCAAATTAAAAAAAATGGACATCATCTAGTAGCGTCAATGGCTCCTCTCTGGCAATGTTAGAGAGCTCACAATGTCACTGTTCCCCTTTGTATGGATACTGAGAAATGATTGAATATAATAGTTGACAAGTCTGAACCTGAATTAGACCAGCTTAGAGTTCATGGTCATCTTCTACCCAATACTCTACCAGCTAGTGTCAATTACATTTTGCTGTCATTCTGGAAAAGTAAAATGACAGCCTGAAGGTGACAGCTTCTAAAATAAAAAAAAACAACCCTCTGACACTAGAAAAAGAAAGACAGTCTCTCGTGTGAATTGTGAATTAGCTTAAATGGGATAAGAATGTTGTCATCACCTCTGAGGGGGACTTTAACTGTGTGTATGGCAGAGGCAGTAGAATTCTTGGGGTCTATAGACTTGGTGACACGTTTATTGCAACATTTCCCCCCTTTGCTAAACCGAGCATGGGCGTGGCCAGCACGTGACGCATCTGGCCCACAGACCATGTTCTGACCTAGGCTTCCCCAGCAGCACGAAACCAAGTCCTCTTTAATTTACAGTGAATTCATCTCCAGCAAAGTCCTGGCCCACAGTCTTTGAAGATAGTTCTCAATTACCGACCTTTATCAGGCTTGGAGAGTGGCCAGGCTGATATCTTTAAGATGCCGCAATACTTGGCAAGAATGCAGAAATGAACTAATTGTCTCCTGCAAGCACCTCTCTTCTTTTGCTCCTCCTTTATTTCCTATAGGAGGGGCCATTCACTGTCCACCTGTGGCCTTACTCCCAAGTTGACCCTTGTTCTTTAGCTGTTCCCTTCGTCTGGCAAGTCTACGCATGCGCACATTGGAAACAGGCTCCAGCTGTTCATCTGCCTCACTGATGCCTGACACTGAAGGCAGCTGATAACTGTCAGATGGCCCTGGCCCCATCTCTGCTTCCAATGCAGAACACTCATCAGAGCCTTCCCCAGACTCCAGGACTGGCCCATGTTCCTCCCCAACCTCCTAACTGTCTGAATCAGCCCTGCCTTGTCACTGTATGTACAGTATCTTCTTAATACCACTTCCCCTCTTCGATTTTCTTTGTTATTGCATCCTGATTTAGATTTCTGTACTAGGAGTGGTGTGGTGGCCTAGAGGCCGTGAGTTCGATCCTAGGTAGAGGCAGATATTTCTGTCTCTGGGCACACTGGGAATAGATCTGTTGAACAAAACTCTGCATTGGCAACAGGAAGAGCACCCAACCATTAAATCACTTTGTTAGCTCCATTCAGTTGCCCAGACTCCACCCTGCAAGGGTCGTTAAATGAAGATGATGTTGATTTAGATTTCTATATTAGGACTTTACTTGCTGGGTGGAAGTTAAACTGACCTTTGATTTCTGTCATGTTTTCACCCCCGTGATTCTAGCTCTCAAGGGACTCTATATTTCAGCAACTCACTCTTCGCTTACATAGAGCAGTTGACTTGATTCCATGTTTAATACACTCCTGAGTCAGGACAAAGAGACTTTGCATCCATATAGTTCTGGCATTTCTCCTGAGTCCATAAAACCTCTTCTCAGTCAGGAGATCAGGGGGGACATTGACCTAGTCTACAGAATAAACTCAGCATATGCCAGGATGAATGAAGTACCCAGAGAGATACATATTAAATTTGTTAGAAGGTCGACAAGGGAGGGAATCTTGAAGGCGCAGAGGGAGGGTCCGTTAATTTACCAACAAAAGGAAGTAGCCATCTTGAAGCAGATCCCAAAAAAGATTAGGGAGATGAGACGGAAATATTCCTTCTTATCTAAAAAATTGTTCAACCACGGGATTTGGTTTAAGTGGGCGATGCCAGAAGGGATGTTGGTGTTCTGGGATGGAGGAAGAGTAAGGATTAAAACAGTTGCTGAGGCGGATGCCTTTCTTAAAAAACATTCCTCCATCCTGGGGGAAGATTCAGGGGGGACGGAGGGGGCCACGGCCCCGCCTGCTGGGGGCCAGGAAGGAGAACAAGAAGACACAATTGCCAAGAGACTTAGATCTAAAAAATGACTTTTATTTTTATTTTTATTAATACAGTATAATTTTTGTCTGGATGTTTGTACACGACTGCCAGCATAGAATTCAGAATTTATATGTTTGCATTTATTTTCACCTTGTTGTATTATTGAAAAATGTATTACCAATGTCTTGTTAAGAAGCCCGGGAGGGCCAACGTTCCTGACGTGAAAGTTCTCAAAATATCTTTTCAATTCACCTTACCCTACCCTTTTTTGTTAAAAAATTTGTAAAACTCAATAAAACTTTTTCTATATAGCAAAAAAAAACCTCTTCTCAGTCTTCCCAACCTCCAAGCTCGCTGCCAGCTTTCGCCCTGATATATTTTGATTCTCATCACTTCCACTTCTCTGAACACGGAATTGAGAATGAAGCCTACTCTGATCTTAATCAGAACACGCCTCCATGAAGCCAGGGAATGCTGAACTCATTCACAGAAACTTCATTCAAGTTCCAAGCATAAGGAAAGCAAAATGTAATTTTTGATTAAGCGCACCCTACATTATGTTAAGCCCTATTAAGAATGGGAAACTTTTTTTTTTTAGGAAGTGCTCATTGATTAGGCAGCAGCAGGCTGAGTGTGTCTTTTGTCAGTGCCACAATGTCCTGCTTTTGTGTGTGCAGGGTGGGTGGGGGAAGGGAGGTGTTGGCATTGTCTTTAAATGGAGACCAATTTGCCCTCCCATAAACTCAATTGCTATTCTTTTATTTCAAGCACCACAATGACAAGCAGCATTCTTCTCATCCCAGCTGATTCTATTGCCAGTTTCTGATAGAAATGAAATCATGCCTAGCTAAAGAGATGGGAAGAAAAGGGAGGGGGGGGGGAAATCCATTTCCCCCACCACTTTTGTCTAACATGCTCTGTGCTTTTGTGGCGAACTATCACCGTTATGCCATTATTAACACTCAAAGTTTGACACAATTCCTATCAGTTGAAGCACTGGCCCACTTCAGATCAGAGAGAGCCAAGAAGGAAAAAAAAGGTCAGGAGGAAAATTTCAAAGGCTCAGCCACTCATCAAAGAGGAATCATTTGCAAGTTTCCTACTCCCCGGTCAACCCATTCATCAAACAGGGGCATCTGCAGGGGAATTGCTGGTGGCACATCTGCATCGAAATCAGCCAGATGATGGCTGGAGTGTCACGATTCAAGCCCTACTTCATTTGAATGTGTGTCCAATATTCGCACGAGTGCAAAAGGGGTGAGGCTCGCATTGCAATGCTCCTTCTGCCAATTTCTGTAGCTGCTTCTGATTGCTGGTTTCCTTATCACTGGGCAGATAAATTCTCGCCTTGCCTGCCTTTTATGGCACAGTCCACTCCTTAGCAGTCAGCAGATTCCCCACCTAAATTACATCCCAGAGAAATGTATTATAACTGAACTGCTGTCATCAGGTATTTCTAAGCCTAGGACTGATGTCACTGGGCAAGGGGTGGTCCTTCATTTTGAGAAAATGCATGCTGACATAATGCATGCATACATTTTTCTCCCACAGATTGGTTCCCTGTTCAAGAGGACAAATGGAAGTCCCACCTTTCTTATCCTTTGGCCAAGGATATGCAAAGGGATCCCTGTGCAGGCAGAGAACTGAAATTGACCTTTGTCGCTTTTTAAACACACGCTTCCCTCCAGGCAGCACTATCTGTGTCGTACTAAAATTCCCAGTTTGATGGCCTTCAGGGCTAGACTTACATGAAGAGAAACAGCAAGATGAACCGTTGCTTGTAACTTTGAGGTTTCTTATAGCACATTAGTTAATAATTCATGGACTTTGCTTGTGACTTATGAAGACATGCGCTGAAAGGTTGGAATGATTTTGCTTGAATCAGCCCACCAAGGTCTCAAGAGCGATGATGGTAATTGATGCTTCAGTGCAAAGTTTATTTTATTTTATTTCATTTTATTTATTCTGTCAAACATGTATCAGATAACAGGTATAAGTATAAACATGGACATGAACACAGGATATGGGTATGAATAAATGGGGACAATAGGACAGGGATGGTAGGCACGCTGGTGCACTTACACACACTTCTTTATAAACCTCTTAGGAAAGGGGTGAGGTCTACGCTAGACAGTTTAAGGTTAAAGTTATGGGGGTTTGAAGATGTAACAACAGAGTTGGGTCAATTCCAGACATTGATCACTCTGTTGCTGAAGTCATATTTTCTGCAATTGAGTTTGGAGCGGTTTACCTTGAGTTTATATCTATTGTTTACCTGAGTATTATTGAGGTTGAAGCTGTAGTAGTCATTGACAGGTAGGATGTTGTAGCAGACAATTGTGTGTACTATGCTTAGGTCAGACGTTACTCGGTGTAGTTTCAAAATTTCAAGCCTGGTGGCATAAGGGATTCTATTGTGAGTAGAGGTGTGGAGGATTCTTCTCGTGAAATACCTCTGGACTCACTCGATGTCCAAAATACAGTGTTGATTTCAGGCAGATGAGCTGTATTTGAGAATTGGTCTGGCAAAAGTTTTGTATGCCCTAGTTAGCAGTACAATGTTACCGGAGAAGAGGTTTTGCAAAATTAGGTTAACAACTCTTAATGCCTTACTGGCAATGCTGTTACAATGAGCTCTGGGGCTTACATTGTTTGAGATGAGCAATCCTAGGTCTTTGATTGAGTGAGGGTCATCTATGAGGTTGTATCTGCCCAGTTTAAGATGTTTTTTGCCTGCCTGCTTACAAGGTGTCCCTCAGATAAATGTAGTTTGCAGTAGGAAGGATGACTCAAAATGATACTTACATGTCTTTGTTCGCAAGGCAGAAGAGAGCATTTTCACTTCTTGCTGCCTTGGTAGATAAAATGAACTCTGTGGGTAAGGCAAAGAGCAAGAATATGAGGCTGAATGAGCTTCGCCAAAAGCAAGCAATGACAAGTCTATCATTGTGATGAATTTCTACCTCCAGGGCAAAGTTTATGCCACTATATTGATATAGCACACTCTCCAGAGTAATGCTCATAGAAATGCAAGGATGCTCTTGTTGTTTTCGAAACAGATCTGGCTTTGTTTTTAATGTTTTCTTTTTATGGCAAGATATAACTGTAGCTCACATAACTATCTTGATACATTTGTCCCAAATGAAGCATACTTAACCTAACATTAACGTTGTGTCATGGGTATATGAAACTCTTGAGCCATTGATCATGCCAGAATAGATGGAAGAATGTTTTCTCATTTTTTAGCTTAGGTGACAGAATTCTTGGACTGGGCCTGGAAATGTAATCTTAAGCTGTGGATGTGTCAAGTACCCTAACGATGCCTGCTTCATAATAAGCGACTGATACCGTAATACGAAAATCAGTGATTTATTAACAGCTTCATTAGGCATTCCTCATTAGGCGTTTCTTGTTTGTAGCCATCTTTTTTGCTTTCTTTATCTGCTTCTGAACTTTGCACGCATTACTGTCCTCCCTTCAGCCTTTGTCTTAAATCACAGACAATGAGAGATGGTAGTTTAAACATGCACATTCACCGGCCAGCTTGAAATTCCTTTTTGACCACAGGTATGTTTGGAATTCCCCTCTCTCTCTATGGCAGTTTGATAGTATTCATAGAGATGCTTCACAAACTGACAGGATGTCTGAAATGTGATGGCATATCGAGAAGATATCTCCCTTTTGCAACATAAAAATTAAGCATTGAGGAAGGGAAGGGAAGTGTACACACCTTGCATTCTAATTAAGGAATCAGTCCTAAAGGAAGTACCAGTTGAACCTTAGTTTGCAAGCAATCCCAGAAACATTAAAATCAAGAGGGTTATTTTTAGGGGGAAGGAAAAAGAAAGAGGTGATGTGGTAAATATGACTTTTGGTCTTATTGTTTCAAACAGAGAATCACAGATGTTTCATCCCAGGTTAAGATAAGGGACTATACAAATTTGGTCTTTAATGGATAACTCATAAGGCATGGTGGGATCAAGGCTGTGCTCCCTGAAAATAGTGATTTATTCTTTGTTTCTCTCTTTTTTAATGATCATTATTTTAAATTTTTTAAATTATGTATCTATAATTAAAGCGGAGAGGCAAGGAATATTGTGGGTCCCATTCCCTAGGAAGATACACACCAGAAGAAGGGCCTTTTCCATGGTGGATCCCTCTCCCTGGAGCAATATTTCTCAAGACATTAGACTAGCCCCCATTCCAACACTCTTTTGAAAGGTGCTGAAGACGTGGCTCTATCAGTGAGCCTGGGGAACCCAGAGTGGGATGGGAGTCATTAAATGGTTTCATTCTTCTTCTTTTTATTATTTTATTTCCTTAATATGGTTTTTATATCTTTGTAAGCCTTGAGTCTCCATGTGTGAGTAGGCGGCAATATAAATTTTCTAAAATAAAATAAAGAATAAATAAGGTAAAGGTTCCACTCACACATATGTGCTAGTCATTCCTGACTCTAGGGGGCAGTGCTCATCTCCGTTTCAAAGCCGAAGAGCCAGCACTATCTGAAGACATCTCCATGATCATGTGGCTGGCATGACTAAATGCTGAAGGCACACAGAACACTGTTATCTTCCCACCAAAGGTGGTTCCTATTTTTCCACTTGTACTTTTACATGCCTTCAAAGTGCTAGTTTGGCAGAAGCTGGGACAAGTAACAGGAGCTTACACCATTATGCGGTGCTAGGGATTCAAACCCCAAACCGCTGACCTTTCTGATTGACAAGCTCAGCATCTTAGCCACTGAGTCACCGCATCCCTATCGAAAAGTCTTTATGGCCTTCTAAAATGCAAATAGTGTTGGAGCTGTCTAAATCCTCAAGAATAGATTATTGATAAACCAGGTGCCATGACAGAAAAAGGAAAAAAACAAAAACAAGCCATGGTTTCCCAGGACCCACCAAATGGCATTGCTTCAAGTCTGAGAGGAATCAGGACAAGTCCATATTATCAGATGTGGTGGGATAGCACTAGCAATATCACTTAGACTTATATACCGCTTCATAGTCAACATTTCTGATCGACAAGCTCAGCGTCTTTGCCACTGAGTCACTGCATCCCTAAATAATAAATATATAATCCTTAAAAAAACATAGGAATGCAAATCAAGAGAGAGAGAGAGAGGAGGGGGGAAGTAAATCAGTCCAGAATGTTCCTGAACTGATTGGCTGAACTAATTAGTTCCATTTATTTTGGAGCAGGTATGCCTAAGTATGCACTGTGATATACCTGCTGCAAAAAGAGTGGAAAACTTAATGATGAGGTACAGCCACATTACATGTCATCCCTGCTGTACTTCAGAAGATCCTGATGACAACTTCTTCACTCTTCTAAATTGAGGCATCAAATATGGAAAGGCTGCATATGCCTTTATAAGTCAAGTAATTATACTAACCTGGAGATAAACGGCTTAATATTTAATAAGTCATTTAATTGCTCTCAGAGAGATACTTAGCTTGACATGGCAGTGAAATACACATTGGCCTATCATATATATATATATATATATATATATATATATATATATATATATATATATATATATATATATATATATATATATATATATATATATATATATATATATATATATATATATATATATATATATATGAAGTGGATATATTGTTACAGCTTCCTGTTAGGCCTATTCAAGGGAGGAGACAAACTTGTCATCCTTCTCTGTCCTTCGACTCAACCTAGAGACCATCCAGACAGAGACCTATTAAATTGCTGCTGTCTTTTTAGATATGTGTTAAATTTCTTTAAGGGATGATTAATAATAATTAATTAAGAGACCAGATGGATCCATTTCGGGCTCCTTAGCCCTCGTCAGCTGGCCATACTTCCCTACAGGGATTTGAACTGGTGCTCTCCAGCATTCGAAGCAGGCTTCTCTATGCCTTGATCTAACCAGTTTCCCTGATTACATCATCCTTTCTACAGGACTTTATTGATGAAGTGGATATATTGTTACAGCTTCCTGTTAGGCCTATTCAAGGGAGGAGACAAACTTGTCATCCTTCTCTGTCCTTCGACTCAACCTAGAGACCATCCAGACAGAGACCTATTAAATTGCTGCTGTCTTTTTAGATATGTGTTAAATTTCTTTAAGGGATGATTAATAATAATTAATTAAGAGACCAGATGGATCCATTTCGGGCTCCTTAGCCCTCGTCAGCTGGCCATACTTCCCTACAGGGATTTGAACTGGTGCTCTCCAGCATTCGAAGCAGGCTTCTCTATGCCTTGAGCTAACCAGTTTCCCTGATTACATCATCCTTTCTACAGGACTTTATTGATGAAGTGGATATATTGTTACAGCTTCCTGTTAGGCCTATTCAAGGGAGGAGACAAACTTGTCGTCCTTCTCTGTCCTTCGACTCAACCTAGAGACCATCCAGACAGAGACCTATTAAATTGCTGCTGTCTTTTTAGATATGTGTTAAATTTCTTTAAGGGATGATTAATAATAATTAATTAAGAGACCAGATGGATCCATTTCGGGCTCCTTAGCCCTCGTCAGCTGGCCATACTTCCCTACAGGGATTTGAACTGGTGCTCTCCAGCATTCGAAGCAGGCTTCTCTATGCCTTGAGCTAACCAGTTTCCCTGATTACATCATCCTTTCTACAGGACTTTATTGATGAAGTGGATATATTGTTACAGCTTCCTGTTAGGCCTATTCAAGGGAGGAGACAAACTTGTCATCCTTCTCTGTCCTTCGACTCAACCTAGAGACCATCCAGACAGAGACCTATTAGATTGCTGCTGTCTTTTTAGATATGTGTTAAATTTCTTTAAGGGATGATTAATAATAATTAATTAAGAGACCAGATGGATCCATTTCGGGCTCCTTAGCCCTCGTCAGCTGGCCATACTTCTCTACAGGGATTTGAACTGCTGCTCTCCAGCATTCGAAGCAGGCTTCTCTATGCCTTGAGCTAACCAGTTTCCCTGATTACATCATCCTTTCTACAGGACTTTATTGATGAAGTGGATATATTGTTACAGCTTCCTGTTAGGCCTATTCAAGGGAGGAGACAAACTTGTCATCCTTCTCTGTCCTTCGACTCAACCTAGAGACCATCCAGACAGAGACCTATTAAATTGCTGCTGTCTTTTTAGATATGTGTTAAATTTCTTTAAGGGATGATTAATAATAATTAATTAAGAGACCAGATGGATCCATTTCGGGCTCCTTAGCCCTCGTCAGCTGGCCATACTTCCCTACAGGGATTTGATTTTTAATTTTTAATTTTAATTTGATTATTAATCATCCCTTAAAGAAATTAAGGGATAGCCTGCTTCGAATGCTGGAGAGCACCAGTTCAAATCCCTGTAGGGAAGTATGGCCAGCTGACGAGGGCTAAGGAGCCCGAAATGGATCCATCTGGTCTCTTAATTAATTATTATTAATCATCCCTTAAAGAAATTTAACACATATCTAAAAAGACAGCAGCAATTTAATAGGTCTCTGTCTGGATGGTCTCTAGGTTGAGTCGAAGGACAGAGAAGGATGACAAGTTTGTCTCCTCCCTTGAATAGGCCTAACAGGAAGCTGTAACAATATATCCACTTCATCAATAAAGTCCTGTAGAAAGGATGATGTAATCAGGGAAACTGGTTAGCTCAAGGCATAGAGAAGCCTGCTTCGAATGCTGGAGAGCACCAGTTCAAATCCCTGTAGGGAAGTATGGCCAGCTGACGAGGGCTAAGGAGCCCGAAATGGATCCATCTGGTCTCTTAATTAATTATTATTAATCATCCCTTAAAGAAATTTAACACATATCTAAAAAGACAGCAGCAATTTAATAGGTCTCTGTCTGGATGGTCTCTAGGTTGAGTCGAAGGACAGAGAAGGATGACAAGTTTGTCTCCTCCCTTGAATAGGCCTAACAGGAAGCTGTAACAATATATCCACTTCATCAATAAAGTCCTGTAGAAAGGATGATGTAATCAGGGAAACTGGTTAGCTCAAGGCATAGAGAAGCCTGCTTCGAATGCTGGAGAGCAGCAGTTCAAATCCCTGTAGAGAAGTATGGCCAGCTGACGAGGGCTAAGGAGCCCGAAATGGATCCATCTGGTCTCTTAATTAATTATTATTAATCATCCCTTAAAGAAATTTAACACATATCTAAAAAGACAGCAGCAATCTAATAGGTCTCTGTCTGGATGGTCTCTAGGTTGAGTCGAAGGACAGAGAAGGATGACAAGTTTGTCTCCTCCCTTGAATAGGCCTAACAGGAAGCTGTAACAATATATCCACTTCATCAATAAAGTCCTGTAGAAAGGATGATGTAATCAGGGAAACTGGTTAGCTCAAGGCATAGAGAAGCCTGCTTCGAATGCTGGAGAGCACCAGTTCAAATCCCTGTAGGGAAGTATGGCCAGCTGACGAGGGCTAAGGAGCCCGAAATGGATCCATCTGGTCTCTTAATTAATTATTATTAATCATCCCTTAAAGAAATTTAACACATATCTAAAAAGACAGCAGCAATTTAGTAGGTCTCTGTCTGGATGGTCTCTAGGTTGAGTCGAAGGACAGAGAAGGATGACAAGTTTGTCTCCTCCCTTTAATAGGCCTAACAGGAAGCTGTAACAATATATCCACTTCATCAATAAAGTCCTGTAGAAAGGACGATGTAATCAGGGAAACTGGTTAGCTCAAGGCATAGAGA
The DNA here is from genome assembly GCA_039707465.1 of Rhabdophis nuchalis. Taxonomy (NCBI): domain Eukaryota; kingdom Metazoa; phylum Chordata; class Lepidosauria; order Squamata; family Natricidae; genus Rhabdophis; species Rhabdophis nuchalis. The sequence continues at coordinate 201,110,089 of CM077645.1, forward strand.
AGCCTGCTTCGAATGCTGGAGAGCACCAGTTCAAATCCCTGTAGGGAAGTATGGCCAGCTGACGAGGGCTAAGGAGCCTGAAATGGATCCATCTGGTCTCTTAATTAATTATTATTAATCATCCCTTAAAGAAATTTAACACATATCTAAAAAGACAGCAGCAATTTAATAGGTCTCTGTCTGGATGGTCTCTAGGTTGAGTCGAAGGACAGAGAAGGATGACAAGTTTGTCTCCTCCCTTGAATAGGCCTAACAGGAAGCTGTAACAATATATCCACTTCATCAATAAAGTCCTGTAGAAAGGATGATGTAATCAGGGAAACTGGTTAGCTCAAGGCATAGAGAAGCCTGCTTCGAATGCTGGAGAGCACCAGTTCAAATCCCTGTAGGGAAGTATGGCCAGCTGACGAGGGCTAAGGAGCCCGAAATGGATCCATCTGGTCTCTTAATTAATTATTATTAATCATCCCTTAAAGAAATTTAACACATATCTAAAAAGACAGCAGCAATTTAATAGGTCTCTGTCTGGATGGTCTCTAGGTTGAGTCGAAGGACAGAGAAGGATGACAAGTTTGTCTCCTCCCTTGAATAGGCCTAACAGGAAGCTGTAACAATATATCCACTTCATCAATAAAGTCCTGTAGAAAGGATGATGTAATCAGGGAAACTGGTTAGCTCAAGGCATAGAGAAGCCTGCTTCGAATGCTGGAGAGCAGCAGTTCAAATCCCTGTAGAGAAGTATGGCCAGCTGACGAGGGCTAAGGAGCCCGAAATGGATCCATCTGGTCTCTTAATTAATTATTATTAATCATCCCTTAAAGAAATTTAACACATATCTAAAAAGACAGCAGCAATCTAATAGGTCTCTGTCTGGATGGTCTCTAGGTTGAGTCGAAGGACAGAGAAGGATGACAAGTTTGTCTCCTCCCTTGAATAGGCCTAACAGGAAGCTGTAACAATATATCCACTTCATCAATAAAGTCCTGTAGAAAGGATGATGTAATCAGGGAAACTGGTTAGCTCAAGGCATAGAGAAGCCTGCTTCGAATGCTGGAGAGCACCAGTTCAAATCCCTGTAGGGAAGTATGGCCAGCTGACGAGGGCTAAGGAGCCCGAAATGGATCCATCTGGTCTCTTAATTAATTATTATTAATCATCCCTTAAAGAAATTTAACACATATCTAAAAAGACAGCAGCAATTTAATAGGTCTCTGTCTGGATGGTCTCTAGGTTGAGTCGAAGGACAGAGAAGGACGACAAGTTTGTCTCCTCCCTTGAATAGGCCTAACAGGAAGCTGTAACAATATATCCACTTCATCAATAAAGTCCTGTAGAAAGGATGATGTAATCAGGGAAACTGGTTAGCTCAAGGCATAGAGAAGCCTGCTTCGAATGCTGGAGAGCACCAGTTCAAATCCCTGTAGGGAAGTATGGCCAGCTGACGAGGGCTAAGGAGCCCGAAATGGATCCATCTGGTCTCTTAATTAATTATTATTAATCATCCCTTAAAGAAATTTAATATATATATATATATATAGATTCGGGCTTGGTGCTTCCAGGAGCAATGTGAGATCTCAGCCGGTTCCTCTTTTTAACTGCCAGTGGGGGTGTGACCTGATTGGGTGGGAGCTTGGCTGCATTCTGATTGGGTGGAGGTGTGTTCTGATTGGTAGGGGGTTTGGCTGTGCTCTGATTGGATGGGAGTTTGGCTGTGCTCTGATTGGATGGGGGCGTGTTCTGTTTGGGTGGGGGCCTGGTTGTGCTTGTGTTAGTCTGAGTTGCAGAGGAATTTGACCTGGTGAGCTGCATTGCTGTTGTTTGGCTTCGCGTTTGTGGTCGTACCACATCTCCGTGGTGGGTATCAGTTTGTTTCATGTATGGATTGGAGGGGTTTAAAGTGGCTAATAATGCAGCTTTGGTCTGGCTTCTGGTTTATGGTCGGGCTTCTGATTTGTGGTCATCATCGGTGTGGGTTTGGGTTTGCTTTTTGCGTGGATGTGTGATAGTGACATCCTGTGTGGTTTTCGTGAGTGTGGGTCTGGTATTCTTTGTGTTAGGGATTCGTTTGTCAGTGAGGGCAGGTTTCCAAATGGCTGGTAGGCGGGAGGTATCATCTCATTTATTCATGCTGCGTGGCCGCTTTTCTATCTCAATAGCTTCTCTGATTATTCTGTTGTTATAGTGTTCAATTTTGGCAATAGTTCTGGTCTTTTTAAAGTCTATATCATGTCCTGTGGCTTTGAAGTGTTGGACCAGGGAAGAAGTTGGTTCCTCCTTTCTGACTGAGTTTTTGTGTTCTTCAATGCGTGCCTTTATTCTTCTGTTGGTTTGTCCGATGTATGTGGTGGGGCAGGTGGTGCATGGGATTTCATATACTCCTTGATTTTCTAACTCTATTTTCTCTTTGGGGTTTCCTAGGATGGTGGATATTTTTCGGTTTGTGTAGAATGCTGTCTTGATGTTGTGTTTGTGGAGGATCTTGCTGATTCTGTCTGTGGTGCCTTTTATGTATGGGAGGAGGGCTTTGCCATTTTCTTGTTCACTGTCTTGGACTTTAGTGGGGTTTTCTTTTTGGATTAGGTTAGTGATCTTGTTTCTTTGGAATCCATTGGATGTTAGTACGTTGGTGAGAGTGTGTAGTTCGGTTTTTAGGTGTTGTTCGTCAGCTAAGCGTTTTGTTCTGGAGATGAGTGTCTTGGCTACAGAGTTGATCTGTGCTGGGTGGTGGTGTGAGAGTGCATGCAAATAGCGGTTTGTGTGTGTTTTCTTCTGATAGATGGTGTGTCCTAGGGATCCGTTGGATTTCTTATAGACTAAGACATCCAGGAAGGGGAGTTGGTTATTGGCTTCTGTTTCCATGGTGAACTGTATTTTGGGGTGTAGACTGTTGAGGTGTGTGAGGAAATTGTCCAGTTTATCTTTTTCATGTGGCCAGATTATGAAGGTGTCGTCTACGTATCTGAGCCAGAGTTTGGGTTTGTGATCTGATTTTTCTAGAGCTTGGGTTTCAAAGTGTTCCATGTAGAGGTTAGCAATGACAGGTGAGAGGGGTGATCCCATGGGTGCTCCTTCTATTTGTTTGTATTTTTGTCCATTATAGATGAAGTATGTGTTGGATAGGCAGTGGTTGGTCAGATCTAGGATATGTTTGGGGGGGCTATATTTGTTTTGGATAGCTGTCAAGGCTTCTTTGATTGGTACTTGGGTGAAGAGGGATACGACATCGAAGCTCACGAGTAGGTCGCTGGGCTGTAAGTTTTGTTTCTTTATGATCTCTATGAACTGGAATGAGTTTTTTACGTGTGAGGTGATGGATTCTGCATAGGGCTGTAGTTGTTTGGCGAGAAATTTGGCTAGGTTTTGTAGAGGTGAGCCTATGGAGCTGACTATGGGTCTGAGTGGGGTTCCTTCTTTGTGTATCTTGGGGAGACCATAGAGCTTAGGGCATCTGGATGATTTTTCAGAAAAAAAAAAGATGATGAATGAGATTTCATCGAAACGTCGTGAAGATACTTCCAATTCTACGCGGGAGAAAACCCGAACAACCAAAGACCTACATATATATATTTTGGTTTATTCGGGTCTTTTCCCGTGTAAAATTAAAGGTGTTTTTGCAATGTTTCGATGGGATCACCCCCATCATCATCAGGCCTGGGCCTTTGCTTTTTTGCGAATTATAGATATATATACTTATATATATAAGTTAGATTTTTTAAGGGCTGAAAATAAAGAGACCAGGATGGATCCATTTCAGGCTTATTAGCCTTCTTCAGCTGGCCATACTCCTTCTACTGGGATTTGAACCAGGGCTTTCCAGCCTTTGAGGCAAGCTCTCTATGCCTTGAGCTATCTGGTATCCCTGATATATCAGCCAATTTACAGGACTCTTAAATGAAGAATAATTATCACAGCTCCTGTGAAGAGGTCCCTTTAAGGAGAGGAGACTCAACGTCTCTTTATTTTCAGCCCTTAAAAAATCTAACACATATCTAAAAAATGTCACACAGCAGTAATCTAATTTGGTTCTCTGTCTGGATGACTCTGGGTTGAGTCGAAGGGCAGAGAGGGATGACATTGAGTCTCCTCCCCTTAAAGGGACCTCTTCACAGGAGCTGTGATAATTCTTCTTCTTTATATATATAATTATATATATATATGTAATTATATATATATATGTAGATTTTGGTTTATTCGGGTCTTTTCCCGTGTAAAATTAAAGGTGTTTTTGCAACGTTTTGATGGGATCACCCCCATCATCATCAGGCTTTGGCTTCTGCCTTTTGCAAATGAACTGCATTTGAAATGGCAGTTTTTCTGTAAGTGGAGGTGGGAGGGGTTGGAATGTTGGCTCTGCTACTTTTAAACCGATTGGTTGGCTGATTTGCCACATCCTGATTGGTAGCTGGAGTTTGTTGAGAGTGATTGATGATGGTGTCAGTGTTTGTTGCTTGTTTAGTGGCTGGGACTCGTTTAGTGGCCAGGGTTTGTTTAGTGGCCGGGACTCGTTTAGTGGCCAGAGCTGGTTTCCAGATGTCTGGCAGGCGGGAGGCATCATCGCGTCTGTTCATATTTTGGGGATGTTTTTCTATTTCAATAGCTTCCATAATCATTCTCCTGTTGGAGTGTTCAGTCCTGGAGAGCAATTTGGTTTTTTCAAAGTCAATTTGATGACCTGTTGCTTGGAAGTGCTGGAAGAGGGAGGAAGTATTTACTTGTCTTTTAACAGAATTCTTATGCTCTGAGATACGTGCACTAATTCTCCTATTAGTTTGTCCAATGTATGTGGACGAGCAGACTTTGCATGGTATTTCATAGACTCCTTGGTTTTCTAGCTGGATTTTGTCTTTGGGGTTCCTTAAAATGTTGGCAATTTTTTGGTTAGTGTCGAAGGATGTCTTTATATTGTGTTTGTGGAGAATTTTGCTGATTTTATCAGTGGTACCTTTAATATAGGGGAGGAGAGCGATGCCATTGTCTTGTTCTGTGTTTTGGATCTTGGGGGGTGTCTGCTTTTGGATTAGTTTGGTGATTGTGTTTCTTTGGAAACCATTAGAGATTAATATCTTTGTGAGGGTTTGTAATTCATTTTTCAGGTGGTCTTTGTCAGCTAGGCGTTTGGTTCTGGAGATGAGGGTCTTGGCTACAGAGTTGATCTGTGCAGGGTGGTGATGTGATTGTGCGTTTAGGTAGCGGTTTGTGTGTGTTTTTTTCCGGTAGATGGTGTGTCCTAGGGAGCCATTGGGTTTTTTGTAGATTAGGACATCCAGAAAGGGAAGTTGGTTGTTATCTTCTATTTCCATATATATATATATATATATATATATATAAAATTTCCCCCCTATTTTCAGAATATAACGTTAGCCTCCAGGAGTAAATTTTAATCTTATGGTTCCCCCCCCCCCCTTGCTACATCAGAGGTAGCTTCTGGGCAAACTTCTTGTATTTCTGCATCCCTAGCCTTCAGCTTGCAAGGAAGGTTAATGCCTTTAAGATTCAACAACTATCATTTTAGTCACCCAGAAAAGCAAGTAGCAAGATAGGATCTACGGTCTGCATCATCCATCTTTTTTTCTCTCTTCTCTCTTCTCTTCTTCCGTCTTCTCCCATAAGAATTTTCAGAACTTCGGTTGGGCGGGGAAGCAACACCTCTTACCCTTGAAATTATGAACATGAAATTAGGTATTTCTTCTTGGGAATTATAAAGCTCATGATATTGCAGATGAAAGGCCACTCGAACTGAGCTTGACTGAAATATCCTCCTTGTGCTCAGGCTTTAATACGCTGTGTATCAGAAAAGATAAACAGTCTTTTGTCACATGCAAATGAAGACTTCTAAAGAAGAAGGTGAGCATATTAATAAGTCGCTTCTGCCTATTAAATGCAAAGTCTTTTTTCCCCCAAGCAACTTCCCACTAGGATTGAGGAAGTACCGTGCAACGCATGAATAAAATTCCATGCATATTTACTAAGAATTAAAGCCTCCCAGTGTTCTTCGTTCAATGCCCAGGTAAGTGTGGAGAGCTGAGCAGGGGGGGGAAAAAGATGTGTATTTGAACCTGATAACCATTTCTCCCCTCAAAAATGTTCTCTGTGTTTTAGACATTTGATCAAGGAAGAGGGTGTACAAATTATTCATGACTCCTATATAGGCCATTTGCTCATCAGAGCTTTCAATTCTTTTCCAGCATAGTTAAGCCCAGCGATGGCGAACCTTTTTATGCTCACGTGCCATAAGCGGGGGGAGTGCAGAGGGATCATGTGCTGACATGCTGCATCCATAGTACAATGTGTGACACACACCCCAGTGCGCATGTGTGCATAACAGGCCATTTTTAGTCCTCCAGAGCCTTCAGGGACCTTCAGGAGACTGCCCTGAAGCCTCCAGAGGACTAAAAACAGCCCTACGAGCAAACAGGAAGTCACTTCTGGTTTGCCCACAGGGCCAGTTTTTTGTGCTCTGGAAGCTTCCGGGAAGCTTCTGAAGCCTCTGGGGGGCCTCTGGGGGAGGGCTGTTTTGCCCTCCCCAGGCTCCTATAAAGGTCAGAAGACAAAACCTCTGTTCCTGGTGACCGACCCAGATTGGACCTTCAACATTATCCTGGAACACGCATATTGTCCTTCATTCATGAAGCTTTTCATATTTTATGCTGAAATACATACATCGGGCTGAGCCATGATGTGCAATACAAACCAACATGCAATGTCACTTTAGTCAAATAGAAGAGTTGCCTTTATTGCAATCATATATTTTTAACTTAGTGGAGAAGAAGAGAATCAAAGTGGTGGAGCAATCATTTGGAGATTTCTCCTATTTCACACACACTATGAATAGGCCAAGGCGACCTTGTGGTTCTTCAGTCTTTAGGTACAAGTGTCTAGTTTGATCCAGATGGGGATATTGCTTTCCAATATTTGAAACACAGGAAATAAAAACAGCCTTAAATTAATAGCAATGGCACTTAGACTTATATACCGCTTCATAGTGCTTTTACAGTCTTCTCTAAGCAAGTCTATTGCCTCCAACAATCTGGGTCCTCATTTTACCCACCTCGGAAGGAAGGGAGGCTGAGTCAACCTTCCACCTTAAGATCTCTTTCTAGTGACTACATAAAGAAGATAAGCCAAAACAACCACTGAGGCCAAAGAATATTTATATATATATTTTGTAGTCCCATCATATGCAGAATATTGAATAACTCGATGATTATTACCTTTTCCTGTTTTGTGCAAAGGAGTCATTTTCTGATAGAAATGCTTGTTGGCTTCATAAATGGACTGTTTGGTATATCAAGCTGAGATATGTTTAACCATGGTGTACTAAATAATTCATTATTGACTTGTTCACCCCACACAGTAATTTCCGAATTTCCATTTGCAATGAGAGAATTCACATATCACAGGAAACCAAACTTTTTATAGCTCAGCAGAGGGTAGGTTCTAAAATTCTGTCTCTTTTACGGTCTCCAAGCTACTGTCCTTCTGACAACTGTTGAAAACCAGTAGCAGAGTTTCTTGCCATTTTGATGTGGACACTGAATGTAAAATTTAGCAGAAGACTGTAGGTTAATCCCAGGTAACTGCTTCTCCCAAATATTGGCCCAATATGAATAGAGAAGCACGAAGTCATATGTAACTCAGTCCCTTGTACTATGGATCACTGTCCCTCTGACTTCAGAACTTAACCATCCAAACCATACCAACTGGGCTATCCAGAAGTGGGTTCTGGCAGGCACTACTGCCGGTTCGCTCATGTGTGTGCTATGCTGCATGCATGCTTAATGCTGATAGATGCTTGATGTGTGCTGCATGCACACTTCATCCTGCGCGTGCATGTGCAATGCAATTAAAATTGTTCTGCACATGCGCAGAACTGAAAAACAAGATGGTGGTACCTACGGCACCACCCAGAGAAACGATTTGGGGGCATGGCAGGCCAGGTCACTGCTAGTTCCAGCGACCCAGGCTGCCAAACCACTACCGGTTTGGCCAAACCAGTCCGAACCAGTAGGAACTCATCACTGGGGACATACATTGCAAGGTTCAGTTGAGTTTGATCCTGTTTACTAGATTTGTATATGTTTCAACTATTTATTTAAAAATTGGCCAAATTAAGTTTTTAAATGCGTACATTTTCAAGAAAAGGAATCGAGATATTTCATCAAAACCACCTGTATTTCATTTTCATTCATTCTCTCATGATTAAGAACAGCATCCCAAATAAGATCCATTTTTTGCCTTCAAGCATCTCCCTTGACTGTCTGCGAACTGTGCATTCTGGGGAAAAACTGTTTTAAAAGACATCTTGAATCAATCAACTGTAATGAATATCAAAGATATAATCATCCATCCATGGTGGACTTGGAAATCAAAGATATGTAAAGTAATACTATGTATAAGTTTAGAGTAACAGAATCTTACAAATCTGAAAGTACTTCTCTCCTCCATCCATTTTTTCTTCATGATAACTAGGGAGGATCATGTTTGAGATGTTTCCTCAAATTACATTTATGCAGGGTGGGGTTCGAAAATTTTAGTAAGGCATTCCTGGTTGCTGGGTGTCTGTGGCCATGGTGGGCATGGCCTAGTTGGCCTCATGCACCATGGCAGGGGGAGGAGTTTTTGCCCTCCCCAGGCTTTGGAGGCTTTCATTGAGCCTCTGATAGGGGAAAACAGCCTCCCCAGGCCCAAATGTAGGCCTGTTGTTTGCCCTTCCCAAGCCTCTGCACATGCCCTGCACTTACCTTCATCAAAACAGGCCATGTGGTGACTCCTGGGAGGGGCATGGCATGATGGAATTTGGCGGTTCTCCAAACTGCATACAACCTTAGCTAGAGCTTCTCCCAAACCCCTGCAAACCCCCACTAACCCACCTGTTGTGGCCCAGAAGGGACCGGCTGAGCTGATGATGGACTCTGATAGTGAGAAACAATATGAGTCTGCCCTGGAGGCTGAGGAAGACCCTGGAGGGTGTTCGGAGTCGGAGCAGGGACCAGAGAGGCTGGTTGGCCACCAGGAAGCACCTGAGTCATGGAGCAGTGGGGAAGACCAGACTCAGTTTGTCCCTGACGCTAGAATGGGAAGAGCTGAGAGGCAGAAGCAGCAACTCAGGAGACAGACTCACAGAAGGTGATTAGGCAACAGGTGGTTGTTGATTGGCCTCTCCCGGAGAGCTTATAGGTAAGGCGATGGCAGGGGACATTTGCAGGAAACAACCATTCAGTGAAGGAGTCATGAATGTCTGTGTAAGTTGAAGCCTGAGCCTATTCAGTTTCCTGTGAGTGTGAAGACTTGTTTGATAGTTCGCCGTGAAGCCAAGCCTGTGCCGTGAGTTTCTGGGCTCTCAGCCAAGGGACTACTTATCTTGCTTATTAACAGTGGCAAACAGCCAAGTTTGGGTTCTTGTTTATTCCGAGGCTGCGGACAGAACACCCAGATCTATGCCCTGGATTCAGATTCCTTTTATTTGATCATTGCCTTGGTTTAACTCTTCTTCCTGTTCCTCAAGGTTATTCTTTTTACTCATTATGGATACAGAAACAACCCCAAACTACATGAAACAGAATCTTCATAGAGAGGGCAGCAATTTTAATTAATTGTCACAGTCAATTCAGTTTCTTTTTAATATATACTGACAATTACCAATAGAAGTGAACTATAGGGTGTTTGGTGCTCTCTTAGCTTGGGTTTTCATATTTTGTTTTGCAGGTGTTTCATAATCAAACTCGGTAACATTATCAATGCTGGTAGGTTTGGAATTTACTGACATTTTGTGTACTAGTGGCTGTCCCTATTCGTGTTAGTGGGAGTGATGAAATGCCTGAAGAAATCTACCAAGTTCAGAGAGCACCCTGGACTCAACAGTTCAACAGTACAAATATTCTTTTCTATTGGTAATTGTCAGAATATATTAAAATAGATTGAATTATCTATAACTAAGCTGTAAAATCCCCGAATTTGGTTTGCGTATCACATAAAGCCATTTTTCTGAACACAGAAAGATTAGTTTCAGAGTTGATACGCCTACAGAGCACTGTAAATATTCAAATTCTTCAATTTTCTTCATTAAAATAGCTAAACACAAAACCCAGTTTCTCATAAAGTCATTCCATTTATTATTTGAGAGGGGAAAATCCATTTTACCATGCCTGTTTTTAATACGAAAAATAATTTACCTCAAGTAAAAAAAAATCGCAATAAACGTTTGATACTCTTCTGCAACTTTAGATCATAACTGCTTTTGATAAAAGTAATAAAGAGAAAAAAATGAATTTTCTCTTACATTCGGAAAGTAGAATGTAGAACAGCATAAATGAAATAATAATAATAATCATGAGTTGTGACTGAGAAATAATGAGAGGCCAAACAACATAACGAACATTTTACTGTCACACCATTAGATAGAGTGCTATTCTCTACAGCAGGGGTCCCCAACCTTTGCAACTTTAAGTCTGAAGGACTTCAGCTCCCAGAATTCTCCAGCCAGCAAAGCTGGCTGGAGAAGTCTGGGAGCTGAAGTCCTTCAGACTTAAAGTTGCAAAGGTTGGGGACCCCTGCTCTACAGTGAAATGACTATACAATTTTCAGTTTGAGAATATAAAGTTATGGATAGTTGCTTATTTTTTTTGAATTGGTTACATTAACCAACGTGAAACCCAAAACATTCCCATTTGGGTTTGTCTTGTTCAAAGTTCCCGATTTAGCCACAGAGAACAATTATTTCAGCAATGAAGAGCTGTCTACACCGTTTTTAAAAACTATTCTCTAGCTAACATCATTTTATTTTAAATTATTTCCCTAATGCTATTTTTCAAGTATTGCAGCACATCTCTTCCCCCCAGAGTTCTGTTATTTGTTTAAATTACAACAGAACATCAAGTGGTTTTGAGAATATATTGACTTGAAATAACATTCTGCCTAACTCATTGTACATAAGAAAGATTGTGTGATTCTGCCTCATATTGCCTTAAGCTCTGTTTACTGTTGACACATGGACACTGCGGTCTCAGGGTGTTTTAGGGGAGGGTATGCTGGTCATATAAATATTAGAATAGCAGCCTGGAACCAAGGCCATTTGGACTTCAAGCCAAAGCCATCACATTCTTGACAAATGCATTTTAATACATTTAATGCATTTTAATTAATGTGTTTTACTCTTTAATGGTGCCATGGCTAGCATATAAAAAGGTGCACTGTTTAGAATGCAGTACTTTAGGCTAATTCTGCTGACTCTCAGCATTTTGATTCTCACTGGTTCAAGATTGACTCAGCTGTCCATTCTTTGGAGGTCAGGAAAATGAGGACCCAGAGTGCTGTGGGGAATATGCTGACTGTAAACCACTTAGAGACGGCTATAAAGCACTATAAAATTGTATATAAGTCTAACTGCTATTGCTATAAAATGACGCATAAATTCATTCCACATACTATTAAGAAAGTGGGTGATGTGACTTGTTGTTAGTTGCAAAGTCATGTCCGACTAATTGAGATCTCTTGGATAATGTTCCTTCAGGCCTTTCTGTCCTCTACCATCCTTTGGAGTCCATTTAAGCTCACGTCTACTGCTTTGGTGACTCCATCCAGCTACCTTATTCTCTGCTGTCCCCTTTCTTCTTCTGCCCTCAATCTTTCCCAGCATTAGGCTCTTCTCCAGTGAGTCCTTTCTTCTCATTAGGTGGCCAAAATATTTGAGTTTCCTCTTCAGGATCTGGCGTTCTAAAGAGCAGTCAGGGTTCATCTCCTCTAGGACTGACAGTTTGATTGCCTTGCAGTCCAAGGGATTTGCAGGAGTCTTCTCCAGCACCATAGTTCAAAGGTCTCAATTCTTTGGTGTTCAAGCCTTTCTTATGGCCCAATTTTCACAGCCACCAATTGCAATTGGGAAAACCATAGCCTAGACTATACACACTTTTGTTGGCAGGGTGATGTCTCTGCTTTTTAGTATGCTGTCTAGATTTGCCATAGCTTTCCTCCCCAGGAGCAAGTGCCTTTTAATTTCTTGGCTGCCGTCCCCATCTTATCTGTGACTTAGAGAACCTTATTACTTTAGACCTACATACTTCATAAATGCAGTTTGAAACAACATCCCAAGAACCTCTTTGAGGTTGGAGTAAACATTCCACTATGGATTCCTTCCTCTTATTTTCAAAGATGGCATTTTCAGTAGTTGTGACAGAACTTTCATGTTATAACAGAGTTTTAGGAATTTAGATGGATCATAACTCCCTTTGGTACTTCCTATCCAGAGGCAAATGCTTGCAGAGAGAAGGAAAAATTAAATACCAAGTGGGAAATATAAAGGGACAATTATCTCTCCTCTGGTGATTTTGTGCTGCTGAAATGCAGAAGTTTTAACTGTCCTTGACAAGTCTTTTGATAGGACTCAGATTCAGGAGTTGCAGAAAACGGTGACAATCAACTGTTGAGAGCGAACTCAAGGCAATGAACTTTCCATTTTGGCACAGCTGGAGATAAGTTTGTATTCTATTCAAGACAGCGAAGGCAACTGAGGTGCTGGGGAAAAGACAGAGTGTATACTTGAATATAAAAGAGGAATTGGGAGTTTTGTTCTGATAGAATAATGACAGCTAGTTCTCAACTTACGAATAGACATTTAGGGAGTGTTTGAAGTTACGATGAACTTTTAAAAAGCTACTTATCGCCCAGATTCAATGTTCTAACAGCCAACCCTCCTTTCATACGGTCACTTGGGTGCTTGGTAATCAGCCTGGACTTATGGTTTCTTGAAAAACAATGCCCATTGAGGATAATAGGTTTGCTTAGCATATTCACTTAATGACCACTACAAAAAAGTAATAAAATCAGGTTGGTCACATGGTGACCTGCTTAATGACTAGCATGACCTATGACCATAATTCTGAGCTCAATTACAGCTATGCTATACTATACTATACTATACTATACTATACTATACTATACTATACTATACTATACTATACTATACTATACTATACTATACTATACTATACTATACTATACTACACTACACTACACTACACTACACTACACTACACTACACTACACTACACTAGGGATATCTTACTTTTCAATTTTATTCATTGTGGTTGTGACTGAAATTTCTTCCTCAACATCTTGAGAATCTTTTTCACACCTTACATAGGATGTGACTGGGGACCTCCCCTTTTTGATACTATAAGCAGAACTGCTGCTATCAAATCCAGAGAAAGGCTGGTCATACACATTGGAGGATGCTAGCAGGGTAGCATATCCTTTCTTCACCACATCAACACTAAGGTTCTGTTATAAGGATTCACCCTCCCTATGTATCCTTCATTTTAATCTTGGTTTTAAGTTACTCTTACAATACAATACAATAGCAGAGTTGGAATGGACCTTGTAGGTCATTTAGTCCAACCTCCTGCATAGGCAGGAAGCTTATACCACTTCAGACAAATGGCTAGCCAACATCTTCTTAAAGACTTCCAGGGTTGGGGCATTCACAACTTCTGGAGGCAAGCTATTCCACTAGTTAATTGTTCTAACTGTCAGGAAATTTGTCCTTAGTTCTAAGTTGCTTCTCTCCTTGATTAGTTTCCACCCATTGCTTCTTGTCCTGCCCCCAGGTGCCTTGGAGAATAGGTTGACTCCCTCTTCTTTGTGGCACCCTCTGAGATATCGGAACACTGCTATCATGTCTCCCCTGGTCCTTCTTTTCATTAAACTAGACATACCCAGTTCCTGCAACCGTTCTTCATATGTTTTAGCCTCCAGTCCCCTAATCATCTTGGTTGCTCTTTTCTGCACTCTTTCCAGAGTCTCCATGTCTTTTCTACATCGTGGTGACCAAAACTGAATGCAGTATTCCAGGTGTGGCCTTACCAAGGCATTATACAGTGGTATTAACACTTCACTTCTTGTTTTAATGTAATTTAATTTCTATGTCTGTAAGCTGTCCAGAATTACCTTATGGCAGTGGTTCTCAACCTTCCCAATGCCGCGACCCTTTAATACAGTCCCTCATGTTGTGGTGACCCCCAACCATAAAGTTGGTGTCCCACTTCCTAAGACCATAAAAAATATGTGTTTTCCAATGTTCTACGCGACCCCTCTGAAAGGGTCGTTTGACTCCCAAAAAGGTTGTGACCCACAGGTTGAGAACCGCTGCCTTATGATAAGATGGGTGGACAATACATTTTATAATTAAATAAATATACAGTACAAGAGCTGGCAGAGAAGTATGCCAGCTTAAAGAAGAGCCAACCACACTTCTGACTGTTATAGAATCATTAATGACAACCATCCTAGGAAATTCTAGGAACTGAATTTCATACATCCAGAAGACTCCTAGATTAGGAAACGCTGGTTTATATCTTCTCAGATGCCATATGTTGCCCTTATTATTGTTCTATAAATAGAATCTAGGAAACTTTGATTTGTCAGGTTATACCATTTACAAATAAAAAAGACCAAAAGAAAGAAAAGTAGTGTTAAACATTAACATACAAGCTAATAACAATAATAGTGATATAGTAACAATAGTAATAATATAACCAAACAACTTTTAGCTAAGTTTCTTCTTACATTAAAATATTTACATTTTGGTTGATTATTGTAATTGTAATTATTTACCTTCTTATTTTCCGTGCTAACATTTATGATCTCACTTTTCTCTAATTCCTACCTCTGCTTCTATCCATTCGTAGAATTTATTCCAAATCATATAATATTTTGTATCTTTTTGGTCTTTAATTTGAAAGGTTAATCTCACCATTTCAGCATAGTCAAAACATTTTTTTTAATTATAGCCTCCTCTGGTGGGGTATTCACATTTTTCCAATACTTAGCAAATATGATCCTTGCTGCTGTCAGTATGTGTAGAACTAAATATATGTTCCCTTTATCATAGCACTCTAAAACTACCAAGAACCTCTTGGACATTAATGGAAATGAAGCAGCTAGCTTAGAGTTCAGAAAGCTAGAGATGTACATGTATGGGACGAGGTCATAGTTGTCCTTCTTTTAGTAAATTAGTTATCTCCTGTTCACGCTCTGAAGCTATTCTTCAAACCTTTCATTTATAATGTTTGATAGTCTTGCCTAAGAAATCAGGCAGAAGCAATTTGTATTATTATGGTTGGTTGCACAGTCAGCCAAATGTTTAGATTGGATTTGGCATTTTTTATCCAACTATCTTGTCTTTCTAAGGATCTGGGAAAGGCAGAAGTTGTTCTCTGATAAAGTATTATCGCAGGTTGTATTATGATGATGGTGATGATTTATAAACTAATCTCACATGTGCATGAAAAATACAGAATAATATCAACTGTTCATATTGTGAAAAAACCCCATTGCAAAACACCCTGGGAAGCTGTATAGTTGCTAACAGATTGAATTCATGGAAACTGATCACACACATTCCCCAAATAAGGATCCCCAGAAGAAGTTGTAGATATTTAGCAAGTTTTAAAAATTAATCTGACAGATTTCTAACAGCCGTAAGCAAGATGGCACTTCTGTCTTTCCGATCAGAGGTGACAGGCTGCTTTGGTTCAGCCAGTTCTCTTTGGCCCTTAAGTGTCATCTGGGTGTTTATGAGCTGAAGGCAGAAACTGCTTTCTTTGAAGCAAAGCAGGTGCTGGGATGGATCAGCCTTCTTTGATGTTTCATTTTGAGTATTCCTGTCACTATCATCCCTCAGATAAAGCACTGGGGCAGATAACATTTTCAGGGTCCTTGTGCATACTGTTATAATAACAAACATGTCTTTTCATTATATTTATTAGGTCTATTGATCAGGATACCTTTGCTGCCAATTTGATTTATTTTACTAAGTCTATTAATGAGATACTGTTTTTTTCTCAGTCAGATTTTTATATCAAAAATCACCAAGATTGACAACTTCAACAATATTGTGTATTTTACTGGTAAATTATCCATCTCTGTACTGCATAGAAATAAGTCCTCTCTCTGAGAACAATCCTCTGTTTAGAATAATAATGGGTCATTGTGCCAAAAATCAAAATAAAAAAAGAAGATTGATGATACTGTCTCCTCTTTCTTTCTTCCTTGTTTAGAAATTCTCACTCCTGTCCGTTTGAAAAGCTGGTGAGACCAAAGGACATTTGCAATTTGCATCAAATTAATATGTAAAAATGACTTGGAAATATATTTTTTCTACCATATTCATATTATGTTGCTTGCATTGTATCTTCACCTCATGAGCAAGATAATCTGAATTTGTGCTAACAAGTATATTGTTTATTGGGCAATATATTATAGGTAATCCTTGATTTACAACCACAAATGAGCCCAAAATTTCTGTTGCTAAGTGACACATTTGTTACATGAATTTTGCCCAATTTTGCTTAATTAGTTGTTAAATTACCCTGTCTCCCTGAAAATAAGACCTCCCCAGATAATAAGCCCAATCGAGCTTTTGAGCGCATATGCTAAAATAAGCCCTTTCTTGAAAATAAGACCTCCCCAAAGATATTGCAACAAAGCAGCAACCACGAGGTGACCACACTCGCCACCTCCTGCACCTCAAAATAATAAGATCTCCCTGAAAATAAGGCCAAGCGCTTATTTTGGAGGTCAGAAGAAAATAAGACCCTGTCTTATTTTGGAGAAAACACAGTAGTAACATGTCTGCTAAGTGAATCTGGCTTCCCATTTACCTCGTTTATCAGAAGGTCACAAAAGGGGATCATGTGACTCCAGAACTCTGCAACTGTCATAAATACGAGTCAGTTGCTAAGCATCTGAATTTTGATCAGGTGAACATAGGGCTGCTGCAACAGTCGTAAGTGTAAAAAACTGTCATAAGTCACTTTTTTCAGTGCCATTGTAACTTGGAATGGTCACTAAATGAGGACTACTTACCGTATTTTTGGAGTATAAGACATGTCTTTTTCCCTCAAAAAAGAGGCTGAAAATCTGGGTGCGTCTTATACACTGAAT
This sequence comes from Rhabdophis nuchalis, assembly GCA_039707465.1. NCBI lineage: Eukaryota > Metazoa > Chordata > Lepidosauria > Squamata > Natricidae > Rhabdophis > Rhabdophis nuchalis. Next base: position 201,127,027 of record CM077645.1, read on the forward strand.
ACAGCATTTCTTTACCTCCTGAAACCCAACCCCTTCACAAAAATGGCCGTGCATAGCTTTTAGGAGGCTTCCAGAGAGCTCCTGGGGGCTAGGAAGGGCAGAAATGAGCAAAAAATGGGCCAGGTTTTGCTCAATTTTGCCCCCCACCAGTCCCCAGGAACACTCTATAATCTTCCTAATGCCTTTTTTTGACAAAAAAATGCACCTGTTTTTGCAAAAAAATGGCCCATTTTCTGCTCATTTTTGCCCCCCCCCCCGGAACACTCTACAAGCCTTCTAAGGGCTATTCATGCCATTTTAAAAAACCAGACCCGTTTTTGTGAAAAATGGGTTGTTTTTGAGAGGTTTACAGAGTGCAAAACCTTTTAAAAAAATGCTCTTCAAAATCTTAGTGGGTATATACTCCAGTGCATCTTATATTCTGAAATATATGGTATATTTGCAGACCAGCTTTATCTGTTTAACTTTGTGCACCACACTTCAAAAGAACATTTCAGACAATTTTCTGTAAATGCAAAACTGATCTAGAAAAGAAGTCTTAAGCTTAAGGAACTAAGTCACTTTAGTGTTTGGCAGAAGAAGAAGACTGAAGAGGGTTGTGATTCTTCCATGTCTCAAGTGTCTGAAAAGATGCTTTATAGAAGAAAGCCAAAACTTGGTCTATGATGTATCCCAGAATAAAACACAATCTCAGATTGCAGGAAGGCTGCTTCTGTTTAAATATTATGAAAAGCATTCAAAAGATGAGAGAGTTTCAGAATGAAATGAAATATTATGAGAAGAGGTGAGTTCCTCTTCATTAGATGCATTCAAGTAAGGGCAGTACCATTCAAGTACTAATCTGTTGGGGATGCTTTAATCTGAATTCCTGCAGGGAGATGGACTTTATGGCTTCAGTTGACCCCTGGCAACCTACAACTCTTTCATTCCTCTGTGTGATGAATCTAACTTCACGGATATGAGTAAGAAGAGAAGTGCAACACCAAAGTCTTCATTGCAAGACAAGCAATAAGACTTCGATAACAGCATAAGGTAGAACACAGGACATTTAAATCAAAATAGCCAGAAAAGGGAAAAATAGCCGTAGTTTAGTCATACCTTTGGAATTGTGATGAATTCCCAGAGACTGAAATAGAAAAATCTCTGTTCAGCTTTCCTGATAATGTTTTTAGAAAATTCTCATGCTGGAGCTGAAATGGACAGAGACAAAGAGGAGGAACTGGTAAAGTTAAATTTCCAGATTAGAACATTTCCACTTACAATACAATGCATTTTTGTTCCTCATTTCTTACTAGATGAGAGAGTCTTAAAAACATCTTAAAGTTTTTGTTAAATCTCTTGGTAGGACATGCCATTTGTTCCAAAAGCACAAGTGGTTTGGTGACATCCTCAGCATGCATTAGTTATCCCTCAAGTACCTTGGGGGAATTAACTAGAGATGGAAAAGAAAAACATTCATTTGGGTACTCCAAAATATATTACTTGAAGGGTTATTTCATTTTTTATTGGACATTTACAAGCTATTGGATTTATCTCTGATTAATTAGTCTAGCTTTCCATTTCATCTTGGCACAGCTGGGCAGTGAAATTATCCGGAGAAAGGAAAAATAATTCCCTCTGGATGTCTTGGGGTAGTTTGGCCAATAAGGATAATCATATATTAATATACGTTATAAAATAGAATGATATTATATTGTGTTTTGCCCTGTTCAAATGCTAGGAATTGCTGTTTCATTCCAGAACAAAAAAGTATAGTGTATCATTTAATTGAGATTTTGACCCATTGTTTACTTTTCAAGACTCGCTAATATTTTGATAAGAATAGCCCTTTTAATTCAAAAGAAAAAGAAAAATAATATACGTGCTTTTACAGAAGACCAAACTTTAATTAACTGTTCATTGGCTTTCTGATTTCCTGATGATGTTCGTAACTTTTTTTCTTCCTAATAAATTACTCCAGTTTCTTCAGTCAATTCACTCCTCATCTAGTCAAGTCGCTAGCACAGAATTATCTAGACATTTAATTATCCAAGCATATTTTGTAGTATAATACTCATTATTCATGTTTGCTTTGAATTCATCATTTAAATCTGATAATTGGAATTCAGTATATCGTATTAGATGCTGGATTTTCCCCCCCCATACATAACATTTGTTGAGTGTATAATAAAGAATAGAACATTCATCTAAACATTCAAGGAATACCACTTCCAAAAAACCTCCTAATGGGGGGCGTGTCGATGCTCGTGTAGAGAGAGGGTGTTTCCTCCACCTCGCAGGGCTCTTTTTTTTTAATAAATGTGGATTAAAGTGGTTAAAATGCGCCGTTAGGAGCTAGAAATGTTTACAGGTGTTTTGGAAGGACGGTGGGACTAGTAAATTGTTTTTTCAAAGCGATTGATCAACCCGAACTGCTCGAATTTCAAAGTTTCGTTTCTCCGTGGAGGCAGAGGGTTGAGCAAGGCGGCCGAGGTAAGAGGGGGGCTACCCTTTGTTCTGGCAAATACCACGATTTGCATGCTTTTTGTCTCGCTACAAGGCTTTAAACACAAGCTGAAGACTAAGAAGGAAGTTGGTTGATGGCATGTGGATTACAACTCTTTTGAACTTTTGAATTCTTCTAAAGTGGATTGTGTCAGCTGAACGTAGCGAGCAAGTTTTTGGATTACATTTAAAATGGAGGCTTAAGAAGTTAAACAAATTGGGGAAGCCCTCCTATCTCTCTTTCTGGCTCCTTTGGTGCATTAAAAGCCGGCTTAGCTCTATTTTATTTGGGACATTGCCCTTACTCTTCAAAAAAGACCCTCTTGGCAAAGAAATATAATTTTTTCTTTATAAAAAAAAAAGCTTTTTGAACTGAAATGACGACTCAACAGCCTTCAGAACTTGAACGGATTTTTGGTGCCTTAAATACAATTGGAGAAAAGTTAACTACACTGACTGATCATGTGGGGAATTTGACGCTGGAAGTTCAAAAAGCTAAAGAACAGATAAGTGAATTGAATGTTAGTTTTGTAAAGCAAAACGTAGAGGTGAAATTTATTAAAGATGAAATTGAACAAATCCATGCACATGATGCGCAGATAGATCGTAAGATAGAGGGAATTTTTTATAAAAATCAGCAGCAAGACAAGAGAATTAGTCTTTTGGAGGAGGACGTTGGAAATATAATATTGTTATACGTAATATTCCAGAAAATAGACCGGATGATTTGAAGCAGAGGGTGTTAAAATGGATGAATGATTTTGGATTTGAATACACAGCAGCAGACCTAGTAAGCGTTTTTAGGATTGGTTATAAGAGACAAAATGGAGCAAATAGAAATGTTTTACTAAGATTTGCAAACCTTGGAGATAAACTAGAGGTTATGGCAAAAATAAGGGAACTGGAAGGTGTTCCTAAGTTTGAGGAGAAAGAGATTCAAGTTTTTCCGGATATATCCAGAGAAGACAGGTCTTGGAGATATTATTTGAAACCAGTTACAAAGGTTTTGAGAGACAATGATATTAAGTACAATTGGAGGCCACTACAGCAGTTGAAATTTTTTTACAAAGGAAGGATGCATACTATTACCCCAGAAACAGATGTAATAAGATTAATTCGGGAGCTTGGGCTGATTGAGAAAGAGGAAGATTTTGTAGAAATTAAAGATTATATGCTTAAGATGGGTAGAATACAAGAGGAACCCTCAATTTTGGAAGAAAAAGGTGCAATTGGCGGCCAGGATCCCAAGAGTTTAAAGAGAAAAGAAATTTCTCCGGCAGTTTCTGAGTATAAGAAAATTCGTGAAGATACCGAGCGAACGCCAGACAAGATGGAGCATCTTAGTAAAAAGCAGGAAGCTGAGTCCGGGGCGAAGCCAGTGTTGTCTTCTTTTTTTGAAAGTGGAATCTAAAGAACAGCCCGAAGAGGTGACCCGACCATCGGCATGTCCCACTCCCCCACACTCTTTATATAGAGGCGATACCTGATTGAGGATGTGGGGGATGAAGATTGCTTGTTATTTGTTGTGGTTGTTGTGTTTGATATTTGGGTTTTATGTCTATGTTGTTTGTTATATATTGTTTGTGGAGTTTTATGTCTTTGTATGTCTTTTTTGTTCGGTGTTGGGTGTGCACATAAAGGAAGAGGAGGGGTCAGGATTAAAAAAGTTACCGTTTAAATGCGGTTTATAAAAATAATGACATGGAACGTGAAGGGTAAAATAATGACATGGAACGTGAAAGAAAAAGATTGGAACTTAAATTTAAAAGGGATTCTCCAGACATATTATTTTTGCAGGAAACTCATCAAAAATCTGAGGATTTTAATAGAATGAATATTAAAGGTATGCAAATTTATGAAAAATCTTTTGGGACTTCCAAAGCTAGAGGAGTCGCGATATTGATATCAAATAGGGTATACTTTGAGAAAAAACAAGTAATTAGAGATGAGGAAGGAAGATATTTAATAATTATAGGGAATATTAATGAGCAAAAAGTGACATTGGTTAATTTATATCTACCGAATGAAAAACAAAAGGGATTTCTGGATAAAATTACTAAGATTTTGGAAACAGAAAGTGTAGGGAAAGTAATTGTGGCGGGGGATTTTAACCTAATTAGGGATAGAATTGATAGTAATAATCCCACCCGCTTTAGACAAACAAATAAAGGGGAAATTTTAAATAAATGGATGTTTCAAAACAGTGTGGTAGATGTTTGGAGGGAGTTGAAAGGCTCTGAAAGGGTGTATACCTTTTGTTCTAAGGTACATAATACTTATTCAAGGATTGATTATATTTTTGTTTCTAAAGATTTGTTGAATAAAGTAGATAGAATAGATGTGGGAATTTTTAAGGATTCTGATCATGCAGAAGTTATGATGGAAATAGATTTTAATTTTGAGAAAAAGGAAAGAGGTTGGAGATATGATGAAAAATTGTACAAAAAGGAGGAGGATAAAATATGGATATTCAAAAAATGGAAGGAAAGTTGGGAATTGAATGATAATCAAGAGGTTAAATTTGAAATTGTTTGGGATACGATGAAAGCTATATTTAGAGGAGAAAGTATTAAATTGTCAAGCAGGAAATATAGAGAATATAAAGCTAAAATTGATCAGGATACAAGACAAATTAAGATATTGGAGAACCAATTCTCACTTATGAAAGATAAAAAATGTTTGGAGGAATTGACCCTATTAAAAACTAAACTGATAGAAGAAGATATTGAATTGGTTAAAAAAAATTTAAGATATTTGAATAGGGATTTTTTTGAATTTAGTAATAAAAATTCTAGGTTATTGGCAAAGATGGCGAAAAATAAAACTCAAAAGAGAGAAATTGGTTCTCTGATAGATGAAAAAGGCACAAGGTGTTATAAGAGATTGGAGAAATGTGAAGTAGCTAGGAATTTTTTTCAAAAATTATATTTAAAGAAATCAATTGATTTAGAAAAATTGAAGAATCATCTTGGAAAATATGCTATGAAAATAGATCAAACATACAAAGATTTGATGGAAAGAGATATAACACAGGAGGAAATCAACGAAATAATACAAGAGTTAAAATTAGGGAAGACCCCAGGAGAAGATGGATTACCTGCTGAATTCTATAAAGATTTTAAAGAACTAATAATACCAAAACTGCAAAAACTATTTAATGGAATTTTACATGGTGGAGAAGTCCCGATGTCATGGAATAAGACAGTAATATCTATAATTCCTAAACCTGATAAAGATCTTGAGAGGATCGAGTCCTATCGACCTATTTCTTTAATCAACCAAGATGCTAAAATATTTACAGCTATTATAAGTAATAGATTAAATAGTTTTATAGATAAATATATAAGTTATAATCAAGTAGGGTTTGTTAAAGGTAGATATATGAGTGATATAATTAGAAGAGTATTGAATATTATAGATGTAGCAGAGAATAATGGTGATGAATTAGGTATAATATCGTTAGATATTTTTAAAGCTTTTGATTCTGTACAATGGGATACTATAAAAGTAATTATTGAGGCATTAGGCTTTGGTAATAAATTTATACATGTTATTTCAAAACTGTATCAAAAAAGTAGTGCAAAGGTAAAGGTGAATGGAACAATGACGGGAGAGATTAAATTGGAAGCAGGCACGAGACAAGGATGTCCCTTGTCTCCAACATTATTTTTGTTAGTTATGGAGGTTTTGATTAAATTGATAGAAGCAGATGAAGAGTTGGAAGGTTACAAGGGATATAAGATAAATTTGTATGCGGATGATACCTTGATTATTTTGAAAGATATAGAGAAAGATTTAAAGAGGATAAATAAACATTTGATAGAATTTGAAGAAATGACAGGTTTAAAGGTAAATTGGTCAAAATCTGAATTATTAACGAATAAAGATGGTAAGGAGTGGGAGAGTATGCAAGAACAATTTGGGATAAGAGCTAAGAACACATTGAAATATTTGGGGATAACACTTTCACTTAAAGTTAGAGAATTAAAAAAATTAATTATGAGGTGATGTTGAAGGAAGTAGAGAAAAAGATAGATAAATATAAAGAGATAAAGTTGTCTTGGTTTGGTAGAATTGCAATGTGTAAAATGATGTTGTTACCAAAGTTTAACTTTTTATTTGAGATGCTACCATTAAATTTGACAGAGAAAGATATAGAAGAATATCAGAAGAAATTAGATAAGTTTTGTAATGGTGGGAAAAGACCAAGATTAATGAAGAAATTGTGGTATCAAAATCAAAAAGAGGGTGGATTGGGAATTCCCAATCTACTTAATTATTATCGGGCGTATAATATTAGAACTGTGATAAAAATACTTAAAGGTGGAGATGGTCATTGGGGAGATCTGGAGTTAAAAGATATTAAGAGATTTGGGTCTATATGGTTTTTAGATAGAGCAAAAACAAAAAAGGCAATTAATAGTTATTGGTTAAAGGGGCTGAGTAAAACTTGGAATAAATTTGTTAAAAAACTGATTCCGGATATAGCTTTTTTGGGAAAGACAACTGAAAGTTGGCCGATTAAAACTAATATAAGTCGGAATAAAGTAATTGAGGATGAAAATATAGGAAATATAGTAGATTGGTTAAGAGCTCTAGGAACTGAGAGTAGGAAGAAAAAAGTAATTCAAAAATTGGAGTTAAATTGGTTTGAAAAAATACAGGTAGAAAAATGGACTATGAAAGTAAGGGGAATATGTAACATAGATAGAAGTAAAACTAAATTTGAAAGTTTAGTATCTCAAATTATTAAGGATGAAACTGGGTTAAAAGGACTCGTTAGTAAGATATACAAGATTATAAACTTTGATGGAAACCCACAAATGGTAATGAAAAGGAATTGGGAGGAAGACCTTAAGATTAAAATATTGGATTTGGATTGGAACGAGAATTGGAAGAGTCGGATTATGAGGACTTTATCTATAAGGATTAAAGAACATAATTTTAAGGTTGTTTGGAAATGGTATTGGACCCCATTAAGATTATCACTGATAGATAAAAAAATGAGTGATAAATTTTTTTCATTTTATTACATTTATATCCCGCCCTTCTCCACAGAGGACCCAGGGCGGCGCACAGGAAATTTAAAAAACATACACAATAGAAGATAGACAAATAATTTAAAATATATATTAAATAATCCCCAATCCTGTGCTAAAAACCAATTATTAAAAACCCAATTTAAAACTTTTCTAAAAGTCCCCATGGGAGGTTAGGCTAGGCCGGCTTGATGGAAAAAATATGTCTTTAAACATTTGCGGAAGAGGCGGAGGTCGGTGATGGTCCGGAGTTCAGGGGGTAGGTCGTTCCAAAGGGCAGGGCCCGCCACAGAGAAGGCTCTTCCCCTGGGTGTCGCCAGTCGGCATTGTCCGGCCGACGGCACCCTGAGAAGGCCCTCTCTGTGGGAGCGGATCGGTCTAAGGGATGTATGGGGCAGGAGACGGTCTCGCATATAACTAGGCCCCGAGCCATGGAGCGCTTTAAAGATGGTCGTCAAAACCTTGAAGCGCACCCGAAAGACCACAGGAAGCCAATGCAGCTCGCGCAGGATTGGTGTTATATGGGAGCTTCTGGTGGCTCCCGTAATTACCCGCGCGGCTGCGTTTTGGACTAGCTGTAGCTTTCGAGTGCACCTCAAGGGAAGCCCCATGTAGAGAGCATTACAGTAGTCGAGACGGGACGTCACGAGAGCTTGAGTGACTGTGCAAAGGGCAGCCCGGTCCAGTAAGGGGCGCAATTGGCGCATCAGGCGTACCTGATGAAACGCCCCCCTGGCCACGGCCGTCACATGGTCCTCCAAGGACAGCCGGGAATCCAGGAGGACACCCAAATTGCGCGCCCTCTCCACGGGGGCCAGTGTTTCGCCCCCAATGGCCAGAGTTGGAGTAATCTGGCTGAACCGGGGTGCCGGAAACCACAGCCACTCAGTCTTGGCAGGGTTGAGCTTGAGTTTGTTACCACCCATCCAGATCCGTACGGCTTCCAAACACCGGGACAGCACTTCGGCGGCATCGTTGGGGTGGTCTGGGGTGGATATGTACAGCTGGGTGTCGTCAGCGTACAGATGGTACTCCACCCCAAAACCACGGATGATCTCACCCAGCGGCTTCATATATGTGTTAAACAGGAGGGGCGAGAGGACCGACCCCTGAGGAACCCCACATAAGAGGGGTCTCGAGGTCGACCTCTGCCCTCCCGTCAACACATATTGCGACCGACCAGAGAGGTAGGATGAGAACCACCGCAAAACGGTGCCTCCCAGCCCCAACCCCCCCAGTCGGTGCAATAGGATACCATGGTCGATGGTATCAAAAGCCGCCGAGAGGTCTAATAGGACTAGGATAGAGGAATACCCTCTATCCCGCGCCCTCCAGAGATCATCAACCAACGCGACCAATGCCGTCTCGGTACTGTGACCGGGTCGGAAGCCGGACTGGCGCGGGTCTAGATAATCAACTTCCTCCAGGAGATGTTGGAGATGTAATACGGAATTGGGAACTTATGAACATATGTGGTATAAATGTGTGAAAATTAAAAAGTTTTGGCAGCAATTAGAAAGAACGATGTGTGAAATGATGAAAAGAATAATAATATTGAGACCAGAAACTATATTGTTATTGATAATTAATGAACCAGAGTTAACAAAACATGAGAAAGAATTGATTAGAATTATGATTATAATGGGCAGAATTGTAATAGCAAGATATTGGAAAATAGAGGTAAATATTAAAATAGAAGAATGGTATTGTGAAATGTGGAAATTAGCCTTAAATGATAAAATGACGTGTGATATTAAATTTAGAGAGGGGGTTTATAAAAACGATATCTTTTGGAAGACTTGGAAACCATTTGTGGACTATGCACTTGGAACTTTGGACGTCTCGACGCCTGTACCGAGAGAACGTGGATTTTGGAGATCCTAAAGATAATAGATGATACTTGAAACCAACTCTTCCTTTTGTTTTGTACAGCACTGGGTGAAATATTGTAAAACATTATAAAAATTTCAATAAAAAAAACAAAAAAAACCCTCCTAATTTATTTAAATGTACTGTATAATAAAGAAAATAGCTTAGAATAGTTTCCTGGCTGTCTAAAGTTCTATGCATACAGTAAGTTTGCAATTAACAGATTTGCTTGAGAGTTGCATAATGTACTGAGAATTTTATTAATGGGGACATAAAAAGTATAGTTCCATGATTCTGTTGCCTAAAATGAAAAAAAAAAAAATCTGAGAAAATAATTGAATGCCCATTAATTTCTTCCTCTCTCCATCCATGGGGAATTTTGAGGGGAAAAGCATAATAATGAACCAGAAACCTATTTACAGTTGAAATCATCTTTTATCAGCCTGAAGAGTGGCTTGTGAGAATATACTTAAATTTTCATGCTTAACTTGTGAAATAATTCCTAGAACTTGCTGTTATGGACTGCTTGTTCATAACAATGGTAGTCATTTCTTAGGTAGATTGGTGGCTTTATTTTGGAAGCATTGAAGGAATTTCTGCTCAATTTCTTCTGATCAGTAAGGATGTGAGATTTGTCATGGTAGTCATTAGAACGATGGCTTGTTTATCATGGTGTCTTGACAGTTAGCTTATCAAGGCGATAAGTGTCTGTGAAATATCATTGACAGTAGAGAGAGTAATCGGATAATTAGGTTTAATCAAGAGCAGGTGGCAGTGGATAATATTGGGCAATGATAAAACTCCTTGAAGTCCAATCTGTAACACACCAAGCTGTGTTAAGCCATTTTAAGAGGAAAGATGGATGATTGGCTCTCAAAGTAATAATGCTACTTCTTCTTCATGGTTCTAAGGGTGAGGAATTAGATGAAGCCAGAGTTTAGATTCTCTTTCTTATTATTGCAAATATTTGCCTTTCATAATATCAGATTCTGGTGATGGACAATATAATATCTTGTGGACAAAGACATCAAGAATACTTGATGAGTTTCATGAGACTATCAGAAGAAAATATCGCCCTGTATTAGATTAGGTTTGTTTTCAGCTTCAGCAGAGACTGCAGTAGAATTTCCTATACTAAACTTTTGTGATAAGGGTTTCATTCCTTTTTTTTTTTCAATTCTGTGCTTCCAGAAAATACAAACTCCTGAAACCATATTACAAATTAATGTCTTTCTCTGTACAGCAGTGGTGGATTGCAGGCGGTACGCCCCAGTGCGGGTGTACCGGAGCCTGCCCAGAGCACCGAATACCATTCCGGTACGGTGCTCTGAAGGGCCCAGCTGCCCTCCCTCACTCCTTACCTTTGCTTTAAGCTTTTGGCGCTTCCACACATGCGCATGGCATGCACAGCACCTGCACAACGCTCCTCTGAACAGCTGCAGCGTCGCAGAGGCTTGCAGAATCATAGTAGGCAAGTATTACGCATGCACGCACTGCATGCGTGTATGCGTGTGCCACGCACATGCATGTGGATGATGTCAGGGCCGTTCCAACTGTACCAGTTGGAATGGAATCGGGAACCCACCACTGGTGTGTGGACTCTACATCAGGGGTCTCCAACCTTTGCAACTTTAAGTCTGAAGGACTTCAGCTCCCAGAATTCTCCAGCCAGAAAAGCTGGCTGGAGAAGTCTGGGAACTGAAGTCCTTCAGACTTAAAGTTGCAAAGGTTGGGGACCCCTGCTCTACATATTAGGTAAATAAATCTTTGGAAAGATGTTCTCTTTCAGAAGAGGACCCAAAGATTGAAAAGTAGATGCATCATGGATTTGCTGAGGGTTGGGATACGGGATGAAGAGATATCTGCTTAACCTCATAGGGCTAAAGAGTTAAAGTTGTTTATACTTATGAAGATTGAAAGTCTCTTCTTTATATTTTTTATTTATTGCATTCATCCTTTTCTTTTTCTTATAACTTTTTATTCTGTCTTTTCATTCCATGTTCTTCCTCTAATGTTAGCTTGCATTAGTTTCTACTTCTTAAAATATATATTTTAAAAAGAACAGGAAATGGGTCCTAACAAGGAGAAGGGCGGGGTATAAATTCGAATAAATAAAAAATAAATAAATAATATATTGTTTGACATCTTTTTTACCAAAGCAAGGAAATGAATTTGATGTCAAATGTCTGATTCAGAATTTATTTAGGTTCTGAAATAGACACTACATTTTCAGTCCAGTATAGTTAGAAGGACTTATGCTTACACATGTAAAGCTTATCTTAAATACATGTAGTTTAGTGGGTGTCCTGTTATTGCAGGATAGGATCAAACCAACTATGCAGAACATAATCATGTTAGGTCTAATAAATTAGAGAGGTACAATTTTGCACAATGTTTAGATGAAAACAGAGTTCCAGTTTGCTCTCATCCTGAATTCAGCTGGTTCTACTGGCACTGCTAGCAATATAGCGAGGAAACAGGGCCTTTAACACATTCAGCACCACAGGAACATAGCCTGGGTTTTAGGGCCTTATGAAAGGGAATGGGATAAGTTGCCATGGCCAACTCGTCATGGCCAACTCGTCATGGCCAACTTGCTGCAGCCAACTCACTTTGGGCAATTTAGTGCAGGACAACTCACCACAGCCAACTCACCATGAGACAACACATTGTGGGACAATTTAACAATTCTATTTAATTATTTAAAATAAATAAAAATATTTTAATTTTTGCCATTCACATTTCATTCTGTTCCTTCTTTTTCGTCCTTTCTTTGATGATTCTATTCCACCATTTCTTTGACATTACTATAACTCTTCTCCTGCAATGAGTTGTCCTGTGGTGAGATGGCCATGGCGAGTTGTCCTGCAGCAAGTTGGCCATGGTGAGTTGGCGATAGCGAACTGTTGTAGACCCTTATGAAAGGCTAACAGGGTTGAGGGACATTCTGATCTCCAATGGGAGGATGTTACACAGAGCAAACATTGCAGAAAACGCTCACCTTCTGGTCCTTGCCATCAGCCAACACTCTTTGGCTGACAAGATCTGCAACATGCTCTTGGAGAAAGGCAATCCTTCAGGTACCCTATCCCAAGCCAGGTAGGGCTTTAAAGATAGCCACTAGCACCTTAAATTGCATGTGGAAACGCCCTGGTAACAGTGCAACTCATGCAAGAGCTGGGGAGCGACACAGGGGAAAACATCATTCAATGTGCAGGCAAAGTTTAGTTAGAAAACTCCGTTGTCACAAATTCATCGCTATCATCTGACAATCGTGAGTCTTTTAACATCCAGTCCGCAGTTTCGTTTCAGCTAGGATACTTAAGTGGCAGCAGGAGCAACAGAAAACAGTATTTTAGCAGCTTGTCAAATCACTTCTGTCAGAAATTTGTTTTTCCCAACCTGAAAATATCATAGCTTTTTCCCTCTTTTCAGTTAAAGGGCAGGCTTTCTGGAGTTATTTCTTGGAGAACTGTAGCACCTTTTCAACATTAAGATATAGTTGGTATTTTATTCTGTGGTTGCCTAATGATTTTCTTCCTGATTTTATTTTAAGTGATATCAGTGGGATTTATACCACTTGAACTGGCACTTGATTGTTCTTAAGTGTTTACCTGTATTCAGCCTCCTACAATTTTAAAAAGTTGACACAACTACCAATGCCTGGTGCATATATTAGCATGCATGCAGTTCCCTGCACAAGTAGTTTCAAGTACTCAAAAGACTGAAATTCTTGTTTAGGAGAAAGTGGACAGCTCTGGGCTCATTATACAATATGCAAATATTTACATTCATTAACGGACACCCTGGAGCTTATGTAGAGCCTTGTGCACAGAAGATGATTTGTTTGTATGAATCAGATTACCAACACTTGTCACAATACTTGGCTCGTATTATTTTATTCTGTGCATCTTTTCTTACTCATCTTCTAATTTCTGTATTGCATCATATGCCTAGAAGAAGACCATATGAATGGAGATCCACACCAGAAAAATCTGGTAAACTTACCTTGTACAAAATAATTGGGAAGAAAATTCTGGGTCTGAATTTATTTTTCGTAAGGAAGGATGCAATGTTTTGTAATTTCCTGCCATACTTTTTGAACCAATAAATTGTAGTTATAGGTTCATTGTCCTTAGAGAACTACAACGGGGGTTGTTTTTGAACACCACTTACAAGCAGCAGTTACTTTGGAATGCATATAATATCAGTGCTCCATTAGCTGCATTGGCCCTGTAGGCTTCCAAGATGCTACTTACTATTCATAAATCCTTTGCTAACACAGGAATATGTTATTGCTGGGTCATCTTTCTCCAATTGTTTCCACCTAGTCATTAGATCTGTCTGGGTGGGAATGCTTCAGATCTTGTCAATTAAGCAGCGCCATCAGGTACAACCCAAGAATTGAGCCATTTCTGTTAGAGTCCCTGCCCCCTGTGGCCCAAATTTATTTGGCCCTGACGCAGCATGCAAATATTTACCTTCATTAGCTGACATGCTAGCGCTTATGTATAGTCTTGTGCCTAGAACCTGGGTCAGCAACCAATGGCTCTGGGGCCACATGTGGCTCTTCCATCTCTCTGCTGCAGCTCCCTGTCGCCGGTCAGCACCACAATTGATAGAGCTTTCTCTGTCAGGTAGCAGAAAAAGGATGCTGTGCTAGGAAGAGATTCTATGGTGAGGGAGCTGGACTTCTGGTTAGCTCCAGAATTGAACAGGGGGATTCCATTTAGGACCTTTGTTGCTCTTTGAGTATTTAATGTTGCCGATCCCTGGCCTAGAAGATGATTGGTTTGCTTTGTAAATTGCTTTGTAAAACGTGGATGATCTCATGTTCTCCTAGGCAAGCCTGCAGGTTAGGTGAACCCATCATTGTGGTTGCCTCTGCCATAATGGTGGTTATGTGGCTTTCATTAAATTGCCCACTGTTGCAATTGCACTATGTGTTATTTAATATTTTTGTTTTGTTTTTAATCGTCTTTTGCTATGCAGATTCATGGCATTGAGATGGACCACTTTATAAATCAATAAACTAGCTATCTGGATAGAGAAAAAAATTGTCAAGCCCTGCTGGCTAATATCCCAGGGGGAGACACACCGACACATACAGATACACCAAAGAATTTTGTTCTCACTGAATAAAAAGGTGGAATACAGAAATGATGGAAACTCAATCCATCCATACATTCTTAACAGAAATATATGTAACAAGACACCGTGGTATCAGAACAATTGAGTCATGATACCACAATATAGATAAGTCATTTTTGTCACTTGTATGATGTCAATGATGCATGTGTTATCCCCTGTCCCCAATTATCTCCCCTGTGGACCTGCATATCAGAATGTTTCCCATAATCACTGGAGGCTTTTAAGAAGAGGCTGAAGAGCCACTTGTCTGAAATGGTATAGACTCTCCTGCTTGAGCAGGGAGTTGGACTAGATGACCTCCAAGGTACCATGTTTCCCCGAAAATAAGACAGCATCTTATTTTCTTTTGGCCTCCAAAATAAGCGATTGGCCTTATTTTCGGGGAGGTCTTATTATTTTTGATAATAATAGGAGGCAACAACCATGGTCACCTCACGGCTGCTGCTGTGTTTCAATATTTTGGGGGGAGGGCTTATTTTAGCGCATATGCTCAAAAGCCCATTTGGGCTTATTATCCAAGGAGGTTTTATTTTCAGGAAACAGGGTACTTTCCAACTCAGTTATTCTATATTGTAATGTTATTTATTTTTTCTGTTTCTTATAGAAAAACCTTTTTATCTCCCTGCAGAATATTTGGAAAAAGATTAAATCTTGACAAAATTCATGATGTTATCAGTACCGTACATATTGGTGGAAAAGGCTTTAAATTGGTTGTGGTCACCATCTCAACATAATCTTCTCTGCTGGAGTCCAATAATATATCAGGAACATAAGGCAGAAGGTACTGTATCAAGAAAAATGAAGACACATTTTGAGAAGCATTGCTCTGGAGGTCTGCACAGCCCTAATCAAACAAATAAATGTGATGGAGTGGGAGAGTATGCATCCCACAGATCATTGCAAATGGTTATCTAGAAAATTCAGATTTGTAAATAGTATGTGTAGGAATACTAAAGTTATCTCAATAAAACACTGCTAAATTCTGATTCTAATCTCCCAAATATTTTCTCATCCTGCAAAATGATGTATAGTTCTACATTCATAGGCTTAATATCGAAGTGTTTAGTATTCAGAATTTATTTTTGTGGTGTTTCTAAACTACAGTAAATAGATTAATATGATGTGAGAGGAGGTTTCTGAATTTTTATACTGTTACAAGTTGTTCCCATTTCCTATATTCTCTGTGCTGGAAAAAAAGCCATGGGAAATGATTACAGTTTAGGTATCCTAAATTCTAGCATCTGCAACAGAAGAGCTAAAACAAGAAAGAAAATAGGGAAGGGAAAGGCAACACAGCTTATCTCCCTTTCTCCATCTATTATATTAGTAGAGTGCCTAATATTTTAGGAGAAATAGTAGATCCTTTTGGGTGTCTCCTGGTTGATTTGGAGGGAATTATCACCACCACCTCCTCCTCCTCCTTCTGACAGTCTGAACAATGGAGTAGCTCACTCTTCAACATTTTGCATGTGGTGCAAATTATAGTGGTACATGTAATTTATCTGAAGGGAAATAAAGTGTAGTTTTGTTTACACATTAGAGCTACCATATCTGGATTGCAAAAATATAAGTGTTCTCTAGAGAAGCAAAGAATTCAAGCTATTGGCATCTCTTGACTACCACCTATTCAACATCTGGATTTTTCCATATCAGATTTGATACCCTTGTTCTTTCTAAATAAACTTCTTGATCCCTAGAAATCATGCCCTCCTTGTAACACTGGCTGGACAAGTCTGGCAGTTGAAGTCCACACATCTTTTAAGTTGCCAAGGTTGAAAAACACTGGATCAGTCTTCTATCCTAGATTGTTGGGGCAATATGCTGAAACTGTAAACGACTTAGAGAGGGCTGTACAGCATTGTAAAGTGTTGTTGTTGTTGTTGTTGTTGTTGTTGTTGTTGTTGTTGTTCTTCTTCTTCTTCTTCTTCTTCTTCTTCTTCTTCTTCTTCTTCTTCTTCTTCTTCTTCTTCTTCCTCTTCCTCCTCCTCCTCCTCCTCCCTCCCTCCCTTCCTCTTCTGCATTTTTTGATTGTAGAATTATCTTGTTTCCAATAAATTTAAAGCTTTTAAAAAACATTTGTATTGTTCTTATTATTTTCCATCTTTATTTTGTGCGATGCAAGGTTACATACCTGATACGTCTGCTCCCTATTTTCAATAATAATAATAATAATAATAATAATAATAATAATAATAATAATAATAATAATAATAATAATAATAATAATAATAATAATAATAATAATAATAATAATAATAATAATAATAATAGGATGAAGTGGGTATCTGGGGAAAGACCAGATAAAGATTAGCATAATAGGGAAACAAATGCATATGTGCCAATAGATACATATATTTATTACAGCTTTAGATACAGTTAACCAGTCATCAACTATTGGTCCAAAGAATATAGATCTAGTTCTCTGCAATATAATTACAGTACTTGCTTTGGCTGTGTTGTAGTATATATCTTCCTGATGCTGTTAGCATCAAATGTTCCAGCCCATTAAAAAAATGCCTAGACAAGCACAGAATCAGAAAGTTTCCTGTGAGGGAGGTACTTAAATATGTAAGCTGTTGGCAAGGTCTCTCAGAGGAAATCTCCAGATATTTGACTCAGCACACCCAGGCTCACTTGCTATGCTTGAGCTCAGCCAGGGGCACTCAGATACATGACACAGCATAGCAAGGTAAGAATATCAATGGGCTTTTAACAATTTGTGGCTACTCGGTCCTGAGAACCCCTTGCTCTCAGCTTAACTCTTACACCATCCACTTGTAGCCTGAAATATTGCAGATCATTTATAGGGTGACCGGTTCTGAACTGGGACAGAGTGTGGCATGAAAAAGCAGGTATAGCCCTTATGATATTTGTAACAAGTTGCCAGAGTCATATCAACAGGACTATTTGCCAATTTGGTGCCCTCCAGATGTGTGGTTAAACGGCAACTTTCAGAGTAAGCAGGCAGTATAAATCATGCACTTAAGGGGTGGGTTCTGGCAGTCAATGGTTCATTTGTGGGTGTACTGTGCACATATGTGCAGTGCAATAAAATTGTTCTTATGGTGGCCCTATGGCACCACCTGGAGAACTGGTTTGGGTGCGTGGCAGGCCTATATCGCTGCCAAACCACTACCAGTTCGGCAGAACCGATCTGAACTGGTAGGAGCCCACCACTGATACACTTCCCTTTTAGTCTTTACTTCACAGAATCACAGAATTGGAAGGGATCTTGGAGATCCTTTAGTACAATCCCTTGCCCAAGGCAGGAATCCTTATACCATTCTGGACAAATGATGTCCAATCTTTTCTTGAAAACCTCCAGTGATGGACCATCCTACAGAGCTAAGCCATTGACAAATTATTCTGTCATAACAATTATCCTTAATTCCAGAGAAGTTCTCTCTTTAATGAGCTTCCACCTGTTTTTTTAATTGTGCCCTCAATTTCTACCGTTTGCTTTTATTTTTAATTCATATTTAATTTGGGAGAGAGAGAGAGAGAGAGAGAGAGAGAGAGAGAGAGAGAGAGAGAGAGAGAGAGAGAGAGAGAGAGAGAGAGAGAGATTCCAACAAATATAACTAATAAAATGCTAGGCAGCAAGTAGGCAATAAAAGTACTTTGCACAATCAAAATCAGTAAAAAAGAACGAGTAGAGACTACTATGAAAATCTCCATACCAACATTACAAGCCAGCCCCCATTGACATTGTGTCTCTAATGCCTGGGCTTCTAAAATGCAAATAGTGTTGGAACTGTCCAAATACGCAGGAGTAGATTATTGATAAACCAGGTGCCATGACAGAAAAAGGGGAAAAAACAAACAAACCATGGCTTCCTAGGACCCACCAAGTGGCATTGCTTCACTGATAGGAATCAGGGCAAGTCCATATTGTCAGATCTGCTGGGATAGCACTAGCACGAGCATTTAGACTTATATACCGCTTCATAGTGTTTTTACAGCTCTCTCTAAGCAGTTTACGGAGTCAGCATTTTGCCCCCAACAATATGAGTCCTCATTTTACCCACCTTGGAAGGATGGAAGCAGTGGTGGGATTCAACTGGTGTAATAACTGGTTCACTTTGCATGTGCGCTGTGTGCACGCACATTATATTTGAAATCAGCACTAAATCTTACCTTTTCCTGCAACTCGGGTGCAAGAAATTGCTGAGACGCAGCAATCCGCTTTGCTGCATCAATCAGCTGGGCTTCAAACAAAGGAAATATAGGACAGGGGCAGGTGGGTGGAGCCAACTAATCGATGGAACACCCGGTTTGCCCGAACCAGTCCATAATGACTGAATCCCACTCCTGGATGGAAGGCTGAGTCAAGAGGGATGGAGGGATGAGTAAAAACCACTAGGGATGAGAGGTCCCACAAGAATCCTTCCTTCATGCCAAATGTATCTTTCAAGTTGACAAGCAATCAAACAGCATTTTGAATAGCGTCCATAATTGCTCCCACAACTTTTGTCTTGTCAGGGTAATGTTAAAGACTGTTCTTTCCCATTTACTCTATATGCAGATAACCTTCAGGCACTGGAAAGCATCTCAATCTTCTCAAGAGCCCTGCAAAGCTTTCCCTGATCTCTCCTTACCCAAGGACAATGGAGTCACCCAAAACAGCATCGATTATAACAAAAAAAGCTTCTTCCAACATGTTAAAAATAAGAAAAAAGTTAAGGAAACAATTGGTCCACTGCTGGGAGAAAATGGCAAGAAGATGATAAGCAACAGGGGGAAAGCAGAACTATTTAACTCTTTTTTTGCATCTGTCTTTACACAAAGGGATAAAACAGTCCAACCAATCAAAAACAGCACCACAAAAATCAGATTAGGAACACAAGTTGAAATAGGGAAGAAAATGGTAAGTGAGCACCTGTCTGCCCTGGACGAGTTCAAATCACCAGGATCGGATGGATTACACCCCAGGGTTCTGAAGGAACTGGCAGACGAGATCTCAGAACCACTGAACTATATCTTTCAGAAATCCTGGAGCATCGGGGAACTGCCAGAAGACTGGAAAAGAGCTGATGTGGTTCCCATCTTCAAAAAGGGGAAAAAAACAGATCCAGGAAACTATAGACCCATCAGCCTGACCTCAATACCAGGAAAGATTCTGGAAAAGATAATTAAACAACAAATAAGTGAACACCTAGAAGCAAACAAAGTAATAGCCAAAAGCCAACATGGGTTTGTCAAAAAACAGATCATGCCAGACTAATCTAATTGCATTCTTTGACAAAGTAACAAAATCAGTGGACCAGAGGAATGCTGTCGATATAATTTACTTGGACTTCAGAAAGGCATTTGATAAAGTAGACCATAACCTACTATTAGATAAAGGAGAAAATTGTGGGTTAGACAGCACCACTAGCAAATGGATTCGCAACTGGCTGACCAACCGCACTCAACGTGTAGTCCTCAATGGAACTGCATCTACATGGAAGGAAGTATGCAGTGGAGTCCCCCAAGGCTCTGTTTTAGGTCCAGTACTCTTTAACATCTTCATCAACGATTTGGATGAGGGGATAAATGGGGAACTCATCAAATTTGCAGACGACACCAAGCTGGCAGGAATAGCCAACACCCCAGAAGATAGGCTTAAGATACAGAAGGATCTAGACAAACTTGAACATTGGGCACTATCTAATAAAATGAAATTCAATTGTGAAAAAAGTAAGGTTCTACATATAGGCAAGAAAAACAAAATGCACAAGTACAGTATAGATAGTACCTTGCTCAATAGTAGCAACTGTGAGAGGGATCTAGGAATCTTAGTGGACAACCATTTAAATATGAGCCAGCAGTGTGCAGCAGCTGCCAAAAAAGCCAACACAGTCCTAGGCGGCATAAACAGAGGGATAGAATCTAGATCACGTGAAGTGTTAATGTCACAGTATAGTGCCTTGGTAAGGCCACACTTGGAATACTGCATACAGTTTTGGTCGCCACGATGTAGAAAAGATGTGGAGACTCTGGAAAGAGTGCAGAGAAGAGCAACCAAGATGATTAGGGAACTGGAGACTAAAACATATGAAGAACGGTTGCAGGAGCTGGGTATGTCTAGTTTGATGAAGAGAAGGACCAGGGGAGACATGATAGCAGTGTTCCGATATCTCAGAGGGTGCCACAAAGAAGAGGGAGCCAAACTATTCTCCAAGGCACCTGGGGGCAGGACAAGAAGCAATGGGTGGAAACTAATCAAGGAGAGAAGCAACTTAGAACTAAGGAGAAATTTCCTGACAGTTAGAACAATTAACCTCTGGAACAGCTTGCCTCCAGAAGTTGTGAATGCCCCAACCCTGGAAGTCTTTAAAAAGATGTTAGATAGCCATTTGTCTGAAATGGTATAAGGTTCCTGCCCATGCAGGGGGTTGGACTAGAAGACCTACAAGGTCCCTTCCAACTCTGCTATTATTATTATTATTATTATTATTATTATTATTATTATTATTATTATTATTATTATTATTATTATTATTATTATTATTATTATCATCTGTAAATGTAGTTACCATGTTTCACTGTCTTTTATTTCCACAAGGATATCCTTAATAAAAGGGATACAGTGGTTCAGTGGCTAAGATGCTGAACTTGTCAATCAGAAGATCAGCAGTTCAGTGGTTCAAATCCCTAGCGCGCATAATAGAGTGAGTTCCCATTACTTGTCCCAGCTTCTGCCAACCTAGCAGTTCGAAAACATGAAAAAATGCAAGTAGAAAAATAGGGACCACCTTTGGTGCGAATGTAACAGTGTTCCATGCACCTTTGGCATCTAGCCATGCTGGCCACATGACCATGGAGGCATCTTCAGACAGCATGGCTCTTCCACTTTGAAACGGAGATGAGCACCACCCCTGAGAGTCGGGAACCACTAGCACGTATAAGATTTTTCTTTGACTGAATCGCTCAACCTTTGTTTTTCTCCTGCGGCATTCCAGGTTTCAAGGTTAAATATGTGGGTTTTCTGTTCTCATGGTGAGAAAAAGGAGAAGTTGGAAAAAACGAATGCTTTCTGTAGGAAGTCAACTGAAGGGGAGAACCTTCAGAATCGAAGTCTTCAAACGACGAAAAGTAAACCAACTTGTTTGCTTGCAATCTGTACTTAATCTAGTGGTTAAATGGGATGAAAAGTGCAGAACAAATGCTTTTCAAGCTGCATTTCAAGTGAACCTGGTTTTTCCCCATTCCCCTTCTCTGCATATGTCAACTTATCAGAGAAATGGTGAAATAATTAAAAAGAAACTTGTAAAGGTTTTATTTACTAGATTCATTAACTGTGGCTTTAAGTAACATTTTATGGTTTTTGTCAGCTGTCTCAGATATAGGATGGAGCAGTTTAAATATAGGGATTAAAACAATATCTAGCTAGGGCATTTGCATTTCAAGGATAATGAACATTCCACACTTGTTTTACATATTAAGTACAACCTTACAACGCTGGGAACTTATAGGGTTGACCTAAGATGGAACTCAGAAAATAACTGTGCATTCTGTGATATAGTCCTAAGAATCGTAATCAGTGTTTTAGATGTTCCCGTCAACGTGGAAGAAATGCTATGTAGGAGTGGAGTGGGGGAGTAGGTTTTCCCTAGAGACAGACAGAATTATACCTATCTGTAAGATAATGTGCAAACAAGCCTAAGGTACATTGGTGAGTTCTGAGCGTTTTTTGAAATTACGAAGGTAATTTACCTTTAGAATTTAATTGAAGAATTCCCAAGGGTTTCTAAACTAGGATTGGTACATCATATGGTCACCCTTAGGGGGTCATGGAAAACTCCATTTAGCTCATAATTGATAGAATTATTTTTATCACTTTCTCTCTGAACTATAAAACTAGTTAAAATTATCCTCTAAATGGAAAGCAGAATAATGTTTCTCTATATTTATAGGAAGAAAAACAAGAAAAGCAAGATGCCATTTCGGAATGCATAAAAGTTTCATAGAAGTTAAGTTTATAAAAAAGTTAAGTTCATTGTTCCGATGGTATGGGATTTTGGAAGAAATATCCTTCTAGGTTCAGTTCCAAGTGGAGGAAAAGACAGTGGATTCATGGAAGTTGCTTGGACAGAAGGCTTATTGATGACCAGG
Source organism: Rhabdophis nuchalis (assembly GCA_039707465.1). Taxonomy (NCBI): domain Eukaryota; kingdom Metazoa; phylum Chordata; class Lepidosauria; order Squamata; family Natricidae; genus Rhabdophis; species Rhabdophis nuchalis. Next base: position 201,149,667 of record CM077645.1, read on the forward strand.
ATCACATGCCTTGAAGATTTTGAGGGAGATGCTGAGAATGTCTGGGTTTTATGCCCTCTCTGGGCTTTTGAATTTGAGCTTGTATTCTGACTGGTTGTCAGACTCCCATTGGACTCCCATTACTCCCAGGGGTAACTTTGTAAGTTGTCTATGTCCCAGGCTTGGTTGAGTCTTGCTGGATGATGATATAATGAAGGGGCTTTGGGCAATTCCTATTATGTCTCTTCTTGAAGGAGGTAGATCTTTGTTACGTTGAATAGACTGCCCCAGGCCTTAATGGTCCATTGACAAAGGGGTGTGTGTGTAAGTTTCTGCCTCCCTTTTAGGGGAAATATTCTGCCCTTTTAATATTTCCAAAAATACCTCATTTTCCTAGGAGAGGAGTGGGTGCTAACTTCGTACAGGATAAAGACACAGACAAATCTTGGTATACAAGTTAATTAAAACACACTGATGTGTATATGTTATAGGTGAGAGCACATGCGTACATACAAACAGGCAGATTATGGAAGATGCTATATGCTAGATCAGTTACAGTACTTTACAATTCTAATTTAGCATTAACTTCCACTTACTAGCACCAACCTTTTGTAAACTCACAGTCCCTTATACATACAACCACATAAGGACTGAAGGTGGGGCTTCAGTACAAATAGCATGTGAGTTATGCAATATTATTTTTCCATAGTGTTTGCTATCAAATGTTCAAGTTAGGAGTCTTTCAAGATAAACCCAGCATGTCCTCATCTAAGATTAGTAATCTTGTCAAGGAACCAAAAGTCCACTCAAACATATTCCTAATCAGAATTTTTGGAGATAGAAAAGTCCCTGGATAACAAACATTGGTTATACATCATTTGCTCAATAATTAAGAAGCTCCAATAACTTTCCTCAAAGAAACCAGATGTTTCCATCAGAAGCTACCAAAACTAGATTACTTCATTTACATAACAGAGTTCCTATAGAAACATGAGAGGATAAGCAAGATGATCCTAGAATAATCCAGGGCTGCTCCAGTTTATTAAGGAATGAGTCCAAATTAAACAGGAACAATTTTAAGGTGTGGAACATCTTAGATTCAATATATAGAACATGCTGTCATATTACTTCGTCCTTTTTTTTTTAGTTGTGAGGTTAAATTTGTGTCCATTAATTATTTTCTACAAAGTTGCCCCATTTGTCATATGATTCTTCCAGAAAACCATTACTTTCAGAAAATGGCAGGCATCATTGGGGCAATTGATGGCACTTTCGACCTCATGGGTATACTTGCTGGAACCTATGATAGTGTTGTCGACATCTGGATTTGTTGTAGAATCAAATTCCCTTGATTGCATTAGTATCCAATTGTTTCCTGTTGCTTGTGAAAATCTGTTTTGGAAGAAACAAAATCCTATTATTCAGGTTGAAATTTAGAATACCCCATCTCAGGAGCTGGGATTGCCCAGCGTAGTTCCAAGTTAAGGTCTCCCACTCCTTTATAATCTGGTTTTGCACATTAAGCTGTTAGACTTGCCACAACCTAAACTTCTAAATAGAAATGATCCTTTTACTAGAGGTCAGGTATATTACAGTATTGCATACCCAGAACTGAGAATTGTGCACCAAAATCCTAAATTGCCCCTTTATTGCCCACCTTACTGTAACCAATCAAGTCTACGCAAGATGTTTGCATAATGGTCAGTTCAAGCACAGCTTTGTATGTGACTCCTTCCTTCTTCCAACTGGGTGACCTTGAGGCAGCTTCTCCAGGGGGAATGGCATCTACTTTCAATTCCCCAAACACTGCCCCCCAAACATCCATTCTCTCTCCTTCCAACAGCTAATGGCAGTCTGTCACTACATAACAGTGAAGCACAGCAAGTGTAGGGTGTCAGCTGACATAAACCCACAAATCCATATGAGCAATATGTTCCAAGCATCACTCTTCATTTTTGCATGCTCTCCTGCATTTTTGCAGCTTTTTGTACAAAAATATCTCTCTACTGTTACTTATAGCAACCATAGTCCACCATTTGTGATGACCCAATGCTGGTTTGAGGTCTAACCTCAGTGCAAATCTTTTTAATTGAGCTCTGGGAATTAGATTCAATTCTAAGAAAGCAGCACTTCTTGTTTTCTTGCTGACTTTTCTTTTCTCTTGGTTCTATGCTGGATGAATGTTAGATTATGGTCTTCCATAGTATTGTGAGTTATAGTGGCTACATGCTGTTCCTTCCCCTCTTTATGTTGGGAGCCAATTGCAAAATTGCTGAGGACATTTGAGAAGAATATGATGATGCAGATATGAGTGAGCAATGGCTTTAACCGTAGTGGTGCAGACATACATCATCATAAATACACTACACAAAAAGGTGAGTACCTACAGAATCTCTCAATATATTAAATCCTACCTATGTGATATTCTTGTTAAGGTGTTGATTCAGGATTAAGATTGAACTCTACAGTCAGCTATGGCAATTTACTAGGTGAGTTTTCAACATATTTTATATAACAAAATAAGGGACCTTGGGGTTCATTTAGTCCAACCCATTGCTCAAGCAGCAGACCTATATCATTATAGACAAGTGGCTGTCCAATCTCTTCTTAAAAGCCTCCAGTGATGGAGAGCCCACAACCTCTGGAGTCAAGTTGTTCTCTGGATTAATGGTTCTCATTATTAGGAAATTTCTCCTTAGTTCTAGGTTGCTTCTCTCCTTGATTAATTTTCACCCATTGCTTCTTGTCCTGCCCTCAGGTGCTTTGGAAAATTGGCTGCCCCCCTCTTTTTTGTAGCAGCCCCTTAAATATTGGAACATTGCTCTCATGTCTCCCCTAGTCCTTCTTTTCATTAAACTAGACAGACCCAATTCCTGCAACTGTTCTTTATATGTTTTAGCCTCCAGTCCCCTAGTATTTAAGCTGAATCTACCTCACAGAACTGCTGCAGAGAAAAAGAAAAACAACAGAAGGAGAAATGATACTTGCCCGCCTTGAATTCCTGGTGAAAGGACTTGTATTAATGTAATTAATAGAGCAAATTTATAAAATCTAGTTACTGGCAGCCATAGCCTCTAGAAATAATTTGGATTTTTCTCCTAGGTAATCTCTCAACATTATTCCAAAGTGGGCCATATATTATAGAAATGACTTGAAATGAGTTCTTTCTCATTCTTTTTTTTTCCATTCCTTTGTCCTATAAAATAATAACTACTTTGAAGGTTTTCTCTACATATTTCCAACTGTTTTGGATGGATGTCTCCATGGTTTCACACTCCAATGCCATGATAAATGATATAGTCCAGGATACCACCGACTGATGCTTACAAAAGCAACAAAACAAATGTTAAAAAATGAGAGAAAGTGAATTCCTGTTCCAATAAGAAATAGTTCCATCCCTCTTTTTAAAGAAACCATTAGAAGATATATCGCCCTAACCCCCTATACATTTAGTGGAGTCAGCATCCCAGCATATATTTGTGCACAGCTCTCAAGATGAAACTAATGTGCAGGATTTACAGGGTCAGTAAACATATTGCTTTTAGAGAGGCAATAATTGTATTGTAATAGGGATACAATGTGGAACCGACCTTAGGTGGACTTTTTATGGTGAGTTTATCACATGGAGAGGAGGTTCTTTAGCTTAGTACTACAGCATTTGCTTTGCATAGTGAAAAATCATGTTTAAATGTAAATTTAAAATATACTTTTTCAGTATGTCCTCACAGGGTTGAAAATTGTTTATTCCAATCCTGGTCAGATGTTGCTGATCCAAACAAAGGTGAGTTGCTGCCGATTTGGCTTGGTTTGGCCGAACGGGTAGTGGAATTCAGGCCTGGGTCACAGAACCGGCAGTGACCTAAGCCTGAAATGCTCCTGAACCAGTTCCCTCACGACCGCTGATGTCACCGCCATGTTGGATTTTATTGACTGTGCATGCGCAGTTCACTATAAACTGTCTGTGCGTGCACACAGAGCAATTTACATTGAATAGCACAAACACACGTGGTGCATCCGAGTTGCAAACCAGTAGCAAAAATGTCAGCAACCCACCCTTGGATTCAAGGTTATGGTTCTGTATCAATTGATTACTTCTATTTTTATATTTATTCATCACCAGTAATTGGGAAGAATTTCCAGTTTTAGTGTACAGGTGCCGTGTTGCCCCAAAAATAAGACAGGTCTTACTTTCTTTTGATTGCTGAAATAAGTTCTTGCCCTTATTTTTGGGGAGGTCTTATTATTTTTGAAGTGCAGGAGGCAGTGAGCATGGTCACCTCATGGCTGCTGCTGTCTTGCAATATTTTCGGGGAGGGCTTATTTTCAGGGGAGAATTTATTTTAGGGCATGCGCTCAAAAGCCCAATTAGGCTTATTATCCGGGGAGGTCTTATTTTTGGGGAAACAGGGTAGGCCTTGACTTACAAAGAGTTCATTTAGTTCATTTAGTTACAATGGCACTGAAAAATGTGAATTATGACCGTATTTCACAGTTATAAGCTTTGGAGCATCTCCATGATCATGTGATCAAAACTGAGATGCTTGGCAATTGATTCGTATTTACACAGTTGCAGTATTCCAGGTTCATGTGCCTTTTGTGCGACCTTCTGACAAGCAAAGTCAATGGGGAAGCAAGATTCACTTAACAACTGGGTTACTAACTTAACAACTGCAGTGATTCACTTAACAGCTGTATGAAGGAAGGTGGCAAAATGGGCCAAAACTCACTCAACAAATGTCTCACTTAACAACAGAAATTTTTGGGGCCAATTGTGGTCATACGTCAGGGACTACCTGTATTCTTGCAAGTATCAGTATCTTGCTTGTATCAGACAATTGCTTCAGAGGTGGTATTCAGCAGGTTCTGACCAGTTCTGGAGAAATTTTGAGTAGTTTGGAGAATCAGTAAATACGTCTGATAGGCCCCATCATATTCTCTGCCTCCCATGTACCAGCTGATCAGGAGGGAATGGGGATTTTGCAGTATCCTTCCCCTGCCATGCCCACCAAGCCATGCCATGTCTATCAAGCCATGCCCACAGAACCGTAGTAAAAGGTTTTGAATCCCACTGCAGAATTGCTTCCCAAATGTTTAACTTTCAAATAAAGTTGCCATAAAATGTTAAGGCATTTCTCTCTCTTTCTCCTTCTCCCCATCCCACTTCTTTCATAACAGTGCTTATTTCAGCTGGAGATGTAGAACTTCATGTTTGACATTAGGTCAAAAACAGAATGGAAACAGATGGCACTGGGAAGTGCATTTCCCCCCACTAATTTAAAGATTAAAGTCTACCTTTGGGAAAATTTGGTTGATCACAGTTGGCATCTAAAAGCTAGATTTCAAAAGGAAAGAAAAGGGTTTTTCTCTAGGGAAGGTTTTGAGACGTGTCCTTTTGAACAGAGCAAATGATTCCTCACCATTCACATTTTAATTAATCTCCAGATATTCTGTAAAGATGCACTTCCCAATGCCTTTCCAAAGGGCCACTGGATTTCAGCGATACTTTTTGAAGCCTGCTTCAATGGCAGAAGGTTGTCCCCAAAATTAAAATAGAAATCAAGATGGTGGCCACAATTGCTAGATTGGGAAAAAAGAAGAAGGCACGGCTTCAATTGGGAGGTGTCATCCTGACTTTTATCATGCTTGCCATCTTTTGTATCATCAATCTACAAATCATTCAATCTATGACTTCTTTTGGTAGGAAAATTATCCATCACAGAACATTACACAGCAACAAGAAAGCTTCCCTTTATGATATGGGTCATGGTTGAACCATAAATTATGTGGGACAGAGCTGACTTCACTCAGGTACGTGCTGACATGTTGCTCCTAATAAATTACTGGTTTCCTTTTGAAACTTGGCTCAAGGCTCATGAGTTAATTAGGGTATCTGTCGGAACCCTGACATGGTTTCCATGAAAATTGTATACTTCCTTTCTTCCCTTCCTACCTATCTCAGTATCTGTCTCCGTCTCAGATTCAGTTCTGTCATTGCCATCCTAGGAACATGTTTCATAATCAAATAATTGTAAAATATCAGTGTGTTTTTTTCAGAACTTAATTACCCTCTTTGAACTTTCATGCAATTGAATAAAAATTTAGAAGAACAAAAGGCAAATGTCCATAGCTCTCTCTATATGTAAACCAACATCTGGGAAATTTCATCTGACAAATAATCAGGAAGATGCCCATGAATTTTATCCCAACTCAACTCTATGTACGAAATTACTGGCTAAATTCTCCTGCATACAAAACTCTTTCTCCATTTCCTACATCGAATGGACAAAAGCAGTAAACATATTTCTATTTCATATTTTTCATTTTAAATTTTGAAACATGTCCTTATTCTCTGTCCAGTTGTGAAAGAAAAGCACTCCCAAATTAAGCCCAGTTACTATATTGGAAAGGGAAAGATAAATGTATAGTTTTTAGTAATCTGGATTTTGAAAATCCTAATTTGGTGAGATGTGAAAAAGGATACAGGCTTTCCTGAATACATAGTGGCTAGTTATTAAATCTATCTGAGCAGGGCTTATTCTCAGTTTTTCTCTCAGTGGCTCTTGGACGAATGAGCTGATCTCATGTATTGGTTGGATAGCCATTTGTCTGAAACGGTATAGGGCTTCCTGCCTAGGCAGGGAGTTGGACTAGGTGATCTCCAAGGTCCCTTCCAACTCTGCTATTGTATTTGTATTTGATTCTGTCTCCCGATTTTCTTATTCTGATAGAGACTTCAAATTAGAGGTGGAATAGCAAGGCCATGCATTGTTTTTGTATGATGTAGTTCTTCCTGATTTGAGGGAAAATTTGGTTGATCACAGTTGGATCAACCAACTTCAATCTAGTGGAAGGACTAAACCCGTGATGGCGAATCTAAGGCCCGCATGCCAGAGGTAGTACGCAGAGCCCTCTCTGTGGGCACACACGCCATCTCCAGTTGCTCTTTTGGTTTCTGGCACTGGCATGTGCATTGGCCAGCCGGTCTTCAGACACACCAGAGCACCAGAAAATGGCCTGAAAAAAGCAAGGCCATTTTGGGGATGTTTTTCACACTGTTTTGAAACCTTTTTGGATCCTTTTTGGGCTGTTTTCTGGACTGTTCTCAGGCCTTTGAGGGCAATTTTCCAGGCTGTTTTAGGCCTTTTTCAGTCCAATTTCTGGACCATTTTGGACCATTTTCAGGCCATTTTGTTAAAGCTATTTGTGAGACAAAATGACATGAAAAACAGCCTGAAAACTTCCAAAAACCGGGCATGTGCATGCCGGCCAGCTGGTCTTCAGGTTTCGGGTGCTCTGGCATGTGCATACACCAGGGATGTCCAAACTTGGGAACTTTAAGACTTGTGGACTACAACTCCCAGAATTCCCCAGCCAGCATAGCTGACTGGGGAATTCTGGGAGTTGAAGTCCACAAGTCTTAAAGTTCCCAAGTTTGGACACCCCTGGCATACACATTCTGGTTTGGGCGCTCAATCCTGAAAATTTCACCATCTCTGGACTGAGCAATTCACAATGCCTTTTTTTCTCCAAGAACTGTGATGTACCTGCTAAAGATGAAAATGGTTTTCTCTTTCAATACTATATCATATCCACAAACTGTTTTGTCTTTTTTATTTCCAAATATCTTTCTTATGTTTCATAAACATTAAAATGCAAACTAACCTGAAGGGTAAAAGGGAGAGCGAACAAGGGGACAGATTAAAATGTGACAAAGAAATACATCAAACCAATATTTAAAAAAAATGACCAACAATTTTTTTCAGTAGAAAGGAAATAGTACAATACAACAACCTTTCTCTATTTTAAATGAATATTAAAAATTTAAATTATCTTAGAATTCTAATAATCAACATTCTAAACAACAATAGGTATATTATATTATTATTTTAATCTAACAAATGGTAAACTGTCAAATATGAATAACCAAAGATTTTAAATGCTCCAAACTTAACCCTAACCATGATATTTCTCTAGTCATATAGATTTAATCCCCACATAATGTTTTGTCAAGGGATCTGTTTAGTTCATTAGAAATACTTACTGAAATGTGGAATATTATAGAGAACATGGTTGGAAGGGACCTTGGAGTCCAAAGACCTTATACTGGTCTAGATAAATGGTTGTATAATATTTTCTTGAAAAACTTTAGTGAAGAAGCACTCACAATTTCTGAGGGGTAAGCTGTTCTACTGATTAACTCTTTTCGCTGTCAGAAAATTCTCCTTAGTTCTAGATTGGTATCTCTTTTTAATGATCTTCCACCTACTACTTCTTGTCCTTCCCTCAGGTGCTTTGGAAAATAGGCCAACCCTCTCGTCTGTTTGAAAGCTCTTCAGTACTGGAAGACTGCTATCATGTCATCCCTAATCCTCCCTAATCCTCCTCATGTCTACCTACCAGTGGTGCGTTTCAACTTTTTTTAGAACCTACTCTCTAGGTGTGGTCTATTTTGTGGGTGTGGCTTGGCAGTCATGTGACAGGGTGGGAGTGGCCAACTTGTAAAATGTGGTAAAACTCATTAAACAACGCTCTTGCTTAGCAACCAAAATTTTGGGCTCAATTGTGATGATAAATTCTTTCTTTCTTTCTTTCTTTCTTTCTTTCTTTCTTTCTTTCTTTCTTTCTTTCTTTCTTTCTTTCTTTCTTTCTTTCTTTCTTTCTTTCTTTCTTTCTTTCTTTCTTTCTTTCCTTTCTTACTTTCTGCCTTCCTTTCCTTTCCTTCCCATTGGGTTACTGGCAGTGGCAGGCCAGACTTACTTCTGGGTCCGCCGGTGGAACCCCCTCTCACCTGCTCTCTAAATTTTACCATCTGGCTCTTACGAGTAGGTGTGAGCCTGCAGAAACCCACCACTGCTACCTACCTACCTACCTTCCTACTTACCTACCTACCTAGCTACCAGACATTCCTGGTACAGTTTAGCCTCCAGACACCTCATCTTTGTTGCTGTTCTCTGTACACTTTCTTGGTGTTGTGGCCCACCAGCAGCTAGCAAAGCTGGTGGCAGAGTCATACAGTGAGAAGGTTGAAGAATAACATGGGCCAGTCCTGGAATCTGGGGAAGGCTCTGATGAGTGCTCTGCATCGGAGGCAGAGATAGGGCCAGGGCCATCTGACAGTTATCAGTTGCCTTTGGAGTCGGACATCAATGGGACAGAAGAACAGCTGGAGCCTGTTCCCGATGTGCGCATGCACAGAGCTGCCTGGAGACAGGAACAGCTAAGGAACAAGGGCTGATTTGGGAGTACAGCCACAGGTGAACGATGAATGGTCCTTCCCATGGGGAATAAAGAGGAACAAAAGGGGAGGGGAGTTTGCAGGAGACAATCAGTTCAATTCATTAGGGTGAAGATCTGTTCCTGACTTCTTGCCAAGTAATTGCTGCTACAGTGTGGCATTTGGAAGATATCAGCGTGGCAACTCTCCAAGCCTGATAAAAGTTTGCAGTTTTGAAATCTCGTGAAAGTCTGTTGGCCGGGACTTTGCTGGAGAGGATTTCCTTTTAACCCCTGCCCCGCGGCTCGACTGAGGACCTAGTGGCCGCATGGTATAGTGCGGCCACGGGGGCCTTGGACCGAGTCGCGCCCTTGCGGCCTCTCATGCGGCGTCGAGTCACCCAGGCTCCTTGGTTTACCGAGGAGCTTCGGGAGATGAAACGCTGCAAGAGACGCCTAGAGAGTAGGTGGAGATCTTCTCGATCCGAAGCTGACCGAACACTAGTGAGAGACCATATTAGGACTTACTTAGTGGCGCTAAGAGTGGCCAAACGTGAGTATTGTGCCACCCTTATCGCGTCTGCGGAAAACCGCCCTGCCGCCCTGTTTGGGGTGACCCGCTGCCGGGCAATGCCGGCTGGGCAATGCCGGCTGGCGACACCCAGGGGAAGAGCCTTCTCTGTGGCGGGCCCGGCCCTCTGGAACGACCTACCCCCCGACCTTCGCACTACCTCGGACCTCCGCCTCTTCCGCCAACGTCTTAAGACGTACTTATTCCAACAAGCCGGCCTAGGATAGCCCCCCGCGTCTGACTTTTAAATATAAATTATAATTTGGTTACGGTTTTAATAACGGGTTTTAGCACGGGTGGATTAATTTAATATATTTTTAATTGATGTATATTGTATTTATGGTTTTATATAATGCCTGTGCGCCGCCCTGGGTCCTAACAAGGAGAAGGGCGGGGTATAAATTTAATAAAATAAAATAAAATAAATAAAAGAGGTTTTATCAGGAGCTGGCTTCATGATCTTGGGAGGCCTCGGTCAGAACACTAGGGTCTCAGCATCATTTTCTATCCTGGTAACATAATATTCCAAGTGTTTACTTCAGTTCACTTCAGCACTGTATTTGTTTTTAAAATGTGGATTATACTTTTAATTATCTAAGAAATATTACCTAATCTAGAAATCATTGTTTTCTTAAACTATTTGGAGATACTTTTCTGTCTCCTAATATTAGTTGATATTTACACATGTCTCAAAAATGTCAAACTCATGTTCCTCTCTCAGGAACTGAAATGAATGCCAGGTTTGTATGAATTCCTTCCAAATCTTCTTTACATTGTAGCTTTTTGTGAAAGTAGTTATATTATTCTTTTCAAAGGTTTATCCTGTCATTTACTTTGAGCAAAATGAGGTTGCAATGAGGTACCACACTTTGGAGAACATGCAAAAAAAAAAAAAATCAAGGTAAAAATTTAGGAAGACCCAGACAAACTGAACTGCAGTACTGTAGGGCAGGGGTCCCCAACCTTTTTTGCACCAGGGACCGGTTTCATTTTAAAGAAAATTCTGCGGACCGGCCGCCGTAGAGAAGGAGCGGAGGGGGGGGGAGGGGGAACAGGCGGCGCATGCGCACGTGGTGTGTGTGTGAGTCAGCTCACTCGCCCCTCTAGGGCCCCCAATGGCGTGAGTGGCCGTACCTGCGCTCTCCCGCCCCTGGTGCACACTCTGCCCAGGGGGCTGCCCCGTCCTCCCTCCTCCTCTCCGGCCCTGCGGCCCGGTTCTTATCAAGCCACGGACCGGCACCGGTCCGCGGACCGGGGGTTGGGGACCCCTGCTGTAGGGTGTTGTCAAGACTGATACATTCGGGGAAATACAGATAAAATTAAGTTAATCATATTGTTCAGAAGAACTTATAAAACAAATGTTGCTTTTACTATAAATGGAATAGAAATAACTCTATTATTTTAAAAAACTTAATATAGAAGAAAGAAAATCTAACATGTTGTTTATCTAGCCAATATTGGCCTCAAAAGTCTGAGCTTAGGCCAGATTAAAGCAGTATATAATTTTCCAATTCCAGATGCATAGGAAACAAAGCTATTTACTTTAGTAACTGTGGCAGAAAATCCTTATAGTACATCCCTCCATTCATACGCAAAATAATGATAATTAAATGGTTTCCTTTTTAATGACATCAATAATGAAAAGACTAGGTCCATGGACCTGTGAGATTTCATGATATGTACTGTATTTTTTGGAGTATAAGATGCACCCCCCCTAAAAGAGGGTGAAATTTGGGTGCGTCTTATACACTGAATGTAGCTGCACCCACCCACCGGCCCCAACCCTTTGGCCTCTGCCTCCCAGAAATTTAGTTCTTGGCAGCAAATGGGGACTTGCGGAGGCTTCAATAACTATAGCAATCCCTGCAGCCTGTAACAGCTGATGATCAGCACATCAATTTTAACAGCATCTGTACAAGTATAGTCTGAAATAACACTACAAAGCATTTGGTGGGTTTCAAATTTTTTTAGAACCTACTCTGTAGGTGTGGCCTATTTTGTGGGCGTGGCTTGGCAGTCATGTGACAGGGTGGGAGTGGCCACCTTTTAAAATGTGGTGAAACTCATTTAACAACGCTCTTGCTTAGCAACCAAAATTTTGGACTCAATTGTGATGATCTTTCTTTCTCTTTCTTTCTTTCTTTCTTTCTTTCTTTCTTTCTTTCTTTCTTTCTTTCTTTCTTTCTTTCTTTCTTTCTTTCTTTCTTTCCTTCCTTCCTTCCTTTCCTTCCCTTTGGGTCGCTGGCAGCGGCAGGTCAGATTTACTTCCAGGTACGCCGGTGGAACCCCCTCTCACCGGTTCTCTAAATTTCACCAACCGGCTCTCGCGAGTAGGTGCGAGCCTGCAGAAACCCACCACTGCTACAAACAGTGTATATTGTCTGTACTGTTTGTTGCACGGAGGCAAATTGCTGGGAGGCAGATAGTTTTCCCTTGTTTTCCTCCCCAAAATCTAGGTGCATCTTATACTTCGGAGCATCTTATACTCTGAAAAATATGGCACTTATTTGTGTTTGTGAAACTGGTGTTGCCATTTTTGTATTTGTAAGGTGCTTCTGACAAAGACATGTAATATATTATTATTATTATTATTATTATTATTATTATTATTATTATTATTATTATTATTATTATTATTATTTAAATTTCTATACCGCCCTTCTCCCTTCCGGGACTCAGGGCAGTGTACAGGCAGCAATAAAATCAGTGATATAAAATATAAAAAAATGCATGAAATATATATTTAAAAAGGTATTAAATAATACGCCTGTTCTAAAACCATTAATAAAACCTACTAAAACCATTTAAAAAATTACACCATATAACCCTCACCAATAGGACATGTCCAATTTTTCAACTTTCAATTTCCAAATAGTAAAAGTAAAAGTAAAGGTTCTGCTGGCACATATGTGCTAGTCATTCCCGATTCTAGGGGACGGTGCTCATCTCCATTTCAAAGCCAGTGCTATCCAAAAACGTTACCATGGTCATGTGGCCAGCATGACTAAATGCCAAAGACGCACAGAACACTGTTACCTTCCCACCAAAGGTGGTTCCTATTTTTCTACTTGCATTTTTACATGCTTTTCGAACTTATCGACTGGTCTGAAGGTTTTTATGAGCCACCTTTGACATGTAAACTGATTACAGTGGAAATAAAGAAATTCATTGACAAAGCAATGCAAGTACCACGGTGGCCCTGTTATGCCCAATGAGTAGAGTAGAGTAGAGTAGAGTAGAGTAGAGTAGAGTAGAGTAGAGTAGAGTAGAGTAGAGTAGAGTAGAGTAGAATAGAATAGAATAGAATAGAATAGAATAGCAGAGTTGGAAGGGACCTTGGAGCTCTTCTAGTCCAACCCCCTGCTTAGGCAGGAAACCCTACACCACTTCAGAGAAGTGGTTATCCAACATCTTCTTAAAAACTTCCAGTGTTGGAGCATTCACAACTTCTGGAGGCAAGTTGTTCCACTGATTAATTGTTCTAACTGTCAGGAAATTTATCCTCAGTTCTGGGTTGCTTCTCTCCTTAGAGAGAAGTGTATACACATGAGAAATGTGAGAGTTGTCAGAAGTAAAGAAGCAAGTCAGTGGCTGATGCCGAAGAACAAATCAGAACAAGACTTGATGAAAGTCGCTTAAACGATCCTGTAACTCAGATAATTGCTTTCTAATATTAGTTTACAATTGGATGAATTCTTTTTTACTTAGATAAGATTCCTGCAGGGAAAAACTTTAGTTTTTGTAGCACAAGGTGTAATTTTAAGAAGATAAACATTTTTTGTGGGGCATATGATCAGATGTGGATTTAGCATACCAGACTAAATATTGTGTAATTGTGAAAAATAACACCAGATTTGAATTCTTGGTATACAAAGGCATATTTTTAGAACTTCTTACTGAAAAAAATTGCAAAAATGAATATTCACCCCATTAAATGCCACACCCTACTCCCCATTCTAGCAACTTAACCAGGAGTGAAAATCAGCAGGTTCTAACAGGTTCTGGACAACTGGTAGCAGGAATCTTGAGTAGTTCAGAGAACTGACAAATACCACCTCCGGTTAGCCCCAGAGTGGGGTGGGAATGGGGATTTTGCAGTATCCTTCCCCTGTCACACCCACCAAGCTATGCCCACAGAATTGGTAGTAAAAAAAAAATTGAATTTCACCACTGAACTTAACCCACAAAGTTTTGTGTATATATATATATGCACAAACGTAACACACACATACACACACACACACACACACACAGAGTCAATTCTATGTTTTGACTTAATTTAAGTTTCACAACCCTTCACAAGCCTGAAAAGAAGTAACCCCATGCAAATCAATTTTGATCTGATTCAAAGCTATCAAATATGATTTGGGATTTGAACAGCATATGATATGATTTGAGCCTGCATTTTAAAAGCAATTCAGTTTGATTCAAGCTGCTTCCAGGTTCAAGATTCAGTTTTTTTTTTTAAAAGAAAAAATTCAAAGGCCACAACAGAGCAACATCAAAAGGCCTGCAGCTGTTTCAATTTTTACCAGAGTTGGGATAAAAATATCAGGGATTGTAGACTCTAGAGGATCTGACAAGTTTCGGCTGGATAGTTTGAAGGTTTTCCTCTGCAGAGAGGTATGAAATATTGCCCTGTAATTTTGCCTTTGGCCTTTTAAGACAGAGATAGCAGGGAAGAGGAAAGGACAGCACAGCGGTGTTCAGGTTGTCCAGATCTATCATCAGAACCAATGAAGAAATAATCCTGCCCAGAAAATGGTTAATTTGAAACTAAACTTTTAAAATGATTTAAAAACTAAGCTATTATTTTTCTGGGGAGGTAAATATTGATGTCTTATCTTTGAAGTGTGACCATTGTTTTTCATGTGAGGTTGTTATTTCTTGCTGCTAATAGGAATAGCACCAGATGTGGTATTTAGCAGGTTCTGACCAGTTCGGGAGAACTGGTAGTGGAAGTTTGGAGTAGTTTGGAGAACCAGTAAATACCACCTCTGACTGGCCATGCCCCCCTCTATTCTCTGCCTCCTGAGTCCCAGCTGATCTGGAAGGAATGGGAATTTTGCAGTATCCTTCCCCTGCCACACCCACCAAGCCAAGCCCACCAAGTCATGCCATGCCCACCAAGCCAGGCCCACAGAACTGGTAGTAAAAATTTTTGAATCCCACCGCTGAAAAGCACTTAGAATTATATACCGCTTACTGCATGGCAATCAAACCGATAAGTCCTAGAGGAGATCAACCCTGACTGCTCTTTAGAAGGCCAGATCCTGAAGATGAAACTCAAATACTTGAATTGAAGGTTGAGAAGGAAGGACTCACTGGAGAAGAGCCTAAAGCTGGGAAACACTGAGAAAAGAAGAACAGGACGACAGAGAATAAGGTGTCTGGATGGAGTAACTGAACCAATAGATGTGAGCTTAAGTGGACTCCAGAGAATGGTAGAGGACAGGAAGCCCTGGAGGAACATTGTCCATGGGGTTACAATTGGTCAGACATGACTTTAAGAAGAAGAAGGAGAAGGTGCACTCGAAAGCTACAGTTAGTACAGAATGCGGCCGCACGGGTGATTATGGGTGCCTTAAGGCAAACCCACGTAACACCTCTCCTGCGCGAGCTGTGCGAGCTGCACTGGCTGCCTGTGGCCTTTCGAGTGCGCTTCAAGGTACTGATGACCATTTTTAAATCGCTCCATGGCTCGAGGCCTAGCTATATACGAGACCGCCTCCTGCCCCATACATCCCTTCGCCCGATCCGCTCCCACAGAGAGGGTCTTCTTCGGGTGCCGTCGGCCGGGCAATGCCGGTTGGCGACACCCAGAGGAAGGGCCTTCTCTGTGGCGGGCCCGGCCCTCTGGAACGACCTACCCCCCGACCTTCGCACAATAAGACGTACTTATTCCAACAAGCCGGCCTAGGATAGCCCCCCGTTTCTGACTTTTTAAGGAAAATTGTAATTTGGTAGGGTTTTTAATATTGGGTTTTTAGCACGGGTTAATGAATTTAATTACATTTTAATTGATATTTATTGTATTTTGTGTTTTTAAGATGCCTGTGCGCCACCCTGGGTCCTAACAAGGAGAAGGGCGGGGTATAAATTTAATAAAAAAAATTAAAAAAAATTAAAAAAAAGGAGAAGGAGAAGAAGAAGAAGAAGAAGAACCACAACAACAACAACACTTTACAATGCTCTACAGCCCTTTCTAAGTTGTTTACAAGTGTCAGCATATTGCCCCCAACAATCTGGGTCCTTATTTTACCGACTTTGGAAGGATGGAAGGCTGATCCAGTGTTTTTCAACCTTGGCAACTTAAAAATGTGTGGACTTCAACTCCCAGAATTCTCCAGCCAGTGTTACAAGATGGGCATGATTTGTAGGGATCAAGAAGTTTATTTAGAAAGAACAAGGCTATCAAATCTGATATGGAAAAATCCAGATGTTGAATAGGTGGTAGTCAAGAGATGCCAGTAGCGTGAATTCTTTGCTTCTCTAGAGAACACTTATATTTTTGCAATGCAGATATGGTGGCTCCAATGTGAAAACAAAACAACACTTTATTTTCCTTCAGATAAATTACATGTACCGCTATAATTTGCACCACATGCAAAATGTTGAAGAGTGAGCTACTCCATTGTTCAGACTGTCTCCAGTTGTTTTACAGCAGGAGGCCTCTTTACATCTTAAAGTAGATTTCAGGTATAAGAAAATGTAAAAAGAAAAGTGTGTATCCACTTAAAGAATCTCCCTTCCATTGCTAATATAATTACCTCAAGTAGTGGCGTGTGAAACTCACCATATAATGTAGTTGAGTTTGATTTCTATTCCCAGTGAAGTCAGAAGAAGCACTAACAATTTATTCAGTAGGGAATCATCTGGCTAAAAAATATAAACACCAAGAATAGACAGGGGGATTTAAGAAAGATAAGAATGATTAAAGCCATTAACTATAGAAGTAATAGGGATGTGGTGACTCAGTGGCTAAGACACTAAACTTGTCGATCAGAAAGGTTGGCAGTTTGGTGGTAAAATCCCTAGTGCCGAGTGAGCTCCCGTTATTTGTCCCACCTTCTGCCAACCTAGCAGTTTGAAAGCATATAAAAATGCAAGTAGAAAAATCGGAACCACCTTTGGTGAGAAGGTAACGGTGTTCTGTGTGCCTTTGACAATTAGTAATACTGGCCAGATGACCATGGAGATGTCTTCAGACAACGCTGGCTCTTCGGCTTTGAAATGGAGATGAACACTGCCTCCTAGAGTCAGGGATGACTAGTACATATGTGCAAAGGGAACCTTTACCTTTAACTTTATAGAAGTAATCTGATTTAAAATTAATGGTTCAGCCATGCTCTCTCTATATGTAACAATATTGCTTTTACTGTCCACAATTGTCAAACCATTTGCTCTCTCTTTAACAGTAGTAATAGTAATGGGGGAAATTTTTCATCCAGGCAAAGGAAGTTTGTGTCATGCGTTTCAAATTGAAGGATTTGCTTTGAAAAGGAAAATGAAGCATACCTATCCTATAGCCTCATTTTAACCCCCTCTTGCTCTGCAAGGTAGGTTAGATCAGGGGGAAAAAAAGATTGATCCAAAAAGTGTCATGGGCAATCCAGGACTGAAAGGTTAATCCATAATTCTTGTCAGAGTCCATGTCCTATACTCCTTTTCAAAGAATCAGGATGAATAAAAGGAGGTCTTGAAGACCACTGACAGACATGTTCCCTGATTTAGCTGAGAAAACTAGGAGGAATTAGACTTTGCAGATTGTCCTCCAGCTTTTGATTACGACTTAAGTTCCTTAAAGCTCATAAAAATGAATGTCAATGTTCAGCTGAGAATAGGGTAGCTAAGAGGGCTTAAAATGTAAGATTGCAAAGAAGAATATATGCACACACACACACAAATGCACACACGCACATACACACACACACATCAGTCAGGGGTGGATTGCTGCTGACATTACTGCTGGCTCGGCGTGCAAAAAAACCTGGCTGAACCCATCTTTTGCTGCCTCATAGTTACCATGAACCCTAAGAGGGGGAAGGGAGGGGTGAAGTAAGTAGACCGACTAACAGTCAAAACAAAAAGTTTTCTTGTGGGAACCAAGGTCATTTCAAACAGGTGGCAATTGAAAGAGAGGAGTGACCAAGCAGCCTGCCAGCTACTTCCATTGGACAATGTGACCATTGGGTCACATTGGGAGTGGGAACTTTTGCTCTTTTAATTAGGTGAAACCTGTGGGAACTTTTAGAGTTGGCTTTCACCGGCTGTGCCCATATGATGTATCTAGTAAACATGTTCTTTGGGGAATCTACCTGCCTCAGAGTTCTGCTTTCAATGGGTGCATTGCTCAGAACACTGACAACCATTGGTAGAAGACAAATAAAGAAAGCAAGTCTAAAGCAGGCCCAGAACTTTAGGTTATTCTGCAATCTCATTGTCGGTAGCATTCAGATCATACTTTGCGACCCAGAAGTTCAGGATGTGACTAGGTGAATGTATTTTTCAAGTGGATTCACACCCCAAAATAGCTGCAAAAGAGCCCTTTGAGGCAGCAAGTTTAGAATAAAGAATGCTGTGCTCCATCCTCAGCCCTAGCTGGTGTTAGCAGTTAATGGTAGCACAATCCTTTCTTGCCTCAGGTTAGATATTTTAATGCAAGTGCAGACATTGATGTATTACGGCAAACAACCATTTCCAGTTAAAAGTGAAAAAGATAGTAGCCTTAAGCAAAAGCAAACTATGTTTTCCATCAGAGGATTACAGCGTTCATAGAAGACATGTTTTTTTATCCCCAAATGTAATTACCTTGTACCATTGATTTTTTTTAATTGGAATCACCTTCCAAAACTGGCACTCATATAGCTCTGGGTAAATTTGCTGTGAGTGTTCAGTTGGGCTTCTCTAATCCCCTCTCTTCATTCAGACACATATTTGGGGCTAACGGGAAAATGAAAAGTCAGGGGAACTTTTTGCATAATTTTAGCAAAGAAGCTATAGTCAGAAAAGAGGAAGGATACACAGATTTTTTTTAAAATGAGGCCAAAGCTTTCTGAGACTTCTCAATATCCTGGGGAAACATTCTAGAAGCTTTACTAGGAGAGTACACTGCCCCAGATTTGAAAACAAAATATATATTACAATGTAAAAAAGACATGGAGACTCTGGAAAGAGTGCAGAGAAGAACAACAAGATGATTAGGGGACTAGAGGCTAAAACGTGTGAAGAACGGTTGCAGGAACTGGGTATGTCTAGTTTAATGAAAACAAGGACTATGGGAAACATGATAGCAGGGTTCCAATATTTCAAGAGCTGCCACAAAGAAGAGGGAGTCAAACTATTCCCCAAAACACCCGAGGGCAGGACAAGAAGCAATGGGTGGAAACTAATCAAGGAGAAAAGCAACTTAGAACTGAAGAAACATTTCCTGACAATTAGAACAATTAATCAGTGGAACAACTTGCCTCCAGAAGTTGTGAATGCTCCAACACTGGAAGTTTTTAAGATGATGTTGGATAACCATTTGTCTGAAGTGGTGTAGGGTTTCCTGCCTATGCAGGGGTATGGACTAGAAGTCCTCCAAGTTCCCTTCTGACTCTGTATCTTATTCTATTCTATCTATTCTATATTTAGGAATATGTGGGGAAGTGCCAATTTGCTGTTTTTTAAAAGGAAGCTCGTCCTTTGAAAGTGTTGAAAGGCAATGCTGGAGGGCTAATACAGAAACCTGGGAAAAACATGGCAGCTTGAAGGAGTTTCTTGCATTCCCTGGAGCATCTTTTTCCCTTGTGCTGCCCAGACCTCTTTATCATGAGCTTTATATTACTGAAAGAGCAAAATAACTACATTTATGATCACCTGAAGGAAAATAGAAGGAAAATGATGTTTCATAATTCTTCCAGAACTCTGGAGATACTTTATCAATTCAGGTAATCTGCAGTTAATGGTGGAAATTTGGATGGGAATTCCCACCACTAAGGGATGCAGATGTAAAGCATGGCATCATGTCATACTTTACATTACTTTACATTGCTTAGTGACAGAAATCCTGGCAGGCAGGTAAGTTGCTAGTGCAGAGCAGGGAAGAGTGTGAACAATTTACCAGAGTAACTTGCAAGTCCCCGCTGACTTCCCCATTGATGTTGCTTGGCAAGAAAAAGTTACAAATGGTGATCATGTGTCCATGGGATACTACAACTATGGCAGTGGTGTCCAAACTTGGGAACTTTAAGACTTGTGGACTTCAACTCCCAGCTATGCTGGCTGGGGAATTCTGGGAGTTGAAGTCCACAAGTCTTAAAGTTCCCAAGTTTGGACAACCTTAACTATGGTAAGTGCAAGCTCATTGCCAAGTGCCCAAATTGCAATCATATTGTTGTGGAGGTGTTAGGAAGCCAGAAGTTCCAGGACTAGTCGTAAGCCCTCCTTGTTCAGCAGTGTTGTAAGTTCAAATGTTTGCTGAACAAGTGGTGGTTTAATGAAGACTACTTCTAGCAGGCTAAATTTAAAAATATGTTCCAACAAATACAGGTAGCCCTTAACTTACAACAGTTCATGGAGTGATTGTTCAAAATTACAACGGCATTATGACTTATCACCATTTTTTGCACTTATGATCCCCAGTCATGTGAATAAAATTTGGATGCTTGGTAACTGACTCATATTTATGAAGGTTGCAGTGTTCCAGGGTCATATGATTCCCTTTTGCTACCTTCTGATAAGCAGTCAATGGGGAAGCCAGTTTCACTTAACAACTGTGTTAATAATTTAACAACTGCAGTGATTCATTTGACAACGACGGCAAGAAAGGTGGTAAAATGGGGCAAAATTCACTTAAGAAATGTCTCAGTTAACAACAGCTCAATTGTGATCGTAAGTCAACGACTGCCTGCATATCAATTCCTTTTATATTGTATCATTGAAAACTATCTCATGTCCTGGGTAAGCCAGAAGATGACAATATTGTCATATTGGGGGGACTCTAGTAAGATATTTTACTTAAGGCTGCTCTGAATGTGATTCTGAAATCAGATGCCTATTTGTTAATTGATACTGATCAGTTCAGCAATCTGTGTTGCAAAGCTTGCACTGGTAGCCATCAGAGTTAGGTCCTTGTTAACTTCAAAAATACACTGTCCATAATATTTGTGGTCTACCAGTGGCCAGGAGAGCTGGCAACAGATTTGGACAGTGAGGAGGTTGGGAAGGAACATGGGCCAGTCCTGGAGTCTGGAGAAGGCTCTGATGAAGGCTCTGCATTGGAGGCAGAGAGGGGGCCCGAGGCATATGCCAGCTATCAGCTGCCTTTCAGAGTCAGACATCAGTGAGGCAGATGAACAGCTGGAGCCTGTTCCCAGTGTACTCATGTGCAGAGTTGCCAGATGAAGGGAACAGCTAAAGAACAGGGATTGACTTGGGAGTAAGGCCACAGGTGGCTGATAAATGGCCCCTCCCAGAGGAAATAAAAGAGGAGCAAAAGGGGAGTGGAGTTTAATTGGTTAATTCGCTTAATTGGTTCATGACTCTCCGAGACTCCTTGTCAAGTTTTGCAGATATCGGCCTGTCAACTCTCCAAGCCAGATAAGGCCTGTGACTGTAAATCCTCCCTTGAGAGACTCTGCTGTATGTGAATGAGCAGAATTCATAGTAAATTAATAAAAGGGTTTTTTGTCGGGGGAAGGAGTTTGCTTCATGCTCTTGGGAAGCCTAGGTCAGAACAATAATCTAGCAGTTGGAGAATGCAGTGAGTACCTGTCTAGGGAGAACCTGAAAGGCTTAGGACCATTTTTGTTTTCAGACCTCCCCTTCTGGAATGGCTTGATCCTTGAAATCAACTTGTGCCCCAATTTTTTGTCCATCAAGCAACTGTCAAAGACACCCCTCATCGTAGATTCAGAGGATTTTAATTAGAATGGCAACACCTTCTCTTTTGATGTTGCCTATTTCTTGTGGATGTTTTTAGATCCATGTCTCAAGTTGTACAAGTAGGTGACATACAAGTGTTGGTCTAAGTGTTGGTGTATATAAATAAAGCAGTGGGGTAGCTGTAGCCCTGGGGTCGAAGCTCCTGAGAATCCACAGTGTTCCTGATTATGTATTTCACATTATAGCTTTTGTTTCTTATAGAATTTCCACACTAGTAATTCCATCCCTGCGGTGATAAATCATGAACTCCGACAGGCTTTTTATCACCTTGGTGATGGCTGGGCGATGCTATAAATTGCTAGTGCAGAAATGTTCCTGGTCACCTTAGAGCATGAGAGAAAGTTGAGACTTTAGCAGCATGCTGAGGACAGGCTGGTAAAACTTTATTTGGGGATGTGTGTTTGGAAGTGAAAACATGGCAGGCAGATATATGATGCATCACATTATTTATTAACTCTTTACTCTATGTTTATTTTGATGCAAAATAGCCTTTTCACTCAGAATATTTTTCTCCTTCTTCTCCAGTTGATTCAAATCACATTCCAGAGGCTTACATTGCCATGGGTTTTCCATTCCATTTTCTTGTTTCTCCTCCAGGTTGCATTGATGCAACTTCTCTTCTGTCTTCTGTGCTGCTGGGATGCTTCCCTCTACTCATAGATTAGAAAGTTCCCCGAATTTTACCCCACCAAACCTCATTTGGCTGAACAAAATCGTCACTGGAAATTCAGACTGGTGATGGAATGAGGAAGAAAGGAAGATGTTTCCACAGTCTCATTCTTAGATTGTGACTGGTGAGAAGTGTTGTTGTTGTTGTTGTATGATATAAATACTGGGAAGAGAAGAATTTCTCAGTATTAAAAGGTTTAAACAGACTACGGTAGTTTGGTATTCATATAAAGCTTTATTCCCTCCTCCAACCAAAAAGAAAATCTAGGCAGATGTCCACTTCTTGGATTATGGTTCCACTAGGTGCCGAAATGGCACAAGGTAAACTGTGGCTCATTTTCCTGTATTGTTTTCCTAATCTCCTAAACCAGCTATGCTGGCTGGGGAACTCTGGGAGTTGAAGTCCACCAGTCTTAAAAGAGCCGACCTTGCAGACCCCTGTCCTAAACCATTTTATTTGGCTGACGTACCGTATTTTTTTGGAGTGTAAGACGTACCCTTTTCCCTCAAAAAAGAGCCTGAAAATCTGGGTGCATCGAATACAGCATTTTGTGTCTCCCAAAACTCTGCCCCTTCACGAAAATGGCCGTTCAGAGCCTTTAGGAGGCTTTCAGAGTGCTTCTGGGGTCTGAGGAGGGCAGCAATGATACGAAAAAAGGGCCATTTTTTGCTCAAGTTTGCCACCTTCCAGCCCCCAGGAGCACTCTACAAACTTCCTAAAGGCTATTCATGTCCTTTTTTGGGCCCATTTTTTGCAAAAAACTGGTTGTTTTGGGGAGATCTGCAGGGTGCAAAACTTTTTTTTTAAATTTGCCTCTTCAAAATCTTGGTGCATCTTATATTCTGAAAAATACATTATTTCTTCTTTTTGAGAAAACCTTCATATGAAAAGAAAAGCTAAGCAGCTTCCAGCATAGCTTCTGGATCAATCACAAGTTCTGCTTGTGTGAGCAATGTTTTGGTACTGCTGCTGGTTTTTAGGCCTTCTTGTTCGCAAAAACCTGGAATTGCTCTCTACATCTTGTCTATACCTTACCACAGTTGCTTCCTTATCATCTTCCTCCTCTTTCTGCTTTTGGCTTGTGGTTCATTCCTCAGGTTATTGAGATAACTGTAAAATCAATGTAGTCGGAAAAAAAGGTTTTTTCTAATATTATGTTCAAAGAATGAAAGGACTGCTTTGGCTTCCACTCCATTTAGTTTAATTTAAAACACCTATTTAAAAACAAACATTTAGGGAAGAAAGATATACGATCAAGATACCTGAAAAAGAATATCAGCTTCCAACCAGTCCAGGCACTGAGGTTACTTCAGAAGTTTGTCTCTGGCTTCTTAGCTATCATAGGCAAGACAGGTAGAGATCAATAAAAATCCTAGAAATTTCCACAGGATACAAATATTTTTGTTTATTGAATCTGTTTGCATAAGGTATAAAGTAAAGGTTCTGCTCACACATATGTGCTAGTCGTTCCCGATTCTAGGGGGCAGCGCGCATCTCCCTTTCAAAGCCGAACAGCCAGCACTATCTGAAGATGTCTCTGTGGTCATGTGGCCAGCATGACTAAATGCCGAATGCACACAGAACGGTGTTATCTTCCCACCAAAGGTTGCCCCTATTTTTCTACTTGCATTTTTACATGCTTTCAAACTGCTAGGTTGGCAGAAGCTGGGACAAGTAATGGGAGCTCACTCCATTACGCGGTGCTAGGGATTCGAACTGCCGAACTGCCAACCTTCCTGATTGACAAGGTCGGCATCTTAGCCATTGAGCCACCATGTTCCAACAGTTTGTATGCCAGTTCCTACATTATGAAAATTATTGAGAGGGCCATTGGTGTGGTGGTTAAGGCATAAGGCTAGAAACCAGGAAACCAGGAGTTCTGTTCATCCCTTAAGGGCAAAATCGATAGAATGACTTTGAATCTGCCACTCACTCTCTGTTAGCTCCAGTAGAAAGGCAATGGCAAACCATTTATGAAAACGTTGCCAAGAAAACTTCATGGACTTATTCACCGGAATGCACGACAAAGACAAAGGCATGCGCACACACTCACACACAGAATCTCTCTACCTGTCTTTTTATTTCTGTTTGTCAAACATGGTTTTGGTTTTTTCTTAGAGTTTTAAATTTATTCTGACGAATTTCATTAAAGTTTGTTAGACAGGTTTTATTTGTTCATTTCCACTGTGCAAAAGTAGTTGGAGTCTTGGGTAGAAATCTTTCAAAGTAATACATAAGTTTTTTTTAATTATGTGATATGAAACTTGATGAAATGGATTATGTCTAAGTGGTCTCTCTGCAAAATAACATAGTACGTGTTTTTGATGCACAACAAAATTTAAATATTGGTAAAAATAGTAAAAAAAAAATTTGTAAAGTAATTTTTATTGGTTTTACAATATTATAAGGATAAGGATATATAGGGTTAAAGTAGAAATATTTAGAGCTTTCATGTCAGAGATGGTGGTCATTTCCGATGTTACATATAAAAAAAAATTTCAATAAACAGTAAAAAAGATTACATACATATTGTGTCTTGATTACATGCATTCAATCATTTGTTTTGTTAACATCTAATACGGAATTACAGTTACATAAAAAAGAAAAAATCACTTTAATGATCAGAGTCTCTTACTTTAATTCTTTTCTTCCCTCCCGCCAGTGGGCGGAGCCACAGCGCCTCCCGCTCCGTCATCTTAGTCTACTAGGCTTAAGGGTTATTTTTTAAGAGAAGCTTCCGCCTCTGCCGTTTATTTTAAATTTTATTCTATCCCCTCCCCGGAACAGCAACATTCCTTCAGGCATTAACCATTTTGAGCACCCCCCTTTTTTGTACAATTTTTTAAAGAGAAGAAATACTTCTCGGGTTTTCCCGGGGGTCTCCTGCCTCTCTCTCTGTGCTCCCAGGATCCCGTCCCTTGTTGGCCCTCTCATCAATTTTTTATCTGTCTCTCTGGATGTATCATTTGTTCTGGCATATGTTAAAATTGTAAATTCTTTACTTTTTTTGGTACATTCTGCTAAAGTTATTTTTGTTAAATCTTTTAAGTTATCTGAGTCAAAAGCATTATGAAACCTCAAAAAGCAAATTCTATTTTCAAAATCAATTCCAGTCATATAACCAGCCCTGTGTGTAAACTTTTGTTGTTGTTCCCTTCTCTCTTCGTTCATCTTGTCCGTCCTGTCCTCCAACCCATCAATTTTTTGTTTGTCATTTGTCATTGTTCTTTGTGTCTCCAACAATTCCAGTCTTGTGCTTGTCATATCTTTCCGAATCTGCTTTATTTCTTGCAATATGCTTTGGAACATTCCCTGTATTTTTGTAGAAGCAGCGGTGGAGATGTTTTTCCCATTCGGAGGCTTTCTTGTTGTCATGATTTTTATTGTTAAAGATGGCGACTGGTGGGTGAATAGTCTTGTGAGCTCTAAGGGAGGGGGAAATTCTTTTAAGTTCCAAACAGATGTTATATAAGATCCAGTCCAAGAAAGAGGGGTACAATGGGAGAGACGCTGAGAGTCACTTGAATTAACTGTAGATGTAAATTCCTTAATCTTGTAGTGTTAAAGAAATGTTCAAATTTCAAAATACATTTTCCATTGTGAGCAAAGAACTGCCATTTTTCCGCCAGTTTGGCTTTGGTGAAGAAATAATAAAAACTCCTTTTAACCTTTAATGAGTCCCGGATATAAAGTTTCCAATTGTAATTCCATATATGGTAATACTTTCGCTTTCAGCTAATAGAAAATCGGATGTTACTTTCTCTCTCTCCCCGCGCCCGGGAAGCATTTTGAAACGCCGCTTTTTTTCGAGGGGGGATTTTCAGCAAATTCCCCCCTCTATTTTCCCTTTTCAAGGGTTGAAAGCATATAAAAGCACTTATAGTCTTCATTACACATCGGTGTGATCCTCCAGCTCCGGCACTTCGGCCCCTTGCATCCTCCATGTTCCGGCCTCTTCAGCGAAGGGGAAACTCCCCCCATGAAAGTTCCCCAGCCCCTAGGGCGAAGCAGGAGCGCCCCCCCGACCGCCGTCGGGATGGGGGCCCTCTCCGCAAGCCGCCCGTGCAGAGGGGGGATTTTAAACCTCCCCCCCGGGCCCAAGGGCGCAGCTGAGGCAACACAGCGGTGGACGCGAAGATCCGCGTCCGTCCGCGTCTGAAGCCGGAAACGATCTCAGTAAAAATAGTAATTTTGTCTGTTTACTGAAGCTGTGGTAGATTCTTCTGAAAAGCATCGTAGGGATCTGGGTGAAAGGAATACATATTCCTTGTTTCTTCAATTGGTTAGATTTTTTTTCTTTTTCTTTTTAAAAAGTCTCCCTTATCATTCCTGTGAATAAAGGTCAGCATGATTAATTACTCTGTGTTACCATTTCTGTTCATTGCGTGGAAGATTAATTGAAAACACAGAAAGGCAATTTGCTACTATCATGGAATAAATAGCAAAGTCCGTGTCAATTAAATAAAAACAAAACCAACAAAGAAGAATCTAATAGAAACAAAATTTAAATTTATCATCCATTGGTTAGGTTAGCCAGTCCCCAATTATAGAATATTTTATAGAAATATTGGATTTTCACAGGTTTAATTCCTAACCTGTCCTATATGTTGCTGATTGGAGAATTGGAGACCTGATAA
This sequence comes from Rhabdophis nuchalis, assembly GCA_039707465.1. NCBI lineage: Eukaryota > Metazoa > Chordata > Lepidosauria > Squamata > Natricidae > Rhabdophis > Rhabdophis nuchalis. The sequence continues at coordinate 201,176,665 of CM077645.1, forward strand.
CCCATTCATTAGACGAGGCTTTGGCTGGGTTATAACGGGTGATGTGATGCCCAAGAGATTTGGCAGACATACTTACGCAATTAAGAATGAAACATTTTCTGTCTCTTTGTAGTTCTTTCCTTCCAGCCCATGGAATGCTTGCAAGTAAAACAGTTATGCAACTCAATTGACTTCAAACTACATTGTGGGATTGCTCAATTTAAAGATCAGTAAGAAGAGATGAACCATGCAGTAGTACTAGAGATGGTAAAACAGCTTCCTGCCCCAAGAACTATACTCCAGGAGACAGAAGAAGGAGAAGGAAAAGGAGAAGGAGACAGAAGAAGAAGAATGAGACAGAAGAAGGAGAAGGAGAAGGAGAAAGAGAAGAATTATTTAAGGAACTTTCATTGAGTAGCACCACCATTCTGATGGTAGGAAATGTTTCTTTGGCTCATCTTCATGATTAGATCAGGTGATCTGATGACCTGGATTTGATTTTTGTGCAAGGGTTGAGTCTGCATTCAGAACAAACTATCATATATTATCTTTCTTAAAATTACGGTCTGCCTATGTTTTACCCAAGAGCCAGTTTAATGGTTAAGGCAGGGCTGTCAAATTCCTGGCCTGTAGGCTGGATGTATCATGGCTGGCCACGCCCACGCCTGGTTTAGCTAAGGGGGAAATATTCCGATATGTCACACAGTGCTGCCATGATGCCATGAGTTTGACATCCCTGGGTTAAGCCATCGGGTTAGAAGCTGAGAGACAAGACTTGCCTTGCCACAAAGGCAATAAGGTGACCTTGAGCCAGTCACTTTCCTCCTGCCTTAGGAAGGAGGCAATGGCAAGCCTCTTTTGATAAACATCACTAAGAAAATTGCAGAGACTTATCCAAATGATCTCCTAGAATTGGACATGATTATGTGTGCGTGTGTGCGTGTGTACGTACACACACAAACACACACACACACACACATCCTGGATTTCTAGAATATTAGTTAGGGAATTGGTCTGAGGATATTTTGAAATTGCTAGCAATCGCTAAAATGATTTCAGCACTACTTTTTTTAAAAAAAAATTGTTCTGAAGAATATACTTATGAAATAGGCCATATGCATCAAATCACCTTAATGAAATCTATTACCGGGATATCCGGGATTGTGGAAGAAAGTTATATACCAAGGAGATTGTTTCAAAATCATTAAACTGCTTATAGTAGAATAAAAGCAAAATTTTTGCCCAAAATAGTGAAGAAAACCATTTCAATCCTTAAGCGTAGATTCTGAATCATTCCTTTTCCCCATAACCCTGATCTATAAGTAAAAGGTTGCTAGATGAAAAACAGAGCCTCAGAACACCCAGAAATGCTATCGTAACAAATCCCGAGAGAATGTGAGACAGGAAACTACAACTCCTTTTAATGACTTCACATTTTTTCAGCCAAGCATGCTCTTGTGGATCTCCTGACAATACACCAAGTGCCAAAAGCTGACTGTGGAAAGTTATAATTTGTCCTGTCATGCAAAAGTTTGTCATAATGAAACCTGGCTATCTTTTATAAATGAATGCCACAGAGTCTATGCGAAAACAAGTAGGAGAAAAAGAAAGAGTAGCAAGAGTGAGAAAGTTTTTGCAGTGCTCAAACGTGAACCTGGTTGGATAAAAACCAAAGTGATTGGATTTTATTGTCAGTTGAGGTTGGATACAATCTGTCTCTCTCTGAGCCTCAGTTTCCCACATGCACAAAGTAGTAGGCGGGTGCTCTGTGAAAAGGACATGGTTTATATCGACTGAAGAGAATCTGCTGCAAAAAAAAACCCAGATTCAAAAACCTGACATTTATTTTAAAGAGACAACAAAGAGAGGAAGGAAGCATATCCCCATAAGATGGGTAGTAACAAACTCAAACTCAACCCGTCCAAGACTGAGTGGCTGTGGTTTCCGGCGCCCCGGTTCAGCCAGATAAGTCCAACACTGGCCATTGGGGGCGAACAACTAGCCCCCGTGGAGAGGGCGCGCAACTTGGGCGTCCTCCTGGATTCCCGGCTGTCCCATGGAGGACCATGTGGCGGCCGTGGCCAGGAGGGCGTTCTATCAGGTTCGCCTGATACGCCAGTTGTGCCCCTTACTGGACCGGGGGGACCTTTGCACAGTCACTCAAGCGCTTGTGACTTCTCGGCTGGATTACTGTAACACTCTCTACATGGGGCTCCCCTTGAGGTGCACCCGAAAGCTACAGCTAGTCCAGAACGCAGCCGCGCGGGTGATTATGGGTGCCCCAAGGCATGCCATATAACACCTCTCCTGCGCGAGCTGCACTGGCTGCCTGTGGCCTTTCGAGTGCGCTTCAAGGTGTTGACGACCATCTTCAAATCGCTCCATGGCTCGGGGCCTAGCTATATACGAGACCGTCTTCTGCCCCATACATCCCTTCGTCCGATCCGCTCCCACAAAAAGGGCCTTCTCAGGGTGCCGTCGGCCGGGCAATGCCGGTTGGCGACACCCAGGGGAAAGGCCTTCTCTGTGGCGGGCCCAGCCCTCTGGAACAACCTACCCCCGACCTTCGTACCATCTCAGACCTCCGCCTCTTCCGTCAATGCTTGAAGACGTATCTATTCCAACAAGCCGGCCTAGCGTAGCCCCCCGTTTCTGACCATATTTATAAATTTTAAATTTTTAGGGTTTTAAAGGGTTTTAGCACGGGTTTAGGTTAATTTAATATGCTTTTAAGAGTTTGTATTGTTTTGTAATGGTTTTTAATGATGCCTGTGCGCCGCCCTGGATCCTATCAAGGAGAAGGGCGGGGTATAAATTTGATAAAATAAATAAAAAAATAAATGGGGTGTGAAACTTGATTTCATTGAGGGGTGTATCAGGGTAGTGGTTGACTTTCATGGGGAACATGGGGTGGCCCTCCTGAGCTCCACTTTCATTGGCAGAGGCACCACAGGCCAGTCCTTCACTGATCTAAGCACCCCATGGGCAGGATCTGGCCCCCGAGCTTTTTGATGGCCACCACTAACCTAGGATCTATCTGAAACATTGCAATTAATTCTTTAGCTAGCCAGATGAGCCAGAACAGACGCAGATGTGGAGATGTTTAAGACCATTAATTTGTTAAAATAGAAGGAAGGAATTTTCACCTCCCCGAATATGCCACTACATAATAGACATTTTTTTTTTTTTAGATAGAAAAATAAAAGCTGCTAAAGTTGAAATTTGGAATACTGCACAATTGGAATACTGCATTCAGTTTTGGTCGCCATGGTGTAAAAAAGATGTGGAGACTCTAGAAAGAGTGCAGAGAAGAGCAACAAAGATGATAAGGGGACTGGAGACTAAAACATATGAAGAACGGTTGCAGGAACTGGGTATGTCTACTTTGATGAAAAGAAGGACTAGGGGAGACATGATAGCAGTGTTCCACTATCTCAGGGGTTGCCACAACGAAGAGGGAGTCAAGCTATTATCCAAGGCACCTGGGGGCAGGACAAGAAGCAATGGGTGGAAACTAATCAAGGAGAGAAGCAACTTAGAACTAACTGAGGAGAAATTTCCTGACAGTTAGAACAATTAATCAGTGGAACAGCTTGTCTCCAGAGGTTGTGAATGCCCTAACCCTGAAAGTCTTTAAGAAGATGTTGGATAGCCATTTGTCTGAAATGATATAGGGTATCTTGCCTAGGCAGGGGTTGGACTAGAAGACCCCCAAGGTTCCTTCCAACTCTGCTATTGTATTGTATTGTATTGAAATGGAGAACCAAAAGATTTCAAGTCCTGTAGATCTTAAATGGAATAGATATGTGTGTACAGTATATTGTGATTTGGGAAGAGACAGTCCTCAAATATGGAAGAAATGGAAAGATAGACCTTTGGGTAGGGGAATGGGAGAACTTCAAACAAACCTTTGAAAAGTATGAGTGAATGCAAATAGAAGACATCCTTTTGAAATATGTCATTTTACTACAAGAGGAAAAGTATGAGCGAATGCAGATAAATCCTTTTTAAAAATGTCATTATTTTATTAGGAGTGGGAAAGTATGAGTGGATGCAAATAAAGGAAATCCTTTTTTTTTTTTTTAAAGTCATTATTTTATTAGGAGTAATACCAACACCACAAGGAAACCAATTTATTACACAACAAACATGGTTCATTTATGTTCATTATAGCAAGTTAAGTACAAAGTCTTTTGTACCAGAAATTTGGCAAATCTTGAATGGGAATTATTTTTTCAACAGCATTTTGAGGACACTTTTCCCTTGAAGCTGCTTCACTTTGTTTCTAAGACTAAGTGGCAATGTTGCTTCATTTTGCTCTGATACACAGATGTTCACAGCTGGCAGTGTCACCCAAGCTTTGGCAAAAGCTGCTGAGGAAAATATTGTTCAGCTTCTTCCAGGCAGTTCAGCTAAAATTTTGGACAGTGTTGCAGAGGATATAGGACTGTGTCCACCCGCACTGCTTGCCCTAAGCTTTGATGAGTTGCATCAGAAAACATATTCTTGGTGTTCCAAATTTTGTCCTTGCCAAAACTCTCTGGTTTTGTCAAATGTCAAGTAACAGACAGGGAGAAGGTTTAGATCAGTGGGCTGGGGTTTCTGGGGACTGATATCAACACATCTTGAAGTTGCCAGAATTGAGAAACTCTGTTTGAAAGCATGCAAAACGCTGTAGGGAAGCAAACCATGTTGACTCTGCTTTGGCCAGGAAAATCTTGCCGTGTTGTGTAAATGCCTCCATCAATATGGCATGCCTCACAGATGCATAACAGACCATCTAAGAGCCTGTAGAAAGTTAGCATCCATCCCTCTTAGAAGAATGAAATATTAAAAAGGCAGAATATTATATTTCCCCTAAGAGAGAAATAGAAATCTTAAGGGAGACAGAAACTCAGAGTTTCAGCTCCCTTCTGCCCATTGAGAAGGACTCGGCCATCTGTTCTGCAAAACAAAAGACCTTCAGCTCCAGAGTGATGTGATTAAGACATGATCTTCCAGGACATAATAGGATTATCTAGCAACAGGGCTCACTGTGTTGCAAAATCACCTGGTGGCATTGCATCACCCTCCAGGCTTCAATCAAACTTGATTCAGACAAACATGAACCCCACATGGCCCCATGGGAGTCTGACTACAGCCAATAGAATACATTTCTTGCACAGGAACAGGAAGCTCAAGGGCAAGGCCCAAGAGTGGTTATAAATAACTCTCACTCTCCACTTCATGTGGTCAAGGTGTACCAGGACCATGCGCTTCAGTGGTGGGTTGCAGGCGGTACACCCCGGTATGGGCATACCGGAGCCTGCCAAGAGCACCGGGTACCGCTCCTGTATGGTAATCCAGGGGCCCACCCACCCACCTGTGCTCCTTACTGGGCTTTAAAGTCCAGTAAGATCCACTGATCAGCTGGAGCATCACGGAGGCTAGCGGAGGTGTAGCTGGATGGTAAGATGCATGTGCGTGCTGCGCGCGTCCATGTGGACGCCTCCGGGCCCATTCCAACCGTATCAGTTGTGACGTGATCTGAAACCCACCACTGATGTGCTTGATGGTCCTGCTCCATTAAATCATCTTTCCAATCAGCCTCCATGTTTCTAGTTTCTTTCTCCCCACTTGGAATTGAACCAGATGGATATTTTTTCCAAGAAGTCTTAAAAAGATTGCAAGCTGTGTCAAACTATGCAAGCTTAGAATTATGTACTAAAAACCTGAAAAAGGGATATCCCAAAGATGTTTTTTCAAAAGGCAAAACTTTTGCTTTTGAAGATGTTTCGCTTCAGAAGCTTCTTCTATGAGAAGTGATACATCTTCAAAGGAAACAAAAAAGTCCACTTGCCTTTTGAAAAAGCTCCTTTGGGACAACCATGGCCTGGATGACTGAGAATCTCCATAGAAGAAGGGATATATTCCAATACTTCCTTTCCATGTCAGAAGCAGGAATTCCATTTTAGTTTGAAAGTCTAAAATATTAAATGAGGTTTCAGAACACTTGATAGTTTTTATTTACAGCATGTCAGATAGCATGGTCAACTAGGTGGCATATAAGAGAGAATTCTTTGTGCTTTGCATTTTTTTAACCAATGGGTGTAAATTCAGTATTATCATTCTCCCCATGGTACCTAAAATAGTGAAGGTAAAGGTTCCCCTCGCATATATGTGCTAGTCGTTCCCGACTCTAGCGGGTGGTGCTTATCTCCGTTTCAAAGCTGAAGAGCCAGCACTTTCCGAAGATATCCATGCTCATGTGGCCGGCATGACTAAATTCTGAAGGCACATGGAACAATGTAAAGTTGTCCCTATTTTTCTACTTGCATTTTTGCGTCCTTTTGAACTGCTAGGTTGGCAGAAGCTGGGACAAGTAACAGGAGCTCACTTCTTTACAAGGCACTAGGGATTTGCCGAGCTGCCGAACTTTCTGATCGACAAGCTCAAGATCTTAGCCACTGAACCACCGCATCCCCCTTCCTAAGGTACCTGTAAGCCACAAATACAGAAACATTTCTCTGTTCAATTCATAGTAACCCGGTTGTATCAGAAGGCTGATAGCTGAGTTCTGCTTTAAAGGCTTCTATGGTATCATCAGGTCCAGTTTTTCCAAAAAAGCACAGTTAGAACAGCTCTTCCATTCCTTCCACTTTTATTTCACTTCCAAGTGTGAAAAGATGTAGAAATGTTAAAACATGATTGAAAAATAACTGGCATTTTCCCAGATGTTCAGAATGTCTCACAATGCAAAATGGGGTGTACTGAACTATGATGGGGAATAAAACATATTTTCAGTTGGCTATATTTTTCTTCCCTCTGACATAATGCATTTGTGGCCTTTATCAAGTAAAGGATTTGACATTTTGTACTCTTTTACCAAGGCATCAAGTATGTATCAAAGGTTCTGTGGTATATTTTTCCTTCTGTTGAAAACATAAAATAGTCCTCTTTTTTTAAAAAAAAAAAAAGGGCAAAAGAACAGTGAAGTTCAAGGAAGCAATGTTTTAAAAGACATTATTTTAAATTATGGAGTTATGAATTTCAGTAAGGTGACTTCATTCAATACACTTAAGGTTTAATAAGTGTCTGGACAATGGGTTTGAGATGCATTTCAGGAGGAAGTCACCAATGTACTATTCAGACACCAATGTTGTATCCTGTACTATCACTGAAGTTGCAGAAACATACTACAATATGTGCAAATGATATATAGATATCTTAAAGTATGAAGATTTAGAAAAATAAGGTTGCTAAAATATTTGGAATACGTACTTATATATGGATGGATGAACTGATGGATGAGCTTTGTATAAAGTTAGCTTTTTACTTGACCTGTTTATTTCCCAAATTTCGTCCGTCCGTCCGTCCGTCCATCCATCCATCCATCCATCCATCCATCCATCCATCCATCTATCTATCTATCTATCTATCTATCTATCTATCCTGTGAAATGAGATAGTCAGCCTTGGACTCATTCTAAGAAAAAAACCTTTTTTCCAATGTCTCTAACTTTTATATCACTAAAAAAAAATATCTCACAGTGTTCCTTCATTCAGCTGTTTCAATTATTCAGCTGCATTTCAGCAGGAGATTTTTGAAAGTTATATAAAGGAATCAAAAAAGAAAAGAAAATGCCTGACATTTTACATTCATTTTCTAACTTAACACCTTTACCTTATTCCCTTTAAATGCTAAAGAGTTCACTGTCATGATGATGGATTGCATTTTATTGTGTCAATAATCAATTCATTTAGAGTCCCTAACATTTGTTTTTGACCTGGTAAATTTGCAAAATAGTTGGATGATGATCATTTGTGTACTTTAGTATGAAATCATACCTGATTAAATATTAAACATAGGTTTTCAAACTAGGTAGCAGAACCTTGCATCTCTTTTGATATTTATCAATGTCCCACCCACCCCCGGCCATGAAGTTCAGTAACTACACGCAATGTTTTCAGAAGATCCACTTTATATTAAAATATTATTTGAACAGCATATTTGAATCATATGAATAGCTGTCCATAAGTTATGATGCCAGAATAGAATGTATTAGAAGTCATACACTGTGACCTAAAGATCCTTGGCAAAGTACTTGTTAAAATATTCATGACTGGGAGAGACATGGGAACAAAGTCAGCCAATGAATAGCAACCTAGTCAGCCAATGGGAGCTTAAACAGATCTGAGTCTGTACAGAGAATTGGAAACAGAAATGTAAGTAAGAAATCTGGGCGTGGCTTAGCTGTATTAAGCAGTCTGCAGCTCTGAGAAGTAAACTAGCAGTCTGCCTGGGCTTGTCTGCTGATATGAAACTAACTGCTTGTGTTTGCCTGTAACTCTCCTGCCTTGTGTTTACTTGGAAGAACCACCTGTTGGTATTGTACATTTATTCGTCTATTCTTATGTATATAAAGAAGTTAATGAATCCACCTGAATCAGTTATCTGTGTGTGTTTTCTGGGTTTGAATTTGTGCAACAAACTCTGACACTACTATTTTTTTGTATTTTGAAGAATTCAGCCAAAAGAAAAGCTAGGCAAGTCTTGTATGTGATAGATAGACTAAACTGATAGATGAACATCCCAATTTGTAATGTATTAAATACAATCATTTACTTCTTTTGATTTATTACCTGTGATTTGTGAGCTGTAGAAGCCAGGATAAATTTAAAAGAAAGGATGCTGTGGTTTTTTTTAAAATACTAAGAATCTCCCAGATTGAATACACAAAGGCAAGGCTCAACTCCAGCTTTCATATTGCAGGATATAGAATAATTTATATAGTTGGGTTACTGTAGTAGGGATCAGAGGTGGGTTGCTTCCAATTTTACTACTGGTTCACTGTGCGCGTGTGCACAGTTCAATGTAAATTGTTCTTCATGCATGCGCAGAACACTTACAGTGAACTGTGCACACACACATGCCAGCAATGGCAGCAGGGACCAGGGAACCGGTTTGAGGGCATGGCCAGCCTGGGTCACTGCTGGTTCTGTGACCCAGGCCAAAAACCCACTACCAGTTCAGCCAAAACTGGCCGAACTGGGAGCAACCCAACTCTGGTAGGGATGTTTGACTGATTTGGACTTCAGTGTCACACATAGCTTTTGAGCTTCAAAGAGTAGGAGTGTTGCCATCTGTTTATGTTCTTAGTTTTATTCCTTTAGTTATGAATATTTACCAAGGTTTTGGCCATTTGGTTTGTTAAATTTTAAAAAAATCATAAAACAAGGAAAGAAAATAAATCGGATTAGGACAGAAGAATGAGTGAAAAAATGGATTTAATTTTGATTCAGTATACATTGATTATCAGGTTTATCACTCAATTATCAAGAATTAGTTTCTCAAATCAAATTGTTCTGAGCTTAATAAGCTACCACAATGGGAAGATAAGCAGAGACAAGGTAGAGTACAAATCACAGAATAACAGAATTGGAAGGAATCTTAGAGGTTTTCTAGTCCAACCCCTGCTCAAGCAGGAAACTATCAACATTATTTTTGTTGAAAGTACTGCTGTATTAAGAATGAACATCAAAGGCATATTTACAAAATAAAAATAGTGGCTCATTAGGATCCAGGTTTGATAGTTTTGGAAAATGTACTCACCTGCCCAAATAAAAAAGGAGGAATAATGGGGAACAATCTTTTCAGTTTTCCTATTAAAAGAAAATTTTATATTAGCAGGTTACATGGGATCAGCATCATGGCTGGAATTTTCTATCAAGCTAAAACAATCATTTTATAAGACTGCCTATGAGATGGTCTTAAAAATTCCAGAATTGAATACCAGTTGAAAAAGTTTGCTGATTCTTGTATTATGCTCTTTGTTGCCTTAAATGTCACTCCTGTGCCTGCTAGACCATAGTCCAGTGTGAACAGGTTTTCAATAAGCTTTAGTTGTCTCAAGAATTATTAAATATTTCCCTTTCTCTCAATATACTCATAATTCATATCATAATCAGGGAACTTTGAGTATATAAAACGCCTGTAGACCCACTTGTATTTACTGAAGTTGCCAAAAGTTTCTTTCTATTTCCTATAGAAAGTGAATTATTTTAGCACATTAAAGTATGTTTGGATTTCAGCTTGGATCAAAGAAGATTTACTTTTAAGTCCATTTTTATTGTTACTTTATTGACTTTAGACTACAAGGACACATATAAACCAGTGTTTCAAATATCTGTAAGACAAACAAACACAAACTTTTCCTTCTCTCTTGGAAAATTTGATGTCCTATACATTCCTTTTTATGTTGGATAACAAAATAATTTTTAAAAAATCATACTTTATTAAATGTAAGTACTAATTAGAAAACTTCATCTAGGCTATTCACAGTAAAGATAATACATTCAATGGTAATGATGTGATTATAAAGAAATGAAAAATTTAAAAATATGATGCAGCCCCTTGTTTTATATTTTTGAAGACTTGACAAAAGTCTTTTGTACCTTAATGTAATAAAATATTTATTATATTTTAATTTTCTATAATGCTATAAAATTATATAAAAGCAACCAAAAAAAAAGCAGACACATAACCCTGTATAGTCAAGGCTATGGTTTTCCCAGTTGCAATGTATGGCTGTTAAAATGCTGAGTGTCAAAGAATTGAGGCCTTTGAACTCTGGTGCTGGAGAAGACTCCTGCTAGTCCCTTGGACTGCAAGGCGATCAAACCAATCAGTCCTAAAGGAGATCAACGCTGACTGCTCTTTAGAAGGCCAGATCTTGAAGATGAAACTCAGATATTTTGGCCACCTAATGAGAAGGAAGGACTCATTGGAGAAGAGACTAATGCTGGGAAAGATTGAGGGCAAAAGAAGGTTGGATGGAGTCACTAAAGCAGTAGGCATGTGTTTAAATGGACTCCAGAGGAGGATAGAGGACAGGAAGAACGTTGTCCATGGGGTTGTGATGGGTCAGACACAACTTTGCAACTTACAACAACATAATGCTTCAAATGAGTTCTTGCAGCTAGCCGCAGCAATCAGATACCAATTCTATTCTTGTCTGCAAGGAAAGCATTCAATCTATGGCTTGCAGCTAACAAGCTGAGAGCCTGCTTGCTTTGACCAGCCTTTAAGTGATTGTCCATGGCCTTGCATAACTCAATACCATAGCTAAGGGAATCATGAGCATTTAGAAGTCTAGCAAGCCTGTGGTTTTTAAGACACTGTAGAACTGTATCTGCCATCATTTCTTACAATTGTTTATGGGTGCTAGATGTTATATACTGCAGCAAAATCTGGAGGCCTGCAAGTTCTCCATCAGCGATATAGGACAATCTGGTTAAATGAAGGAAAAGGATCTGCATGTGCCAGTGATGGATCTCAAGGCTGTACAAGAGAGGAAAACAAACCTTGAATAACATAAGTCTAGCTTTCAGAACTATACTTCTTCCTTAGAGTTTTCTGAGCTGGGTTGCTTACTTGCAGAAATTTTATTATCTGACCACATAACATTTTTATTTTTTATTTTATTTTTATTACATTTATATCCCGCCCTTCTCCACAGAGGACCCAGGGCGGCGCACAGGAAATTTAAAAAACATACACAATAGAAGATAGACAAATAATTTAAAATATATATTAAATAATCCCCAATCCTGTGCTAAAAACCAATTATTAAAAACCCAATTTAAAAGTTTCTAAAAGTCCCCATGGGAGGTTAGGCTAGGCCGGCTTGATGGAAAAAATATGTCTTTAAACATTTGCGGAAGAGGCGGAGGTCGGTGATGGTCCGGAGTTCAGGGGGTAGGTCGTTCCAAAGGGCAGGGCCCGCCACAGAGAAGGCTCTTCCCCTGGGTGTCGCCAGTCGGCATTGTCCGGCCGACGGCACCCTGAGAAGGCCCTCTCTGTGGGAGCGGATCGGTCTAAGGGATGTATGGGGCAGGAGACGGTCTCGCATATAACTAGGCCCCGAGCCATGGAGCGCTTTAAAGATGGTCGTCAGAACCTTGAAGCACACCCGAAAGACCACAGGAAGCCAATGCAGCTCGCGCAGGATTGGTGTTATATGGGAGCTTCTGGTGGCTCCCGTAATTACCCGCGCGGCTGCGTTTTGGACTAGCTGTAGCTTTCGAGTGCACCTCAAGGGAAGCCCCATGTAGAGAGCATTACAGTAGTCGAGACGGGACGTCACGAGAGCTTGAGTGACTGTGCAAAGGGCAGCCCGGTCCAGTAAGGGGCGCAATTGGCGTATCAGGCGTACCTGATGAAACGCCCCCCTGGCCACGGCCGTCACATGGTCCTCCAAGGACAGCCGGGAATCCAGGAGGACACCCAAATTGCGCGCCCTTTCCACGGGGGCCAGTGTTTCGCCCCCAATGGCCAGAGTTGGAGTAATCTGGCTGAACCGGGGTGCCGGAAACCACAGCCACTCAGTCTTGGCAGGGTTGAGCTTGAGTTTGTTACCACCCATCCAGATCCGTACGGCTTCCAAACACCGGGACAGCACTTCGGCGGCATCGTTGGGGTGGTCTGGGGTGGATATGTACAGCTGGGTGTCGTCAGCGTACAGATGGTACTCCACCCCAAAACCACGGATGATCTCACCCAGCGGCTTCATATATGTGTTAAACAGGAGGGGCGAGAGGACCGACCCCTGAGGAACCCCACATAAGAGGGGTCTCGAGGTCGACCTCTGCCCTCCCGTCAACACATATTGCGACCGACCAGAGAGGTAGGATGAGAACCACCGCAAAACGGTGCCTCCCAGCCCCAACCCCCCCAGTCGGTGCAATAGGATACCATGGTCGATGGTATCAAAAGCCGCCGAGAGGTCTAATAGGACTAGGATAGAGGAATACCCTCTATCCCGCGCCCTCCAGAGATCATCAACCAACGCGACCAATGCCGTCTCGGTACTGTGACCGGGTCGGAAGCCGGACTGGCGCGGGTCTAGATAATCAACTTCCTCCAGGTGTTGTGGAAACTGTTGGGCTACCACACTCTCAACAACCTTCACCAGAAAGTGAAGGTTGGAGACTGGACGATAGTTCTCTAATAAAGCTGGGTCCAGGGACGGCTTCTTGAGGAGGGGCCTCACTACCGCCTCTTTCAAGACGGCAGGCAAGGACCCCTCACTCAAAGATGCGTTGACAATGCCCTGGAGCCAGCCTCGTGTCGTCTCCCAGGATGCCAGTACAAGCCAGGAGGGACACGGGTCCAATAAACATGTGGTTGCTCTAAGCTTCCTTGACAGCCTGTCCATATCCTCGGTGGTAACAAAGTCAAACTCCTCCCAAGCAGGAACCTCAAGACTAGCCTCGGACAGTCCCACAGGACCACTGTCGATGGAGGGTAGCTCATTCCGAATCCGAGTGATTTTCTCCTGCAGATAAATCCCAAATTCCTCTGCTCGCCCTTGTAGAGGGGCTTCCCGCGGCCTCTGGTGAAGGAGGGAGCGGGTCACCCCAAACAGGGCGGCAGGGCGGTTATCTGCGGATGCAATTAGGGTGGCACAATACTCACGTTTGGCCACCCTTATCGCCACTAAGTAAGCCCTAATATGGGTTCTCACTAGTGTTCGGTTGGCTTCGGAGCGAGAGGATCTCCATCTGCTCTCTAGGCGTCTCTTGTGGCGTTTCATCCCCCGAAGCTCCTCAGTAAACCAGGGAGCCTGGGTGATTCGTCGCCGCAAGAGAGGCCGCAAGGGCGCGACTCGGTCCAAGGCCCCCGTGGCCGCACTTAACCATGCGGCCACTAGGTCCTCAGTCGAGTCGCGGGGCAGGATCACAGGAATTGGCCCAAGCTCCCTCTGGAACCTTTCCGGGTCCATTAGAAGCCTGGGGCGGAACCATCTAGGAGTGTCCGGTTCCGCCTCCCCGCGGTGAGGTGGAGCGATTGGAAAGTCCAGCCGGAGGAGAGCGTGATCTGTCCATGACAAGGGAGTGATGACTAAGTCCCCTATTCCCAGATCGCGACTCCACTGTCCCGAGACAAAGATGAGATCCAGCGTGTTTCCCCCCTCGTGAGTGGGGCCTAAAACTACCTGGGTCAGGTCCATGGCCGTCATGGAGGCCATGAACTCCCGAGCTGCTCCAGAGGCTTCGCCCGCCGACGGCAAGTTAAAGTCCCCCATGACTACCAGTCTGGGGGTCTCAACCGCCGCCTCGGCTATCACCTCTAGGAGCTCGGGCAGGGCTGTTGTTGCATAGCGAGGAGCCAGGTATACAACTAACACGCCCAACTGCCTCCCTAGGCCCCATCTCACGCAGAGAGATTCACACCCGGTTGTCTGGGGGACCGTGGTCTCCTTCGGCTCAAGACCTTCCTTTACGATAATCGCCACCCCCCCACCCCTCCCTAGGGCCCTAGGCTGATGGAAGGCGCGGTAACCTGGTGGGCAGATGTCCACGAGGGGTATACCCCCTTCATGGCCCAACCAGGTTTCCGTTATACCCACCAGGTCCGGGTCCCCCTCTGACACAAGGTCACAGATGAGGGGGGCTTTCTGAACCACGGACCTGGCGTTGCATAACATCAGCTTCGGGCCCCGGGTCTGTGAATCCTGCCCACCTAGTCTGCGATGGGAGGACGGAGAGTTGGAGCGCGTGACCGCCTGTGTCCAGCGGCCACGGTCTTCCAACTGATGACGCCTATTCCGCCTCCCACCGCCCCTGCCCCTCCCTAAGACCAGATCGATGGAAAATGCCTCAGTGGAAACGACCCCCCCTTCCCCTCCCTCCGTTACTCCTCTTCCGCCGGCCGGCCCTCTCATTTGCCATTTTCTCCCAGGACTATTTCCCCCCCCCACCCTGGAACCCCCTAAAATCCGAATTAAAGATTTAAATAAAAAACCCCTTAATCAGTGCTTGTGACTAATGTTTGCTCCCTGTTTATATATGGTGCCTTTACCCTGTTTGTGTTGCTGGGAGTATAGTTTTCTCCTTCTTTAATTATGGTATTTTTTTCTGCTTGACTATTTGTTTGGCATTTATCTTTGCTTATTTAGGTGTTACTTGCTGGAGAAATTCTGATCTTTTTCTTTTCTTCTTAGTTTCTTTATTATCTCTTTTGAAATGTATATAAATGTGGTTTATCTTTGTGTCTATTGATGGGTGGTTTCTCTGAATGCCAATCTTTTAACAGATTAACAGAGTTGGAAGGGATCTTGCAGCCCATCTTGTCCAACCCCCTGCCCAAACAGGAGACCCTACATTTGCCTCTACATTGGATTGAACTCACAACCTCCAAGAGCTCCACCTCTGGGCCACAGCAGATATGTTCTAGGACTTCCCTAGAATTTTTGGATTTAGTTAGCTCTAGGATGCTCAGTATCCCAGTGGAAACGAATTATGTCCATGTGTTGTGAGAAGTACATGGTGGCTCAGTGGCTAAGATGCTGAACTTGTTGATCAGAAAGTTTGGCAGTTCGGCAAATCCCTAGCATCATGTAACAGTGAGCTCCCGTTACTTGTCCCAGCTTCTGCCAACCTAGCAGTTCGAAAGCATGTAAAAATGCAAGTAGAAAAATAGGAACCACCTTTGGTAAGTAGGTAACATTGTTCCGTGTTCCTTCAGCATTTAGTCATGCCAGCCTTATTAGCACAGAGACATCTTCTGACAGCGCTGGCTCTTTGGCTTTGAAACAGAGATGAGCACCGCCCTCTAGAGCTGGGAATGAATAGCACATATGAGCACAGGGAACCTCTACCTTTACCTATTGTGAGAGTAAGGGACTGTCATTATGCCTTCTGACAGTTCATGGATGTGCTCTGCTAATCTGCCTGTCTATCCTGCATAGTGACTGTTATACTATATAGGTTGCACACTGTGTGTTATAGATGGCAACTGGTCTGTCCCCCCCCACCCCACCCCCCGACTACAGATCTTTTGACATTTTGGAGGCCTTTGGTTGGTTTGTGAGCTATGATGATACCGCATGGTTGTATTAGTCTGCTGGTTATTTCTGAGATGTTTCTGATGTATGGTAGTTATATTGTTTTCGTAGCTTAGGTTGGTTGTTCTGTAGTGGTTTGAGTGCTCAGGCCCTTTTTGATTAAATTACCTGAGTTCGCATTTTGTTGGAGACCTGTTTTCTTTTTCTGGTGTACTGGTTTGCTGCAATATGTTTGCGCTCATCTAAATAATTTTCTTAGCTCCTCTTGTGGGAGGTTGGGTTGCTACTTTAGTAATGAAGCATTGGATTGGTGTGTGTTGTTTTTCAACACTGCCCTGCCCCACTCATGATAGGTCACTTCACCCTGCCTATAACATAATGGGCAAAAGAAGAATAACAGATTATATCTATTTTATAGGTCCACTGAGTATTGTTTGCTATACATTTTTCTTGTTTGACAGAAAATATGATGCAGTCCTTGGTGTTCCCTGAGCTTGGTTTTATGCTTGCAGATATTTCATTACCAAACTAGGTAGTGCTGATGTTACCTAGTTGGGTAATGAAACATCTGCAAGCAAAGCAGAACTGTTCGATTCTCCATCCCATCTGCTATGAGAATAACCAAGAGTACTTTGTCTCTATATAAAAGAAAACAATGCTATTTCTGTGGGCTGCATGAAAAACGAAGTAAGGGTAAATTTACGTTGTAACACAGTTGTTTTACATTCCAAAACAACCAAGCTCAGACAACACCAAGTACTCCATTGTTCAACTATAAGCTCAATATATTCTCTTTTATTCTTCCTTACCTGAAGCAAAGAGTGACAGTTTGCCTTGATAAAGAAATCACTCAGTTTATCTGTGTCTGATTATTATACCCTTGATAGCTGAAGGAATGCAGCATACTGACTCTATTGAGAAACACAATAGCTCAGGTATTATAATTCTGTAGTTACCTTGAGCAAATGTATTCACACATGCCAATCATTATATGCTTCTGTCACTTGTTAACAAGCAAATTAATCAACTACAGTGTGAAATATTCAGGTAAGTTGGCTACATCATGTACATACAGGTGAGTTACGATCGTGCAATATATAATACAGTTTTTATTCTGTTTGTAGTTCTTCTATTATGTAACAATTGAGTTGTGCTATTGATATAAAATTCTATTTGAACTTATTAAACAATGTACAATGAAGTTTGCTAAACCTACTCCAGGTGTCTGTCCAGGAACATCAACCCACACGTGAAAAGGAAAGCATGGAAACAAATTTGGGATTTTATCTATTCCCAGAACAACAGAGTTGTCTTACATGAGATTGTATAAAATGCTGTCATTCAGAACTATTAGATTCTCTATTCCATCTGCTATAAGAATAACCAGCAGTACTTTATCTTGATATAAAGGGAAGCAATGATGTTTCTGTCAGCTGCATGAAAAAGAGAGTAAGGGTGAGTTTATATTACCACACAGTTCTTCTATATCCCTAATCAAGTTATCGCACAAGAAAAATTTTAATATAGTACAGAATTGTCAGTGCACTTTTCATAACAGATACCACTGCAGATATAGTAATAATAAAAGGCCTCCTATCTCCCAAGAAAATTACATTATTTTCTCTTGGATTGTATCCAGTATCAGACTTTACTTTGATTACAGTGAAACTTGGAAATCATTTTATTTCAAAAAAAAAAAAAAATCTACTAGAGTCAGCAAGGCTTTGCCAAATGTTTGCAAATTGTCTTTTAAAGACTCTGCTGATGTTTATTAATATAATTAGAGACTTTCTGATTTATTTTTCAGGATGTTGACTAGCTTCTTCCGCTTTTGAAAACAAGGACAAAGAGGAAATTGTTCTTCTCTCTCCTCAGTCTTAATATTACAATCTTATTTCTTGTGAGGTAAGTTTTCTCATGGGAAAGCCCAAGTACGGTCTTGCCCTAAGTCTGAAAAACACAACAATTTAAAGTTAGGAAATATTTTTTCTACAATCATAGAACTGGAAGGGAGTGTGGTGACCTGCCAGTGGCCAGCAGAGCTGGTGGCAGATTCGGACAGTGGGGAGGTTGGGGAGGAACATGAGCCAGTCCTAAAGTCTGGGGAAGACTCTAATGAATGCTCTGCATCAGAGGCAGAGATGGGGTTAGGGACATCTGACAGTTATCAGCTGCCTTTGGGGGCAGAGATCAGTAGGGCAGAAGAACAGCTGGAGCCTGTTCCCAATGTGTGCATGCACAGAGCTGCCAGAAGAAGGGAACAGCTAAAGAACAAGGGCTGACTCGGGAGTAAAGGCACAGTTGGACAGTGAATGGCCCCTCCCATAGGGAATAAAGAAAAGCAAAAGGGGAGTGAAGTTTGCAGGAGACAATTTGTTCATTTAATTAGGGTGAAGATTTGTTTGTGACTCTGAGACTCCTTGCCAAGTATTGTTTTGGACAGCGTTGTGTTTGGAAGATATCAGCCTGGAAGCTCTCCAAGCCTGATAAGGTCTGTGGTTGTAAATTCAGCCTTGAAAGACTGTTTGCCAGCACTTTGCTGGGTGTGAATGAGAAGGATTCACATTAGCTTAGTAAAAAAAGGGATTATTTGTCAGGACAAGGAGTCTGCTTTGTGATTTTGTGAAGCCTAGGTCAGAACAGGGATGTTGGAGGTCTTCTAGTTCAGTCCCCTGTCCATGGCAGGAGGCCTTATTCGATCCACAGAAATTGGATGTCCAATATTTTCTTGAAAACCTCCAGTGATGAAGCATCCATACCTCCATGAGAAAAGCTGTTCATTGGTTAATTGTTCTCACTGCCAAGAAGTTTCTCCTTGGTTCCAGGTTGAATCTCTCTTTTATGAACTTCCACCCATTGCATAGTGATTCATATCTTTCATGTCAAGGTTCCAAATAGAATCCAAAAGTAAATCAGTCTTAGGCAAATGATGCCTCAAAGTTCCAATTTGTTAAGAGAGCCATGTTGGCACATCTGCGAAAACCCAAATCTGAAAACTTCCCGGTTTTCCCACCTAGTTGAAAGTTCAAGATCTTGTCCCCACACCCACAAGTCCATCACATGGTTCAATCTTCCACTGCCATGCTGGCAGTTCCACCGAGGTGCAGAGAGAAAGGATGACCTTGGCTTTCTAGAAACAGTTTTATTATGGCTACATGTCATCCAATTCCGTATAATCCCCCCTCCCCCTTCCATTTCCCCGCAATAGAAAATGCATAGTAGAATAATAAAAAGTGTGGCAGGCCTAAGAGCCAAAAGAAAAGATGGCTGCAGGCCTGACAGCTGAATGTTCCTTCACTGTGGTTGGGCTTTTAAACTTTTGATGCACATATATCAACCTGAGCATGTTTGCATGGTTAGCTGCAAATGATGGGTTTCTTCAGCATGCAGATCTTTCTTGTTTGTTTATCCAATACATGAGAACCACGAAGGAGACTATCTATGGAGATTTCTAGCCATCCAGGTCATTGTTATCTTGAAACTGCTTATTCAAAAGCAACTGGACTGTTGATGGTTTTTTGTTTGTATTTGTATTTGTTTGTTTTGCTTTGTTTTTTGAGGAATAGAATACAATAACAGAGTTGGAAAGGGCCTTGGATGTCTCCTAGTCCAACCCCCTGCTTAGGCAGGAAACCCTAAACCACTTCAGACAAATGGTTATCCAATAGCTTCTTAAAAACTTCCAGTGTTGGAGCATTCACAACTTCTGGAGGCAAGTTGTTCCACTGATGAATTGTTCTAACTGTCAGGAAATTTCTCCTTAGGTCTAGTTTGCTTCTTTCCTTGATTAGCTTCCACCCATTGCTTCTTGTCCTCAGATGCTTTGGAGAATAGTTTGACTCCCTCTTTTTTGTGGCAACACCTGAGATATTGGAACACTGCTATCATGTCATCCCTAATCCTATTTTTCATTAAACTTTCATTACCCTTCAGCGATGCCTCTACAAGCCTCCGCAATGGTCCAGCTGCTCGACAGAGTGTCGCACAGGTGCCGTACATGATATGCACGTGTGCGGCAGTGCCAAAAAGTTCAAATACAGGTAAGGACAATGGGTGGGTGGGTGGGCCCTCCAGAGCATCATACCAGAATGGTACCAGGTGCGCCAGGCAGGCACCGGTACACCCGTACCAGGGTGTACCTCCTGCAACCCACCACTGTCCCACCACACATTCCAGGTGGTCAGAAGTTCTCTGTCTACCTATCTATCCAGAGAGAGAGATATACAGATACAGATTCATCGGCTTGCATTTGAGAATATTGGAAAGAATCGGAAACCTGTGCTTGGAATACATTTTCGGTACAATATTCATTTTTATGTACATTTTTTTCTTAAGTGTCACAAGAATGCTTCTGGTGGATTACTTCAGTTTACAGGATCAGGATGGAATAGTTGTTTTGCAGTTGAAGCCCAGCTGGAAGCCAGCCTGAATCAATATTTTCTAAATTCGCCACAAGCAGCTGCAAATTTAATTTATTTATTTGGAGAAAAAAAAACACTTATTGTCACAAACTGAGGCCAGGGGAATGTGAATAGCACAATTTTCACATTTTTAAAAGAATATGTTAGGAGAGGACTTCTGCAGAGGACATATGTAGGGTGCTGTCATTTAGGTTCAGTGTTATTGTTTATTGTTGTTAATACTGTAGGGTGATCATGCACATAAAGTCAATTAAGATCAAGAACAGGGCAAGGGAAATGTGTATTAAGAGATGCAAACGTGATTTGCCCAGAAATATTCAGTAGCCTGTTACTTGTGGTTTCTCAAGACATAACCATGTGCTTCTAGGACATTAATCCAAAAGAACATCAATCCAAAGCCAAGATATACAACATTAATTTATGTACCACCTAATATTTTTTAAACATTGCTTTTTATTAAAGTCAAGGAGCATTATGAATTTATCTGCTCATTTCAAACCACACTTTTCTTGTCTTCAGGCAATCTTTTCTCTATTCATAATTGATAAAGGATCTTATCAGATCAGTGAAAGCCTTCTCTTCTGCATCAGGGAAGATTACAGGATAGTTCAAAGTCTAATATTTGATTTTATTATACATTGTTAGCATGCCACATTGTTTTTTTTTTTTTAATGCATGCTGTACTCCCCAGAGGATGGCTACCAGGGACATAGCAAATGTGATTTTCTTACATTTAATAGTAAGAACTGAAAAGAATAAAGTGAGCAAGACTTACAATGACTGCAGATATATATGTCTTAGAAGGCTAAACTGAATATTAGCCACACTTTCCAAAAGTTTGTTCGCCTGGTGAATTTAATTCTTTTTTGTAATGCCAAAATGGGGCTTCTTTCTGTTTTTCTGCCCCATCTCCCTCCCTTCCTATCAAATGCAGTTACTTCTTTTCCTTACCTTGGCATCATGCAGTTTTGTTCTCTAGATTAGAAGGAATCCTCCATAATTCATTTCATTTGGAGATAGCAACCTTATGCCGATAAAGTGATGAAATTGAGAATTTGCACTGGATTCTTTTCTACCCTATGTCCTTTCTCATTTTAAGGAGGAGGGTCATTTTTATACTTAGGGTCATCTTTTTGGGAGAGGGAAAATATTGTACACTGATTACACTGGCTGGAAATTTTAAGAGCTGAACTCCTGATGCAAACTGCCACGTTGCCATATTGCAAGAAAGACAAGAGAAGACAAACCCTACTATTCAAATAGTAGTGCTTCTCCTTCTCCCTTTTCTTCTCCTCCTCTTCCTCCTCCTCCTCTTCTTCTTCTTTATCAAAAGCCAACATGATGCAGTGGTTAGAATGCAGTATTGCAGGCCATTTCTGCTGATTGCCGCAGTTCAGCAGTTCGAGTCTCACTGGCTCAAGGTTAACTCAACCTTTCAGCCTTTCGAGATCGGTAAAATGAGGACCCAGATTGTTGGGGGCAATAGACAGACTCTGTAAACTTCTTAGAGAGGCTGTAAAGCACTGTGAAATAGTATATAAGTCTAAATGCTAGTGCTATCATCACCACCCCCACCATCTATATCAAGTTACAGCAGTGAGAAAAAGGTAACCAGTTGTTGAATAGACTGCAAAAGGATAAGTTTCTGCACTTAGAGAGAAGGCTATTTGCTTTTAATATGAATTGGGGAAAGTGAATGTGAATCACTCCTACTAATCTGCCGGCTGTGTTTTCTTAAGCCTACGTTTCCTTCAAATCAAATAGATTAATACATTTACAGAACCTATTTTATTTATTGTTTACCGAACTCTATTACTTATTGTTGCTAAGTAAAAAATGAGAGGGAAAAATGTCAACTTAGAAGAAAACAATTACCTTTGCTTGTCTTTCAGCTAACTCTGTTGTATTTAGAACACAAACAGCAATGTGCCTTTTTTTTTTTTTTACATTTAAATAGAAGCACAGTGGTTCCTACTGTATGATGGTCAGTTGTGCTGGCACAAATTTTATCTTACAGCACTACCACTGGTAAAAAGAAACATAGCAAACAGAACAGGGATTCTGAAGATTTTCTGCCGTGTCTCTTGTATAACTATATTGTTGCTGTTGTTGTCCCAAATAAATCTAATGCGGGATAAAGGCATCTTCTTTGAAGGGCATTGAGTAGAATCTACTATGCTGATCCATAATCCTTGTGTGGGATGGTGGGTGGGTGTTTTTAACCTATTGGCTTAGATCTAAGAGAGACATCCTAGCCCAAAATTAACTATTTCCCCTATCATTCAATTCTTAACAGAATAACAGAGTTGGATGGGACCCTGCAAGCAGGAGACCCTATACCATTCCAGTCTCTTCTCAAAAGCCTCCAGTGATGAAGCCTCCAGAGCTTCTGAAGTCAAGCGATTACACTGTTTAATTGTTTTCATTCTTAAAAAATTTCTCCTTAGATCTAGGTTGATTATTTTTTTTCTATTTTTTTAAAAAAATATTTAATTCTATCTAGTTTTTTTATACCTCTACCATTTGCTTTGAAATATAGCCGCCACTATCTGGAGAACACTAGGGAAGATTTGAACAGGCATTAATTATTTTACATTGGATCAGTTTTATCGTAACCGTTCAGTTGTGGTTTTTGTTGGTAACAAAATACTTAAGCACCTCTATTTTCATCACAGTATGCTATTCCACAGCATGGCAAATTTATCATTAGAAATAATACAGTAATTTTCCCTCTTCAATATTTATTTTTTTATTTTATTTTATCAAATTTATACCCCGCCCTTCTCCTTGTTAGGACCCAGGGCGGCGCACAGGCATCATTAAAACCATTACAAAACAATACAAAACTCTTAAAAGCATATTAAATTAATCTAAAACCCGTGCTAAAACCATTTAAAACACTCAGAATTTAAAATTTATAAATACAGTCAGAAACGGGGGGGGGGGGGCTACGCTAGGGCGGCTTGTTGGAATAAGTACGTCTTCAGGCGTTGGCGGAAGAGGCGGAGGTCCGAAATGGTGTGAAGGTTGGGGGGTAGGTCGTTCCAGAGGGCCGGGCCCGCCACAGAGAAGGCCCTTCCCCTGGGTGTCGCCAACCGGCATTGCCCGGCCGACGGCACCCTGAGAAGGCCCTCTCTGTGGGAGCGGAGCGGACGAAGGGATGCATGGGGCAGAAGGCGGTCTTGTATATAGCTAGGCCCCGAGCCATGGAGAGATTTGAAGATGGTCGTCAACACCTTGAAGCGCACTCGAAAGGCCACAGGCAGCCAGTGCAGCTCGCGCAGGAGAGGTGTTGTGTGGGCATGCCTTGGGGCACCCATAATATGGCATCGAGGCTAGATGTTTGTGCCGGAACTGGTCATTAGTGGGCTCAATATGTAGAGAAGGAGTGAGAAGGATGATTCATTGGAAGTGTTGAGGATTGATAGTTGGTCTCTGTGAGATTGTGGAGAACTTATCTTTTTGTGTGTGTCAATGCAGAATAAGGAACTGAAGCAGGCAGACAGGAGTTCTCCAGAATGAGATCAGCTGGCAGGCTGGAAAGTGTAGGGTACCTGGCAGAGGCCAACACAGAAGTGGCTACTGGGTCTCTGCAGAGAGTTTGTACAATACAAGATCTTTTTTTTTTCCTGCCTGTAAACTGTTTGTTGATCAGCTGGCTGGCAACAGGCACAGTGCATGAACCAAGAGGAAAGAAGCAGCAAGCCAAGGAGTCCATTTGGTACCAACGCCAGCAGTAGTAATGTGGAGCTTGCTGCTCCCTTTGTCATCATCCAAGAGGATTCAGAGGTTATCCTGGCTAGGATATGTCCATTTGTATAGGGATGAAAATCTTGGTCATCCCAACCCCAACGGCTTGGGATGGAAAGGCAGTCAAAGCAGAATATTGCCCTGTAACAATACTGACCTGCATCCAGTAACTGCCATCTGCCAGACACATGGGACAGCAGTGTGTTGAATTGTTTTTGTCATCTTTTTAGTTTCTCTCAGTTTTATTGTGGGCAGGTCGAAAACAGGAACTGGCTGTTTGCGCCATGCCATATGGCTTGGGGCAACTCTAATGTTATACTTTTTCTGACCATAAGACAGATGACAAAAGACAGAAGACTTGGGACTAGAGGATTTGTGGGAGGATTTTTTTCTTGGGGTGGGGGAGATAGGTGGTGTTGGGAAGCAGATGGAATTTTACCTCTTTTGTGATGCTAGATGGGGGAGTTGGGAGTTATAAGAGGGTTTCTATATTGTGCAATGCTGGCACAATGGTTAGAATGCAGTACTGTAGGGCCAACTCACTGATCACTGCAGGAGTTCAATTCTGAGCATCTCAAAGTTGACTCAGCTTTCCATCCTTCCAAGGTCAGTAAAACGAGGACCCAGATTGTTGGGGGCAGTATGACTCTGTAAACTGCTTAGAGAAGGTTGTAAAGCAGTGCGAAGTGAAGTGGCATATAAGTCTAAGTGCTATTGCTATTCTTTGCTCCACCAAGCAAGAGAGAGCTTGAGTAATTGGATGGAAAAAGGCAAATAGCTTCATAGATTCACATGCAAGTGTTGTGGTCCTGGTGATGTCTGGTTGTTCCGCCAAATTAGTTTGTTGGAATGCAGAACAACTTCTCAGCCTCAGCCACTTCCCTCTTGGTTGGCTTGGCAATCGGATCTTCTAGGCTTGTGATTCTAAAGACTTCAACCTGCTCTTTCTAGGTCTAGACCTGGAGGAGGCTTGGGAGTTTTTGGTCACCATATAACTCTGGATCTGGCCCAGAAGAGATAGATGATGAACAGCTGAATAGCATAATGGATAGAGCACTTTGATGCATAGAACTGGGGTTTAAATACCAGCTGGTACTTTCCTAATCAATATAAATCCTTGGGCAAAAAAAAAAATCTCCATCACATCACCTACTTAAGTTAGATATCAGAGTGACATGAACTAGGAGACACATGCTGGCTTAGATGTTACTCGGTCCATGTCACATTTGGGAAATCAGGACAATCTCATGATGATTGCAGTAGTAACAGAACTTAAACTTATACACCATTTCATAGTGTTTCACAGCCCTCTCTAAGTGGTTTACAGAGTCAGTGTATTGCCCCCAACAGTCTGGATCCTCCTTTTACCAATCTCGGAAGGGTGGAAGGCTGACCATGAGCTGGTAAGATTTGAACTGCTGAATTACTGACAGCTGGCAGTCAGCAAAAGTAGCCTGCAATACTGCATTCTAACCACTGCCCCACCACAGTGCAGTGGGTTACTGGAGTAAACTTTATATGGATAAGTCAAGAGTGTCCTCTAAGACAGTTTCCAGTTGATGTTGCTAGTAGGAAATCGGTCTAGTGCTAGATCCCTATTTTGTGGATCATCAGGGAATTTGACTCTCTCCCAATTCCTATTTAAAATCAAATTTATTTATTTATTTTATTTTATTTTATTAAATTTATACCCCGCCGTTCTCCTTGTTAGGACCCAGGGCGGTGCACAGGCATTATTAAAACCACAAAATACAATATCAATTAAAATATATTAAATTAATAGACCCATGCTAAAAACCCATGTTAAAACCATACCAAATTAATTTATTTTTAAAAAGTCAGAAGTAGGGGCTATCCTAGGCCGGCTTGTTGGAATAAATCCATCTTGAGACGTTGGCGGAAGAGGCGGAGGTCCGAGATAGTGCGAAGGTCAGGGGTAGGTCGTTCCAGAGGGCTGGGCCCGCCACAGAGAAGGCCCTTCCCCTGGGTGTCGCCAACCGGCATTGCCCCGCTGACGGCACCCGGAGAAGACCCTCTCTGTGGGAGCGGATCGGACGAAGGGATGTATGGGGCAGGAGGCGGTCTCGTATATAGCTAGGCCCCGAGCCATGGAGCGATTTAAAGATGGTCATCAGCACCTTAAAGCGCACTCGAAAGGCCACAGGCAGCCAGTGCAGCTCGCGCAGGAGAGGTGTTACGTGGGTTTGCCTTGAGGCACCCATAATCACCCGCACGGCCGCATTCTGTACTAACTGTAGCTTTCAAGTGCACCTCAAGGGGAGCCCCATGTAGAGAGCGTTATAGTAATCCAGCCGGGATGTCACGAGCGCTTGAGTGACTGTGCGAAGGGCTCCCCGGTCCAGTAAGGGGCGCAACTGGCATATCAGGCATACCTGATAGAACGCCCCCCTGGCCACAGCCATCACATGGTTCTCCATGGACAGCCGGGAATCCAGGAGGACGCCCAAGTTGCGCGCCCTCTCAACGGGGGCCAGTTGTTCGCCCCCAATGGCCAGTGTTGGACTTATCTGGCTGAACCGGGGTGCCAGAAACCACAGCCACTCGGTCTTGGATGGGTTGAGTTTGAGTTTGTTACTACCCATCCAGATCCGTATGGCCTCCAGACACCGGGACAGCACCTCGACGGCATCAAATAAATCAAAAGGTTGAGAAAAATCTTAAAAAAGGTTTTAAGAGATACTTACTTAATTGCAGTACCTGCCCCTCCACCTGGAGAGTGGATGGCTCAAACTAGTGGTGGGTTACGACCGGTACGCCCCAGTATGGGCGTACCAGTGCCTGCCGGAGCACCAGGTACTATTCCGGTATGATGCTCCAGAAGGCCCACCTGCCTGTCCACACTCCTTACCAGTATTTTAAGTTTTTTGAGCTTCCACGCAGTCGCACGGAGCGCATGGTGCCTGCATGATGATCCGGCGAGCAGCTGGAGCATCACAGGTGGTAAGTACGCATGCACGCGCACTGCACACATTCATGTGGTGGGCGCCCAGCCCCATTGCACCGTACTGGTTGCAAAGGGATCCAGAACCCACCACTGGCCCAAACCTTCTGATCTGAAGATGTGACTTCTCCTCAGTGAACTGAGGCTGGCATAGGTGAATAGGGGATGAATGCAAATTTAATCAGAGTCTCAATGTTGCTTTTTATTGTTTTAAATTGTATTTTTCATATACTCTGTCCTGTTCGTTGCCCAGATTTGTTTCTGGTAGAAGGGTAGTTATAAAAATGTGTGCAGTAAAATATTATAGTATACAAAGCAGCCCATTATGCAAAAACTCCATTGAGATTTTATTCAAGCCCTTTTGATATACAGTAATTTATAAATTGGACTGACTTTCCAAATTAGATGAACAAATTGATTCAAGTAATTGAAGCTCATTGACCCACTTCAGCACATCAAAATGAAGCATCACATTGATTTGACTTGATGTGAACTGCCAAATTCGATTGTGCCAATGTTCTTGATCAAAAGAACAATTCATATTATATCAGAGCTAATCTACCGTATTTTTTGGAGTATAAGATGCACCTCCCCCCCAAAAAGAGGGTGAAAATCTGGGTGCATCTTATACACTGAATGTAGTGCCACCCACCCACCAGCCCCCACCCTTTGGCCTCTGCCTCCCAGCAATTTACCTCCTTGCAGCAAACAGAGAAAATGGGGCTTGCAGAGGCGACAATAGGCTATGGGAATCCCTGCAGCCTGAAACAGCTGATCGACAACTCTGTGTTTACACTGAAGTTGAAAATGAAACTTGCTGTTTGCTGCAAGGAGGCAAATTGCTGGGAGGCAGAGGCAGATTTTTTTTCTTTTAATCAGGCTAAACTAAAACAGGCTGTTTGCTGCAAGGAGGTAAATCAATAACTATAAAAACCTATAGAATGTTCAAATTAAATCCTTGATCTGAAAAAGCTTTTGTATCTTCTTTTAAACAGCAGAGAAGAATTATGAACTTCCAGAAAGCCACATCACTGTTAACAGCATCTGTACAAGCATAGTCTGAAATGTAACCCCAGAAACAGTGTATATCATCTGTACTTTTTGCTGTTTGGTGCAAGCAGGCAAATTGCTGGGAGGCAGAGGCCGTATTTTTCTCCTTGTTTTCCTCCCCAAAAGTTAGGTGCGTCTTATACTTCAGAGCTTCTTATACTCTGAAAAATACGGTATACACCTCTATAGGCTATGGTGGTCTAAAATGTTTACCTTTTCACATAATTTTTTGTGACATAGCTTTATGGGCTTTTTTTTTAACATGATAGGCTTTCACTGCTCTCGTTTTGCTGGGCTTTGTGATGAACTTCTCCATCCCAAAATAATGATCTTGAAATTTGATCATCTCAGGTTTTTTGGTGGGTTTTTTTGCCATTTCAGTTGTAACTTTGATTGTCATACAGCAGAAAGTAAACACAATATACAGTATATTGCTTGTCAGTCATGTTGAAGGCAGACAAAGGAACCAACAAGCTGAAACTACCTATTTTGCTTTGAAAACTCAGAGGAAATTTTCTGAATTGACATACGAGATACACAGTGTTCCAGGGAACAATTAATCATCCTAGCTACGCAGTGGACAGAGAGCAATCACAAGCATAAAATGATTTTCTGGGAGACTGGATAATTAGGATACATATCATTTTTCAGCGGGGATATTAGAGAGAAAATGCTTATCTGGAGGTATCCCTTTGAAAGCCAACACAGGTAAATATTTGTGAGATTTGGCAAGGTAACACATTCTGCAGATAGAACTACCTGGGAAAATTAAATTGCACTAGATTACCGGGAACAAGAAGTGCTCAACAGAGATGCTTGAGGGAAATGTATCTAAACTCCAGTTATCTAAACTCCATCAAATGCATGCATGGTAATTTGTCATTTGAAACAGCTGCTTCTTTTGAGAATCCTTCAATGTCTAGAGGAATACCTCTTTTGATGACATCTGAGAAGACAATGTGTTTAAGATCTACAATTTTGCTAGTCTATAAAATGGGAAAGCCAAATCCCAGTGGTTTTGCTATCTGAAGAACAGGAGAGGTTCATAGCTTAAAACTTTAGATCATATAGATTACTTAGTGAAAATGTGTATCAGAGCATGCACTAAAATCCCATTTTTCAAATGTATGCTTGGAAAATAAATCAG
Source organism: Rhabdophis nuchalis (assembly GCA_039707465.1). NCBI lineage: Eukaryota > Metazoa > Chordata > Lepidosauria > Squamata > Natricidae > Rhabdophis > Rhabdophis nuchalis. The sequence continues at coordinate 201,205,800 of CM077645.1, forward strand.
CTGGTGCCACAAATAAAGCATAAGCCAGGTATATGCATCAGAAGCCGAGGTGGTCTTCAGCAGATTCTGACCAGTTCTGGAGAACTGGTAGCAGAAATTTTGAGTAGTTCGGAGAACCAGTAAGTACCATCTCTGACTGGCCCTGCCCCCATCTATTCCCTGCCTCCCAAGTCCCAGCTGATTGGGAGGAAATGGGAATTTTGCAGTAACCTTCCCTGCCACGCCCACCAAGACATGCCACGCCCACCAAGACATGTCCACAGAATCAGTAGTAAAAAAAAATTGAATCCCACCACTGATCAAAAGGATAACAGATAACAACAAATATTGTAGACATGCACAGTTCTTAAGAAACATATTTGCTTGCCATAAAGATACAATCTTAAGACCACTTGTTGACTGTATTTCTGCTTGGTGGCCACATTGATCCAGGAAGAGAGTCTATATTCATATCTTTCAACATGTGAAGGTTCTTCCAATCTAGGAGGAAGTCTGTCAAATTCTTTACTCTATTTGTCACTACTGAATAACAACCTTCATGGCGTTTGTACACGATACATTAAATTCATCTGTGAAATTTAATTATCTATCAATGAACTCGGTGGATCTCACTGTCAGATTTGTTTCCATTATTCATGACATCCTTTCCAAACCTGTAGAGATGAAGGACTTGTGTTTGATATTATCTTTTCAGTTCGGAATAAAGAAGGATTGGGAAAATGACATCTTTCTATAATAATAATGTTGAAGAACCAGAAAAGGATAAACTGTTTAATGACAGTTACGTTATTTGGTGATGATATAAATAAGCATCCATTCTATTACTAATTACATCAGAGGTAGGTTCCAGCAGTCACTACTGCTGGTTCACTCATGGGCATGCTGTGCACATATGCTCAATGCAATAAAAATTGCTCTGCGCATGTGCAGAAGCAAAAAACAAGATGGCGGCACCTACGGAGCTGCTGTGAGAACTGGTTCAGAGGTGTGGCAGGCCTGGATCACTGCCAGTTCCAGCGACCCAGGCCACCAAACCACCAAACCACCAAACCACCAAACCAGTCTGAACCGGTAGGAACCCACCACTGAATGACACAGAAAAAGTAATTATTCAAGACCAGTGACAGGGGAAAAGGACAAAGCACAGATATTCCACAGTCATCTTATTCATTTAGAAATAAATTCATTAATTAAAAATTATATATTGTCATTTTGAGGCAGAAATGACCAGTCTCATTTTTTCCTTCTTTGAGCACATTAGGTCAAGAACCAAGTCTCTGGAAAAGGCTCCAATGCTGGTGAATGCAAAGAAACAAAGAGAATAACCAGCAGCAAGGCTATGAAGGCAGTTACAGTGGTGATGGAGATATTTTTGGAATTACTAAAGGACGAAGGTAGGGACAGATCATTATGGAGAAAATGTATGTGGCCACTAGAAGTCTACATCATCATCATCATCCCCCATCCTCCTCCTCCTCCTCTTCATTGGTTACAAAATAGGTATCTTGGTTTTTAGAATATTTGTCCACAAAAATAAACATAACTTGTACAATGACAGAATTATTTCAGTCTGTAATTGAAGTTACTTCCTTCCATATATATGAGTCATATATTACGTTCTGTAATAGAGAGGGAGTCCAGACACAGGCTAATCAAAACCCAAAGCCGTTCATTGGCAATCGCAAGAAATAGCGGGAAATATTTACAGGCGGACAAAATGCGGTAGACAGGGGCTTCCCCGTTTGACAGTTATTTATATGCAAGCTGTCAAACGGGGAACCAATCAGGAAGCTCCAGGACCTAATTCCCGCAGATTCAAATTTTCCCTTTGCAATAGAAAGTCACCAAGTTTCTTTGAATCAGTCACTGACAGGCCCCCAAACTCCCAAATGACATATGGCAAGTTTTCCAGTTCTTTATTATTTCATGCCTATAGACAATACTTAGTCAGATTGAGAATTCTATTCATTGTATCTACAATATACTCTTCGAATTGTTAGCCAGGAGATTCTTATCCTGTAACATTGTACTGCAAACTAGAGCATACAAAACATTTGCCAGACCAATTCTTGAATATAGCTCATCTGCCTGGAATCCACACTGTGTTTTGGACATTAATACAATTGAGAGAGTCCAGGGGTATTTCACGAGAAGAGTACTCCACTCCTCTGCTCACAATAGAATCCTTTATGCCACCCGGCTTGAAATTTTGGGCTTGGACAACCTAGAACTATGCTGATGACCTAAGTGTAGTACACAAAATTGTCTTCTACAACATCCTACCTGCCAATGGCTACTTCAGCTTCAACTGCAATAATATACACCAAACAATAGATACAAGGTAAACTGTTTCAAACTTGATTGCAGAAAATATGACTTCAGCAACAGAGTGGTCGATGCCTAGAATCTGTCTCTGTTGTTACGTCCTCAAACTCTCATAACTTTAACCTTAAACTGTCTAGCATGGACCTCACCCCATTCCTAAGAGGTAACGGGGTGCGCATAAGCGCACCAGCATGCCTACCATACCTACCCTATTGTCCCCATTTATTCATACTCATTTCCATATTCATGTTTATACTTATATCTGTTATCTCGTACATGATTGGCAAACTAAATAAAATAAATAAATAAATAAATATCTAGACTGAGTTGCTTCTTGCTTCTCCGGAACGCACCCCTTTCCTCCTGGGAATCCTTCACCTCACTACAATCCATCATAGTCACTCTCTTATATCCCAAGCTTCCTCATATTTGTTGTTGTTGTGGGAAAAAGCCTAAGGAGGGAGTGCACTACATATGCTATCACAATCTCTGTTATGACCAGTGGGAAATAGAACTAACAAAGAAACAAAATAAAATGCAATGTAGCTGATACATTTGATACCATCAGGGGATAATTATTGCGAGCTTCAGTCTTTAAATTAACAATATGAGAAATATATGGCCAAGTTGTATTTTGAAATATTACATTTTTCTTATTTACAACTAGCACTTATGCTTACACATTCTGACAAGTACAGTAGATGGGATAAAGGTGTCAAAGCCAGGAATTTTTTTAAATAGACTTCATGATCTATGGCTTAGTATCCTCTAGGTACGTTGGCCAGGCCAGCTGGGGATTGTGGCAGTTGGAATTCATCATCACAGCTAGAGGACATCTAGAATCCAGCAGAACTGTTTTGCAGTTTGCTCATTGTGCAATCTTTTTGTTTCCATGACCTGATTTATTGTGATCTTGACTGTTCCCTAGATGTCAGTGGCTTTGTTTTCCTCCAAACAACCTCAGTTTTTATAATTATGTTATGCGATAGCTCAAATATTCAAATCACATCTTAGAATGAGTTAAGTGGCTAATACCATTTTCCTTAATTTATGTTTGATAGAGCAGTCAACAATTTGAATTGCACTTACCATTGTTCAATCTCTCTCTCTCTCTGATTATACTTCATCTTGGGAATATTCTTATCACATTTGATAAGTCACAAGATTAATGAAAAGATTTAAAGAAAAACTCAAAATTCTCAATTCTCCATGGGGAATGAAAACATTAACACTGATTAACAGTGTTGAAAAATCATGATTTAGAAAATACTGGTGTCGATCTTCTGTATTCTGGGTTCAAGCCAACCTATAAATAAAGCAAGTGGAATAACATAATTGGAATAGGATAAAACTGTCAAGGTTCCAAGTAATAAATCCATTGTAAGCAAAAACTCAGAGGCAGGTGAAGTCCTCAAAGAAAAGCTTTATTGGAAATATCATATTGCTACATATCTGGTGAAAACCAACTCTGAAGGACCCTTTGGTTTTCACCTAAATAAAAGTAAATGTTTTTCCCTCAACCCCAAACAATCAGTCACATGGCCCAATCACTGCATTGCCCGCTGGTCTGTTGACATCACTCCTCCTTCCCTCTGGTAGATGTGAGAATGTCCTTGGTTCCCAGGAAAGTCTTAAGAAAGTATTTTATTTTGACTACACAACCCTATCTCTAATCCCCCTTCCCTAGACCTCACTCCAGTGTGACAAAACTGAAGCTCCAAGATGGCTTCACTCAGGTCAGCTACAGCGGGGTCTCCAACCTTTGCAACTTTAAGTCTGAAGTCCTTCAGACTTAAAGTTGCAAAGGTTGGAGACCCCTGAGCTACAGGGTTGTCAGATAAACTAGAACAGACTATTAGGTAATTGGGATCCAGAGACAGTATTTTTAATCACAAAAAGCACAATGTCACAGAGTTCCATTCAACTACTCTTACTGGCTGTTACGTGTCCTTCAACATGGTCAAATGACCAAAAGGAAAACAACGACTGGTTTTCTACTGCAGTTTGATTACCCATAGCCCTCTACTTGATAATATCAGAAGGAAATTTATGATTTGAAGTGGGTGAACAAAAAAAAAAAAAAGGCGGGGGGAGAAGTGTGCATGAGTTTGTATATGATGCAGTGGTAAAATTCAATTTTTTTAACTACCTTTTCTATGGGTGTGGCTTGGAAGGATACTGCAAAATCCCCATTCCCTCCCCACTCTGGGGCCAGCCAGAGGTGGTATTTGCCGGTTCTCTGAACTACTCAAAATTTCTGCTACCGGTTCCCCACAACCTGTCAGAACCTGCTGAATTTCACCCCTGATATGATGTGTTCTCATGAAGGAGAGTAAGCAGATGGATAATGGAATGAGTGGCATACTCAGTGCTCTCTGAACTTGGTTGCTTATGTGCAGACATGTTATGACCCAAGGAAGTAACATCAATAGGGCACCCTGATAATACCTGGTTGTGTAATGAAATATCTGCAAGCAAGCAATCGAGGTCAGAGATTACCATGGCTTCGACCGTTCAACCCTGTGCTGCCTATATTCTCCTCTATTGGAATTGAAATAGATGCCTGGGAAGCAGTGGTGGGTTTCAAATTTTTTAGAACCTACTCTGTAGGTGTGGCCTATTTTGTGGGCGTGGCTTGGCAGTCATGTGACAGGGTGGGAGTGGCCACCTTTTAAAATGTGGTGAAACTCATTTAACAACGCTCTTGCTTAGCAACCAAAATTTTGGACTCAATTGTGATGATAAATTCTTCCTTCCTTCCTTCCTTCCTTCCTTCCTTCCTTCCTTCCTTCCTTCCTTCCTTCCTCCCTCCCTCCCTCCCTCCCTCCCTCCCTCCCTCCTTTCATTTCCTTTCCTTTCCTTCCCGTTGGATCACTGGCAGTGGCGGGCCAGATTTACTTCCAGGTACGCCGGTGGAACCCCCTCTCACCGGTTCTCTAAATTTCACCAACTGGCTCTTGCGAGTAGGTGAGAGCCTGCAGAAACCCACCACTGCTGGGAAGGCACCTTCAAACTGTAACCCTGAGAGATCAGCAGGAAAAATATAGAAGTGTTTTTATAGTACTTCATGAATTTTATCTTCTTTTGTATTTCTGAATCCAGTGTTCAACTCTGGAATTTCTTGCAATTTGCCCACCCATTTACCGATCAGGTTTAATCTTGCTCAGCTTCCTAGACTCAGACAAGATCTATGCTGCTGCCGTGGACTATAATATATTCCTCCCTAGGATTTTAATGCGTTGTTCATCAGGCTGTTATGTCTCCTGTGGAGGTATTTGGTGTGCTAGTGTTGAGAAATAACAATCGCAGTGTGCCTATCCTTTATCTTAAAGTTTGAAGTGTGTTCTCTTTCTGTGGGTATATATATATTGGCAATAGGCATCTATATAATATTTGCCCAGAGCATAAAATAAGATAAAAGCAAAGTTAAACAAAACAAGAATGCACTGAAGTAAAATGAAAATGTTTTTAGTGAAAAGGTTGGAATATTTTTCCTTCTGTCTCCTTATTTGTATGCCAGTAGAGATGCTGCTCATTTGTTCTTGAGAATGCCTGCATATTCTTACTTTAATAGCTGGAACAAATTCAGCTTTTTCATTGATTGCAATGATTTTATGTTGACATTTCAGTACAGACTCTTTCCATTAATAATATTGCGCAATTTAAAAAAAAAAATCTAATGAATATTTTGTCAATAGAAACTCTAACTCTCATTTAAACATGTCAATATCTTCATATTTTAAAAAAAGATGAAAGGGAAAGAAATTATGAATTAAAACTGTGGTGGCAGCTTCATCTGGAGAGTGAAGCGTTTTTTTAAAAATTAAAAGTTGATTTTGCTTTGGTTAATTTATTCAAAGCATTTTCCAGTGCGGTAATTACACCCAATCAAGGTCTGTCAATACAATTTGTTATCAATTGTCACTTTATATCAAGTATAATCAGTTCAGCTGCATAGAAAGAGTGATTTGGAATGCTTGCTTGAATTTTTTTTTTCTTCTTAAAAAGGAAAGGAGATAGGAAAGCTAGTTTTGATTAGTATACCATTTAATCTACACCCAATTTGTCATAAGCCTTTTAAAAACTTTATTTCAACTGACTTCGGCATTTGGATACAGGGTGACACCACTGCATCTTCACATTTTTATTATGCAAAAATTATTTAGAAATTATAATAGTGATAATAAGCTTGGCAAACTTTGCCATGGGCTTGCAGCTGCATGTCATAGATTTGCATCCAGGAATCATCTCTATTAATGCTGTTGGCACTGCTCTTTAAAAAAAATATAAATTCAGTGCTAATTATTCACATTTGTTTTACTGTTTGCGTTGGATGTAGACAAGTGTCAGCACTGCATGTTGGCATCAGCTACTAATCGCAAGGATGAGAAAACGATAGTGATAGCAACAGCACTTAGACTTATATACCACTTCACAACATATTGAGCCCAACAATCTGGATCCTCATTTTACCTACCTCGGAACGATGGAAGGCTGAGTCAACCTTGAGCTTGGTGAGATTTAAACCACTGTGCCACCGTGCCTCATTTACAGTTGCTTCTTAATGTTAGATAATACAATACAATACAATAGCAGAGTTGGAAGGGACCTTGTAGGTCTTCTAGTCCAACCCCCTGCGTGGGCAGGAACCTTATATCATTTCAGACAAATGGCTATCTAACATCTTTTTAAAGACTTCCAGGGTTGGGGCATTCACAACTTCTGGAGGCAAGCTGTTCCAGAGGTTAATTGTTCTAACTGTCAGGAAATTTCTCCTTAGTTCTAAGTTGCTTCTCTCCTTGATTAGTTTCCACCCTTTGCTTCTTGTCCTGCCCCCAGGTGCTTCAGAGAATAGCTTGACTCCCTCTACAAGTATCTAAGTTCCAGGGTTTGCATCAGGATGTCACAAAGAGCAATTTTCCCCTGTCCCTCACTTGTCCATTCCATGCAGTCACTTAAGAAGTTCATTTGTTAATTTCAATGATTTGACCTAGACTGAGGTAGCCTCAACAAAAATCTATCCCTGAATGAGATTTGCAGGGTCCAATCTAATTCAGTCACTGGGACCAAAGTTTTTTTTCTTCCAACCTGGTGTCCAACTTCAATTGGATACTGCAACATGATCCTGGGACATGTATATTGATCTTCATTCATGAATCAGATTTGCCACCTTTATCTTCCAGCCATCTCTGCACAAACTTTCCAGTGGAAGATACAGTAGAATTCAATTCATTTTCTTTTTCTGTATTTTGCTAACTCGAATTTAACTAACTCATATTTTTCAGCAGAAAGAAACACAAATATTAAAGAAGACTACAACAGCTTAAACAACTGCAATTCTATTTTGCGGTATTAACTGAGATAATAGCAAATATCTTATCGATCCTTGCTGTATCAGATCAGTCACTACATCTCTAGTAAATAATCTGTTATTACGGTCTCACTGATGCTGGAAAAATCTTCTAAAAAGCTGTTAATCACAAATGTTTTGAGAATGCTTTTAATGCATTTCTTGAGATATTGTAAAAATAGCGAACATATATTTAACAATAGGGTAGTCATCTGCTATATACATGAAGCAGTTCATAGTGGATTTCCGTATGCATCTCACTGTGTATTGTATGTGTATATTTGTATATGCATATCGGATTTGCATGTATACTGTATGTATTTCATGTCAAATAATATGATTATCTTCTCTATGCATTAACATGAAAGGTTTAAAATATTTAACAGCATAACATGTTTAACAGCATAATTTGTTTATAGAATTGTGCAAGCATTAGAACACTGGCCATCTTGAAATGGTCATAATGCTAAGACTTTTTAGTATTATATAAATATGTAAATATTCTGCCTCTTTATAAATGTGGGTCTTTTTTTACACATATATAATTTTATTGGTTTTTCAAAATATAAAATAGAAAGAAAAATAAAAACAGTAGTGGAAAACTAGAAAAAGGTAGAGGGAGAAGAAAAAAAATAGTGCAAAGGGAGAAAAGAAAAGAAAAAGGCACCAACACCCGACTCTTTTTAGCACAGTAGAAGCTACAGTAACAACAATACAACCACAACTTTTTGCTTTTACACAACAGCATGTACAAGCCATTTCTATAACAATAAACCCATCTAGTTAACGAAAACAAAGTTTCATATTTTATTTCATTGCAAGCACAAAATCCGGAAGCAATTTCAGAACAGAAACAAAGTTAGATGTATTATCTTCTTTGGATTAAAATAATCAATTTGACCATCTCTGCTTCTCTTTCCTATGGGGAGTAATATCTTTTGGTCTTTTGGTTTTTAAATTTAGCTTAGTTCCTGTTGTGAAAAACATACAGAGCACACAGCTCAAACAAAAGTAGCAATCATAGCCACCTACCATTAAAGCCAATTAAAACAGCTAAACCTAATTTAAAAAAATAACAAAGAAAGGCAGTCCATCTAGATTACATTGAAATATATTTTCTATAACATCCATATAAAAATGACGGACACATGTCAATATGCATTCCTATCTCTTTTTAATTTTATTTGACAAATGGGACTGGCAATTCTAGCTGAAATTTCTAGAAAACTTTGATCAGAAACTAGACTCTCATTAGTAATATATATTTGGCTATGATATCCTCATCATCTGTAAACTGCCTGGAGTCAGTTAAGATTCTGACAATAGATAATAAGCAAAATAAATATGCTAACAATCATTCTCCACCGCAGGCTGATACCTGGTGATTGGAGGTTAAAAGCCACATATCTGCTGACTCATATATTATGTTTCTATCATCAAAATAGAGGCCTCTTTACTGTACTTTTCTTTTCTGGAAGCCAGGTGATTTCATCCCAGTCATCCAATTCACTTAATAGAATTTTAAATAGATTTTGGAGGTCAGTTTCTGTTTTGAAGGGCAGCATATAACTTTTTTAAAAATGAAAGAAAAAGGAAGAATGGCACTAACTTTCTTAGAATCTCTGATTTTTTTAAAGACATCCTTTGAAGTTAAACCCAGCAAACTTTAAGATTGATAAAAGAAAATACCCTTTGTACAATTCATAGTGTAACTATGGAAGCTGGAGTCATCAGAAGTGATTATATCCATAATTTAAATGGTTGTAAAAAGGACACAGTGGCTCAGGGGCTAAGAAACTGAGCTTGTCCATCAGAAAGGTTGGCAGTTCAGCAGTTTGAATCCCTAGTGCCGCGTAACAGAGTGAGCTCCCATTATTTGTCCCAGCTTCTGCCAACTTAGCAATTTGAAAGCATGTAAAAATGCATGTAGAAAAATAGGAACCACCTTTGGTGGGAAGGTAACAGCATTCTGTGTGCATTCAACATTTAGTTATGCCAGCCACATGACCACAGAGACGTCTTCAGACAGCTCTGGCTCTTCGGCTTTAAAACAGAGATGAACATTGCCCCCTAGAGTTGGGAATGACTAGCACATATGTGTGATGGGAACCTTTACCTTTACCTTTAAAAGACCACAGTCAAATTCATGGAAGTTAGATATGCAGGTGCAAATATTTTTAATGATATTAAACTACCTACACTTGATATAGCTTTCTTTCAAAATCACTTTTGATGGTTATTCAACTGTGTCTAAATTAACATTAAGCAGAAAAAGTCAATATTATTTTAGGTCAATAGCACCCAGAATAGATTTTTTGCAGTTTGGGCAATCCACAAACAAGCAGTGATTTATTAAAACAATACATAGGCAAAGATATCACTTTAGGCCTTCCTGAATTTACCAGAACTCTTGACAAACATTAAGAAACAAAACTTTTCTCTTCAGAACATCATGAAAGAAATTAAAGAAATGCGGAAGGACCATGTCAGTTCCAAATTAGAACTTTTGGAGACACAGAAGAAATTGATGGAAAATACACAAAAGATCGATGGTCTGGAGCTGGGGTTGGCTGGGACAAGGGAAGAGCTTAGAAGCTTTACTCATGAAATAGGGGATTTGGCTGGTCATATGTCTAGGATGGATTTTGAAAGGATTTCTTACTTTTTAAGATTTCAGAATGTTCCTGAGTCACCTGATGAAGATTTGACTGATTTAATGTGTACAATTTTAGCAGATTATATAAAAAAGAGTAAAGAAGATATTAGGGGGGACATTGATCTGATATATAGAATAAATTCAGCATATGCCAGGATAAATGAAGTACCCAGAGAGATAAATATTAAATTTGTAAGAAGGTCAACAAGGGAAAGGATCGTGAGAGCACAGAGAGACAGCCCTTTAATTTACCAGCAGATTGAGATTGCCATCTTGAAGCAGGTCCCGAAAAAGATTAGAGAGATAAGAAGGAAGTATCCCTTCTTGTCCAAAAGATTATTTAAAAAGGGGGTCTGGTTCAAGTGGGTGATGCCAGAGGGAATGTTGGTGTTCTGGGAGGGAGGAAGGGTGAGAATTAAAACAATTGTAGAGGCGGAAGCCTTTCTTAAAAAACATTCCTCAATCCTGGAGGACGAAAATGGGGGAACGGAGGGGGCCACGGCTCCGTCCACTGGAAGTCAGGGAGAGGAAGACACAATTGCCAAAAGACTTAGATCTCAAAAGTGACTTTATTTCTGTATAGTACAATTTTTATACATGATTGTCAGTTCTGTATAGTACAATTTTTATACATGATTGTCAGCATGGATTTTACAATGATATATTTGTATTTCTTTCCATTTTGTAGTACAAATGAAAATTTACTGTATTTTCTATATATATTTTTATGAAGCCTCGGCTGGGGCAAAGGACTCTGACATGGAGGTTCTCACAATGTCTTTCTAACACCTTATTTACCCTTATCCTATTTGTATAAAAATTTGTAAAACTCAATAAAACTTTTTCAATAAAAAAAAGAAAAGAAACAAAACTTTTAAAATCCTGAACAATTTCCAATACCAATATACATCCCAGTGGGAAAATTAAGTGGTTCTGTGGGCTTGGTGGGCGTGGAATGGATTGGTGGGCGTGGCTTAGTGGGCATGGTATGGGAAGGATTCTGCAAAATATCCATTCTCACCCAACTCTGGGGCCAGCCAGAGGTGGCATTTACTGGTTCTCCAAACTACTCAAAATTTCTGCTACTGGTTCTCCAAACTACTCAAAATTTCTGCTACTGGTTCTCCGAACTACTCAAAATTTCTGCTACTGGTTCTCCAAACTACTCAAAATTTCTGCTACTGGTTCTCCGAACTACTCAAAATTTCTGCTACTTGTTCACCAGAACCTATCAGAACCTGCTGGATTTCACCCCTGATACTTCCCCAACACCAAAATTACCATGGAAAGGAAAGGAAAATACATGGTTCATAAAATAAACCAGCCAAAGACTTCTCCCTTGAGGTGTAAATGGCTAGTCTCAAGTCATTGTAAGTTGGACACATTAATTGAAAACCTATATTCAATATCAATGGATGCATTTTTGGAAGAGGCAGGCGGTGGACAGATCAACTAAAGAAGATTTTTATATAATAATAATAATAATAATAATAATAATAATAATAATAATAATAATAATAATAATAATAATAATAATAATAATAATAATAATAATAATAATAATAATAATAATAATAATAATTTTAATACTTATAAACCGCACCCTCTCCCCACAGGGACTCGGGGCGGTGCACAGGGAGAATAAAAACAATAACTATATACAACATTTCATATTAAAAATAAATTAAACAATACCTGTGCTAAAATACCCATTAAAACTAACTAAACTAAAAATCCCCAATAAACCCAAAAACAGAGGAGTAACTATCCCAGGCCGGCAAGGCAGAAGAAGTGTGTTTTTAGTTTAAGACGGAAGGAGTGGAGGTCCGTGGTGGTCCTAATGTCGGGGGGGAGGTCGTTCCAGAGGGCTGGGCCCGTCACAGAGAGAGCCCTTCCCCTGGGTGTCGCCCGCTGACAGAGTCTAGTGGACGGCACCCGGAGAAGTCCCTCTCTTTGGGAGCGAATCGGCCGTGAGGATGTATGAGGCAGGATCCGATCACGCAGATAGCTAGGTCCCGAGCCATGGAGCGCTTTAAAGATGATAATTAATACCTTGAAGCGCACCCGGAAGACAACAGGCAGCCAGTGCAGCTCGCGCAAGAGCGGTGTTACATGGGTATACCTTGTGGTACCCATAATTGCTCGCGTGGCTGCGTTCTGGACTAGCTGAAGTCTCCGGGTGCACCTCAAGGGAAGCCCCATGTAGAGAGAGTTACAATAGTCCAGTCGGGATGTCACGAGCGCGTGAGTGACTGTGCGAAGGGCGTCCCGATCCAATAGGGGGCGCAATTGGCGAACCAGGCGAACCTGGTAAAATGCCCTCCTGGCCACGGCTGTCACTTGATCTTCCATGGACAGCCGGGTATCCAGGAGGACACCCAAATTGCGCGCCCCATCCACAGGGGCGAGATGTTCGCCCCCTATGGCTAGCGTTGGAGTGAGCTGGTTGAAACGGGCAGCCGGAAACCACAGCCACTCGGTCTTGGTCGGGTTGAGCCTGAGTCCGTTACTTCCCATCCAGATCCGCATGGCTTCCAGGCACTGGCACATCACCGCTACGGCATCATTGGGGTGGTTTGGGGTAGATATATACAGCTGGGTGTCGTCAGCATAAAGGTGGTACTCTACCCCAAAACCACGGATGATCTCACCCAGCGGCTTCATGTATGCATTAAACAGGAGAGGCGAGAGGACCGACCCCTGAGGCACCCCGCATGTGAGGGGCCTCGGGGTCGACCTCTGCTCTCCTGCCAACACAAATTGCGATCGGCCAGAGAGGTAGGAGGAGAACCACCGCAAAACGGTGCCTCCCACCCCCAACCCCCCCAGCCGATGCAATAGGATACCATGGTCGATGGTATCGAAAGCCGCCGAGAGGTCTAATAGGACCAGGATGGAGGAACACCCCCCATCTCTGGCCATCCAGAGATCATCCACCAATGCGACCACTGCCGTCTCGGTGCTATGCCCGGGCCGAAAGCCGGACTGGCGCGGGTCTAGATAATCAACTTCCTCCAGGTGACGGGGAAACTGTTGTGCCACCACACTCTCAACAACCTTCGCCAAAAAGGGAAGGTTGGAGACTGGACAATAGTTATTTAATAGAGCTGGATCCAAAGAGGGCTTCTTAAGGAGGGGCCTCACCATCGCTTCTTTTAGGGAAGCAGGCAAGGAACCCTCACTTAAGGATGCGTTGACAACCTCTTGGAGCCAGCCTCGTGTCACCTCCCAGGATGCCAGTACAAGCCAGGAGGGACACGGGTCCAATAAACATGTGGTGGCTCGCAGTCGCCCACGTAACCTGTCCATATCCTCGGAAGTAACGGAGTCAAACTCCTCCCAAACAAGATCTGTCTCGTGGCATCCCACTGGGCCATGAACGGGGGCTAACTCGTTCTGTATCTGAGCGATTTTCTCCTGCAGAAAAATCACAAATTCCTCTGCTCTACCCTGTAACGGGGCTTCCCGCACCCTCTGTTGAAGGAGGGAGCGGGTCACCCTAAACAGGGCGGCAGGGCGGTTGTCTGCAGATGCTATGAGAGTAGCACAATGATGGCATTTGGCCACTCTCAGCGCCACAATGTAAGTCTGTAAATGGGCTCTTACCTGTGTCCGGTCAGATTCAGAACGGGTAGACCTCCATCTTCCCTCTAGGCATCTCTTGCGGCGTTTCATCACCCGTAGCTCCTCGGTAAACCAAGGAGCCAGGGTGTTTCGGCGCCGCAAGAGAGGCCGCAAGGGCGCGACCTGATCCAGGGCTCCCGTGGTCGCAATATTCCATGCGGCCACGAGGTCCTCCATCGGGGCGCGGGTCAGGGGTACAGGAACTGGCCCAAGCGCCGTTTGGAACCCATCCGGGTCCATCAGGCGCCTGGGGCGGAACCAGATTGGTGACTCAGGTTCCGCCTCCCCGCGGAGGGGAGCAGCGGTCGGAAAGTCGAGCCGGAGAAGTGAGTGGTCTGACCACAACAAGGGTGTGATGACTAAATCCCCTATACCCAGATCACTCTTCCATTGGCCTGAGACAAAGATGAGATCCGGTGTATGTCCACCCTCGTGAGTGGGGCCTTGAATTAGTTGGGTCAGGTCCATGGCCGTCATGGAAGCCATGAACTCCCGAGCTACCTCGGATGATTCGCCCACCGATGGCAGATTAAAGTCCCCTATGACTAAAAGTCTGGGGGTCTCAACTGCCACCTCCGCTTCCCTCCATCGACTGCAAGCCTGGCCCTCTCTGTCTAATTGATTGTACCCTCCCCCCTCCCTGGTGCCCCCTAAAATTGACAATAATTTACCCACTAAAAACCCCCTTAGGCCGCGCTTCGCCCGCCTCTTCAGGTGATATATTTGGTCACTAAGAGCCAATACCCACTTGATGGCACATGATCGGTTCAAAAGCCATTCCTTCTCTCTCTCCCTCCCTCCTTTCATATCCTCCTCTTTTTTATCCTACCAAACAATGTAGCAACTTCTTTAGACCAGCCAGCAGGCCTAGGATCTTCCTTCAAGTTGTCTGTACTCAAAAAGAAGCATTAAGATTAGGTGATCACTTCTCATTTGCAGCAAATTCCCTAGTCAGGAAGACTTGAAAAATCTATATTTCTAAAGAGTTCTAAAAAAAAATCTTTACAACTAATCATTAGGAAGATCGTCTAATGACACATCTTCCAAGTCCAACGCTTTACATTGTTGTCCATTTGGTTTTGTCAATTGCCTATGGCTGGGAATGATAGGACTTGTAATCTGACCTCTGTAAGGTATAACATTGTGAAAGTCTATAAGGTATTTACATATATTTTTTTTAATTTAAATTTATATCCCGCCCTTCTCCACAGAGGACCCAGGGCGGCGTACAGGAAATTTAAAAACATACTAATACAAAGATAAATATATAATTTAAAATAAATATTAAACAGTCCTATCCTGTACTAAAACCAAATTTAAAATACCCAATTTAAAAACTTCCTAAAAGTCCCCACGGGAGGTTAGGCTAGGCCGGCTTGTTGGAACAAATATGTCTTTAGACATTGGCGGAAGAGGCGGAGGTCGGTGATGGTACGTAATTCAGGGGGTAGGTCATTCCAGAGGGCTGGGCCCGCCACAGAGAAGGCTCTTCCCCTGGGTGTCGCCAGTCGGCATTGTCCGGCCGACGGCACCCTGAGAAGGCCCTCTCTGTGGGAGCGTATCGGTCTAAGGGATGTATGGGGCAGGAGGCGGTCTCGCATATAACTAGGCCCCGAGCCATGTAGCGCTTTAAAGATGGTCGTCAAAACCTTGAAGCGCACCCAAAAGGCCACAGGAAGCCAATGCAGCTCGCGCAGGATCGGTGTTATGTGGGAGCATCTAGTGGCTCCCATAATCACCCGCGCGGCTGCGTTTTGGACTAGCTGTAGCTTTCGGGTGCACCTCAAGGGAAGCCCCATGTAGAGAGCTATCTATTTAAGTCTATATATCATGACAGGTACAGCCACAGAGAGGGAATCAAACAAATTAAGATGGCGGTCATAACGCAACCAACCCCTTTTTTCTTATTTGTTGCCTAATGAACATAAAGACAGTGTGGCTTTGATCATGGGGTTACACGGCTGTCATGTTGACTTTTTCGACTCCATGCTGCAGACACAGTTTGATATTGTTTCTCACAGCTACCCCAAATCTAATGAACAACAATAATAAGCTATCACAGAACTGTTTTATAGTATTCAGCTGAATCATTTTTGGTTTTACTGCTGTTTGTGTATAAAGATTTTTTTTAACCTGCTCTTATAAGCTATTTCCTTATCTTCTTACGACTATAACTTAGTTGCCTGTATATTACAATTTATATTGATTGTTTTTATTTATAATCCTGGCATGATTAATGTGATTGTTTATTTAGTATCCTATGATTATCAACTGAGTGATATCTTATGTATTTATGATGTCTCGTATCTTACGATTTATGATGGTTGCATTTCATGATGATGATCATGATTTATTAGTTGTTGCTTGTATGTACAGTGAAAGCTTATGCACCAATGACAAATTCCTTGTGTGTCCAATCACACTTGACCAATAAGAATTCTATTCTATTCTATTCTATTCTATTCTATTCTATTCTATTCTATTCTATTCTATTCTATTCTATTCTATTCTATTCCATTCCATTCCATTCCATTCCATTCCATTCCATTCCATTCCATTCTAGTTTGTAAGTATGTGAGTATATATGTGTACGTGTTTATGTATATTTAATTATTTATAAACTTTATTTAATGTCCCTGTGAGGTGAGAGAACCGTATAGTAATATATGCTGCATGAATTGATGGTACACATTGAAAAAGGTACATTTAGAACCTGCAAACTGACTCAGTAAGCAGTAATATTACGCACTATAAGAAAAACTAACACAAAGTAGTTTAACAAATCTTGAATGTTCTCCTGAATTCTCTACAGTAGCATTGGTTTTATTTTTAAAGTTTTCACCCACTCAACAAAACAACATTTTTTTTGCATGAAAGGCAAAATAGCAGTCTTAAACATTACCAACCTTGAAATATAATCAGCTGCTCTAAAAAAATAGGAATCCAATAGCACACATAATACCTTGAGATTAAGTTGGAATCTGTCAGTTTATGTTTTCTTTTCTCAGGACATGGCAGCTTCCTGACTGCTATCGAATACAGTGATAATGGTTTCTTTCTTTCCCCGAGAGACATTGTCCTAGCTTTTAGAGATGAATTAATTCACCTTTGCAGAAACTGATGTTCACAGCTCTGACATCTCAGGAAAGTTTCTGAAAGTTTCTTCCCATCTCAGAATTAAGGATTTGCAAAGCCATAAATATTTCTCTAATCAAGCAAATTTTCCGCAAAGATTTTATTGAGCCTAGTATGCATGAATGTAAAAGTTGGAGCATAAGAAAGGCTGAACACCAAGGCATGGAGACCTTTGAACTATGGTGTTGGAGAAGACTTCTCCAAGGCGATCAAACCAGTCAGTCCTAGAGGACTGCTGACCCTGATTGCTCTTTAGAAGGCCAGATCCTGAAGATGAAACTCAAATACTTTGACTACCTAATGAGAAGGAAGGACTCACTGGAGAAGGAAGAGCCTAATGCTGGGAAAGATTGAAGGCAAAAGAAGAAGGGGACAATAGAAAATGAGGTGGCTGGATGGAGTCACTGAAGCAGCCAGTGTGAGCTTAAATGGACTTTGGAGGATGGTAGAGGATAGGAAGGCTTGGATGAACATTGTCCATGGGGTTGTGATGGGTCAGACATGACTTCGCAACTAACAATAACAACGCATGAATGGTACAAGTTTGGCTACAAAGAATTCATATAGAGAGAATGACTTTCCTTTTTGGCTATAGGTTGGACCAGTATAAGAGAACATCCACATTTTATTGTAAATTCCCATTGTGGTCACACCTGAGCATGACTGGTTACTGAAATTGGAGCACTTTTAGGCTTCGCAACACCAACCAATCTGAATTGGGCACCTATGCATCCTACCTGTGTCATCAAACCTATGCTTGCACACTATAACTTAGTATAGTCACCATTATTAATTAAATGTGGATCAGAACACGCTAGTATTTTGACCTACAATTCTAAGCTAGAACTATACTATAAGATTATGATATTCATTCACTCCAGTGAATGAGAAAGCTGAGGAACACCTAAACATGTAAACCAATTTCACAAATGTGCTGGCATGGTGTAATTAATCATGCTTTATTGAATAAACCACAATTGGTGGTTTACCAGTTGAAACCACCATGGCTTAGTATGGTTGCAAACCTAGTCTTTCCTATCACTTAAGTTGTCTTATTTCTGAAGTCAAAGTAAAGTTTCAGAAGGATGTCTTAATTATTTAAGATTACCTGGTTCTTCTTTCACTGGGTACATTGATTTCTGTACAGCACCAGAGAGAATGGCAATCAATCATAGGTTCCTTTTGCTGGACAGCTGAAACAGGGATGGGCAATTAATTTTTCCAAGGGGTGACATGTGAAACTGAGACTGTTGTGGAGGGCCCAGCTAATAAGAATGGGAAGGTGCATAGGCATGTATGCATTTGAATTTTGAATTTGAATTTATTCGCATTTATATACCGCCCTATCTCCCTTGCGGGACTCAGGGTGGTGCACAGGGATGCACATATGTTAGTAATAACAACAACAACAACAGCAGCAGCAGCAGCAGCAGCAACAACAACAACAATAACCATCAAGAAAGAAATGTGAGGTTTAATACTGGCTACTCAAGAACAAGCACTACAAACTAATGCCATGAAAGCGAAGATTCAAAAATCCACTGACAACCCAAACTGCTGATTTTGCAACAACAAAGTTGAAACTGTTTCACATTTAATATGTGAATGCAGCAAAATTGCACAAATTGATTACAAAGCTAGACGTGACCGAGTTGCTAAATTAATCCACTGGTCATTATGTAAAAAAAATAAATGACTTACCTATATCCAAAAAGTCATGGGAGCACAAAGTTGAAAAAGTTACCGAAAATGAGAAGGTGACAGTCTTGTGGGACTTTCAAATACAGACAGATATCATGGTTGCAGAGGGCTGAAACATACAATTGATTGATATTGTGGTACTAGGGGATGCCAGAGTCAAAGAAAAAGAACAGGAAAAAATCATGAAATACAGCGGCCTGGCCATCAAAACTACCCAATTATGGATGAAACATGTAAACTACCCACTGTCATCAGGGCACTTGGTAGGTACCATGTCCAAGAATTTTATAAGATACATCAACAAATTGTAGCTTCCTGTAATAACACCACAGAACTGCAAAAAAACTGTGTTACTTGGAACATCGTATATTTTAAGAAGGTACTTGGTTGATATCCAGAATGCTGCAGCAACCCGTTTCAACCATTAGCACCAGTCAATGGTATTTGTGCTGCATTTCTGGAGAGTAAGAAATACCTCACCTTGGGCCACAACAAAAATCCCTCTATCCTTTCTATTGTCTCCCCCTTTCTTAATCCTGATTTCCTGCTGCCAGAGTTGGAAGCTTGGGAGAAACCTCTTCAATATAATGTTCAATACAAACTCAGAGCCTCAGTGGTGAAATTGCAACAAACAAACTTGGTGTTTATTGTGAGATGAAGACACTGGGATATAGTATGGTAGTAAATGCTCAAAAGCTGTGTTAGCTAACCAAGAGGGGACTCCATTCATGACAGAATCAAACCCACATCTGATATTGCCCTGTGTTCCAGCCTTTATTGCAAAAACTCCTCTGTGAAAAATATGCTGCAGTGCACAAATTACACACAAGGCAGGTGTAAGCAGATAAGGGATGACAGTATGATGGGATTTAATAAAATGGATAGATATAAACAGCATTCAAAGCTCGCCAGGCCACATCAGCACCATTTCCTAAGACATCTAAGGAAAATGAGACTCAAAATATTACCAATCTGCTGGAAAATCAGCTGGCTCAGATTCCTCTTTTCCTAACACTGTATCCAAGTCAGCAATATTTATAAACTAGTGTTTACTTTTGAAAATATGTATGTTTTTATTAATGTACAATACTGCTAATTTGTCCCAATTCCAAGCAGTCTGGCCATCAAACATCATTAAACTAAGCAACAAAAATAATAGTAAATAATTTCTACTACCACAATTACAAATAACAACACTATTGGCTATTTCCTAAATAATCGGATGCAACCTTTATGGTGACAAAGTTCTTGATAGAAACCATGAAGAAAAAAACTGACCAACCTCAGCTGTGACACATCATTGTGTAATTGCAATTATAATAAATAATTTAACACAAACGAGTAAAAGAACAAAAGATAACTACAAAAAAGAAAAGCAAAAATGAAACACAAGTTAAGAGGACATAGTCTGGACTATATTGAAAAAAAGCAACTTAAAGTCTTTATTGGCATTATGGCAGGCTGTTTGTTCTGACCTAGGCTTCACAAAATCACGAAGCAGACTCCTTGTCCTGATAAAACCACTTTTTATTAAGCTAATGTGAATTCCTCTTATTCACAACCAGCAAAGTCCTGGCAAACAGTGTTTCAAGGGTGAATTTACAATCACAGACCTTATCAGGCTTGGAGAGTTGCCAGGCCAATATCTTCTAAACGCAATGCTGTGCAAGAAAATAATTGGCAAGGAGTCTCTGGGAGTCATGAACAAATCTTCACACTCATTAAGTGAACTAATTGTCTCCTGCAAACTCCACTCCCCTTTTGCTCCTCTTTATTCCCTATGGGAAGGGCTATTCACTGCCTACCAGTGCCTATACTCCAGAGTCGGCCCTTGTTCTTTAACCATTCCCTTCTCCTGGCAGTTCTGCACATGTGCACATCAGGAACAGGTTCCAGCTGTTCTTCTGCCTCAGTGATCTCTGACCCCAAAGGCAGCTGATAACTGTCAGACGTCCCTAACCCCATCACTGCCTCTGATGCAGAACCCTCATCAGAGCCTTCCCCAGACTCCAGGACTGGCCCATGTTCCTCCCCAACCTCCTCACTGTCTGAGTCTGCCATCAGCTCCATTGGCTGCTGGCAGGCCACAATACTGTTCAGCTACTCCCTCTGGCCGTTACAAGCTCTCATTGAGTTGACCTTGATTCCCACGGGCCTTATCGCTGTTATGCCTGGCACCTGGGAGGAAATTACCCCACACACCATAGTTCCCCCTCTCCCAATATATATGGCAAACAAAGTAAAAAGGTCTATGGCTTCAGCTGAAATCATTTTGAGAGCTGACACCTTTTCTATAAAAAAATGAAGTAAATATACTACAGTATACACAAATTTACATCAGCCTCACCTTAATACTTCCTTTGATTTTTGGTTCCCTTTTCTTACTTAAAAAGAGTTGCTCTGTGAAGCAATTTGGTGATGGATATTTACCAGTAGATTTACTGGGCACAATCTTTGGGAAAACCACAATTAACAAGTTTGATCCACCCAGTTCTCTTAAATCACTGAAGGTTTATAGTTCATTCCTCATTTAAACCAGGATTTCAAATGTTCTGTTATTTTTAAATGAAAGCTTATCATTTTTTAAAAAAAAGCTTGTATTTTAATTCTAGTTATTGTAGGAGCCTTGCAGACAATAGGAAATTCTGCACAGCAAGCCAAACTGTTTGTCTTCCATGCTGCTTCTGATCATTTCTTAAACCAAAATAGAAATTGTAGCCTCAAGTGCAGTGAGTTGGCAATGGGGTTAGGCTGGCACAATTTCTTCTTTTTATTTTTTATTACCATTATGATAGCATTGGATGGCAACATAAGGGAAAAGAGATAAAGGGTCTGTATTAGTGTCAGAGGAGATCATAGAGAAATGAATGTATTTGTGAAAACATCTGGAAAGACTAAAGAAAGGCAAGGGGGGATAATCAGGAGTGAACCATCCCTAAAAGGAAGATAAATGTCTTAGAGCAGGGGTCTCCAACCTTTGCAACTTTAAGTCTGAAGGACTTCAGCTCCCAGAATTCTCCAGCCAGCAAAGCTGGCTGGAGAATTCTGGGAGCTGAAGTCCTTCAGACTTAAAGTTGCAAAGGTTGGAGACCCCTGTCTTAGAGTGATCCATAAAGGAGCATAATGGAAAGGAGAAGCAGGAGACTAACCAGTAGCTCTTGTGCTGAACATAGTCCAGACTGGTGGGGTGGAGGAGTTTTGGGAGAAAGAGAAGAATGTTTGAGTCAACTTAAATTCAGCACTAATCAATCAGTATCAAAGAATCCTAGATCAGAACTGCTATGGAAAAAAATAGTAACATATATATTACTTCTTTGTTTGACCCAAATAGACACCATTAGCTGAAACTGCACTATGTGGGTGAGAAAGCAGACTTCTTCAATGACATCTTTACGGCTGACTAATTCACAACTCAAGAGAAGTAAGGTCAGGCAGGTAGTTAATTGACACTGTCACAAGTCCTGCATGTTATGTACAGCATCATGCTTTCTGCCCTTAGAAGGTTGTTAACACCAAATAACAGTAGAATAGAAGCAGTGATTTATACATTGCTACATTCCAAATTAAAGATCAATTGTTATAACTCACACTGGGTTGTTGGGAAGCTGATTAATTTAAGATTCTGCCTTTTTAAAATCCCTTACGTTTATTCATCCAGTAAGTTGTTCCATTCAGTTGGTGTGTTACTCTTTTCCTAATAATTATTTGCCGATGATGCAGTGCTGAGTGCTGCTGTTTAGGTTACAGTTGTCTTAGAAGAGATCATATTTGCTTCTAAATTAGCTTGCCACAAATTAAGTCAGCAGCATTCTTTTAAAAGTAATGCTTTAGCTTCCATCCTATTCCTTTCAGACTGAAGCAGTGGTAGTCAACATGGTCCCTACCACCCACTAGTGGGCATTCTAGCTTTGATGGTGGGCAGTAGGGGTTTTAGCCGATACTGAAGCACTTTCCTTTTTTTACTTTAATTGACTTCGCTACTTTGTAAATCACCATTACTGTGGAACTGGTGGGCAGTTAGAAAATTTTATTACTAACAGAGATGCAAAAGTGGGCGGTAGATATAAAAAGGTGGACTACCCCTGGACTAGAGGAACAAAACTGCTTCAGACAAGATGGCTCCATTATAGTAACTGCATTTGCAGAACTCGCTGATTGCATTCACAAAT
Source organism: Rhabdophis nuchalis (assembly GCA_039707465.1). NCBI lineage: Eukaryota > Metazoa > Chordata > Lepidosauria > Squamata > Natricidae > Rhabdophis > Rhabdophis nuchalis. The sequence goes on from CM077645.1 coordinate 201,228,760, forward strand.
ATGCTAAATCTGTATTGTTTTAACCTTGGCTTGATTCCTTCCTCTCCCCTGATTTAACATGTTATGTAAACCCAGCCATGAAATCAATTTTACATGCATCGTGGAAAAACAATATTGTCCATCAGGATGAATCCACGTTTCACCCTGATTAGAACTCATTAGACATAGATATTCAGTTTTTATCCTATAGGCTTCAAAATCTCTAAATAAAACTCACAATCCGTTGCACTTTAGATGGGTAGTGCATTAGCTTCAGGAGCTATTCAGGTAGTGATGCTTCTAAAGGAAGGATCACATGTTGAAGGAAGCAATCTATAGAATATATCAAAATGATACATCTTAATGTATACTGGGCTAGGGAATTCTGGGAGTTGAAGTCCACACATCTTAAAGTTGCCAAGATTGACAAGCATGGGTGTTTAGAGTCCACCAACATTGAGTTCTCAGAGAGAGAAGTTACAAATGTTACAGTACATCATGCATATAAGAACATGTTCATGGGGGCATGAAATATCTATATCTCTTTCTCTTGATTAATGCGTGAAGGTTTGCATTTGGTCTCTCAAGTCTCAGTCCAACACCATTACAATACTGGTTGGGGCATTTATGTTTTTTATAGCAACTAATTGCTGAATTAAATATGAAATATTGATTCAAAAAGTGAAGTTTAAAAGACACTTATGTGGCCCATAGTCTTAGCCTTTGGCCTCAGCATCTGTCACTTTAGGACAGGGCTGTCAAATTTGCGGCCTGCAAGCCGGATGCAACACATGCTGGCCACGGCCACGGCCACACCCAGTTTAGCAAAGGGGAAAAAAATTTCGATATGTCATGTGATGATGCCGTGACGATGCGAGTTTGACACCCCTGCTTTAGTGTATTCTCTATTATGTAGAGCAATGGGGGGGGGGGAAGCTATTAGGTTTAACCCCCTCTCTGTTTTTTTGGAGTGTACCATCATACAATACGTTCATGTGCTGATTGATGCAATCTTATGAAACTATTTAAAAAGAAATATACTCCTAGGTACTTCTGAGATAGTTAAAATTTACAGATGGAGATGGTTTTGGTCAGTCCCAATGGACCAACTATATTCTTCTTCAGATAGCTCTTCTGAGCCAGTGTGAATTGCAAAACCAGACTATTGATCCTATAAGGCCCTTGACCTTCTTTTCTTTTCTTAATCGTACATGTTATTGTTTAAAAGATGAAAGAAGACTAGAAAGAAGGACCTTGTACATTTCCATACAATTCTCAAAGGCATAGAGAAAGTGTAAATTAAACAGATGAGAACAGATAGATGATTTAGAGATACCTTTGTCAAAAATGACTAGGTCAGTCTCCTAATCTCTTTGAGCCAGCTAAAGAAGTGAGCTGTGGAAAAAATGAGGGGAGGTCTTTGCACATAATATTATAAACAATAAATGAAAGAGGTAACTCAATTTATAGAATACAACATTTTAAATGCAACATGCATTTTAAATGCTGTATGGGCATGTACTAAAGGAAATCTTGTTATCTGGACACTTAGTAGAATTGGTGTGTGTGTGTGTGTGTGTGTGTGTGTGTGTGTGTGTGTGTGTGTGTGTTTGGATGTGAATGTGTTTATCATATATTCCTGATTACGTCTCTGGCATTTCTAAGTAAGGCTTGGGAAATCCTCAGAGAACCATTACCTATCCATGTAGATAATATTAAACTTTCAGGTCCAGTGCATAAGACATCTTCTTCTATATGATCCTGGGGCCAATTAAAAAGGATCAAATCTAGTTCCAAACTTCAAAATCAAGTCCACTGAGTAAGTTATAATAAGACTGTAGGCCTACAGAATTACTAACTATACTTTCCCATGAAATAAATGTAGCTTACCCCACATATGATTTAAGACAAGTTAGTATTGATCTCTAAACTGATACCAAAGCCAATTGAAATATGATGCATTTAACAAAGTACATAGGCTTTGTTTGAGCCAAATGGGAAAATATTACATTTTTCACAATTTTAAGATGTGCACTGAACTTGGGGAAAGTGGTATTTTAGAACATGGGAGAGGTCAATGCATTAAGCTAGTATTTGTTTAAGCATGATTTATTACGTAACCTAGAGTTGGCTGGAATCTCACAAATCAGAAGACAGAGATAACTATAGGTACTTCTCAACTTAAGACCAACAAAGGAAGCCAAAACTTCTGTTGCTGAGACAGTTAAGTGAATTTTGCCTCATTTTGCAATCTTTCTTTTCAATGTTGTTAATCACTGCAGTTGTTAAGTTAGTAACACAGTTGTTAAGTAAATCTGGCTTCCCTATTGACATTAATTGTCAGAAGGTCGAAAAAGGGGATCACATGCCCCCCCCCCCCGAGCACTTCAACTGTCAAAAATATGAGTGAATTGCCAAGTGTCTAATTTTGATCACATGACTTTGTGATCAAGGATGTTGCAATGAGTGTAAGTATGAAAAATGATCATAGGTCACTTTTTTCCAATGCCCCTGTAACTTCAAATGGTCACTAAATAAACTAGGGATAACCCACATTTGAAGGGTTAGAGACACACCTTAGTGAGATATCTTTCTGGAATGATGGGTGAGGATTTCTTTTCTCTGTTTAGGGTAGGATTCTTTTCCTCAAAATTATCGTGCCAAAATGTTTGTAATGCTATATGGCAGGGGTGTGAAATGCAAGGCCCAGGGGCTGGATCTGGCCTGCAGGATGCTTAGATTTGGCCCATGGGGCTGCCCTGGAAACAGTGAAGGACTAGCCTGTAGTGCCTTGGCCAGTGAAAACAGAGCTTGGGAGGGTAGCTTCCAGCTCCCAAGCTCTATTTTCACTCGGACGTGGTTGCAGGAGGCTATCAATACAATACAATACAATACAATACAATAGCAGAATTGGAAGGGACCTTGTAGGTCTTCTAGTCCAACCCCCTGCATGGGCAGGAACCTTATACCATTTCAGACAAATGGCTGTCTAACATCTTTTTAAAGACTTCCAGGGTTGGGGCATTCACAACTGCTGGAGGCAAGCTGTTCCAGAGGTTAATTGTTCTTACTGTCAGGAAATTTCTCCTTAATTCTAAGTTGCTTCTCTCCTTGATTAGTTTCCACCCATTGCTTCTTGTCCTGCCCCCAGGTGCCTTGGAGAAAAGTTTGACTCCCTCTTCTTTGTGGCACCCTCTGAGATATCGGAACACTGCTATCATGTCTCCCCTGGTCCTTCTCTTCATCAAACTAGACATACCCAGCTCCTGCAGCCGTTCTTCATATGTCTTAGTCTCCAGTCCTCTAATCATCTTGGTTGCTCTTCTCTGCACTCTTTCCAGAGTCTCCACGTCTTTTCTACATCGTGGCGACCAAAACTGTATGCAGTATTCCAAGTGTGGCCTTACCAAGGCACTATACAGTGGCATTAACACTTCACGTGATCTAGATTCTATCCCTCTGTTGATGCAGCCTAGAACTGTGTTGGCTTTTTTGGCAGCTGCTGCACACTGCTGGCTCATATTTAAATGGTTGTCCACTAGGATTCCAAGATCCCTCTCATAGTTGCTACTATTGAGCAAGGTACCACCTATACTGTACTTGTGCATTTGGTTTTTCTTGCCTATATGTAGGACCTTACTTTTTTCACAATTGAATTTCATTTTATTAGACAGTGCCCAATGTTCAAGTTTGTCTAGATCCTTCTGTATCTTAAGCCTATCTTCTGGAGTGTTGGCTATTCCTGCCAGCTTGGTGTCGTCTGCGAATTTGATGAGTTCCCCATTTATCCCCTCATCCAAATCATGGATGAGGGGATAAATCACTGCCGAAAATGGAGATTGGGAGCCCGTTTTCACTAGAAGAGTGCTCAGGCCACCACAGGCATTCCTGACACAAGTGACATCAAGTTGTTCATGCCTACCCTGGCCACACATACCCTATCCCCCCCCCCCCCAAGATCAAGCACAACCTTGATGTGTCCCTCAATGAAATTGAGTTTAACACCCCTGCTATATGGTGTTGCTAAATAATAAACAGATTATTATCCACAAAACTGTACCACTACTTGAAGAAAAAATTAAATAACAGAACAGAGTTGGAATCACCTTGGAGGTCTTCTAGCCCACCCCCCACCATCTTCAAAGCGCTCCATGGCACGGGTCCTGGCTATTTGCGAGACCGCCTCCTACCACACACCTCCCTTCGACCTGTCCGCTCCCACAGAGAGGGCTTCCTCAGGGTGCCATCTGCCGGCCAATGCTGGCTGGCGACTCCCAGGGGGAGGGCCTTCTCTGTGGCGGGTTCGGCCCTCTGGAATGACCTGCCCCCCGATCTTTGCACCATCACAGACCTACGCCTCTTCCGCCGGATGCTTAAAACACATTTTTTCCACTTGGCTGGCCTGGCAAAGATTAATGGTTTTAGTTTTAAATTTAATTTTAATCGTTTTAACTATTTTAGCACAGATTCAATTATTTAATTGTATTTTATATTGTATGTATTTGTTGTGGTTTTATTTTTCTGTGCAACACCCTGAGTCCTACCACGGACAATAGGGCGGTATATAAATCAAAATAAACCTAAACCTAAACTCAAACAGGAGACCCTGTAACATTCCAGAAAAGGGTATGTCCAGTCTCTTCTCAAAAGCTTCCATTGATGGAGCACCCACAACTTCTGAAGGCAAGATGTTCCACTGGTTAATTTCTCTCACTATTAGGAGATTTCTCCTTAGTTCTAGGTTGTTCTCTCTTTGATTAGTTTCCATCCATTATTCCAGCCATTAGTTTCCATCTATTGTTTGGATGCATGTCTGTAGAGGTATAGGGAATGACTTTGAAGGATAGGAGGAAGAGCCTTTCCCAAGGGAAGGGTTAAATAAGTGAGACTTGGGCCTGGATAATGAAACAAATTTGAGGCAACATCTCATATAGGTTCACATTACAATAAAGAGAGAGACAGTGGGAAGCACATTCAGTCTTGCAAGATGTTACTACTATCTTTCTTTCTTTCTTTCTTTCTTTCTTTCTTTCTTTCTTTTTTTCTTTCTTTCTTTCTTTCTTTGTATAGCCACCTATCCCAGCAAAAAGCAATTCTCAGTTCAAAACATAGATTACAATTAAAATTGTAAAAACATTTTAAAACAATAAAACAGTAAAAAACCCATGAAAACAATAAACAAAAAACCTTGAAAATGTCTAATTCAAAGTACATACAAAGCAAGGTGTCTGGCCTATTAACAATAGTGTATGTAGCATCACAGGCTTGGGTGCACACCCAGTGTTCATAGAGCTTTCCAGAAAGCTAACAAGGCTAGCTTTCCCAGGAGAGGTTGTCCCACTGATTAGTTACTTACAGCAGTTGCAATAAAGTAGGCCTGTCATATACAGCATTGGTTTCTTAGTTTGGTCTAGCTTGCGCAGTTGGTCTGAGGACCATGTATAGTATTATAAAAGGAGGAGGAATTTCTATGGGAGGTTTGGACCATTGCTCTGCCATCTTGATTAATTGAGAAGACTTGTTGTGAACTGCATGTTTCTCTCTGTTTCTGATGAAGTGAACATAAATAATCACAGGGGGCACAGCCTTGAGACTACCTGTATATTAAAACTTTTGTCAACTCTGAATCTGACCCAACCAAGGCCATCTTGAGGCTTCAGTGTGGCCACACTGGAGCTGGGGGATGGGAAGGGAGGGAGGGAATAGAGATAGTTGGGGTTTGTAGCCAAAACAAAATACTTTCTCCTGGGAACCAAGGACATTCTCACAGTTAGTCGGAGAGAGGAGTGGGATTTCCAGGTAACTGGATGACACCTTGATTGAACCATGTGAGTGATTGCTTGGAGGAGGGAGAAAACCTTTAATTTTAATTAGGTGAAAACTGCGGGAATATTCAGAGTTGGTTTTCACCAGCCTGTACCAATATGATACATCCAAATAAAATTATTCTTTGAGGAATCTATCTGCCTTGGAGTTACATTTGCTATGGGTGTATTTCTTGGAACCCTGACATTAAACCCACTCTGAATGTTCCCACGAATGTGTCCCAGTCAGTGTTGGTTTAGGGCGTTGACGTAACCATTATGAATATGAAACACTGGTTGATAATTTCATGTTACATATGAACCAGGTCACTATGGGTCATTCAACAAACTGCAGCTAAAACCAACCATGGTTTAGCATCCTGAATAGTTCTAGCCATATAAAAACAGTTAATAAACCCAAGCAGGGGGATTATTAATCTCCTTTATTGTCCTAATAACCCATTCATTCCTTCTGCCATATCACAAATCACTTCTGAATCTTCTCCAGTTTTGACATGACGGGTGAAATAAGACCGACCGTGTGAGATGCTTTTGCTTACAAGATTTACAAGCTTGATTATTTCAGGCACAGCGGGATGTGCTTCTAAATTGTAATCTGGCTTAAATGAAATGCCCTGAAACAAGGGGAAGATAATTAGTATCGGATATCCAATCTAATTAGTAAGGCAGCCTTGCACTCCATGGCCTTATTCCAATGGAAGTCAATAAAATAGGATCCATCTTAAGTGAGGTGGCTAAAATGGAAATGCATGAAAGCAACTTGTGGGGCTTGGTTTTGGGTATTTGAAGTAATTAGCAAGGTAAGCTTGAGGCATGAAGCCTGGTTAAGAGAGAAAAAAAATCAATAATGTAGGAGTGGTTAAGAAGGAAATCAATATAGAATTACAGTGTTTCCCTAGAAATCTCAGGCCCTAGAAACATTTTGGTTGCAATGCTTCATTCCCCAAGAAATCTGACAAATAATAAGATATTAAAGGCAGAGTGTTTTCTTTTATTGCAAGCACTGGCTCAGTCTTACCTGCATGCTGTCATTCCTATCATGTCTTATACCAGGGGTCCCCAACCTTTTTGGCACCAGGGACTGGTTTCATGTTAAAAAAATTCCGCGGACCGGTGGCCATGGCTCGGCTGCCGTAGAGGGGGAGCGGGGGAACAGGCGGCGCATGCGCGCAGGGGGGTGAGTCAGCTCACTCGCCCCTCTCGGGCCCCCAACAGCACGAGCGGCCACGCCTGTGCTCTCCCTTCCATGGTGCGTGCTCTGCCCAGGGGGCTGCCCCCTCCTCCCTCCTTTCCGGCCCTTTGTAAGAGTTGCACTGCTCACTGCATCCCGGTTCCAATCAAGCCACGGACCGACACCGGTCCACAGACAGGGGGTTGGGGACCCCTGTATTATACAACCCTAACCCTAACTCTAACCCTAACACATCTTTGGTCCAACATAGCTAATGCTGATCCTACCTTTGTTTTTGTTTTGTTTTTTAAGTTCTCAAGAGTGCTTTGAAAACAGTTAAAATAGTCAAAAAGAAACCAGCTCAGTTAAAAAACAAAACAATCCAGTAGTAACAATGGTTTCAATACTGCTTTAAGATTCCATGGTAGTAGTCTATACCCCAAAGGGGGAAAAAAAGCATTAATTCTAACATTATGTAGAATGTTAACCTCTATAACATGTAGAGACCATCAAAGAGGTGAGACAAATAGATGCAGTGGGATTTTGGAGTTTCACGAATCAATTGAATTTAAATAACATACCTTTCCCCCCCCCTAAGGGGTTTCCACAAAGGAGAGGGAGTCAACCTATTCTCCAAAGCACCCGAAGGCAGGACAGTAGATGGAAACTAATCAAGGAGAGAAGCAACCTAGAAGTAAGGAGAAATTTCCTGACAGTTAGAACAATTAACCAGTGGAACAGCTTGCCTCCAGGAGTTGTGAATGCTCCAACACTGGAAGTTTTTAAGAAGAGATTGGATAACCATTTGTCTGAAATGGTGTAGGTATCCTGCCTGGGCAGGGGGTTGAACTAGAAGATCTCCAAGGTCCCTTCCAACACTGTATTTTTTTAAAACTGAAACTCAGTCTAAATGAGGTGGTTTTTACATCATTGACTCAAGAGTTCTAAAGCAAATAAAATTCAAGTATTAGAGTCTTGAGTTCATTTTAACTTCTTCTGTCCAGCTATATGTACCAAGTGACATTTTAAATAAATAAACTCTATGGCATCTGCATTTTTGCATTATTCTACATCTGGACATATCACAAGTTTTGACATTCTCCACATTACAGTAAATGTCTCTTTAGAGGGAAAATTAGAAACCATATTAAGATAGACACTTGAAAAATGCTAGTTTTCTATAAGCAAGGAATTTATATGAGAGAAGTGGCAACATACACAGTTCCCCATCTGTTTTATGATAGCAATCTTTTAAAAATGCGTATCACAAACTTCCACACAATCCTATGCATATTCATGCAGAAATCCCACAGCATCTAGCTGGCTTTGCTGCCAGTTAAGTGTGCAGAAGATTGGATCCTTAGTCCTCATGTTTGCAAATTGAATCAATTCATTTACAGATTGTCGTTGTTTACCAATTTGTTTTTATGGCCCATGCATTTTGCAGGCTAAGGCTTCGGTCTGTGACTACGAAGGTGCTAAATCTTGGTAGGGGGTGTTGGAGTGCTGACTGTTGTTGTGAGTGGGTTGATTGGCTGTGCAGCTGTATCATGATTGGTAGATTGATGCTGATTGGTCTTATTTGTATGTTTCTCCTTATTTTGAATTTAAACGGCTTGGGTGGAGTGTGGTGCTCGTCTGTTGGTCAGTGCTGGTTTCCAGATGTCTGGTAGGCGGGAGGTGTCGTCACGTTTGTTCATATTGTTAGGTTGTTTCTCTATTTCGATGGCTTCTCTGATTATTCTCCTGTTGAGCTGTTCAGCCTTGGAGATCAATTTCACCCCTCTTTTATCTGGACGTCTTAAACTGGATATTGAATTCCATATGAATGTATTTTATGCAGTGCCACATTTTTTCATAATGTGACATTGTAATTTTAAATCCTTCTTATTCTGGAAAACCTTACAACCTTACAAGAAGGAATAAATTATAAATGCCCTCCCCACACAATCTGGGGGGGGGGGTTGCCTTGATAAATAGATTTTGAACTATGATTTTCCATCCTAATTAAGTATTTATTTTAAGAGTCTCTCAGCCAGTGTATACCTTATTAGAATGAACAGTTGCTTAATATTAGTCAGCCTCAATTTAGTTGCGTTATTCATGAGAGAAGTAGACCTTTTATGTCTCCTGGGGTTTTAATTGCAAAATGAATTGTTGTTGTATACCGGACTGCTATAAAACAGGGAATGGGAATTTTGTCGGGTTATTTATGCAATGGATCTTCATTTTGAACAAAATATTCATTACAGTATGGGTAGAAGGTATAGAATTCTGGATCAGGAATTGAATATTTTCTACATTAAATGTGAAAAATATCCACATCCCTAACTATACTTTGTTGTTGTATCCTTACAATTTATATTGATTGTTTCCTAGTATGACTTGATTGTTTATTGTCTATGACTATCATTAAGTGTTGTACCTTAGGATTCATGATGAATGTATCTTTTCTTTTATGTACACTGAGAGCATATGTACCAAATTCCTTGTGTGTCCAATCACACTTGGCCAATAAATAATTCAATTCAATTCATATTTCTTATTCTATTCTATTCCATTCTATTTCATTCCATTCCATTCTATTTTATTGTTCTATTATTATTCTATTCTATTGTATGGCATCCCAACCCAATATCCATCCATCCTCCATCCACATCTGTCTGTCTGTCTGTCTGTCTGTCTGTCTGTCTGTCTGTCTGTCTGTCTGTCTGTCTGTCTATCTATCGGCAATTGTTTCACACCAACCTGTTATTAGGACCCAATTAAGGGAGGAGACATACTGTTTATCTATCTATCTATCTATCTATCTATCTATCTATCTATCTATCTATCTATCTATCTATCTATCTATCTATCTATCTATCTATCTATCTATCTATCTATCGTCTACCAACCATTTATCCATCCATCCTTCCATATTTTGGATATGCAGCCTCACTCAGAAGTGCTTCTTTCATGTACTATTCAAACATGTGATAAACCTTTAAGAAAGATCTCTGGATGAAATATGAGATTTCTAGAATATCACATTCTAGAATCTCTAGAATCAAAGAGCTACTGGAGTTAGAACTGAACAAGCAAATCCTGACCAAGCCATTATGAATTGTATTCCACTTTGCTACTATACCCACTGATACCATACATGTTAGAAATGATGACTGAAGAGCATGGGCAAAAGCAATATTAACAGTGAAACAAACCTTGTAGATAGTTTATAGCTTCTCAATCATTTCATTCTAGTACCCAGAAGACAACAAGCTTCCTCTATCATTATATTAGGTCAGTACATGAGGCCTCATTTCCTCTTGGTAGGAAATCTTAACTAGGGCAAAATAAAAGCAGAGCAAATCTGGTTACTTTGTAAGTTAGCAATTCCTGCGATATGCTGGGAGCTACTGCATAAGTGGAAAATGCATTCATTTTATAAATACCTCAGCAAAAAAAAAGGTCACTAAAGAAAAGGTGCAATACAATCATGAATTGTAAGTTAATTGTAAGATACAAGTGAGAGAAAAGATTCATCCAATGAAAGTGAATATTTCAGTTGTTAACAGCTGGCACAATATAATGCTTAGTATAAAGAATAAAAGCATAAGTAGGGTTGGTTTCGAACCCTATTCAATCATATAATTTGATGGAGAGACTCCCAATTTTTCTGACTGTGTGAAATGCATATTGGGTAGAATGTCCCTGTTGTGAATGTCAGACCTACTCAACTTAGGCTTTTAAATAAAAATGATCCTTAACACTATCAGGTTGACAGGTTACTAGAAGCCAAGGGAAATACAATAGAGCAAAGCCAGAACTGAAAGTTGCATGCCAAATCCCCAAATGAAAATGTTCCTCCTCTTACGAACTTCCCGTAAGTGGTCCTCTCTTGTCCAATCAATTTTGAAAAAAGATATTTTAGAAAAACCCGTTCTGATTGTGGGCTGTCTGATTGTGGGCTGTCTTGTCATTCTCATCATCATCACCTTGAAACATCATCTCAGGCAGGTATCTTGAGTTTTTTAACTTTCACTTTGCCCCAAGGGCTCCCCCCCCTTGGCAGGTTTCATGGCAGACTGATACCAAAATGATTGCAGAGCACAGACAAGTGGCAGTTCTGACAATAAATATATTTCTTCTTTGGTAGCTTTATTATATTTCCAGTAAAGGACAAATATGGAGTTTACTTCTTTCATGAGATTTTACAAATTTATTCATTATTTATTTATTTATTAAATTTATACCCCGCCCTTCTCCAAACGGACCCAGGGCGGCGCACAGGGATGTTAAAACACATATAAAACATATAAAATTTTAAAAAACCTATTCTAATAGACCCTGCGCTAAAAACCGAATTTAAAAACCCAAATTTAAAACTATCTAAGAGTCAGTAATGGGGGTTATGCTAGGCCGGCTAGATGGAATAGGTGTGTCTTCAGACACTTGCGGAAGAGGCGGAAGTCAGAGATGGTGCGGAGTTCAGGGGGTAGGTCGTTCCAAAGGGAAGGGCCCGCCACAGAGAAGGCTCTTCCCCTGGGTGTCGCCAGTCGGCATTGTCCAGCCGACGGCACCCTGAGGAGGCCCTCTCTGTGGGAGCGTATCGGTCTGAGGGATGTATGGGGCAGGAGGCGGTCTCGCATATAACTAGGCCCCGAGCCATGGAGCGCTTTAAAGATGGTCGTTAAAACCTTGAAGCGCACCCGAAAGACCACAGGGAGCCAGTGCAGCTCGCGCAGGATAGGTGTTATGTGGGAGTGTCTAGGCGCTAGAAGGGGTTAAGCAGGGAAAAACAAAAAAATTTGGGGGACTTATGAAAAAAAAATCACACATTCTCTCACACATTAGTTCCTTGGAGAATTCTCAGCTGAAAATGCCAAGCAAATCAGCATTAAGCAACCAACTACAAGGCCCTCTTCTAAGTTTGAGATCTGAATAATATAACTGTGGAATTTTGAAGGATGCCAAATATTGTTTCTCATTATCAGGTAGAGCTCTCCTGGCTTCCTCTTATTGCTGAGTTAATTACAGCAGCTAATTACATTCAAACATATAACATTTAAAGTAACAAAGACCATTTGTCATCATGGCTTATATATATTGCCAACCCAACACTAGGGTTATACTCCTAACAGGAGTATACTCCATACAATCCCCCTCCCAGTTACCCACAGTAAAATATGTGGCAGGCTTGAGTCCCTACAAAAGGTTGGCCTCCAAGCCTGACACCTGCTATGGAAGACAGTGGCCAGATAAAGGATAAATCTTCTGACATGTACTATCTATTAGACATATCAAAGAAGCCATTCCTGGATATCAAGTATGCATTCATCAATTCAGAGAATTTGAAGCAGCTGGTTCATTTATTAAATTCAGTTCCCCACTGAGGCCAGCTTATTTTACATAGAGAGTAGCAAAACTGGAACGTGGCTATCTGGAATACTGATACCCTTGGACAAATTGATTTTTCTGGACCACCTTAAGGCATGTTACTTGAGCTTTCTGATCTGTCCCACACAAGTTTGAATTGCGGGCAAATAGACTGTATTTTAATCTTGGTGTCCCATATGAATACCTGGAGATATTGGAACAGTGGCCAAAGGATTGTTCTGACATCAGCAGTTTTGAACAAATCAGCCCAGTATTATTTTTCACTTTTTATAGATAACTATTATCTAAGCGGGAAAAGGTGCAGGCTGAGCTAGAAAATCACCTCAAACTCATGTAAAAAGCTGCATATTATATTTTCTGCCGTATGTCTGTTCATCACTTAGATTGACATATTGCCAGTTCTCAAATTAGCTTAGAAGATATTTTCCAGAAGATCTGCCCATCAATTCTAAGTTCAGTAGAGCAGTCTCTCTCCTCTCTCTCTCTCTCTCTCTCTCTCTCTCTCTCTCTCTCTCTCTCTCTCTCTCTCTCTCTCTCTCGTTCTCTCTCTCTCTCTCTCTCACTCTTCCCATCTCTCCTTGTATGTGTCTGTATGTATAAACAGTGTGTGTGTGTGTAAAACCCAATCTAATATCTGAAATTGCATGTGTACACATTGTGCACCCTTTCTCTATATGTAGAGTCACAGAAGGGAAAACTTCTCCCATTTTTAAATATTAATTATGCTTCTAATTTAAAATGTGTGTTTTGTTTTACATAACAACTTAAAAATTTCCTCCTGAGCATTCGAGCTTTAGATTGTTCTGATGTCTGATGGCTGTAAATTGAAAAGGCAAAAAATAATGATTAAACCCAGAGAACCTGAGTCAGAATACAATGTCTATTCTTTAACAGCAGCAGCCAAATATAACATATGTCAAAAGTGGTATCTATTTGTTCATATTTGGTAGATTACACATCAACAATATATATCTTTGATATTTCAATGAAGAGATTTCCTGCCATGGCCAGTTTTTATATAAATCTAAGGAAATAATTTCAGAATTCTAAGAGAAAAAGAGATCAAATTTTAGTCAAGTACTATTGTTTAACAACTGTGCTAATTTCGATTCGAGCGGCCGATTCGCTCCCACAGAGAGGGACTTCTCCGGGTGCCGTCCACTAGGCTGTGCCAGCGGGCGACGCCCAGGGGAAGGGCTTTCTCTGTGGCGGGCCCGACCCTCTGGAACGACCTTCCCCCCGAAATCAGAACAACCATGGACCTTCGCTCCTTCTGACAGCTATTAAAAACTCATTTCTTCCGTTTGGCTGGCCTAGGGTAATTTTAATTAATTTTAAAATATTAAGGGGTTTTTTAGGGATAGTTTTTATTTTTATAGAAGTTTTTAGCGCAGGTTAAGTTTAATTTGTTTTTAATTTTGTACTTTGTTTGTTGTAATTTGTTTTTAATTTCCCTGTGCCCCGCCTCGAGTCCCTTTGGGGAGAGAGAGCGGGATATAAATAAAATTTATTATTATTATTATTAATTTGGTAAATAAATACATATACCAAAACATAATGAAAGAAGCTCCTTTCTATCATATACACAGTGCTATTAATTGCTTTTCATCTTATTTCCAGTAAAATTATATTGTGTTTAATAGTAGAAGAAGCATCTCTTGGCAAAAGTATTTCAGAATTGTCAAGTATGTTTTATCTATTCATTTGTGATGATTTCTGTCTTTCCAAATCTAATGTAAGATGACATATAATACACTGAAATTCACAAAATACTCCCAGTTCCCTGCAAGGGGTGAAGACAGACAATGACAAAGAATGATGATAATTATTAGATGTCTTACTACTCCACTTTAGGAATTACTATATTAAGAACGCTTTACATTTCACCAATCCTTATGATGATTAAAGGTAAAGGCTAAAGGTTCCCCTCCCATATATGTGCTAGTCGTTCCTGACTCTAGGGGGTGGTGCTCATCTCTTTTTCAAAGCTGAAGAGCCAGAGCTGTCTGAAGATGTCTCTTTGGTCATGTGACCAGCATGGCTAAATGCCAAAGGCACATGGAACGCTGTTACCTTCCCACCAAAGGTGGTTCCTATTTTTCTACTTGCATTTTTACATGCTTTCGAACTGCTAGGTTGGCAGAAGCCGGGACAAGTAATGGGAGTTCACTCCATTACACGGTGTTAGGGATTCGAACCACTGAACTGCTGACCTTCTGATTGACAAGCTCAGCATCTTAGCCACTGAGCCACCATGATGATTATGTGCCTTTTACTGAAAAAATGAGACTTCAGAATATGAAACCTCTCCACAAAGTAGCAAAGTACAGAGTAAGTAATGAGAAGTTGCAGAAATTTATTGAGCAGATCAACTGAAGTTCTCATTTAGAAGTTAAACTTTGTGTGAGCCCAGAATGCTTCAGGCGCTAGGTCCGTAGGAGGAAACAAATGATTATGTTATTTTTTTGAGCTTCAATATTTTCCCCTTCCATTTTTAGGCCTTTCAGATGAGAAGTCAGTGTAATGTGAAGTGACCCTAAATAGAACCAAAGTCTGTGTCTTGATGAATGATAGAGGGAGTTTCTGGGAAATAATCTAAACTAGCTTTGGGCAGATAAGACATAAAAGGAATCATGCTTGGATGGTTAACAAGAAAAACATAGCTACCCCTATCAGGATCACCTTTTTAGCACAACAAAGGAAGTAATTTTATTAAGGCTCACTGCTTCTTTGGAATATAAGCAGACCTTGTTCTTCAGGTTGGTTCAATGACTTCTGATCTCCAGCTTTTGGTATCAGAGGAAAAGAAAGTGAATTGCATACGATGGATTCTATAGGCCTCTGATGCTCTGGTGGGCTTTTACCTAGAAATACCATGCTGATTTTCTGAAATGTTAGCTTGTCATGTATTGGCCTTTCTCTCAGGACAGAAGACTGTGGTAAATATTTGGGTTATATTTTAAAAACTGAATAATAGACTGTTTTCTTTATCGGGATCATGGTTTATGGAAGTTCATATGTTTTTTTTAAAGGCCATTTTGTGCATAGGATGACTATATACACTGCATCAGGGGTCTTCAACTTTTGCAACTTTAAGTCTGAAGGACTTCAGCTCCCAGAATTCTCCAGCCAGCAAAGCTGGCTGGAGAAGTCTGGGAGCTGAAGTCCTTCAGACTTAAAGTTGCAAAGGTTGGAGACCCCTGCACTACATCATGAACCAATAAATGTATATCATATTTTTTGGAGAATAAGACACACTTTCCCCACCTAATAGAGGGTGAAAATTTGGGTGGGTGTTATACACAGAATGTAGTCCCATCCACCCACCAGCCCCCACTTCTGCCTCCCAACAATTTGCCTGCTTGCAGCAAACAGCAAACAGCCTGTTTCAATTTCAGCTTCAGCTTCAGCTTCAGCAGAACTTGATTAGCAGAAGCAGCTGATTGTCGGTTAAATTGGCCTCCCAATCACCAGCGGTTTCAGGCTGCAGGGATTGCCATTGCCTATTGCCACCCCTGTTTTCAGCTTCCATGAACCTCATTTTCTTCCCATTCCAATCCCTGCCACCTGGAATGGACAGAAAATGGGGCACACAGAGGCAGCAATAGGCTATGGCAATCCCTGCAGCCTGAAACAGCTGATTGTGGGGAGGACAATCCAACCGACAATCAGTTGCTTGTGCTAATCAGGCTATGCTGAAACTGAAACCGGCTGTTTGCTGGAAGGAAGCAAATTGCTGGGAGGCAGAGGCAGATTTGGGTGGGTGGGGGGTAGAGGGAATGGAAGGATTTATTTTCCTTATCATCATCTGGTCATTCACACTCTCTCTAACTAGTTTTCATACTACTATTAGTATGAGGGATTACTATAAAAGAATGCATAGAGGGAATCTACTGTAAGGAGAGAATGAATGAGGCTTGGATTGTAAAATAAACATTTAAAGAAGATGCGAGTGGGTCAGAGATGTTGCAAAATGGAGATGTGAAGGATGGATGAGGTTAATGAGAGTGAAAGGCAGTATATCAGGGGTGCCAAACTCAAGGCCCATGGACTGGATCCTGCCCATGTGATGCTTAGATCTGGCCCATGGGGCTGCTCTGGAAACAGGGAAGGATCTGCCCACAGTGTCTCAACCAGTGAAAATGGAGGGCTGTGTGTGGCCCTCACAAGCTCTGTTTTTCCTGTCGCAATGGAGCTCAAGAACCCATTTTCACTGGCAGAGCACTCCCACCACCACAGGTGCTCCTGACATGAGTGACATTGATCTGGCCACACTTCCTGGCCACACCATGTTCCCAAAGTCAAACCCAATCCTTTATGCAGCCCTGAATGAAATCGAGTTTGACACCCATGAAACAGTTTATGGAAGCAAGGATGATTTCAGGTTTAGAAAGCTCTATAGAAATTGAGTAAATAACACGGATTTAAACTAAACTTGCTAGTTTTCATTTTCTTGTTTCTTCCTGTTAAACTTCCTCTCACTTCAAACAGTTTTCTATGCATTGCAAAATGCTGATTATCGTGAAAGAAAAGAACAGGATTGGTGTAGATATAAATGCAGAATATAATGATAATGATTACGAATAGGCCTTGTTGGCTCCTTAGCTATATAAGTTCACATCGAATCAAGCTACTAATATTAATAGTCTCCTATATTTGATAATGCCCCCCTTCTCACACGTTCATTAAATTACAACCTTTAGAAGCACGTCTGGGATCAAAGTTTGAGGAAGGTACATTTTACTGTGAGAGTGGAATTTTTACTTTCCCATGTAATTTCCAACATTTAAGTAGCAGATGCATGTGGGCGGGTGTATATACTTAAACGGGAAAGCTTTTTAAAGTAATGTAATATATAGTCAGTTTTCAAGAGTGGTTTTGGGTAGGGAAATCAGGAAATAAGATTAACACTGTAGAAATATTTTTCTTGCATTTTTCTACTGTTCTCATTTAATTTGTGAAAGAGAATTTACTCATGAATGGTGTAAGGGCAGTGATGGCAAACCTTTTCAGCACTGAGTGAGCTCGTCAGAGATACGACCCAGAAAAGGAGTTCCCCAGTGTGCATGCCGGCATGTGCATGTGCACCAGGCAGCTCCTCTTCCAGTTTCTGGCATGCATGTGCATCCGACAATCAGCTGGCTGGTGTGCAGAAACTGGACGGTCAGCTCTGTCATTTTCTGGCACTGTCCCATGCACAAAGGCCAGCTGATTGTCATGTGTGCAGGTAATGGAAAAGTAATGGGCAAGGCCATGCGTGCTAGGCGACATGGCTCTGTGTGCCACTTTGGGCATGCATGCCATAGGTTTGCCATCACGGATGTAGGAGATTTATTTATTTGAAGGCCAGGTCTCCCTCCCTCCCTCCCTCCCTCCCTCCCTCCCTCCCTCCCTCCCTCTCTCTTATCCAATTTTGTCTTCCGTGGTCTGTTGCAGAAGCAATTCTCCTTCCTTCCCAATTCCATTTCCAAAAATAAATTCAAATTTATCACAAATATTATTTTTTATGAAAATTTTAAAGAAGTTATAACATAGAACATAGGATATCAGAGTTGGAAGGGCGCTTGGAGGTCTTCTAATGAGGCTGTGCTCAAGCAGGGCACCCTATACCAGGGTTGTCAAATTCAATTTCATTGAGGGCCGCATCAGCATTGTGTTTGACCTCGGGAGGTGGGGTGGGGGTGGCCAGCTATGCATCGCTCATGTCAGGAGTACCTGTGGTGCAGGGGTGTGTTCTGGCTTCTTTTACTGCTGGTTCATTCAGGGATGTGCTTTGGACACATGCATGCTTGTTGAGCATTACATGCCCATGCATAGAAGTAAAACCACTGCTTCTACACCTGTGCAGAAGCAAAAATAGAACCGGTTCAGGCACGCGTCCAGCCAAGTTACTACCTACTCAGCCGAACTGGTAGGAACCCATGTCTGATGTGGTGGCCCTAGAGCTCTGCCAGCAAAAATGGGCTTTTTCCAGGATGGCCCTGTAGGTCAGATCTAAGCACCCCACAGGCCGGATCTGGCTCCAGATCCTTGAGTTTGACCTCCCTGCCCTATGCCATTTCAGACAAGTGGTTATTCGGTCTCTTTTTAAAGCCTCCAGTGATGGAGCCTCAACAATTTCTGAAGGCAAGCTGTTCCACTGGTTAATTGTTCTCACTGTCAGGAAATTTCTTCTTCATTCTAGGTTGGATCTAGATTAGTTTCCATCTGTCATTTCTTGTCTTGCCTTCAGGTGCTTTGGAAAATAAATCGACCCCTCTTCTTTGTGTTCAAATATTGGAACACTGCTATGGAACACTGCTTGGTCCTTCTTTTCACTAGACTAGCCGTACCCAGTTCCTGCAACGGTTCATCATATGTTTTCATCTCCAGGTCCCTAATCATCTCAACATCTTTTTCATAATGCGATGATCAATACTGGATGCAGTTTTCCGGGTGTGGTCTTACTGCATTGACACTCAGGCAAACCAAAAGTGATTTTGTTCCTTCATCTGCTGATGAATTCTGGTTGGTTTTGTTTCTATGCTGAAAGTCTGGGGATTTGACTTCCAACTTGAGGTTCCTTTGAAATCGCCCAGCTGATTGCAAGTGAAAGAGAATAGATTAAAAGTGCCACTCAGAATTAAAAGCTTCCAGATAAAGATGTTTTGCAATGTTTTGCAAGGATGCACCTAATAAGCCATGGGGTGGGGGGAGAGAGAAAATTAAATGTTTTCACTTCACCTGCAGACTTTGTGGGAGGAAAGAATCATTCTGGATGAAGATTGCCATTGATCCCACAGTTTTGCCTATTGAAAATAGGCTTTCGGGCTGTGTATTGGTATTTCCTTCCTTCCTTCCTTCCTTCCTTCCTTCCTTCCTTCCTTCCTTCCTTCCTTCCTTCCTTCCTTCCTTCCCTCCCTCCCTCCCTCCCTCCCTCCCTCCCTCCCTCCCTTCTGTTGGAAGAAATGTCCATCTGGGTTCAGTTCCAAGTGGGGAGAAAGACATTAGAAACATGGGGACTGCTTGGAAGGATGGTTTTAATGGTGGATAGGATCATGTGGGGTTTTTAGATCCTAGGCAAAATGAGCACATGGGTGAGAAAGGGAGAGAGATTTATACCCTCTCTTGGCCCCGCCTTGGATCTTCCTGTTCCTGTGTAAGAAATGTACTCTGATTGGTTGGCAGACTCCCATGGGCCATGCAGAGGTAACTTTGTAGGTTGTCTTGAGTCCCAGGCCTGGTTGAATCTTTCTGGGTGATGATGTAATGCAGGGACTTTGGGCAATTCCTATTATGGCGTAAAAGCTTTGTCCTGCTTTGGCTCTTGAGTTAGGGCTAATCCTATCATGTCCATATCTTTTGTTTTGTAGACAAGGTGGCCGAACCTTTGTCTTGTAGATACCCCAGCAAAATATCTGCTGGGGGAGTGGGCAGGGCTCTGAATGTATGTCTTTAGACACACATTTCTCCTTTAAAGAAATATAATATTTTGCCTCTTAATATTTCCCAGAATATTCCATTTTTCTAGGAGAGGGGTGGATGCTACCTTTCTACCCTCCCTCCCTCCCTCTTTTCCTTCCTCCCTCTCTCCCTTTCTTCCACCCTCTCTCCCTTCCTTCTCAGTGGTTTTTAAAAATAACAATAAGTTGCAATTGCTTGATTGGCACAAAAGAACACAGAAATCCCCATTCTTAAAAGGGTCCGTCATATATGCAGAATAATATAAAATAAAGATTATTTAAAATAATACTACAGTAGGACCATACTGGCTTGCATTGTCCATATTTGTTTTTATGTGAAAAGGACGTCAAATCAGCATATTTCCTTTCTCCGACACTCCAAAATTAAGGGTTTTTCACCTCTAGAATACAAAATGTCTGATTAGCTACTGTTTACTAAAATTTACTAAAAGACAGCAAGAAAGAGAATTGGAGATTTATTACATTTTTTTATAATATGTGCACTCAAGGAAAATCTGTATGGATTTATGCAAAATAAAACAGAACAGAATGCAGTAACATTGTAGCCAGTTTTATTTATTTATTTACTTTTCACTGCAGTCACAGATGAGAAATTAGCTACATCAGAATTTCTATTTGAGCACACCGGCTTCAGACCTCATCTGTGTATGAAGGAACAAGGAATGCAGAGGAAAGCAAGAGATGTATTTCAGTATTTTGCCTCAAGAAATCCATACAAAATATGTACACTGTAGGAATGGATGATTGAGACTACGTTATAATATTGAAAAATGGCTTTCCAAAAGCTTGACATTAGGAAAAGTGAATTCAAAATGTTATTTTACAACAACAACGACAACAAAATCATGCTTGGAGCTGCTTACAAATATTAATACAGATGGAAGGCAAATAAAAAGGAGGGAGAGGCTGAAATGGAACAAAACAGAATGCATGTTCTCATCTCCATTTCAAAGTCGAAGAGACAGTTCTGTCCAAAGATGTCTCCATGGTCATGTGGCCGGCATGACTAAATGCCAAAGGCACACAGAACGCTGTTACCTTCCCACCAGAAGTAGAAGAATGTGGGTTAGACAGTATCACCACCAGATGGATTTGTAACCGGCTGACCAACCGCACTCCACGTGTAGTCCTCAATGGAACTGCATCTACATGGAGGGAAGTATGCAGTGGAGTCCCCCAAGGCTCTGTTTTAGGCCCAGTATTCTTCAACATCTTCATCAATGATTTGGATGAGGGAATAAATGGGGAACTCATCAAATTTGCAGATGACACCAAGTTGGCAGGAATAGCCAACATTCCAGAAGATAGGCTTAAGATACAGAAGGATCTTGACAAACTTGAACACTGGGCACTATCTAACAAAATGAAATTCAATTGTGAAAAGAGTAAAGTTCTACATTTAGGCAAGAAAAACAAAATGCACAGGTACAATATAGGTGGTACCTTGCTCAATAGTAGTAACTGTGAAAGTGATCTTTGAGTCCTAGTGGACAACTATTTAAATATGAGCCAGCAGTGTGCAGCAGCTGCCAAAAAGCCAACACAGTTCTAGGCTGCATTTATAGAGGGATTGAATCAAGATCACGCGAAGTGTTAATACCACTTTATAATGCCTTGGTAAGGCCACACTTGGAATACTGCAATCAGTTTTGGTCGCCACGATGTAGAAAAGATGTGGAGAGTCTAGAAAGAATGCAGAGAAGAGCAACAAAGATGATTAAAGGATTAGAGACTAAAACATATGCGGAATGGTTGCATGAACTGGGTATATCTAAACTAGATTATTAAACTAATAAAAAGAAGGACTAGGGGAGACATGATAGCAGTGTTCCAATATCTCAGGGGTTGCCACATAGAAGAGGGAGTCAAACTATTCTCCAGGGCATCTGAGGGCAGAACAAGAAGCAATGGGTGAAAATTAACCAAGGAGAGAAGCAACTTAGAACTGAGGAGAAATTTCCTGACAGTTAGAACAATTAATGAGTGGAACAGCTTGCCTCCAGAAGTTGTGAATGCCCATTTATCTGAAACAGTATAAGGTTGCTGCTTAGGCAGGGAGTTGAACTAGAAGACCTCCAAGATCCCTTCCAACTCTGCTATTGTGTTGTGTTGTGTTGTATTGTGTTGTGTTGTGTTGTGTTGTAAATTAATGAAAGGTCAACTAACTTTTCCTGGATCTATTTTAAAGATGGGATAACATTAATTGTTGGTGGGCATGGCCTGCATATAATGCATACTGCTCAAGAGCCAGCAGTTTGACACCCCTGCTATACAATTTCAGGCAAATGGTTGCCTCTTTTAAAAACATCCAGTGATGACACTCCCAAACTTGTGGAGGCAAGTCATTTCACTGATTAATTGTCTAACTGGTAGGAAACTTCTCCATCCCGTTTCCATCCCATTGCTTCTTGTCCTACCGTTCTTTGTGGCAGCCCCTTAGATATTGGAACACTGCTATCATATCACCCATACTCCATCTTTTCATTAAACTAGACATATTCAGTTCCTGCAACCGTTCTTCATATATTTTAACTTCCAGTCCCCTAATCATCTTTGTTGCTCTTCTTTGCACTCTTTATAGAGGCTCAACATCTTTTTTACATCATGTTGGCTAAAACTGGATGCAATATTCCAAGTGTGGTCTAACTAAGGCTCTATAAAGTGAAACTAACAGTTCACGTGATCTTGATTTTATCCCTCTGTTAATGCAGCCCAGGACTGCCTTGGCTTTTTCTGTTTGAAAGAATGTGCCAAGGGAAGTTCCCAATTTATATTTATACCATGGAATAAAAATCTATTCTTGTAATCAAATCAATTATCCTTGAAGGCTATACTTCCTCAATCTATGCTTTGATTTATAAAAGGGTGACAAGATTCATTTTTATTCTTAAGGAAACACACAGAGCTATATTTAACTTTATTTTTCCTGGTCTCTGTTAAAACAAATACGCTTGAAACCTGTGTCCTTGGAGACTGTAATTATCCTACAAATTGCATAGTTACACATAGTTACATCCTTTAGAGCACGGTGATGTTGCATTCCATGGTGCATTCCATTCAGCATCCAAAATAGAGCAGGAGGGCTTTTTATCATAAAAGGGGTCTCCTTGATATAACAGCACTCCCACATTTATCCCTCTCTTGAGTTCAAGATACTGCCACCTTCACCAGCATAAAAGGAGAGTGATACGAAGTTGGGTGGAGAATTAATGCTTTACTGTCTTTGGTTTTCTGCTGCAAATGAAATTGAAACTTTTTTTTTCTTAAACCTTGATTTGGATCTCTCCCAAAGGTGCTGCTTTTTCAAGAGGCAACTGAACTTTCTGGACTTTTTTTTTTCCTTTGAAGGTGTTTTGCCTCTCATCCAAGACCTGAAAAAGCTTCTTGGATGAGAAGTGAAACATCTGCAAAGAAAAAACCAGAAAGTCTAGTTGCCTCTTGAAAAAGCACCTTTGGGACAATCATGACATGGATGACTGAGAATCTCCATAGACATTGATTTGGAGCTGTTCTTACGTTCTTATGTTGCTGCCAACATGCCTTCCATTGTGAACCTGTACACTGCACAAGTCAAAAAGAGGGCTGTGAAAATATCTACAGACCCCTCACATCCTGGACATAAATTGTTTCAACTTCTACCCTCAAAACGACACTATAGGGCACTTGCACACCAGAACAACTAGACACAAGGACAGTTTTTTCCTGAATGCCATCGTTCTGCTAAGCAACTAATTCCCACAACACTGTCAAATTATTTACTAAGACTATATAACTATTATTCTCTTCTTTCCTGGTACCTATCTCGTCCCACTTATGACTATAACCACATTGCTTGTATCTTTGCAATGTGTATTGTTTTATTTGTTCCTAGTATGATTTGTTTGCTTATTAGTAATCTATGACTACTAACTAATAGCTCTTGTATCTTATGATTCTTCATGAATGTATTTTATTTTTCTTTATGTACACCGAGAGCATATGCACCAAAGACAAATTCCTTGAATATCCAACCACACTTGGCCAATAAAGAATTCTATTCTATTCTTATCACTCTAAATAAAGTTGTCTTGCATTTTATACTTCTTTATTACAAATATGAAGTAACATTTTGTTTCTTCAACAATGTTAGAGCGTCCAAGCCAAACTGATAGGGAATAAGAAGGGAGATGTTGCCTATCATTTTTGTTCTCTCTTTTTTTTAAAAAAAAAAACCTGTCTTGCTGAAAAGCTTTTAAATTTGTAAACCTTAATAAAGCACCAAGATTTTCAGAAAAGGGAATTTGTGACCCATTATAACAAAATTAGAGGAATTGCCTCCAAACACAGTCATTAGATGTGCACAGAGCTATTAAAATTATTTAAAGGTGTTCTTTTTTGATACGGCTCAGAACTGGTTAATACTTGGATAGGGAACTATCTGGAGATGAGCTGAAAGGCAGAAAAGGAGACAGTATGTCTCCTCCCTTAATTGGGGCCCTAACAGGGTGTTGTGGAACAAATAAATATATATATAAATTAACAGACATTCTAGGCAATAACTTGCATTCTGGATCAGCCACACAGGAAGCAACAGGATCTAGAAAATTTGACTGGTTTTGAAAAACTGATTTTGCTTCTACAGGAGACCATAAAACTTCAGGTGGCAGGTTTAACTGGGAAAAGGAAAAATGCAGGAAAGGATAACAGCAAATCACTTCTATATTGTGGCCCAGAAAACAATATTGTCATATCTATGAAGTCATCAGAAATTAAGCTTGACTCAAGGGAAATTTCAACTTTTACTTCAAGAAATATTGCTATGTTCTTTTAATTTCTCTCAAAGTTCCCCAGAGATTTTTCCTTCCAAATTCACCTCAATATTGCTTTTGAGAAAAACTGGATAGAAAAATTTTGAACACATAGTTCTTATTCAGCTGTTTAGAAGCTAAGTAGCCCTTCCTATTTCTTTTAAAGAAAAGTTTTCTTGTGGGTTTTTTATTTTGTTTTATTTTATGATTGTGAACTTATTTAGAATGTTTTAACAGCATGACTTTTTGTTCATCTGGTCTTTGTTCTTTGTATCTGATTAATTTAGTAAGAACACTCCAAAAAATATTTCTTAATGGATTACTAACCTTTTAAGCAAAAACAAATGGCAACCAGGTAAATTGATCTTACATATCTGACATCTTACATAAGTTCTCTTCTATTGAACTTATCTTAGATGTGCTCCAAAATGCAATAGAAGGAAGACACTTCCTGAAAGTTAAAAATGACCCCAACTTTGAAAACCGTTAACACTCATTCCAATATTTTCCAGGAGGCAGAATTTAAAATTTTCTCATAGCTTTTCAAATGTGCATACTGTATGTACCTAGAACTCACAAAAAGTTAGGTGAAGGAAGTTTGTTCCATATTACCTAGTTCAGGGCTTGGCAAACTTCAACATTCAAAGAGCCATTTGGACCCGTTTCCCACAGAAAAGAAAACACCAGGAGCCACAAAGGTCCTAACTGGAAGCCCCCTGTTCAATTCTGCAACTGACCAGAAGTTCAGTTCCCCCACCAGAGTGTCTCTCCTAATGCAGCGTCCCTTTTCTTCTACCTGTCATAACAGAAAACCCTATCAATTGTGGAGACCACTGGAAAACCCTCCCCTTGACATAGAATCTTCTCCTGGCGCACTGTGCTTCTCCCCCGCCCCACACATTGGAAACCCTTCTCAAAATTGTGGCACTGACCATTGATGGAGCGGCAGCAGAGGGATGAAAGAGCCACATGTGGCTATAGAGCTGTAGTTTGCTGACCCTTGACCTATATGAAGTTTTGGGATATGGTAAGAGAGTTAATCAAGCAATTATAATGAAACTATACTATCGAGTTATAGAGGGTTCAGATGATAAAAGGGGTTTTTAAGGTACATGCTATGAATGGAAGTTGAAATGTTTAGTCTGGGGAAAAGAAGTCTGAGAGGAAACATGATAGCAACATGCATAAGAGAGTCATGGATGATGTGCAATTATTTTCAATTGCTATAGAAACACACGGGTCAAGAAGCAACAGTGAGAACTGGACATGGAACCATGGATTGGTTCAAAATTGGGAAAAGGAATCTGGCAAGGCTATATACTGTTGCCCTGCCTATTTAACTTACATGCAGAGAACATCATGAGAAAAACAGGGCTAGATGAATCAAAATTTGGAATGAAGATTGCCAAGAGAAATATCAACAACCTCAGATATGCAGATGATACCACTCTAATGGCAGAAAATGGAGAGGAACTATAGAGCCTTTTGAAGTGGGTGAAGAAGGAAAGTGCAAAAGTTTGCTTGAAACTCAACATTAAGAAAACTAAGATCATGGAATCCTTCCCTCTCAATTCCTGGCAAATCGATGGGGAAAAATTGAGATAGTGACAGATTTTATTTCCCTGGGCTCCAAGATCACCTTAGATGGAGAGGACTCCTGCCAAGAAATTAAAAGATGCTTGCTCCTGAGGAGGAAAGTTATGACATATCTAGACAGCATAGTAAACATCAAAGGCAACACTCTGCCAACAAAAATTGTTATGGTCAAGGCTATGGTTTTCTCAGTTGCAATGTATGGCTGTGAAATTTGAACCATAAAAAGGCTGAGTGCCAAAGAATTGAGGCCTTTGAACTATGATGCTGGAGAAGACTCCTGTGAGTTCCCTAGACTGAAAAGTGATCAAATTGGTCAGTCTGAGAGGAGACCCTGACTGCTCTCTAGAAGATCAGATCCTGAAAATGAAACTGAAATACTTTGGCCGCCTAATGAGAAGGAAGGACTCACTGGAGAAGAGTCTAATGCTGGAAAGATTGGGAGCAAAAGAAGAAGGGGAGGACAGAGGATGATGTGGCTGAATGGAATCACCAAAGCAGTAGGCGTGAGCTGAAATGAACTCCAGAGGATGATAGAGGACAGGAAGGCTTGGAGGAACGTTGTACATGGGTCATGATGGGTCAGACATGACTTTGTAACTAACAACAACATAGAAGCAAGGCCCAGGAATAATTGGGATAAGTTGCTGCTTCCTAGATTTTTATTTAGGTGAACTTTCTTGTTATAAGATCTCTATAACAGTCTGTTAATGAAGATTGGGGGTTCCCCATCTTTGGAGGTTTTAAGAGGAGGCTGGATAGACATGTCTCATGGATGGCTTAATTGATTCTCCTGCCTAGTGCAGAAGGTTGGAACAGACAGTTTTTGACATATCTTCCAACTCCACAATTCTATGCATACTTGCTTGCATACCTACCCTCCCTGTAAAACACACACTCTGATTTTGAACAATTGCTTCTTTGGTATTCTGGCAGAAGTATCACTGAGGCATGGAGGGAAACTGTGTTGTTGCAAGGATAACAACAATGTAGGTTTTGTGAGGTGCAGCCATTGGCTGTATGGAAATGCCCAGGCATTCACGTTGTAGAAAAAGGAGAAACCAGCAATTGTTGAGAAAAGAGGTAATAATTTCTGGCTAGGCTTCCAGGAATTCAAAGCTGAAGTGAATTCAGCATTATATAAAAACAGCACCCTTCTGTGCAAAATTATACAGCAGCCTTCCATATTCATCGCCAACTTTCATTCCATAGCCAGCTCCTGTTGTTTCTTTATAAATCAGCATGAGACTTTTAGTTGAGCAAGAAAAAGTTAGCTTCTTTACAACAGCAAAATTGCATAGATTTTTTTTTACTGTTCTGAGTCAGCTTTTTCTAGCTGAAAGCTTCCCTTCTCAGCTAACTTCTACTTCACTTTTTTCTTGATTCTTCTATTCCATGAAAGATGCTGGATTCTCCTTTTATTCATTGAATAGCTAGTCCACTGTAACTTCCAGCCAGAAAAATGGAATTTAAAGGCAATTAAACAAATGTAGCATTTGTCATAGCTTTACTTATCCTTTGAGGATTGCAATCATGCCATTTTATTTGGTGGCGAGCGCATCAAATGTGGATAGCCCTATTCAATAAGTGTTATCATCAGGCACTTTGTGGTAAACAATCTAAAACGTTCTCAGAGGAGCTGGAAGGAGATGAATTGGTTTGCAGATGATGAGTCCTGAGTGCTAATCCTTCCAGTGCATCACATGAGGCTTAAAGACACTGAGGATAGTCTTTACTCTGATGGATTGAGTCCTACCACCACATGGTAGAGTGAGTTCCCATCACTTGCCTCAGTTTTTGCCAGGCCTAGCAGTTTGAAATCATCCTACATGTGAGTACAAATATAGGTACCACTTTGGTGGAAAACATGATGGTGTTTCATCCAGGTGGTTGGACCCCTGCCAGTGCTGGACCTTCCTGGATGCAATGCCCAACTGTGAGATAATGTTGGTGATGAGAGAAAGTCCTGGTTGATATCGCACAATGCAGTTCATCTTCCTTTCTGGTGTGAACCTAGTTTGTCCCCTGTAGTGCACCACAGATAATGCGTGAGCACAAACTAATGTGACTTTCCTTCTTTGGCAACCAAATAACTACCACCAAGACTATAGTCTCCTGGCTAATTGTGACATCACCATTACACAAATAAATAAATCCCAGTTGACTGCTTTGTTAAAGAGAGGTGAGGAAAAAAGAAAGCAAGTTAACAGCTGCATCACCTCTTTTTTTTTAATTGAAGCGAGGGCAAAATAATAGCAATTCCATAAACTTGAAAGACTTGACAAGCAAATGAAGAGGGATTCTTTCTTAACTGGTGATGTGTGTAACTTTGTAACTATTATGCAGACGATGAGATTCTGAATGGCCTGGGCACAGGTTACCGTGTCTTAAGAAAAGGAGAGAAGCTTGCATTTAGCCTCACTGAGAAATGCCAGCTCAGGCCCACAATAGAAGAATGGATAAAAAGTTAAGGAGGTAGCTTGTTGTTGTTAGTTGCAAAGTCATGTCCAACCTATCACGACCCCATGGACAACGTTCCTCTATGCATTCCTGTCCTTTACCATCCTCTGGAGTCCATTTAAGCTCATGCCGACTGAATCAGTGACTCCATCCAGCCACCTCATTCTCTGTTGTCCCTTTTTTCTTTTGCGCTCAATCATTCCCAGCATTAGGTTCTTCTCCAGTGAGTTCTTCCTTCTCATTAGGTGGCCAAAGGAGGTAGCAGAGATAAGCAAAATTGACTGTTCTACTTAGAGAAAATAACATATCTAGTTTTGTTTTTACTTTGGGTTTTATACTCAAGACAGGAAAAAAAATGAAATGTTGAATCCCCCCCCCCCCGGGTTAAACTAGTTTGTTGTTATAGAAATGATAACATGTGTTAAGTTGGTAAAGTAAAAAAAGTTGAATTTGTCATAAATCTGTTTTGTATTTAACTGTGCTTTAAAAAAAATGAAAGCTGATGCTTCTCTTTTCTCCTTTCCTGTATTGTCAGGGTTCCAAATAGCATCCAAAAGTCAATCAGAGTCCAAGGCAAAGTATTGCTCAAAGTTCCAATTTATTAAGAGAGCCATATTGGCACATCTGGGAAAACCTGAATCTAAAAGCTTCCCAGTTTCCCCCACCTTGCTGAAAGTTCAAGATCTTGCTCCCACACTCACAAGTCCATCACATGGTCCAATCTTCCACTATTATGCTGGCAGTTCCTCCCATCCAGTTCCAGTCAGGTGCAAAGGTGCAAAGACAAAGGATGACCTTGGCTTTCTAGAAAGAATTTTGTTATGGCTACATCACATCTCACTCCTACAACCCCCCTCCCATTTCCCCATAATAGAAAATGCACGGTAGAAAGTGTGGCAGGCCAAAGATCCAAAGGAAAATATGGCTGTAGGCTTGATAATAATAATAATAATAATAATTTTTTAATTTGTTGACCGCTCCCTCTCCCCGTAGGGACTCGGAGCGGTGCACAGGGAAAAACTAAAACAATAAATATACAGACATATTAAAAGACAAATTAAACGATACCTGTGCTAAAATACCCATTTACATACTAAAATTCCCACTTAAACAACTAAAACCCCATAGAGAGAGACTACCCTAGGCCGGCCAAGCAGAAAAGATATGTTTTTAATTTTAGACGGAAGGAGCGGAAGTCCGTGGTCGTTCTAATGTCGTGGGGAAGGTCGTTCCAGAGGGCTGGGCCCGCCACAGAGAGAGCCCTTCCCCTGGGCGTCGCCCGCTGACAAAGTCTAGTGGACGGCACCCGGAGAAGTCCCTCTCTGTGGGAGCGAATCGGCCGTGAGGATGTGTGAGGCAGGATCCGATCCCGCAAATAGCTAGGTCCCGAGCCATGGAGCGCTTTAAAGATGATAACTAATACCTTGAAGCGCACCCGGAAGACGACAGGCAGCCAGTGCAGCTCACGCAGGAGCGGTGTTATGTTGGTAAACCTGGAGGTTCCCAAAATTGCCCGCGCGGCTGCGTTCTGGACCATCTGAAGTCTCCGGGTGCACCTCAAGGGGAGCCCCATGTAGAGAGAGTTGCAATAGTCCAGTCGGGATGTCACGAGAGCATGAGTGACTGTGCGAAGGGCGTCCCGATCCAATAGGGGGCGCAACTGGCGAACCAGGCGAACCTGGTAAAACGCCCTCCTAGCCACGGCTGTCACTTGATCTTCCATGGACAGCCGGGCATCTAGGAGGACACCCAAGTTGCGCGCCCCATCCACAGGGGCAAGATGTTCGCCCCCTATGGCCAGCGATGGCGTCAGCTGGTTGAATCGGGCAGCCGGAAGCCACAGCCACTCGGTCTTGGTCGGGTTGAGCCTGAGTCCGTTACTTCCCACCCAGATCCGTACGGCTTCCAGGCACTGGCACATCACCGCTACGGCATCGTTGGGGTGGTTTGGGGTAGATATATACAGCTGAGTGTCATCAGCGTAGAGATGGTACTCTACCCCAAAACCACGGATGATCTCACCCAGCGGCTTCATATATGTGTTGAACAGGAGAGGCGAGAGGACCGACCCCTGAGGTACCCCACATGTGAGGGGTCTCGAGGTCGACCTCTGCTCTCCTGCCAACACAAATTGCGATCGGCCAGAGAGGTAGGAGGAGAACCACCGTAAAACGGTGCCTCCCATCCCCAACCCCCCCAGCCAATGCAATAGGATACCATGGTCGATGGTATCGAAAGCCGCCGAGAGGTCTAATAGAACCAGGATGGAGGAACAACCCCCATCTCTGGCCCTCCAGAGATCATCGACCAATGCGACCAATGCCGTCTCGGTGCTATGCCCGGGCCGAAAGCCGGACTGGCGCGGGTCTAGATAATCAATTTCCTCCAGGTGACGGGGAAACTGTTGTGCCACCACACTCTCAACAACCTTTGCCAAAAAGGGAAGGTTGGAGACTGGACGATAGTTGGTTAATAAAGCTGGATCCAAAGAGGGCTTCTTGAGGAGGGGCCTCACCATAGCCTCTTTTAGGGAAGCAGGCAAGGAACCCTCACTCAAGGATGCGTTGATAACCTCTTGGAGCCAGCCTCGTGTCACCTCCCAGGATGCCAGTACAAGCCAGGAGGGACACGGGTCCAATAAACATGTGGTGGCTCGCAGTCGTCCACGTAACCTGTCCATATCCTCGGAAGTAACGGAGTCAAACTCCTCCCAGACAAGATCTGTCTCGTGGCATCCCACTGGGCCATCAATGGGGGCTAGCTCATTCTGTATCTGAGCGATTTTCTCCTGCAGAAAAGTCACAAATTCCTCTGCTCTACCCTGTAGCGGGGCTTCCTGCACCCTCTGTTGAAGGAGGGAGCGGGTCATCCTAAACAGGGCGGCAGGGCGGTTTTCTGCAGATGCTATGAGAGTGGCACAATGATGACGTTTGGCCACTCTCAGCGCCACAATGTAAGTCCGTAAATGGGCTCTTACCTGTGTTCGGTCGGATTCAGAACGGGTAGACCTCCATCTTCTCTCTAGGCATCTCTTGCGGCGTTTCATCACCCTCAGCTCCTCGGTAAACCAGGGAGCCAGGGTGGCTCGCCGCCGCAAGAGAGGCCGCAAGGGCGCGACCCGATCCAAGGCTCCCGCGGTCGCAGTATTCCATGCGACCACAAGGTCCTCGATCGGGGCGCGGGTCAGGGGTACAGGAAGTGGCCCAAGCGCCGTCTGAAACCCATCCGGGTCCATCAGGCGCCTGGGGCGGAACCAAATTGGTGACCCAGGTTCCGCCTCAGGATACTAAAGCTTTCTTTCCTATCTCTTTTCCTTACTCATTTCCTTACTGTCTTTATTTTCACTTGTATTTTATATGATGATAATTTTAACGAAAACAATTAATAAAGAAAAGAAATGCCAGCTAAGGGATGAAACTGACTTTCTAAATAATACTCCCTGTCCACCTCCCCTCCCTCCCTTGTGTATTTTTTCCTAAGCAACTGAAACTGTAGTCAAAATATTCATAGCTTTGTGTGATATAAAAATAATAGGAAATCTCAGACAGATTGCTGAAGAACTTGTAATTCACAACTGCAAAGAAAAGGAAGGCTATAATACATCAAAGCCGACACATAGCACTTCTTTGAAAGTTTCAGGACTTTTACCACTGCAGGTGGTATTACTCATAGTGATGAATCTGAATGAACAGAGGCAAGGGAACCAAAAAATAATTATAGGGTTAATGAATGCAATTTTTTTTTAAAAGAAAGTAGCGTGTAGTTCATGGAAAATATAAGACAGAAGAATCAGTGGTCTAGCATTAGAACTAATGAAGGCCAGGAAATTTTAGAAAGAAAATTAAGATATGAATCATATTACCCCTAATACTCAACTTTACAGAAATAAACCTGATCCAGAAGTCTAATGCATTAATTTTCTAAGGTTAATTTTCCTCTTTGCGATTAACATTAATCAGGCTTAGTGTTAAATCTGCATTGTCATTAACCAGGGCCAGTTTCATCATTTTGCTAATTTGCCTATTCCAAGCCCCTTATAATTGTACCTGATCTCTATATTAGATATCTTTTTTTCTTGAAAAAAATTAAGTATTACTTTTACTATTTGTTCACTTTCTCCTGATATATTTAACCCTGATGTTCAACAGCTGCTCGTTCCATTTTTGTAAATGTCTGGAATAATTCCAGAGGATCTTTCCTTATTTTAAAATTACAGTGCTTTTTGCCCAGCTTAAAACAAACAAACAAACATGGAGTTTGCTGTTTCCATTGTGGATCCCTATTCTTTCTTGGAAGTCATTGCTAGTCACCTGACTTCCTCCCAAAGTAATGGATGACAAATGGTCCAGATTTATATACCTTGAAGTAGGCTGTGAATGTGGTTGTTATAAAAGGGAAATATACACAGGTACAGCAAATAATAATTTAAGCATCTCTCATACATGGACAGACCACAGCCAGAGTAGAGTAGACAGTAGAGTAGGGAAGGGAAGGGAAGGGAAGGGAAGGGAAGAGAAGAGAAGAGAAGAGAAGAGAAGAGAAGAGAAGAGAAGAGAAGAGAAGAGAAGAGAAGAGAAGAGAAGAGAGAATTCTTTATTGGCCAAGTGTGATAGGACAAACAAGGAATTTGTCTTTGGTACATATGCTCTCAGTGTACATAAAATAAAAAGATACATTCATCACAAGTCATAAGTGTAATACTTAATGATAATCATACGGTACAAATAAGCAATCTAATCATACCTGGAAACAATCAATAGAGAAGAGAAGAGAAGAGAAGAGAAGAGAAGAGAAGATCTTGTAGGACCATTAAAGTTAAAGGTAAGTGGCTAAAGCCTCTTTCTCTCTCTATGCTTTAGAATATAAAAAAGAAAGCTACTAAATGAGACATGGGCTCCTCTAGTTTGTTACTATTGATACAAGACGACACATTTCTTTTTAGCGCTTTTTCAATCTTGGTCAAGGATTCTGAAATTCAAACCTGGATTTTTTTTCATGTAACAGGATTATCTGAGCTTTTCTATTGACATCTGTTTCCTCTATGGTTAAGAAGCATTTAGCATTCAAGTATATTTCCTATTTATCTGTAAACAGCATTACACAGCTATTAAAGGTCATGAATCTGCAGAGATTCTCAGGAAGATTGTGGCAAGAAATGTAGGAGAAAATCTAGAAATGTGAACAGCATTTGTAACATGTAACAGCAAAGCCGAAATAACGTTTGTCTTCTATCCAACTTGCTTGGCTAAATTACTTATTTCCTATTCCTGTCTGTAGGAGCAAGTAGGACATTGTTCTATCCACAGAAAATAGGAAGGATTAGTAACCAATTGAATGAAGTAAAGAGAAAAGGTAGGGAAAACTTAACTTCATCTTCTTTCTTTAGAGTGGGAATAAAACAGGCTGAGGTAGCAACACTAAATGTCTATGGATTCATAGATGATCTGGTTCCAGGAGTTACAATTTGAGTCTTGGATAGGATTGCATTGGAACATATATGTCAGGGATGGCGAACTTTTTTGGCTCGCGTGCCATAAGTGGGGGGAGCGCAGGGGGGGTCGTATGCGGGTGTGTCACACCCATAATGCAATGCGCAACCCCCCCAGTGTGCATGCACGGACTACAGATGCGACCCCCCACTTTCTGCATGCTCTTTTCACTCTCCCCAGGCTCCAGAGGCTTTATAGGAGCCTGGGGAGAGCAAAAACAGCCTCCCCTGCCCCCACAGAGGCCCTCCGGAGGCTTCAGCAACCTTCAGGAGGCTTCCCTGAAGCCTCCGGAGCACTCAAAATGACACTCCACTGAAACCGGAAGTGACGTCCGATTTGCTTGGAGCATCATTTTGAGTGGTCTGGAGGCTTAAGGGAAGCCTCCTGAAGGTCGCTGAAGCCTCCAGACCACTCAAAATGACACTCCAAGCAAATTGGACGTCACTTCCGGTTTCGGCGGTGTGTCATTTTGTGTGCTTGGAGGCTTCAGGGAAGTTTATGAAGCCTCTGGAGGGTCTCTGGGGTCGGGGGAGGCTCTTTTTGCCCTCCCCAGGCTCTTATAAAGACTTTGGAGCTTAGGGAGGGTGAAAAAAGCATGCAAAAAAGGGTGAATTTAGCTGGCCAGCGTGTGCATGTGTGCTGGCCAGCTGACAAGGCATTGCCTCACGTGCCCTGACAAATGGCTCTGCATGCCACTTGTGGCACGTATGCCATAGGTTCGCTATCACTGGTATATGTAATCTGGGATTTTTTTTAATGGACCCACTGTTGCTACTGAAGGAATGAATAGGCACTATAGCTAGAAAAGTCTTAAAGCAAGATTTCATCTAGTGCACCAACTGTGGAAGGTGAGATCCATTCTTTTTTTGTTTTGAAAAAGTTTTATTGAGTTTTAACAATTTTCTAGAGGGTAAGGTAAGGGTTAAAGAAACATTTTGAGAACCTTTGCGTCAGAGTCCTTGGCCCGTCCCGGGCTACATAATAAAACAGTAGTAAAGAAATTTATCCGAAAAATACTACAAGATAAAGACAAGTGAATACATAATACATTTCCAATTCTCAGATGGCAGACATGTACAAACATCCTGGTACAAAAGGAATAAAAAGGAAAGTTAATAAAAAAAGGAAAAACAAGCAAAATCATTTTTTTGATCTAAGTCTTTTGGCAATTGTATCTTCTTTTTCTCCTGCCTGGCCCCCAGTGGGCGGGGCCGTGGCCCCCTCCGCCCCCCCTGGATCTTCCCCCAGGACAGAGGAATGTTTTTTAAGAAAGGCTTCCGCCTCCGCAACTGTTTTAATCTTCACTCTTCCTCCTTCCCAGAACACCAGCATCCCTTCAGGCATCGCCCACTTGAACCAGATCCCGTGGTCAAACAATGTTTTGGATAAGAAGGAAATTTTCCTTCTCATTTCTCTAATTTTTTTTGGGACCTGCTTCAAGATAACGACCACCTTTTGTTGGTAAACTAAAGGACCCCCTCTCTGCGCCCTCAAGATCCCCTCCCTGGTTGACCTTCTAACAAATTTAATGTGTATCTCTCTGGGTACTTCATTTATCCTGGCATATGCTGAGTTTATTCTGTAGACTAGGTCAATGTCCTCCCTGATCTCATCTTTAGGTTTATGTAAATAGTCTGCTAAAATTGTGCTCATGAGATCAGGCAGGCATTCACCAGATTCTTCAGAAATATTCTGAAATCTTAAAAAATATGTCATCCTTTCCATATCAATCCTAGACACATGCCCATTTATTTCTACAACCTCATTAGTAACATTTTTAAGCTCTCCCTTTGCCCCAGCCAGCCCCCCTTCCAACTCTTCAGTCTTCTGTGTATTCTCCTGCACTTGCTTCCGAGTTTCCAGGAGTTCCTTCCTAAAGTTGGTATTTTCTTTTCTTTGAGCCTGGATCTCTTGCACCAAAGTTTGTAACACAGTTTCAAGAGAACACATTCTTTGTTCCAAACCTGCCAGTCCTGATTCTTGTGCCATAATCAGTTGTTAAAGTCAATGCCACTAAGATGGCGTTTTTTGGGTGGAGCCGCTGAGACAGTCAGGAGGTAAAAGTTTCAAATCAGGGTTGTAAAAAGTTCAGAAACCAGAAGAGAAACACATTTCCAAATCAATAATTATAGTAAAAAAGACAATCCAGACAAGGAATCAATTAATCCCAAAAAAATTTTTTTTTCATTGATAGCAAGAGGAAGTCCGAATCGCAAGAAGATGCTGGTAGTTTTCCATAAAAACAATAGTCATTCAGGAGCAGAGAGAAGCCATCTTCCCCCGCCCAAACTGGGAGCCAGCCGGAGAGAGCAACAAAGAAAAAAAAATTGTAACAAGCCAATCGAACTTAGAAACATTGTTGCAAGCCGCAAATCACTTTCACTCGCTTTCACTAAGTTCCAGGCAAACCGCATAGAAAAAACAACCGTTCCTCGGAACGAGGAACCATTTCAAAGCGCCGCTTTAAATCCGAGGGGGGGTTTAACGAAAAAAAACACCCCCCTCCAAGCTTTTTAGTCCAGCGCTGCCATCGGAGAGAAAATAGCAAATAGTGAGATCCATTCTTAATCAATTAATCACCTCTACTGTGATACTCCCCTTCCATTGGACCCCAAAGCTAACTGGCAGGACCAAGTCTTTAGGCTCTGGAAGGTGAGGAGGATTAGGACTGACCTCACACTGAGAGGGCAAGTGCAATAGCTAAGAAGGCCCTTCTCCTGGATTCCAGTAGCCAGAATAATCAGGTTGATGGGGCCCATTGCATGCCTCCTCTGCTAGAATGGATGGGGCAAGCCAATCCCAGTGGGGTGAGATAGTTTTCAAGTAGCCTGGACCCATCTCATGAAGGGGTTTAAAGCTAATTATGAACATATTGAATTGCATCTGGAAGCAGACCACCAGCTAATGCAGCTTGCAGAACAGTGATGTTACATAAGCCATTCTTATGAGAATGAGAAGAGAAGAGCTGTGGTGGTGCAGTGGTTAGAGTGCAATATCGCAGGCTACTTCTGCTGACTGCTGGCTGCCTGCCATTTGGCAGTTCAAATCTCATCAGAATCAAGGTTGACTCAGCCTTCTATCCTTCTGAGGTGGGTAACGTGAGGACCCAGATTGTTGGGAGCATTATACTGACTTATTGTAAGCTGCTTAGAGAGGTCTGTAAAGCACTGCAAAGTGATATATAAATCTAAGTGCCGTTGCTATTGCTATTCTTGGTGCTCCAAGAACTGTCTGACCCACCACACTCTGCACCGAATGTAGCTTCTGAAAGCTCTTGAAGGATAGGCCTAAATAGAGCATAATCCCCCCGCCCTTTTTTAGATGTTATAGTTCTCCAGTTTGGCTGTTTTCTTCCTATTTTAATTGTACTGTTTTTAATTCTTTGTTAGCTGCTTAGAATTGTATATTAATAAACTCCAGACACTCATTGATTTTTTTTAGAAACAATGATATATTAATGTATTTGTAATTTATTCAGCCTTTTTTTTTTTTTACATTAATCAAACAATTCTGAGCAGCTCATGGCCCTACATTTAGGAATAGGGTTGAAGCAATGCCAACAATACTAAAAACCTCAGACAAACAATGCACTTCTCCCACGTCAACAGTCTATTGTCTCCACTCCTTGGGTGACTTGGAGCCCTTAAATGCAGTAACAGGATGTTGTACTCAAATAATTTATAAAGCATTTTTAAAATTACCTCTTGTTAGCTTCCCCAGAGTCTTTCAGATTGATAAATGTCTGAACCTTTCATTGTGACAAGTATGTGCTCTCTATTGCCAAACAGTGAGAAGTTTTATAATACCAGCACTTATATGGAGTTCAGTTTATTGAAGAGGGTTCCCCAGAGGCTTATAATGGCCCCATGATTTAAGATTTATTGTCACATATGCACAGACTGAATATAAGCATTAATACTCCAATGGATTTCTATAGATGATCACGGGATGTAACATAGAAATAGCATTTTCTCAACCTCTTTGCGGTTTCTAGTGACCCAGAGGTTAAGACGCTGGTCTTGTCAACTGGAAGTTTGGCCGTTTGAGACCCTAGCACCACATGATGGCGTGAGCTCCTGTTCTTGGCCCAGCTACTGCCCTCCTAGCAGCTCAAAATCATGCAAATGCAAGAAGATAAATAGATACCCCTGTCAGGCTTGGAAGCCATCTTTGTATTGGGCCTCAAGCCTTCCACATATTCAAACATATTCAACTGTGGGCAACTGGGAAGGGGGATTGTATGGAGGATAGAAGATATGTAGCCAAAGTAACATTCCTTCTCAGAGAGTCAAGGTCGTTTTGTCCCTGCATCTGGAATGACCTGGATGGGAAGAATCTTCCTTTGTGACAGTGACTGATTGGGCCATGTGATGGACCCCTGGGGCAGGGTATTGAACTTTCAACTGGGTGGGGAGAACCTGGAAGCTTTCGGATTTGGGTTTTCCCAGATATGCCAACATGGCTTCTTTAATAAATTTGAATTTTGAGGAACCTCTAACCTCGGATTCTTATATGATGGAGGATGCTATTTGGAACCCTGACAACTACTTTGGTGAGAAGGTCACAGTATTTTGTGTGTCTCAGCATACAGTCATGCTGACCATATGACCCTAGAACCATATTCAGACAACACTGGCTTCCTCGGCTAGAAACAGACCCAAGCACTTCTCCCTAGAGTCAGAATGACTGGTCAGAAAACCTTTGTTACCTTTTCTGTCCTTCTCCAAATTTTTGCCACTAAAATGTGTTAACCTGACCTTCATCCTCATTAGATTTATTTAAAATGTACATTTACTGCTATGAAATTTCTCACAGAGAGATAATTCAGGTAAGTAGATGGAGGAATATATTTTAAAATTGAATTGCCACTAAAATTGTCTGAAAAACATAGTTCCTTTCCTCTATATTCAGAATCATACTTGAACAACAGTAAGGATCCTAAAGTGAATATCTAATCACATTTTTAATAGAAATTGAACATTGTTATTGTAATTCTAACCACAATTCTTAACCCATTCCAAATGTATTTGGGCTAAATCTTCCAAACAACTTTTTCCCCTATCATTTTCATTTAAAAATCATGTGTAGAAACTGAAGAAGCTCAAAGCAATTTTTGAGCCGTAAAGTACCATGGCAATTTGTAAGAGAGACAGTGCTTGAAAAATTAGTGCTCAGAAAAGACTGACAATTCACTAATCATTCATAATCAGCAGACTTGTACACAAGGACAATAGATGTCTCCAAGAAGCCAATCAAATATTACTTAAAGACTTTGAAACGAAAAGAAAAACTTTTTGTTCAGCTTATTGTCAGCCTACGGAAACGATTTCTTCAGGAAATTTCATCTAATCTTGTAATAGAAATTATAGCATTAGTAGATAACATTCCTATTAAAAACTAGCAGGTCTAATTATGTGAAGAGTAAAACACAGACATGTATTATGTAAAAGCCCAAGATATTTCAGCATGGTGCACCTGGAAAGGTTTGTGCCACTGCACTCAAGAACCATTCCTTTTGTGTAACAATGTCACACTAATCATTTCATTGTTTGCCCCTGACTAACACTACTGTAGGGATCTTTGGTGTGCAGTACTAAGATTTAATTCCAAAATGTTGCTTTGGAGTGCCTGGGGATGCAAACACAATAGTATCTGCAACTGTTTAAAGTAGCTATATATTTTCCTAGAATCATGTGACAGCTGTGAAGTGTAGCTATGCCAACTTGGGAAAAGATACAGCAAGTTTAATGAGTCAAGGGAGATGTTATGTTCACATCCCTAGAGGCTTAAAAGCAGCTTTTAAAAAAATTAATCAAAAGCATTACACGCTGTCCTTTTTTTTACACCCAGCGCTCATATTAAAATCTGCCCAAAATACCGATTGCAGATGTAATCAATTGGCTGATATCCTGTCCATGATTATGGTGTAGGTCCATACATTTGCAATGTAACCAGCAGTCTATAACTCTAATCAATTTGACTGGAAAAATAGGCCAAGAGAGCCAAAATAAACAGCATCATCATAAAACGGTGCATAAAACATACTGGAAGGCAAAAGAGCCAATTCTCTACAGCCTTTTTCACACATCATGCCAAATGATAATGTGGCCAAGCATGTAGTACAAATCTAGAAATGGCTGATAAATGGGCACTTATGACTTAGGCTATTGAAAAAAACCCGTCCAATTTTGAGTTTTTAAACAAGATATGTTTGATCAAACACAACGTTGCACCTGGGGTGGGCTTCAAAATTTTTAGCAAGGGGTTCTCTGCCAGGTTTCTGGGTGGGCATGGCCATGGTGGGTGTGGCCAAGACAGCCTTCTGCACCATGATGGGGGTGGGTGGGGGTGTCCAGTGGTGGGTTTCAAATTTTTTAGAACCTACTCTGTAGGTGTGGCCTATTTTGTGGGCGTGGCTTGGCAGTCATGTGACAGGGTGGGAGTGGCCACCTTTTAAAATGTGGTGAAACTCATTTAACAATGCTCTTGCTTAGCAACCAAAATTTTGGACTCAATTGTGATGATAAATTCTTTCTTTCTTTCTTTCTTTCTTTCTTTCTTTCTTTCTTTCTTTCTTTCTTTCTTTCTTTCTTTCTTTCCTTCCTTCCTTCCCTTCCCTTCCCTTCCCTTCCCGTTGGCTCACTGGCAGCGGCGGGCCAGATTTACTTCAAGGTACGCCGGTGGAACACCCTCTCACCCGTTCTCTAAATTTCATCAACCGGCTCTCGCGAGTAGGTGCGAGCCTGCAGAAACCCACCACTTGGGTGTGCCTCTGGGCTTTGGAGGATTTCCTCAAGGCTCTGGGAGGACAAAATGGCCTCCCCTGGCTCTGGAGGCCTCCTGGAGGGAGGCCTATTTCTGGCCTTTCTAAACTTCTGACAGGCTTGTTTATTGCCCTCTGCACTTACCTGCATCCAAAATGGGCCATGTGGGGACTCCTTGGAGGGGCAGGGTGAAGTGGGAGGGACTAACCAGGACTGGGATTTGGGGGTTCTCCAAATCTGTGAACCCCCAGCAGCCCACCTCTGCTTTGCAGCCTACGTGAAGATGTCTTTTCTCTTAATCGTAGGTTAATTTCATCCTGGACAGTTTAAAGTCTCCACTAGTTGAGAAAAAACAAACAAACCAACTACTGGATTCCATTTCTACCTCCTTCCATTGTCTCTTTGTTTCAGAACAAATCAAGGTCCACTTGTAGGAAATAAATATAGATCAAACCAAATGTGCCAATGGGGGCAAGATGACAAGAAAGCTCTCTGTGGCAGAAGTGTGAGACAGGCTTAAAAGTCATTCTCGATCTTCTGTCATCCATGGCCCAAGGAAACTGTCAAACAGAACTCCAATGGAGAAACCTTTCTCCCAGCTGTGTCTTGAGAATGCTAATCACAGTCAGTATTTTGATCTGTTGAGGATACCATCTCTTCCCCAAACATGTTTGATTGAAGAAAAAGGAGAAAAGTCATCTGAAAAAATATTAACAGCATGGAAAGAAAAATGCATGTTTTTATGAGTGCTGGCAGGGATGGGGAGCTGCTCAACTTTGAGTTACCCTAAAGTGGAAGAACAATATTTTTTTTAATCTTTTCTGCAGAGTGGGGAGGGTTTAAGGGGACTATAAGCTTAAACCTTCAATTTCACAGCAATAGGCTGGTTTTTCTCATTCTGTGTGGGATTAGAGACCAAGAAAAGTGATGCTTGCAGCAGGTAAGGTAAAAGTAAAGGTTTTCCT
Organism: Rhabdophis nuchalis; assembly: GCA_039707465.1. Lineage (NCBI taxonomy): Eukaryota > Metazoa > Chordata > Lepidosauria > Squamata > Natricidae > Rhabdophis > Rhabdophis nuchalis. The sequence goes on from CM077645.1 coordinate 201,270,635, forward strand.
CGCACATATATGCTAGTCGTTTCTGACTTCAGGGAGCAGTGTTCATTTCTGTTTCAAAGCCAAAGGGCCAGCGCTGTCCGTGGTCATGTGGTTGGCATGACTAAATGCCAAAGGTGCACGGAACACTGTTATCTTCCCACCAAAGGTGGTTCCTATTTTTCTACTTGCATTTCGAACTGCTAGGTTGGCAGAAGCTGGGACAAGTAACAGGAGCTACAATAATTAATCAGGGGAATAACTTGACTCCAGAAGCTGTGAATGCTCCAACACTGGAAGTTTTTAAGATGATGTTGGATAATCATTTGTCTGAAGTGGTATAGGGTTTCCTGTTTAGGCAGGGGGTTGGACGAGAAGACCTCCAAGGTCCCTTCCAACTCTGCTATTCTATTCTATTCTATTCTATTCTATTCTATTCTATTCTATTCTATATGCTCAAACACTACACATTACACATACACACAAATATGAGATTTCCCCCCTAAAATAGAAAGAGATACAGTGTTATTGTTGGCTGCACACCTGCAGTTGATAGAAAGAGGCAGCATGTTCCAGGTGCCTCTTTCTTTTTGATATTAATGTATTTTCCCATGGTTTTTTTTCTATGCATTTCCCCCATGTTTGTTCATATGCAGTACAAAATCTTTTAAAGAGCCTCAAGAAGATAGTGGAATTTCATGTTGATAGAAGTTCTCTAAAAATGCCAAGCAAATGCATTTGCACTTGAAAAGAAACGAAATATTGATTTCAAAATTCTATAAATTCCATTTGACTTTCTGTTTTGATTCAGAAAAACCCTCCCTTGAGGCCCTGCAATCAATAATTAAATACTTGAGAATGTGAGGAGGACACATTTCACGGAGAGGGATCAAAGAAAAAGAGGTGGGGTTGTGCTGTCAACAAAGCATCTCTTCATTAATGGGAGACCTCACTTCTATGCAAGGCACAGTCAAACAAGAGAATGGACTAGTTTCTGCTTTAAAAAAAAGGAAGTCTGCTAATATAAATTATTTGCACAAGAAAAAAAGATTAACAATGGCTAATTGTTGTTTAAAAGTTCATAGCATAGTGTTTGTCTTTACGAAATTATAGAATTTGCCTCCCAGTGGTGCAGAATGTGGCATCCTTTAACTATGTGAAACTTTAAGCAACATTACACAGTTCATTACTCATCCTTTCTTTAATTTGTGCAATATGGCCTCTATTGCTTTGAAGAAAAAAGAAACAAGAAAAAAGGCAGGCCCTCATTCGGTAAAGGCCTTATCGACTATTCTACAACAGCTTCTTGAAGACTGTTGCTTTAAGTATAATTCAATATTTGAAGGCACAGTTTGATGTAGAACCACATTGCAGGTGACTGGGGGATGGAGGAGACTATTCAATTAAAAAAAAGTGGCCTGGATATAATTTTGAATCAAAGGCATGGGCTTGTCTCCAGACTACTGTGAGAAGAATGAAAGGCACCAAAAAAAGTTTATTTCTGTCTGTTTCCTTGCAGCCTTACTTGTTATGTATTGAATGTGTATGGTTGTGTTAAGCCCTGCTAAAGTGAAACTAACCTTTAGATCAGTGTTTCTCAACCTTGGCGACTGGGGAATTGGCTGGGGAATTCTGGAAGTTGAAGTCCACGGGACTTAAAGTTGCCAAAGTTGAGAAACACTGCTTTAGATGAACCTCAGTGTTAGCTCCAACTGTTTTGGAGGGAAACTTTGAACATTCATATTTGGGCAGGTTTTTCAAGCACTATGATTGGTGAAGACCAGTGGTGGGATTCAAAAAAAAATTACTACTAGTTCTGTGGCCGTGGCTTGGTAGGTATGGCTTGGTGGGCATGGTAGGGGAAGGATATTGTAAAATCTCCATTCTCACCCCACTCCAGGGGAAAGATACTATACAATCTGCATTCCCTCCCCACTCCAGGGAAAGGTTACTACAAAATCCCCATTCCCTCCTGATCAGCTGAGACTCGGGAGGCAGAAAATAGATGCGGGTGGGGCCAGAGACAGTGTTTACCGCTTCTCCGAACTACTCAAAATTTCCACTACTTGTTCTTCAGAACTGGTCAGAACCTGCTGAATAGCAACTCTCGTTAAGACCACGTGGGCCCAGAGTATAACTTACAGGCATTTGCCTACTGTTCCTCAGTTCCAGGTTTGAGTCAATAAATGCTGTTGTAGCTATGGTGGTCTTGTTCTTGCCTACTGAAGCCTACCATACAATAATAGTCGCATCACAAGTATGAGTCAAACTAGTCTCTGGTACAGGAGCCTTGTTCAGATAAAGAGCCAGAATGGATTCTGCCAAAGAACTTCCTGCCTTTTGGAGAACTTCAACAGAGGGAGATCAAACAAACATTTTGATAAAAGTTTCTTAGATGTATGAATGTACATTTCTGGAGTTAAAGACTAGCACAAAATTTAGGGATTCAGCAGGAGTCATCCAACAGGACCAGTATGATGTTCTGATGTTCTATCTGAAAAAAAAATTCTACATTACAGGTTACTTGCAGCTAATGTTCCTGCAATGGGGATTCAATAATAAAGACACCTGAATTCTCCTACTGTTTCGCAGAAGTGTGGAGGTAAGCATAAAATCTTCAGTTAATGATCCATGAAGGTATAGCAACTCTGATAGCATAAAAAAGAGTAACTGTAGCATTCATGGATTTTAGGAGGTTCTTGTCCTATACTAGAACAAAGAAAAGGTCATAATCATGACCCTTAAGATGACACATGAAAGCAAATGCTTAAGTCTTTCTCCATAGCTTACCATGAGGGCAGCACTTAAGATAATTTATTTCATAACCAAGCTCTTTTAAAAATGTCCCTGAATGGGGGGGGGAGGGGAAACTGATTTAGCATATCAATGTAGAAACTGCTAGAAATGGTTGCAAGGAACTCTAAAGGTAGTGCTTTAAATCTCTTATAAACTTGACATACCCAGGCCAAAAAATTCGTACAAGGAAGATAACTCTTGCCATGACTGATATGTTGAAATAATTGTACCATATATCTGCTAGTGTATGGTTTCTCTGAATGAGGTAGGCACAAAATAATATAGATGAATACACTATGAAAAGGATAAGAACACTTACACACATTTCTGATATATGTTTTATCTTGCCTCCAGAGTAATGTCTTGTCTCCAGACGAGTCTGAGAAGAATGATAGGTACCCGTAAAGGTTTATTTCTATCTGTTTCCTTGCAGACTTCATATTTTCTTCCTTCCTTCCTTCCTTCCTTCCTTCCTTCCTTCCTTCCTTCCTTTCTTTCTTTCTTTCTTTCTTTCTTTCTTTCTTTCTTTCTTTTAAAGTATGATTCAGACTAACCTCTGGCATAGGAGCCTTGCTCAGATATTTTTGGATGTAAATCCTAACGCATGAGAAATGGTCAGCAGATCTCGCTGTCTCCTCTTTTAATTGCCGACACTGTTGAAGAACCAGTTCCAGGAGTAGTGCACTTGTCTTGGAAGATTTCACATGTTTCAAAGTCTTCCCAAGATCCTGAATCCAGAATTCCAACTCACATGGATACCCCTGTGAGTTGCCCATCCAACTCACATGGATGCTCTTTGTAGAACAAAGGGTTGTAACTGGAAACAATCACGATGTACTTTTGGAGAGGTGATCTTCAGTGACATCATCAATGCAATGTGGACAGCGGAGGGACTGCTCACCCCTTCTCATGTGCTGAATTCTCAATCCGAAAGTATTGTCTAAACGTGGCTAAAGACATACAGTGCCCATGTATAATCAGAGAAAATTGGAGAAAGCTATCTTGTAAGAATGAGAGTTCTTCAGCTTGGTGCGTTCAACCAACATGTCTCACTGGGTCATACCTTGTGTCATTATGTAGACACCTTCACCTTTTAGAGGCAGAGTGAAATACAAGTAGAATTACAGAACATAAAATCTGAACAAAGATGATTTCGCTCATTCAAGTCTGGCTCTAAGTCAGGGGTACCAAACACAAGACCCGCGGGCCAAATCTGGCCGACGATGTGGTTGGATCCGGCTTGGAGAGCCATCCTGGCAAATGTAAGGAACCAGCCCATGTCACTTTGATCCAGTCTACCCAATGCGAAGACAAAATATTGGGTCAGCATCAGAGGCGTAGCGTGGGGGGTGCAGGGGGCCCCGGCCGCACCGGGCGCAACATCTGGGGGGGCGCGCTCGCACTCGCAGCTCTCTGCCCTGCCTGGCTCACTCACTCTCTCTGCAGTGCTGGCTGTGCGAATCCGATCCGAGCCGCCGGGTCGCCGCCCACTGTGGAGGGGGGGTGCCAGGCGTGCGGTGCGGTGGGTGCGAAGAGAGAGCGAGGGACTATCTGGGGGAGGGACAGTGCAGCGGCCGCCCAACGCAGCGCTGAGCGCGGGAGAGAACCACACCAGACCAGCCCAGGCAGCAGCAAGAAGAAGCTGGCAGCGGCGGCAGGTGACACAGGCCGGAGAGGAGAGAGGGGTAAGGGTTTCTTTAACTAATCTAGTGGAAGAGACTCGAGTGCTAAAATCCACGGGTTAGGGGGTGCAAATTACTTGCCTTGCCCCGGGTGCTGACAACCCACGCTACGCCACTGGTCAGCATGGTTTCGGCCCAGTCTACCCAATGAAAAGAGGAAACATTGGGCCAGTGTGGCTTTGGCCTGATCTCCCCAATGAGAAGAGGAAACATTGGACCAGTGTGGCTTCTGCCCAGTCTACCTAATGCAAAGAGGAAACGTGCCATTAGTTTGGGAAGTGGTATCAAGCTGTTCATGCCCACCCAGTTGGCCATGCCCACCCAGCCCCCAGGGATCAACCACAGCCCTGATGTGGCCCTCAATGAAATTGAGTTTGACGTCCCTGCTCTAAGTGAAATAGTGTTTTAGATGCACATTTCAAAAGCTTTCCAATGGTATTTCTAGATTTAAATTCAATTGTCTGCAGTCAGCTTTCTTTCAAGAATCACTCATTCCTTGGCTCAATGATACATGGATAACATTCATTTTGGCAAGAATGTCAGTTCTCTAAATCCTCTACGTTGCTTATATATTGACCAAACCTATATTCACTTTCCATATTCAGAGGAACAAATCCTTTGCATGCCCATCATTAATTCACTGAGCAAAGATAGGCATGTCAACCTGTCAGATGAAAAAGTATCATAACCTCAATTAGCCATTATGCTGTCCTTGCACAAAAGGAAAAAAAAGATCATTTTTTTTCACTGAGTAGCTTCCTGATTTCCCGAATGTCAAGCATTCGTGATTTTTTTTAAAAAACACTCTTAGCAGAATTGGAGAAGGGCTGGGTCCCCCCCCCCCCTTCAGATATGCGCCATTTAGACCAAGATGATGACACATATCATATTCTTAGGAAAAATGTGCAATTTTTTCTTTAGAGCAAGCTTGGAATGAAAATGTGATTGCTGCATCGTTTTTTCCCCCCTCTCACTTTCTCTCTCTCTCCTCCCTCTGTGTGCGTTTGCAAACCTGCCAAATTAATTCTGAGAGTGTGATATTAAGGCATTTTACAAAGCAGCCCCCGCTTTGATTCAAGGATTTAATGAAATAGACATTGTGGGCAAGGGAAAAGGAAGTTTTGCTGTACAGCTGAAGCTCTCCCTGTAGTATATTAATAGAAACAGATGAAAATTCAGAGAACTTGAAGTAAACCTGCAGAGTTTCAAAGTCAAGCCAAGGCGTCAGAGGAAGAAACAAGGGGGGGGGGGGAAGCAGGATGTTAATTGTGTCTAGTAGTTAGAGAATTATAATAATTATAATAATTTCCTTTTCTTCAGGTGCCTTATTAGCCCTCTTTGTTGCATTATATCATCTATATATGTTTAATTATTCTGTTCCTATAAAGGAGAATATATGTGGCTCAGGACTGAAATAAGGAATCCTTGATGCTCTCTGAACCTGGCTGTTTTCTTGCAGATTTTTCATTACCTAAACCAGATAGCATCATCAGTCCTACTACTAGCCCTGATGATATTACATAGTTTGTTAATCAAATGTCTACAAGAAAACCACCAAGCTCAAAAACACTAAAGAGCCCTTATTCCATTCTGTTTTGTTGTAGATGTTTAAGTTACTGTTCATTATTTTTGTGTTATATTGCTGTAACTGTTAATTACAGTTACAATAGAGCATGGTGTCACTATGTTCAGATGGTTGGGGTAAAAATGAAATAAATAAAGAGGTTTGCAAAATAGTTACTGTTTACATGTGCTGGTTGCAGATAATTTACATTGACATGAGATATATTAATGTGTCCCCAAAACAAAGAGATGAAGAACTTTCATTCGTAGGTCCAAGAAGGAACATCTACCCTATGTTATCCAATCCTAATCATGACCAGGACTGTCCACATAAAATATGTGATCTACCTTGCATCTAATAGGTTTTTGATTGGTGTACATGAAATCCTCCCTTAAAAGCTGATTTCCTTTGATGAAGTATTAGAATAACAGAATAGCAGAGTTGAAAGAGACCTGGGAGGTCTTCTAGTCCAACCCCCTGCTTAGGCAGGAAACCCTACACTACTTCAGACAAATGGTTATCCAAACTCCTCTTAAAAACTTCCAGTGTTGGAGCATTCACAACTTCTGGAGGCAAGTTCTTCCACTGATTAATTGTTCTAACTGTCAGAAAATTCTTAATTCTAAGTTGCTTCTCTCCTTGATTAATTATTGGGTAGTCAGCATTTTGGCCATGGGTGTCCACTTTAGGTTCAAAAAAGTTTTGATTTTTTAAAGCCCCTGCAGATGCCCCAATTTTTAATATTTATTTATGATTCTTTTTAAACTTTATAAGAAACTTCAAGTGGCTTGTGTGTTCTGGTTTCTAGTCTGGTGCCTTAACTAGACCAAACTGGCTCGTTTTGGTCCTAATATTAATGCTTTGCCACTTTGAAAAGTAGCAGCATTTGAAACTGCAGTAGATCTTTGATTGCACAGCTACACCGTGAACAGGAGGTGAGGCATCTGAAATATCAAATGGGCTGCCCAGCGAAACACTATTCTCTAACACATCTTAGTTGGAATGAAAATGTGATTTCAGTCTTGTCTCTTTGTTGGGACTCAGTTGAGAATACTGATTGGAATCTTTAAACAATCTCCAGACTATGTATTGGAGAGTTGGACTTATTCTTATATTCAGAATAGAGCTGGAAGAGACCTTGAACATTTTCTAATCCAACCCCCTACTCAAGCAGGAGACTGTATACAATCTCAGACAAGTGGCTGTCTAGTCCAATCTCTTCTTAAAAACCTCCAGTGATGAAGAACCCAAAACGTCTGTTCCACTGGTTAATTGTCCTCACTGTTAGGAAGTTTCTCCTTAATTCCATGTTGCTTCTCTCCTTAATTAGTTTCCATCCATTGTTTCTTGTCCTACCCTCTGGTGCTTTGGAAAACAAGTTCTTTGTGGCAGTTACTCAAATCCTGGAATCCTTCTATCATGTTACCCATAGTCCTTTTTTTTTCTCTAGACGAGAGGTGTCAAACCTGTGTCACATTGTCATCATGTGACGTATCATGCCTTTTCTCTCCTTTGCTAAACTGGGGGTGGGTGTGACCAGCATGAGACACATCCAGCCCACAGGCTGCAAGTTTGACACCCTATTCTACACTATTCCTAGTCAATTTCTCTAGACTATATTTTTCTTATATGTTCTTCCTATAGTTCTGTGCTGCTCAGAATCCTTTGGAATTGGGGCAAGTAATAAAGACAGTTCATAAATAAATAGTTTTGTACAGTGCTTTTCCTTTAAGGGTCCAAAATAGTTTATATCAAACTGTCTTTTCATGTCACTCCTGTCACAACCAACCAAGGGTGGGCTTCTACCATTTCGGACTGGTTCGGGCGAACCGGTAGCTCCGACAATCAACTGTGAGCAAACCAGTTTGCTCTGACGATCAGCGGGGCCCACCCACCCGCCTTTGCATTTTACCGACCTATATCCTCAGCTAAGTCACGTGGCAGAGTGAATTGCTATGCCCCAGACATTTTTCTCCCCGGCAGTAATGCGGAAGGTATGTTTTCTTAAAACTGTGCATGCGCATGGGGCGCAAAGTATGCAATCACCAAACTGGTTATTAAACCAGTAGGATCCCAGCATTGGAATCAACCTTTGATTTTCGCAGGATTGAAAAAGAGCAGGAAACTCGACTAATCATCTCATTACTGACTGAGGGGGAACTTGAATCTAGATGTCCCAAATCTAGTCTGATATATTTCCCATACAATTGTCTGTCTTCATCCCTTGAGAGAGCTAACCATTTTTTCTTACTGGGAAGGCAACTTTGAATATTTATTTTAAGAATGCCAAATTCATGTGTGTTGAACCATTTTGGGATTGTTGGTTTTTTTCTTTTCTTTGACAGGTTCCTTACATCGCATGGTTAAAAAAAAGTTACTCATCAGAAATCTAGTATTTTCATTTGACAAGGGACCTGTTCATGTGAGAAACCCACAACAATAAACAGGGGAAATAATAGGTGCGGGAGGGAGACACTTCTTAACTCTGCAAATGAAAAAAAAATTGGGGCTTATTAAGGAGAATGAAGATAGAATAGGGCAATTTACATACAAAACAAAATATGAATAATCAATACAATACAATAGCAGAGTTGGAAGGCACCTTGGAGGTCATCTAGTCCAACTCCCTGCCTAGGCAGGAAACCCTATACCATTTCAGACAAATGGCTATCCAACATCTTCTTGAAGACTTGCAGTGTTGGGGCATTCACAACTTCTGGAGACAAGCTGTTCCACTGATCAATTGTCCTAACTGTCAGGAAATATCTCCTCAGTTCTAAGTTGCTTCTCTCCTTGATTAGTTTCCACCCATTGCTTCTTGTCCTGCCCCCAGGTGCTTTGGAGAATAGTTTGACTCCCTCTTCTTTGTGGCAACCCCTGAGATATCGGAAGACTACTATCATGTCTCCCCTAATCCTTCTTTTTATTAAACTAGACATACCCAGTTCCTGCAACTGTTCTTCATATGTTTTAGCCTCCAGTCCTCTAATCATCTTTGTTGCTCTTCTCTGCTCTCTTTCTAGAGTCTCCACATCTTTTCTACATTGTGGAGACCAAAACTGAATGCAGTATTCCAAGTGTGGCCTTACCAAGACATTATAAAGTGGTATTAACACTTCACGTGATCTTGATTCTATCCCTCTGTTTATGCAGCCTAGAACTGTGTTGGAAGAAGGAGTGTCTGTTCATAGCATAAGGAATTTATCCATGGGAAATAACCAATTTTAAAATACTCTATACCTTAGCATAAAAAAGGGAATGAACAAGGTGAGATAGTTGTGCTTGTTTATTTTTATTCATGGGTTTCTTGTCTGTGTTTTGTTGCATGTTTCAACTCAAAGATTTGGAAGCAAGCATTACAGATCTGTGATTTATTACTTTATAAAGATATCTTGTTCTCAGATAACTAAAACAGATTTTTTGCTTCATGGTGTTGATGTTGCAGCTTAAGTCTATGTCACGAATGCACAAATGCCCCAGGAGGCAACCTGGCAGAGCAGAATTGTGGTAAAAGCAAGTACACTAAACAGGTAAAAAAGAGGCTGGGTGGAATTAAATTTAGAACATTGCTGTTTAAATGTACAATATGGTGATATCTCGATTGAGTATAATTGCACGGAAGAGTGAGAATTTGTTCTTAGAACTTCAAATTCAAACTGCTTGAAAGCAATTTGAAATTTAAGCAATGAATGTAATAGAATACAAAACTGGCAACTACTTCTTTCTGTATTTATAACTGAGGCTTTGACATTTTAAATGATAGCAACAAAGCAAAAATGCATCTCCTTTTTTGTTATATGTTAATCTAATGCTACATTTGTTTGAAAAGACAAATTGCTTCTTTTTAATGTCACAAAGAGAAAACTCTAATTTTTAAATTAGAGATTCAAGAAGAGCAATTAGAGAGTAATTTGTTCAGCAGTCAGAAGAAGTTTCTTAAATTTTTCAAATTTCTACATATTTTCCTTGGAACTATTATTTAATGCTTGAAACATCTATCTTCCATCTATCTTAAACATCTATCTTAAAGAAGGTTAGTGATTCCTATCAAGTAAAGGGTCTAATTAAATATATACATATATATTTAATTAGACCCAAATATATACGTACATATCTCTGGTGATGAGCCAAAAGGCAGAGAGGGAAACAGTATGTCTCCTCCCTTAATGGGGGGGCCCTAACAGGAAGTTGTGAAAACAATAATCTATACTAAATACTCCTGTCTTAGCTGATGCAATGGGTAGAGCTGGTTAGGCTGCAGTGCTAGGCTTCTGCCTTGGATGCATTGCAGCCCCGGTTCGAATCTCAGTGGGGTGTGGCCAACTGATGAGAGCTAATAAGCTCGAAATAGATCTATCTTGGTCTCTCAAATTTAAATTTATTGATCAGCTCATAAAACTAATATATAAAATATATATTTTATATATATATATATTAAAAAAATTACACAACGGAATTCATGGCTTTCTGTGTAGATGGTCTCTGGTGATGAGCTGAAAGACAGAAGAGGAAACAGTATGCTTCCTCCCTTAATTGGGGCCCTAACAGGGTGTTGTGGAAACAATTATATATATAATTGCGAATTTATCTAAATTAGATGGATCTACTTAGCAGATAGTGTACTGGGGTAGCATACTCTGATTTCAATGCAAAAAGCTATACATTTCTGGTCATCATCATCATCATCTACTTTATTCATTAAACATGAAACAGTCAACTGAACATTTAAAAATGCATCACAAATACCATTGGCTGGTTCTAATGGTTGATAAGAGTTGCTGCCAGCATCCTAGGTATCAACCAAATACCTTCTTAAGATGTATGATGTTCTAAGTAGCACAGTTATTTGCAGTTCTGCTGGTGTTATTGCAGGAAGCTGCAATTTCTTGATGTGTTTTGTAAAATTCTTGGATATGGTACCAAGTGCCCCGATGGTAATGGGTATCACTGTTACATGTTTACATGTTTCATCCATAGCCATGTAGTTTTGATGGCCAGGTTGCAATATTTCATAATATTTCATTATTATTGTTGTTGTTGTTGTTGACCAACTATATCTACCAAGAGCAGAGAGTGGTTGAGGACTCCTACAAATAAAGCAGACTGTGGAAGAAGACACAGCTTGAATGATTACGTCTAGAAAAGTGAAGAACCAATGATTAAGGAAGTAAATAAAGGAGGCCTTTTAAAGTCAAAAGCTTAATATAAGAAAGAAGTAATTGAGACGTGAGCTGAAAATTGGAAAAGCAAAGCTATGCATAGCCAATACTTGAAAAGTATTGAAGGCAAACTGACCAAAAACTAACTTGGAACTGGTTAAGATCAGGAGTACTGAAAAAAGAAACAGAAGATTTTATTTTGGCAGCTCAAAAACAAGCCTTAGCCACAAACTGCATGAAGGCAAAAATTCAACATGTTACCACCAATAGCAAATGTCGCCTCTGTAGTGAGCAAGATGAGACAGTCGACCACCTGATCAGTGGGTGCAGCAAAATTTCACAAACTGACTACCTACAATGCCAGGACCGTGTTGCTAAGATCATTCACTGGAAATTGTGCCAGAAGTTTGGATTTGAGTATAGCAAAAAACCACTGGGAACATCAGGTTGAGAAAGTTTTAGAGAATGAGAAAGTCAAGATCTTGTGGACTTCAGAATTCAGACTGACAGGCACTTGGCCTACAACACATCTGACATAACAATAGTTGAAAAGAAAAAAGTATGGTTCATTGACATTGCAATACCTGGTGATGCACAAATTAAAGATAAACAGCAAGAAAAAAATCACAAAGTACTGGGACTTGCAAATTGAAGTTGAGCGACTATGGAAAAAGAAATCGTATGTTGTCCTGATTGTAATTGGAGTCCTTTGAGCAATACCTAAAGGGCTACCTTGATATTTGGGAATTCTAAATTTACCTGATTTGAACAATATGATTCTACAAAAAAACATCCTACTTGGAACAGCTTATATCCTCGGACAAAAAAAAAAGCTAGAACCTAATGGTGAATGAAGATTCTGAAATTCCCACCCTTTCCATTAAAGCATAGGACTTGGCTTTGAAGCTTGAGTTTGCCCATATAGTTGTTATATTTCTGAAGAGTTTTCTACTTCTGTGTAAATGGTTTTTAAAAAAAAAAACCTTGTAGAGCACGAGACTTCCTTTCCTCATTTCCTTCTGAAATGTTAATTCTTGAGAACATCCTAAGTAACAAAATTCTAAAGGGAACCTCCATTATAATTCATCTATAATGAGCATACCTTATTTCTTCCCTAATTTATAATATGAAGATGTTATGAACTGTCATGAAATGGCTTGTCAAAAACTAGCTCTAATTGGCCAGATGGTGAGGACTCTTAAGGGACACTATAATTAAAGTGATACACTATAATTAAAGTGATACACTACAATTGATTCAACATGTTCAGCCACCGTGCCACCCAATTCTATCTAATGATAGCTCATTCTTTGCTTTCCTAAACATTAGGAATTAATGCTTAATTCTGGCAATTAAAAATTGAGGGAAGAACTGGTAGGAGAGAAGAACGTATTCAGAGGCTAAAAGAACCTCTTTGGAACTTTAAAATTCAGAAACAAATGAACTCAGTATTTTAAAAGTCTATTTATTTAGACATGCAACCATGCACTGCCAAAGTTGGAAAAAAGTGGTGTTGTTATCTCACTGGGCTTAGCTCCATGTAGTTATAAAGTCATGCAATTATCAAATTATATGTATTTATAGTTTCCATTTCTTAATTAGATATTTTTTCCTGCACTTTCTCCTAGTTAAGCACTGCTGAAAAGAACACATTACCTATAAACTTTGAGGGTGTTGGCATTATTTTAAATTGCCTCTTGAAAATTAATGAGCTACTTTTTACTATGTTTGCTTGAATATTCCAGGCAGATATGCCATTCTTGCAGTGACAATATTATGATTTTAGAGAGTAATTCCAATCAGAGACCCTGTACAGATTCAAGTCAAAGTTAAAGAAAGCAGCTTGCACTGTATCTTACCAAATTTCCTTTGTCTGATGGCTTCCATAACTTTCTTTGATTGTTTATTTTAAAAAGTTTTCAACTGTTTTCGTTTTCTTCATTTTCAAAACACATACCACTTTCAGATGTGCTTCTGTGGGTCTTAGGAACTATAGGAAGTTAAAACCCAATCCTCTGCTAGAAAAATGAAATATCCTGGGAAATATTAAGAAGGCAGAATATTATATTTCCCTGGATAAGAAATGGAGAAATGGAGAAACCTGGCCTAATTCCCCGAGATTATTTTACCGACTGATTTTAAATTAAATTAAGTTTTAACAAATGGGTTTTACACTGTTTTTAGCACAGGGTATAGTTTAATTTAATAAGATTTTATCGATTATTTCTGATGTATTTATTGTTTTTGGTATATGTTTATATTCATGTTTTTAATTTCCTGTGCACCGCCCCAAGTCCCTTTTTGGGAGAGTATAGAATTCCAATAAAATGAAAAATGAAAAAAAAAATGTTTTAGGCAGGCTTACTCTTAATATCAACCACCTTTGTCAATGGGCCATTAAAATGCCCGAGCCAGTCTATTCTACATAACAAAGCTCCAGGGTGATGGGATTAAGGCATGGTATTTCTAGCCCTTTACCCGTCTCACCACAGGGCACCTGGGAACACAACCAAGTTTGGGACTCAAAAGAGACACAACCTACAAAGTTAGCTAAGACGCCCCTGGGAGTCTGACAACCAATCAGAATACATTTCTTACACAGGAACAGGAAACAGAGAGGTGGGGCCAAACAGAGAGTATAAAAATTCAGGAACTCTCAGCAAGCCCCTTCGCTTCTTTTTCTTCACTCAACATCTTCGAAGCATATGATTACCTTTTTGCCTAGGACCTCAAACCATGTGATCCTGTCCACCATTAAAACCATCTTTCCAAACAGCCTCCATGTTTCCAGTGTCTTTTTCCCCACTTGGAACTGAACCCAGATGGACATTTCTTCCAACAGAACTATAAAGTATTTCTCCTAAAGGTGCTTTTTTCCAGAGGCAACTGGAGTTTCTGGTTTTTTCTTTGAAGATGTTGTTGCTTCTCATCCAAGAAGCTTCTTGGATGAGAAGTGACAACATCTTCAAAGAAAAAACAGAAACTCCAGTTGCCTCTGGAAAAAGCACCTTTGGGACAACCATGACCTGCATGACTGAGAATCTCCATGAACATTTATCAATATAAAGTATTCAGTTTCCAAATTCTTCCCACCATAGATGGTAACGTGAAAATGGTTCAAAGCATATGACCCTGAAGTACTGTTCCAGTAGACCATACGGTAATGAGCAATTTACGGGAGAGCAAATCTATCCAATTGTGGTTGGCTCAGTTTCAGGCTTAGGTTTGTTTCAACCTATTTCTATAGCAGTTGAACATTTTTCATGCACATTTCTCTGACATATGTATCTGTGTAAGAACTTCCCAAAGTGCACATTTTTGTGTACATTTCTCTGATTTTAGTGTGAACTCAGCTTAAAAATCCATAAAACTGTGAGGCTCAGTGTATGAGTATATGTATGCTGGCATACATATACACAGTCACTAGTTTAGAATCAAGCAAAGTGAGGTGTTACATATTATTAGGAAAAGGCATATTAAAAAAGTTAAAGACTACTGCAATCTATGCTTTCTTAATTATGTTAACGTCTTCCTAAAATCTGACTGGCTATTCTGCTCATTCTATTGGTTGGAACTATATGGAATACAAGAAGAAATTAAGCATTGTATGGATTTCTAGAGGTTTCTGTTTGTCATATGTTGAATACAATAGCAGAGTTGGAAGGGACCTTGGAGGTCTTCTAGTCCAACCCCTGCCTAGGCAGGAAACCCTATACCATTTCAGACAAATGGCTATCCAACATCTTCTTAAAGACTTCCAGTGTTGGGGCATTCACAACTTCTAGAGGCAAGCTGTTCCACTGATTAATCGTTCTAACTGTCAGAAAATTTCTCCTGACAATTTCTCCTGAAAATAATATTCATCCTGAGAATTATCAGCTGATTAATTTGTTAGCCTAGAACAGGACTGGAGAATTTTGGGAGTTGAAATCCGCAAATCTTAAAGTTGGCAAGTTTGGAGACCTCTGTGCCTAGAAGCGCATGAGGATGATGTTATCTCTTCAGTCCAGAGGTGGGTTTCTATTGGTTCGGACCGGTTCGGTCGAGAAGGTAGTAACTCGGTCTGAGTTACGCCCCTGAACTGGTTCTATCAGCAGCAGCACCATCTTGATTTTTGGTTCTGCACATGTGCAGGACAATCTTCATTGCAGAAATTTATTGTTTCCCTTTTCTAATGTTGTGTGCATGCACAGACATTTTTAGGTGCAAATGCACATCCGTGCATTTGGTGTGCACACGAGCGAAGCGAGCGCATGGGGGCAAACAGTTTTGCATGCCGAACTGGCAGTAATGCCAGCAGCAACCCACCCCTGGTTCAGTCAATCTGATTCTTGGCAATTCTAATGGAATAAATGCTTGGAAAAGAGAGATAGCTGTGGAGAATACTTGATCTGGCTCATGACTTCTTATGAAAATAATATCTGTGGCAGGAAAAAAAAGGGAGAATGGTATCAATCCTGAATAACACACTATTTACAATGACTGCTCCTCAAATTAAGTAGCCCTCTTAAATTTCATTGAAGACATCAGCTGCTTGCTAAATTGCCATCATTTGTATTCCATCTGAGCATATTTCTCTTTAAGGATCTCCTCCTTAGTGTAATGATAAGCAAACCATTCAATGTCCAGTATGACGGCTGATTAAATATTCTGTTTTATTTCTCCATTTCAGATTGTGAATTCCTTTGCTTTGCCTGTTAAAATGGTTATATTAGGGGATATGATAAAATATTCCAAAAGTAATTTAGAAACTACTCACTCATGCTTGCAAGAGTCGCTTCAGCTACTTCAGAGGCAGAATTTCCCTTCTTATTCTTGCAGTGAATTAAAACTAGGCATTTGGCGGTCTGAAGAGATAGAGAAATAGCTCATATTGAAAACAGGAGCAGTCTCCTTTTGAGTGCAGTCAAGCAATCTCACGACTGTGCTGAGATGTTGCTATTGTATTAGTTAGTTGTGCTTCTTCCGTACTTAGACATGGATCTTGCATTGAGTTTGTGGACAGCAGGACTAATCCATCAAGATCTTGTATCTGTAAGCTAAGAATTATGAGGATAACATGGCCTAGCATTTGCTCAGAGTGTACATTTTATGGTAGTGTTTGCAAAGTTGCATCAGGACAGACATGATTGGGATAAAATGTTCTCAATATCAATGTCTGTGCAGAATCCTGACCTGGATATCAAGACTGGTTAATGCGATAAAATAATTCACTTACAAAAATGACATGAATGTCTTATACTAATATGTATATAAGGGAACCACAGTAAATTGAAACATTCAAGTTCCAAAGTGGGTAAAAGATGGAATTTAATTTGGAATGTAAGAATTAAGCTTCTGATCTGGGTCTTAACAAAAGGAGAAAGAGCACACAAACAAATCTTTCCAGTACCTTATAGCTCTACTTTGAGTCTCATGGTTGGAAAGAAAGAGGGAAGGAGGAAACATCCACATTGTGAACTGCTGGCCAATTGTCTTTTCTATAAGGAGATTTCCTTCCCTTCCCATCCTGTCATGTCCTTCCCTTCCCTTTGAGATTTTTGCCAGATCAACCTACTTTTGAACTTTATTTTCTTTTGTTGACTTCTACCCCAACAGTAAATTTGGTTCCATTGTCTTTGGTCTTAGAGAACATTTTATTATGTCTTGTAAACAACAGAGACAATCCCAATTGTCCCAATCCCAATTTATTCAGCATAAAGGAGAAGAGCTCTAAAACTGTTGGGCTCAGAGCCAGATGTTCGTGCTTTATTCTCAGATAAGGACTCAAACAGGAGAAGAGCATGGATGGTTACCAATTGGGGTAGAGAGGAAGAGAGAAGAGATACAAATAGAAGGCAGAGGATTAGAGCATGGACTATTTAGTTATTGTTTTTGTTAAAAGGATTCTTGTTTTATGGTAGATTTTGGATTCCTGATTAAATATTAGTTGTCTTAAGTCTTTCTATTGTTTGTTTTCAAGTGATTTTTTGCTTTAAATTGCATGATTCATTGGAACTGAATTAGATGCTCTCTGTGGACACTAGAAATTGGTATTAAAATGTTAATTCCTGGTCTTTGGAATTCAAGGGATGTTAATATAAAATATATAAGATTCAATATTTATATATTTATATATATTATTGTATTGTATTTTCATGATTCCTTTTTTATTATTATTACCATTTGTAGTATATCCCAACCATCTTCTTTTGTAATGTAAAATTACTGAATAATATTTTATTTGTATTTAGTTTGGGGCCCATAAAAAAATGTTAGGGGGTGATTTTATTCTTTCATTCCCTGGCAATTCCATTATGAAAAATGAAGAGATAGATGAACATATGATTTTTTGAAATGTTCCTGGAGCATTTTGCAACTAAGAAAAGAAGGTACATATTTTTGACAATTCTGTCTAAGGGACCATCTCTTCTCAGTTGCATCCATCTGATCCAGTAGACTAAGAAGACAAGTAATTTTATTTAGGTTGTATCAGTGGTGGGATTCAAGATTTTTTACTACCAATTCTGTGGGTGTGGCTTGGTGGGCGTGGCTTGGTGGGCATGGCAAGGGAAGGAAACTGCGAAATCTCCATTCCCTCCCCACTCCAGGGGGAGGTTCCTGCAAAATCTCCATTTCCACCCGATCAGCTGGAACTCGGGAGGCAGAGAATAGATAGGGGCAGGGACAGTCAGAGGTGGTATTTACTGCTTCTCCGAACTACTCAAAATTTCTGCTTCCGTTTCTCCAGAACTGGTCAGAACCTGCTGAATACCACCTCTGGGTTGTATCTGATGGGACCAGAAAAAGGGCCTTCTCATGGTGAATCCGTCCCTTTGCAATATCATTCCCATAGAGATTAGACTGCCCACCCCCTTTGACACTCTTTCGTAAGACCTGGTTCTGTCAATTGGCCTGGGGTATTCAGAGTGGGACATGCTGGCTCAGAGGCTAAGAAACTGAGCTTATTTATCAGAAAGGTCTGCAGTTTGGCAGTTAGAAATCCCTAGTGCCGCATAACGGAGTGAGCTCCTGTTACTTGTCCCAGCTTCTGCCAATCTGACAGTTCGAAAGCATGTCAAAATGCAAGTAGAAAAATAAGAACCACCTTTGGTGGGAAGGTAACAGTGTTCTGCGTGCCTTTGGCATTTAATCATGCCAGCAGTGGTGTGTTGCAGGTGATACGCCCTGGTATGGGCATACCAGTGCCTCCTGGGAACACCAGGTACTGTTCCGGTATGGTGCTCCGGAGGCCCCACCTGCCAGCCTGCCCTCCTTACCTGTGTTTGAGCTCTTTGGCGCTTCCGAGCAGCTGGAGCATTGCAGGAGGTAAGGACACATGTGCGTGCACTGCACACATTCATGTGGTGGACGCCAGGCCCTGTTGCACTGTACCAGTTGCAATGGGATCCAGAACCCATCACTGCATGCTGGCCGCATGACCACATAGACGTCTTCAGCTTTGAAACGGTGTTGCGCACCTGGCCCTAGAGTTGGAAATGACTAGCACATATGTGCGAGAGGAACCTTTACCTTTACCTTGCCTAGGGTGGGAGGGAGCCCATCAAATGGCTCATTTGATTGTGTGTTGTCACTGGGGTTATTGTTTTTTATTCTTCTATATTGGGTTTTTATTGTTTGTAAGCCGCCTAGAGTCACTGAGAGTGAGTGGGTGGCCATATAATCTTCTACATAAATAAAATAATTTGAGTTGTATTCTTCAGGTTTCATTCAGAAATAACAGAATAACAGATTTGAAAGGAACCTTGTACTTTCTTTTCCAACCTCTGCTCAAGCAGGAGATCCTATGCCATTCTGTCCAATCTTTTTTTTAAAAACTTCCAATGATGGAACACCTAGAACTTCTAGAGGCAAGCTGTTCCATTGTTGAATTGTTCTGACTGTCAGTAAATATCTTCTTAGCTCTAGGTTGGCTCTCTTCTCAGTAAGTTTCCATCTCTTATGTCTTGTCCTGTCCTCAGGGGCTTTGGAGAATAAATCCACCCCCTTTTCTCTGTGACAGCCACTCAAATGCTGAAGACCGCTCTCATGTCATGTCTAGTTCTTCTCTTCGTTAGACTAGATACACCCAGTCCCTGCAACCATTCCTCATATGTTTCACCTTCCGGCCTTATTAAAGCTTAATAGTTAGGCATTCTTCTCATTTATTCTAAAATAAAAAGTTTCCCAGTGAAATAAATTGAAGAAGTATTTTCAATAACTGCAGAATATTTTCTGTAGCATTCAGGTTGACTCACAGTATATGCAGAAGGATGCTTCTTTTATCTTGTTCTATATATGGACCACCATAACACATTTTAAAGGCATATCATGGGCCTTCTGGTTTTCTCCACCACTCTATTCTTCTGACCCATTTTAAATGTATAATATGCATCGTGCCTTCCCCCCCCCCCCTTCAACATTTTAGATTCTTATCCAAAGAGTTATACATCTATGCCATGTATCTACAGGTAACCGAATGTGTACTTAAAATAATTCAAACACATTCTTAGGAATGCTTCTCAGATGGTATGAATCAGTTTGAGTCTTTTCTAAGGAGCAATGCCAGAAATATGCCAAGATGTGGCTCTTCTCAAATAAAACTGTTATATATTACATATCATCAAGGTTTTTATGAGCAGAAGTAGAACAGATGGAATTATTTTTATATGTCCTTCTCATAACTGTAGGAAGTAATGGAGTGTGGATAGCTAGGGAATGGTTTTATAATTTGCCTTTTATTGCATTTATGCAGGAAAAAAAATATGGCTTTCTCCCATTATAATTGTCCCATTTTCAATGTTATATTTATGGAGTCAAGTAATTTATATCAGTGAATCTCTTCTCTGACTATTGTCAGTGAATGTTCCTTCTTTCCATACTTTTAGTAAATTGAGCCTGAAATTACAGTAATATTTAAAGAAAATATATCACAATACCCCATAATGGCATATTAGTTAATATAGACATGGAATATTACATTTATTGTAAGATGTAATCAAGTTCCTGTCCAAATAATTCTCATTGAAGTCTTTCAAAGGCTCTTGTTGGTGTTATATTCTACAAATAGTACTAAAACGATTTAAGGTACTAATTCATACACTTTATAAAATATATTATTATTATTATTATTATTATTATTATTATTATTATTATTATTATTATTATTATTATTATTATTATTATTATTATTATTATTATTATTATTATTATTCATTTGATTTGTATACCGCCCTCTCTCCCGTAGGGGCTCAGGGTGGTGCACAGGAATAATAAAGGATAAAATACATATAAATACAGTCAATAGATAAATTTAAAATTAATTTTAGATCTTCTGGGCTCTACCACAAGAGAAGCAAATTTGTATTTAAAAAAAAACATTTATAGGTTGAAAAAATATTCTCACAAAGCTTTCAACAGTCCTTTCTAATTTTCAAATGGTGCTTTGTTTTGTTTTTTAATGGCAACATGCCCTTTTTGTATTATGGAATAGTATCCAGAAATGTTATTTTACTTATTTATCAAATTTCCACACCACCATCTCACATGATATGCTGTTTAAATATATGGGTCAGACTGAATAGCAGTCAAAGTAATGTTTACACATCACTTTAAAATGATGGTTGCTTAAGCGTGATTTATTGAATAAACTCAAATGGTTGGATTCATTCAACATGCTCAGTGTGGTTTTCAGTGATTGCATTCATGTAATCTACTAAGCCATAAAGCAAACAATCTACTTGATGGCTTAGCGCCAAGTATGAATTCAACCACAAAATTGGTAGAATGACCGCTTGAAATTCAATTGTGCTAAGGCAGAAAGGATGGGTTCCAATTGCACCTTGCTCTGTTGATAGTACAGCTATAGTAAAATGACTGAGTTAGGATGTGGCAAATAGGACCTTAAGTAAAATGTCTCCATTTTTACTCTTTGTTATAAAGGTTTTGAAAATACAACATCATGCTATCTCCATTAATATTAGCTGACAGCTACTGTATTATGATATTAGTGGACTTTTTTGAACCATTATAATTAATCTTGTATCTGCAGTGGAACTATTACAAATTGTGTTGCCTATTCCTGGGGTGAGGAACCCTCTTCTTTTCTCCTTTCCCCCCTCTTCTTTGGGATATAAAAGAAGGACCAGCATGGTTAGTGCTAAGAATTCTAGAAACTGAGGCCAATATATTGTATCTAAATGTGAGAAAGGCAGACTTGTTTTAAAATCTTAAAATGAGAGAGGATTGATGATAAATTAACATACATAAGATTTTGCCTCCACTTTAAGCAGGTTTTATTATTAACCTAGCCGATAACCTGGGTATTTATTTATAAAGGGGTGGGGGGAGTGCCTGGACCAAACATAATTTTCTAACATTGGATTTTCCCCTTACCAGAGGGAGCCTCCTTGTGGAGTACTGTGAAGCCATTATCATGGCAACTCCACTGCCATGATACAGTACAGTAGAAGCCATTTTAAGGCACAACAGGCTGTATCTTAACAGAACAAACACCCTTAGGGGTTTTAGGGTTGTCTTACCCACACAGTATTTGTTTTCAGAAAATAAGTCATCTGTGCACCAAGTTTGATTGAAATTGCTCAAGGCATTTCAGGGTTATGCTGCAACACACACACACACACACACAAAGATATATTTATTTATTTATTTATTTATTTTTATTAAATTTTTATACCGCCCTTCTCCCTTCCGGGACTCAGGGAGGTGTACAGGCAGCAATAAATTACAAAACTAATTAAAGATGACTAAGTGGCATAAAGGGATGCAGTGGCTCAGTGGCTAAGACACCGAGCTTGTCGATCAGAAAGGTTGGCAGTTTGGCAGTTCTAATCCGAAGTGCAACATAATGGAGTGAGCTCCCATTATTTGTCCCAGCTTCTGCCAACCTAGCAGTTCGAAAGCATGCAAAAATGCAAGTAGAAAAATAGGGACCACCAATGTTTCGTGAGCCTTTAAAGTTTAGTCCTGCTGTCCACATGACCCTGGAAATGTCTTAATTGTTAAGTGATGGCAGGGAGAGATTATGGATGAATCGTGCCGATGATATGAAAAGAATAATGAATGAGAGATGGCAAAAATAAAATTTAAAACAATCTTGACAATTTAAAGAAATGGGAGAAAATTAGAGAAATTTAACAGGGCTTAGGCAAAATGTTTTGCATTTGGGAGACAAAAATTGAAGTACAGGATTAGAAATATTATCTCATAATAATTGCAAAAAAGAAATTGACATCATAGTTGATTGAAAAATTGAAAATGAGCCAGAAAATGACACGGATGCAGAGAAAGCAAATGCAATTTTAGGCTGCATGAACAGAAGGAAGGGTTGATTAATCAATTGCATGTATAGCCTGTCACAATCAATTTAACTGTCAGAAGCTCACATAATAGACAGTCAATTTAAAACATCCATAGTACATTGGTGTCTAGATCATGGACTGAAGTTGGTCTTCAGTTGAATGTGATCAGCAATTGTGCAAGGGATTATTTCTGTAGGGAGGCTATTCTAGAAAATAGATGTTGAGAACTGAGAAGTTCCTTTTCTTCCAGAAATAGAACGGTAGAAGCTGTTATTCCTTAGCTGATCTAATAGGTTTAATTGATTCAGGGATGTATAGCAGTTCTACAGGTACCCAGGTGCTTATGCATAAAGAGTTTTATAGGTTAAAACAAGGGAAGGGGATTGAAATACTGTAAAACAGCATCTCCTGTCCTCAAACTCATAACTTAAGAAAGAAGATACTGTGTACTATGGTAACACAGTACACAGTATAGGGACCTTGGTGTCCCTATTCTGCCTCTTTATAAATCTATGGTGAGGCCCCATCTGGAGTATTGTGTACAGTTCTGGTCCCCATACCTTCAGAAGGATATTATGGAAATGGAAAAGGTGCAGAGGAGGGCAACCAGAATGATTAGGGGCCTGGAATACCTTCCTTACCATCTGAGGCTGCAACGGCTGGGCCTCTTCACTCTAGAACGACGGCGCCTGAGAGGTGACCTGATTGAAGTCTATAAAATCATGCACAGTGTGGACAAAGTAGAAAAGGAAAAACTGTTTTCCCTATCGCACAACACTAGAACTAGAGGGCACTCCATGAAACTTTTGATAACTAGACCTCAAACAAATAAGAGGAAGTACTTTTTCACCCAGAGGATCACTGGTCTATGGAACTCCCTTCCAGAAGAAGTGGTGACAGCTGTCAGCCTCGACACCTTTAAGAAAGGATTAGACGAGTTCATGGAGAACAAGGGTATCAATAGCTATCATGATGGATGCCTAAGGACACCCTCCGGGTTGGAGAGATAGGCAGGATATCTCTCAATGCCATTTGCAGGGAATCATAAGCAGGTGAAGACATCTGCTTGGGAATACCCTGAAGCAAATGGGGAGCTACTGTGTGAGACAGAATGCTGGACTGGATGGGCTGTGACCTGTTCCAGCAAGGCTATTCTTGTGTTCTTATGTTCTTAACAAACAAATTGCAGAGACATCTAAAAGGACAAGGAGAATTTCATTGCCTGCATTCAAGTCCTGATAGTGATCATCTATGGCCATCTTGGTTTCATGGCTGTGCCTAAACCGTTTCATCAGGGAAATTATATAATTGAACCGCCACACTGTTTCAATATATTTTGGCAAACAAACAAACAAATACATTTTGGAATCATAAAAATCATATTCAGAAGTTAGGTAGCACATTTTCTGACTAACAGATTTTATTGAAACACATATGCTTTCGTCAGCTGCCATTTGCTTCATCAGATGTGTGAAAGAGCTACCAGAATCTAAATTTTTGCACCATAAATTAACACAGCTTTCCTCCTGCAAATCATAGGAAGCAATCACCCCACCTGATTAAGCTTCGATCAGAATATAATTGAGTACTGTGTCTGTCAGAGTTTACAGCAGCAATCACATCCAGAAAGCACACGCAGGTAAGGATTCACTTTATATATAATAAAACACATGAAGTAAATATACAATACCAAAACTAGATTTTTCCAATGTGGTAGTAAATACAAGTAGAGGAGAGAACAGCTTCAGTTTCAATTTCACAGCAGCAGACCAGTTTAGAGCTCAGCACAGACTCAGAGCTTTAGTACAGAACAGCTGAACTAAGCCACGCCCAGGCTCCTTGCTGTCTCCTTGTTGCTCACACAGCAAATACTGTTTCAGTTTCCATACAGCCCTCATTGGCTGACTTAGTTGCTATGCCTATTCCATTGGCTGACCTTGTTACCATGTCTCTGCCAGGACATGAGCTCTCATACACTGACAGTGTCTAGTGAGGCCCCCAGAGGATGCAGAGAAATTGGAACATGGGCAATGACCGGAAAGCCAAGTAAAGAGAAGCTGAAAGACTTAGACATGTTTCATTTCACGAAGAAAGATTGATAGGGATATGATGGCATTCTTCATATATCTGAAAAGCTATCACACAGACAAAGGTTCTCCAGGCACAGGACAGTGGGACTACATTTTAGGAAGATGCAGACTGGATTGGGAGTAGAGTTAGGCTGATACCACCTTCCTTAATTTAAAACAATTTAACCGTGGAACCACTTATCCCAAGAAATAACAGGTTTCTGTTCACTGGATGTATTCCAAGGGAGACTAGACAGCTAAGTGGAATGTTTAACTTCCTAATCTTTATATTGATGGCTTAAATGGTTCCATATAATGCTATGATTTTTATGAAGGCATTTTAAGCATGATGTCCCAAAGGTGCTATTTCAAGAGGCAATTGGACTTCCTTTGTTTTACCTTGAACACGTTTCACTTTTCATACAAGAAGTGAACTGAAGAAGCTTCTTGGATGAGAAGTGAAATGTCTTCAAACAAAGAAAGTCCAGTTGTCTCTGGAAAAAACACCTTTGGGACAACCATGGCATAGATGACTGAGAATCTGCATAGACATTTAAACATGATGCTATTGCCACTCTTTTGTTGTTGTTACTTTCCTCTCAGGATCTTTCCTGTAGACCAGGGGTGGGCAAACTCATTAGTCAATAGAGCCAAATATCAACAATACCACAATTGAAATTTCTTTTAAGAGCCGGAAGGTGTGGCCTTTTTTGTGGGAGTGGCCCAGCGGTCATGTGACTAGGTGGGCGTGGCGAACTTGAAAAATGTGAAACTCACTTAACAATGGTCTTGGTTAGCAACCAAACTTTTAGGCTCAATTGTGGTCATAAGTTCTTTCTTTCTTTCTTTCTTTCTTTCTTTCTTTCTTTCTTTCTTTCTTTCTCTCTCTCTCTCTCTCTCTCTCTCTCTCTCTCTCTCTTTCTTTCCTTCCTTCCTTCCTTCTTTCTTTTTTTCTTTCTTTCTCTCTTTCTCTCTCTTTCTCTCTCTCTTTCTCTCTTTCTTTCCCTCTTTCTCTCTCTCTCTTTCTCTCTCTCTCTTTCTTTCTCTTTCTCTCTCTCTCTATCTGCTTCGCCTGCCCATCTCTGTCACTGTGTGTGTGTGTTTCTGTCTGTCTCGCATTCAAGCACTTAATCACTCATTCTGTGTTTCTATCTTTCTCTCCCTCCCTCCCTTTTTCTGTCTCTCCCTGTCTCTCTGTGTGTGTCTGTCACTCTCTGATTCCCCCCTCCCTCCTTGTCTCTCTCTGTGTCTATGCCTCTCTCTGCCTGTCTGTCTGCCCCCCCCCCACGGAGCCTCCTCAGCCCAGCCCGCCGTGGTTATTCACTCGCTCCCCTTAGCCGGGCCCGCCCAGCCGCCCGCTGCATTCGCTCGCCCATTCAGGGTACTTCCAGGGTTCCTTGTGGGTGGGGAAGGAACGGCGACCCTCTGGACGCTGGTTCCCTCCAATCGCCCTGGAAGTAGCCTGGCTCGCCCGCCCGCGCTACTTCCAGGGCTCCGTGTGGGGTGGGGAAGGAACGGCGACCCTCTGGATGCCGGTTCCCTCCCCCCACCTGCGGAGCCTCCGCACCCCCTGGAAGTAGATGAGTGGCCAGCATGCCGCCTGGGGAGGCTCGGCGGGGGGAGGGAGGGAATCAGCGGCCGGTAGGGAGGGTTGCTCCGGCGGGTCCCAGGAGTCCCACCCTCGGCAAGGGTGGAGGAAGAGCCACACTCGAGGGGCCAAAGACCCGCATGCGGCTTGCGAGCCACGGTTTGCCGACCACTGCTATAGACCAAGTTGAGGAAACTATGGCTCTCCAGGGGCTGCTACACATTAATTTTGGTAAGTAGTAGCATAACAATATGATAATAAATTGTTAAATCCATAATTTGTCTTGAAGTGGGCATTCTGGTTGATGCTGTTGGAAACTAAAATTTAGCAATATCTGGAAAAACACAGAATTCCTAAATTAAACATATGAGTGTTATTAGGAAAATGTTTTAGTATTTTAGTCCAGCATAATACCAGATGGTTGTGGCTAAATATCTTCCTTCTAATCAAGTTCACAACCTTGATGTTCTAGTATTATAAATAACAATGCCCCTGGAAATAATTTTGTGAAATGTCAAAATGTCTCTCTCCCCTCTGCTCCCAAATTAAGTGTTGTTCAGAAATAAAAAATGTTCATTGGAACTGTGCTGCTATTTAAAGAACTCACAAAACTTTTCATTTATTTAAAAAGAAAGAGCTTAAAATTCTGACATCTTCCTTTCGCTATTTGCGCACAAAATATTCAATTTATTAGCCTCTGTTCAAAATAATGTGAAAAAATGAGAGGCCGATAGCCTTATTGAACAAATGAAGTTTTTTTTTAAATATATATATATATAATGTATGCATGTATACTTCTAAATATTCTACATAAACTGTAATAGAGGTGGTATTCAGCAGGTTCTGACCAGTTCTGGAGAACCGGTAGCAGAAATTTTGAGTAGTTCAGAGAACCGGTAAATACCGTCTCTGACTGGCCCCGCCCCCATCTATTCTCTGCGTACCGGTTCTAGCTGATCAGGAGGAAATGGGGATTTTGCAGTAACCTTCCCCTGGAGTGGGGAGGGAATGGAGATTTTACAGCAGTGTGGGAGCTGAAGTCCTTCAGACTTAAAGTTGCAAAGGTTGGAGACCCTTGTTTTACAGTATCTTTCCCCTGCCATGCCCACCAAGCCACACCCACAGAACAGGTAGTAAAAAAATTTTGAATCCCACCACTGAGCTGTATTAATGGAAAAGCCATGACTTTTGGACTAAAAACAATATTCCAAAGGTTTTCATTCTAATGCAGTTCAAAAGCAACCAACATTTCTTTCAAATTGAATTTGACTCCCTTTGTCTACTGTATTTGTGCAGTTGTAATTGTAAAATTTTTGAATCATTTTCTTGACAACAATTAGAAAATAGTTTACCAGTCTCTTCTTCTGGGAGGTGTTTTCAACTTTCCAGTTTAGCCCAGTCAACTTTCTCTTCCAGTAATAATCTGCCCCAACTCTGCTTATTTATCATACTCATTACAGATAGCTATTCAAAAGGGAATAGAATAATTTTTTTTTTAAAAAAAATACCACTAAGCTTAGGAAGAAAATGCATTTGATTCCTTCTGCAAGATATCTCAGTAATTTTATTTATATTATAGAGAACCTCACAGATTCAGCATCTTTAACAGTTATATTGCATGGCTAATTGCACATAAAATAAGTATAAACCGGGGTTCAGTTTACTGATCATCGTTGCTCCCCCCCATGTGTCCAATTAAAATGAATATAGCTGACATATAGGTCAATGGATTTCTCTCAATAGCACAGCTCCTGAGATGCATAATTAGGAACTCTGAAAGCTCCTAAAGTTGCCTTCTTTCACTTTCCATGAATGGCAAATTGGCAGAATGAGGCTGATAACCACATTAGCAAATGCTCATATTCTTTAGGTTTCTTAGGATATTTGTCCCCTGTGAAATGATGTACTATTGGTCATGTTCCATCAAATTTTCTATTGCACATTCAATAGAAGTATTCTATTGAAAAATTTAGTTCAATGAATACAATGTAAATGAACTGTAGAATAGGCATTAGCATCAGGGGTGGGCTGCTGCTGACGTTGCTGCTGGTTCGCTTCGCACACACTTCACAGGTGCGTGTTCTGCTTTCATGCCACCAGGGAACCAGTTTTGGGGTGTCGCCAGCCTGTCATCCCTACCAGTTCGGTAACCCAGTCCCAATTTCCACTACCAGTTTGCCCAAATCAGTGCGAACCAGTAACAACCCACCTCTGATTGGCATGTTCAATACAATTGTATATTATGAAGCAGTGAGTACCCAAAGGAGTAAGGAACAAGGAAACAAACAATAAACAACTCAGAGATAATGTAATACAAAATGAATTTAGTATCATCACCACAACTGACACCAAATACACATTGGCAATCAGGAGAGAGCCACCATGATACAACTTACCTTTGAAGGTATCAAAACTATTTGTAAAGGATCATAAGAATTGTTCTGTCCTCACTACACGTTAATTTGTGTGCAGCTCAACATGCAGCTAAACCCACTTATCCTCCAAAAAAACAGACCGTGTGTTTAGATCTGAGTGCTTTATTGAAAGAACAGGATAGGGTGAAACTGGGGAAAATAGGAATACATACAATAAGAACCAAATACAAGATAGACAGTATTGGGTTAAAGCTGAACATAGCAATTATTAAATACAATCTCACCAGTGATGCTCTGTGTGGGAGATGTGGATTTGTCCTTTACTTTACTTTACTTTACTTTATTTTAGATTTGTATACTGCCCTCTTCCCTTTCGGGACTCAGGGCGGTGAACAGGCATCAATAAAAACAGCAATAAAAGCATCAAAATATATTAAAATACACTAAAAATGATATTAAATGGGTGTCCTTGGATGAACATGTGACACGGATTAAGATAGATTCTTCTTTGTGCTTCTGCCTCTCCTAAATGTTAAAGGAAATGGAGTCTGGCTTCCCAGCGTGCACTTGTTTTGAGAGGGTGGGCTGATGGGAATGAGGTTGGTCAGCTTCAAACAACATATTTGTCCTTTCGGTCACTAGATGGGGCTAGAG
The DNA here is from genome assembly GCA_039707465.1 of Rhabdophis nuchalis. Classification (NCBI taxonomy): domain Eukaryota; kingdom Metazoa; phylum Chordata; class Lepidosauria; order Squamata; family Natricidae; genus Rhabdophis; species Rhabdophis nuchalis. The sequence goes on from CM077645.1 coordinate 201,299,798, forward strand.
AGCAACAACAGTATATTAAAGTTATATGCTGGGGCATGACAAGCATGCTCAGTTAATGGGTTTGTTTTTTTAACTCTGGAAAAGCCCTTGTAATTGTTAGTAAAAATATATTTGGCCCATATCTTCAAAGAGCCTCCTACCACATACCTCCCTTCGACCTGTCCGCTCCCACAGAGTGGGCCTCCTCAGGGTGCCGTCAGCTGGTCAATGCCAGCTGGCGACTCACAGGGGAAGAGTCTTCTCTGTGGTGGGTCCGGCACTCTGGAACGACCTACCCCCCGATATCCGTACCATCACGGACCTACGCCTCTTCCGTCGGATGTTAAAAGCACATTTCTTTCATCTAGCCGGCCTGACATAGACTAAGGATATAATTTTAATTGTGATATTTATTGGTTTTAATTTTATATTATCTAAATTTTAGCACAGATTTAATAATTTAATTGTCTTTTATATTTTGTATGTATTGTTGGGTTTTTATCTTTCTGTGCACCGCCCTGAGTCCCTTTTAGGTGAAAATAGGGCGGTATATAAATCGAATAAAATGAAATGGAAAAAAAATGAAAACATTAGTATAGTCCAGTGATAGCTAAACTTTTCGTTGCTGCTTGCCGAAAGCGCACACTTACACTCGTAATGCAATGTGTGTGCGAACCCCCAGCATGCCCCATCTCCACACACGTGCGTATGTCTCCTGCATGCTCCTCCCCACATGTGCGGCAGAGACCCGAAAACCAACTGTCTGGGGGAGGCACAATCACATGAGCAGGGGCAACAGCTCGCATGTCCACAGAGAGGGCTCTGTGTGCCACCTGTGGTACACATGCCATAGGTTTGCCTTCACGGGTATAGGCTGTCAAAGAAGAGCTTCTATTGAGGACTTCTTCACAAGGACAAACTTGTTGAATGAGGTGTCTTCCCCTCAGAAATAGCTCTTGGAATTTCATTGCGTTTTGACAGAGTTTCCGGCTCTTCCAAATTTGAGAATGGTTATTTGGCTTGAATCATCTTCAAGCAACAGGAGTGATGATTCCCTTCTGATTTTGCAAAAAAAGAGAAGGGAATGTGCAGGTGGTTAGAATTTAGAGATGGTCACAGATGGGTCAAACAGGTCAAAGTGGAAGCCTTGACCAATTTAACAGAGGCCTATTATGCCCCCCAATATTGTGCTCAAATAATATTATTTCTCATTAAGAATTATATCATCAGCCATGCACTATACCACATTAACAATTCTTTCCCTTTCCTGTGTATGCTCCCTAATTTGTTATCATTCCTTCCTTCCATAGTTAGATTGCTTCTGTTAATCCCACCATATGGAGATGTGGTGAATGAAAGTCACCAAGCCAGAAGCCTTATTACAACTTCATTCTCTAGCAAACACATGTTTATATGGATTCTGCATGAGGCCGTGAGAACAGAGCAGATGTATTTTAGAACGGAAACAAATACTTGCATGTCAACAGCCCTATTAGCATTCATAGTCTAATGAAAGTTCTAGTTTTTGACTAATATGTTTCCTATCTTATGCCAGCCTTTTCTCCTAAACAGTTTTGATGTTTCTAAATTGCAATCATATTAATAGAACCTGCATTGTCTGGCTCCAGTCTGTTCTGCCATTAAAGAGGGCTATAATTGGAAACAAATGCTATATAAATCTATATTTAGATTATATTTCTAGATCTGAGATGTGATAGCTGGGGCTCATGAGAATTAGTGCAACATATCCAGAGAATTTTAACGAAATCTCACTGCTACAATTCCTGACCTCTCAGTTCCTCTTTTGGCGAATCATTAGTTTATTCACATCTCTCTGACATATCTTGATCAAGAACTGTTCAATATCTTCATTAACTTTGATTCCATAATAGTTCTAACCTATAAACTACCCAGTCTATCTCTGTAATTTGTAGTATTTGTATCTCTTGCCATTTGTAGTATTTGTCTATCTCTGAACGCAGTCCTAATTTGTATTCTATATACCAGGAGTCCCCAACCTTTTTTGCACCAGGGACCGGTTTCACTTTAAAGTAAATTCTGCGGACCGGCTGGTGTAGAGGAGGAGGCAGCCGCAGCCCTCCCCAGCCGACATGCCTGCCCCTCTGCTGCCTGGGGGGGGGAGGGAGGGAGAGAGGAAGAGGGGCCAAAGAGCCGACCACTGCTCTAGGGCAGGGGTCCCCAACCTTTGCAACTTTAAGTCTGAAGGACTTCAGCTCCCAGATTTCTCCAGCCAGCTTTGCTGGCTGGAGAAATCTGGGAGCTGAAGTCCTTCAGACTTAAAGTTGCAAAGGTTGGGGACCCCTGTTCTAGGGCCTCCAACGGCGTGAACGGCCACGCCTGTGCTCTCCCGCATCCGATGGGTGCTCTGCCCAGTGGGCTGCCTCCTCCTCCTCCTCTCCTGCCCTGCGGCCCGGTTGCTATCAAGCCACGGACCGGCACCGGTCCGCGGCCCGGGGGTTGGGGACCCCTGCTATATACAAATAACTTACATTTAAGTGAACCTACAGAACTGTTTGCAGTGCTTTTTGTTTTATTATTTTGTTTCTTAACAGAAATATTGATTTATGTGTATAAGTGTGTTGTGGGTGTGAAATCAAACATTGAATTTTGGATATTAATGAGAATTCAGTAGCATTTTCAGCCCGCAAATGATTATGGGGTCTTTAAAAGAAGATGATGATAGGTTTTAGCCAAAATAACAAATGTAGATAAGGACAGGTAGGACTTGGAATAATAGATTTTTTGGACCTCATTTCTTCTCTATTGGGGTACAGAATAACTGAGAATATGAACAAATGCCAAATATGATCCATCATTGAAGGTCCATGGTACTCTCTGAGCTTGTTTTCTTGCAAATATTTAATTACCTGAACTAGGTAACATCATCACTGCATCATTTACCACTACTATATTGCTACAAGCAGTTCTACCTCTCATTTCAAGATGGTACAGTGGTTAGAGTATAGCACAGCAGACTAGTTCAGCTGATTGCTAGCTGCAGTTTGACAGTTCAAATCTCACCGGGTTCAAGGTTGACTCAGCCTCATCCTTCTGAGGTCAGTAAAATGAGAACCCAGATTGTTGGGGGCAATATGCTGACTCTGTAAACTGCTTAGAGAGAGCTGTAAAAGCACTACGAAGCTGTATATAAGTATAAGTGCTATTGCTATTCAACTGTGAGCTACAAATATTCTCCTTTATCAGTTCCTCTTTAGAAGTGTCTAGGCTCACAGTGTGAATAATGGACAAACTTGAATCTATAAAAAGATTCACAAGTGAAACAGAAGATCTGGAAATAATCTAATCATAATCTGTACTTTTATGTGACCAGAGCAACATATAAGAATATATGTTTGTCATTCTAAATCTGTTGTTCATGATATACCTCTTGACTCAAAGCATCTTAGCTTGGGAATCATCAAATCCATTCAGATAGATAGTCCACTTAGCAAGCAAAGTCATGAATTGATACTTCTTTGTTTGCAAAATCCAAATCAAGGAAGTTACCTACAAGATTTCTGGGGGGGGAAATCTAATTTTAAATGACAGAATATGCAATAAGAGATTTAGAGGCAACAGCTGAAACTAGAGACATGGAATTATGTGGTGGACGTTATCGGCTTTACTTGGAAAAAATATCCTTATATGAGATCTTTAATGTTTCAGCATTCTTAAAGCAAATTATTGTAATAATAGGTGGGTTATTATGAGCCACACCAAGATATTTTAAATTTTTACAGAGAAATAAATATCCCAAATAATAAGTAATGTTTTTTTCCACCTCCTTGCAGCTGTGTTACAAATCTACTTTTTTTCTCACTTGCCTTTTGATCCATGTTTCTGCATTGTAAAATTGAAGCATGATCTCATAAAGTCACAGAATGTATGAGTTGAAATATTACTTATTGATTCCTCTGTTTAGCACAAGAATCACTGTCCCATGCTTGTGTCAGTCTACATAGTATATGACAAGCCACATTACTGGTGTACAGTGTAAGCAGCCAATAATACTAATACTAAATATAAAAGGGAAACAGCAATAAAAAATCAGCTCCTAATTCACAAGATGATTTTGGAAAACTGCAAGAGTAGTAAGATAATATTGAATGTAGCCTAGATTGATTCAAAGTTCCCTGTTTGGGTAAATCAAGTTCTTAGAAATAACAGGAGTCAGCAGAAACATCAGAAAGTTTGTATAAAAATTAATGGGACAACAGAAGACATAGTTACTGGCCTTCCTTCAGGCTGACAACATCAAGCACATTGAAGTCAAGAATAGCAATTGCAATAGCACTTTTCAGTATAGTGCTGTAACCAGTTTACAGAATCTGTATATTGCGCCCAACATTCTGGGTCCTCATTTTACCCATCTCGGAAGGTTGGAAGGCTGAGTCAACCTTGAGCCTGGTGAGATTTGAACTGCCAAATTGCAGGCAGCCAGCAGCCAGTAGAAGTAGTCTGCAGTACTGCACTCTAACCACTGCACCACCCTGGCTCAAGAATAAAGTTAGTAGTGAATGTATCTGAAAAGTGAAGATCTTAATGTCCAGACTACAATGGTGGACATATTCTCAAGACAATTAGCACCTGGGCAATTCCAGTCATTAGATACACAGCTGGAATAGCGGACAGACTTATGCAGAACCAGGAGTCCTGGACAGAAAAACCAGGGGAAAAAATTAATGGCAATGAAACCCCTTCATCCTTGGAGACATTGACATACTGTATGTATCAAAAAAAAAAAAAGGTGGGTATGGAATGTTGGATGTCCACCAGACAGTTAAAGAATCAAATGGGGCATTGGGAGAATATCTGAAGGATCATGAAAAAGTTGCACTAAAGCTAGTGCACAAGGAAGGCTTTCTGATTAGCAGAGAGACCAAAGTAGTAGATAAGAAATACCAAATAAAGAAGGGGAAGTGAAAGAAGAGAAAAGGAATAGGGTAAGGCAAAGTGGCCACTACATTAAAAAAAATCAACAACCTAGCAGGCAAAGCACATAACAAAATCTGGCAATGGCTAAAGAGAAGGAAAGTTGAAAACAGGAACAGAGGAGATAATTCTGGCTGCAAAAGACAAAAATTTGAATGCCTGAAGAACAAAGGCATCCAAAGCCAGAAATGAGAAGACAGCAACAGACAGCTGCCTCTCTAAAGAAGCTGAAGAAACAGTTAGCTGCTGCAAGATTACACACACTGCCTACAAACAATGGCATAATAAAGTAGCAACAATGGAGCATTGAAATATCGACAAGAAACAGTATTTGACTGCAAGCAAGAACAAAAGGACAAAATAGACAAAGGTAGTAGAAAATGAAGAACTATAGTCCATTGGGATTTGAGAATTGAAAAAACAAGCACCTGCCACATAACCCCAAGAATGCTATCAGCATTGACAAAATCACCACCAGTCAATTGCCAAAGGCAGCTTTACCTGGAACAGCAAATTCAGTCTAAACATCTGGCTGACTGTCGACCAACTATCATAACATCAACAACAATAATAACCAGAGGCAAAAATGGCTATATAAGGGAGTGTTAGTAAATCATTTAGAAAACAGGAGAAGTAAACCATTAAATGATTAGTACATTAAAAAAAAACTCAAAGTAAAGAGCACAAAATTATGAAATGGCAATGGCTACAAATGACACAATTAGGAAGAAAACAGAAGGATTAATTTTTGCAAGGAGCAGCATGGCAAACAACCTTGATGAAATCAAGGATTCAACATCTAACAGACAGCTGCAAGTGTGGGATTTAAAAATGAAAAGATAAAATCATACATTATGAATAAATGGATGCAGCATAAAATTCTCGGGCTGGGTATAAGCAGCATAATGACAGAGTAGCCATTGTGAACTATTGGCATTGACGCAACAACTATAATTTCAGAATTTCCTGAATGTGACATGATCGCAAAATTGAGAAAGTGGCCCACAATGATGGAAATGGGATTTTTGCAACACACTAATTACCATCTGGAACATAACTAAACGGTTATATAAAAATAATTGAAAAGAGTGACATTTGCAGATGTGGCAATACCAAGAGAGAGAGAAATTAGGGGAAAAGAAAAAATAAAATAGAGTGTTAACAATGAAACTGAAGGACCTTGCAAAGTCATTCTACAGTTACTGGTGCAATTGGTGGAAATAAAAGTAGATTAAATACCGTATTTTTCAGAGTATAAGAGGCACCCAGGTTTTGAAGAGGCAAATTTAAAAGAAAAGTAGGTAGGTAGATAGAGGGATAGAGATGGAGAGAAATACAGTAGGTAGGTAGGTAGGGAAAGAGAGAGAGTAGGTAGGTAGGTAGATGTTTCCAGGTGTATTTATCCATGTGCTGGAGAAGGAAATCACTGACAACCTGTAGCACCTAAAACTTCGTTTCTGCTGGGACAGCACTTGATCAATGTAATTCTCAACAAGCACTCTAAAGAAACAGCTTTCTGAAAGGGGAAAAAAAGTTTTTGCACTCTGCAAACTTCCCCAAAACCTCCCCTGTTTTTTTTAAAGGCATGAATAGCCTTGGGGGAGCTTGAAGAGTGCTGGGGGGTGTGAGCAAAAAAAGGTTGTTTTTTGTGAAAACGGGCCGTTTATTGTCAAAAAAAATGCATGCATAGCCTTATGGAGGATTATAGAGTGCTGCTGGGGGCTGGGGGGGGGAACACCCTGTTTTTTGCCCATTTCTGCCCTCCCTAGCCCCCAGGAGCTGTCTGAAATCCTCCTAAAGATTCTGCATGGCCATTTTGGTGAAGGGGCGGGGCTTCAGGAGGCAAAAATGCTGTATTTGGTGTATAAAACACATCCAGATTTTCAGCCTCTTTTTAGAGGAAAAAAGGTGCGTCTTATACTCTGAAAAATACAGTAAATGTTTACAGGAACTAAATAGTTCAGCTATATAAATTGCAGATTTGTAAAAAAGAAAAGAAAAGTAAAGCAAAACTTCCACTGTATTGGATACATGTTACTCTCAGCCAATAGAACCTCCCTTGGTGACTTGGCCAGTCAAACCATCTGGACCTCCTGAAGCACCTGAATGAAAGGGCAGAATATACATTCAACAAATAATATCTAATATTTGCCATTTATTGTTTACAAAAATGAAAAAAGTGAAAGCTGGCAGTTTAATTTGAAATGAATATTTAATACAATGATCTGTGGTGGGAGATATTTTCCCCTTGGCTCATGTGTTTTAAAGGTCATTCATCTGATTCCTTATTTTTTGGCCAGCAGGAAGAAAGATTCTAGCACAAGGGACCTAATTCTTTTGAGTTAGCAGACAATAGCAAAATTATATTTCTCTGGAAGACTAAAGGAAGAGGTGAATATGAGCTGGCCATCCGGCTTCATCTTCTCCAGCATCTTTGACTATAGTTTGAAAAAAATTAGCAATCTTGTAATGAAATGAAACATATTTTTGATTTTTCATGGTTTGAAATGAAATCCTTTCCTGAAAGGAATGTCTCTAATTATTTTGCTGACTGGGGCAGATGAATTGAATCTCCAGATTCCAGGAACACTTTTGATGGCAATTGCTGAAAAATGGTAGAATAATTTTGATTTGAGAATATGGTAGAGTGGTTTTTTTTATAGTACATACCAACTTTCTAAAATTCTTGCTGAGGCACAGAACTATTCTGAATGTTTAAGTGTCTTTGGGCCATAATGGCTTTACAAATTACTTCTATTTGCAGGTGGGGTGGGGGTTGTACTTTTTATTTTCTCTAGTTCTTTTTAAACTAGTGCAGTGATTAGAGTGAAATACTGCAGGCTACTTCTGTTGACTGCCGGCTGTCTGCAATTTGACAGTTCAAATCTCACAGGGCTCAAGGTTGATTCAGACTTCCATCCTTCCAAAGTGAGTAAAATGAGGATCCAGATTGTTGGGGGCAATATGCCAACTTTGTAAATCACTTAGAGAGGGCTGTAAAGCACTGTAAAGCAGTATATAAGGCTAAGTGCTATTGCTATTTCACTTACTTCAGGTATTTATTTATTTATTTTTATTTATTTTATTATATTTCTAGACCGCCCCCTCTCCCCAAAGGGACTCGGGGCAGTGTACAGGAAAATTAAAATATCTAAAACACATAACAAAACATACATGATTAAAATCGAATTAAATAACCCTGTACAAAATTTAGAAAACGTTTAAAACCATATCCCATTAAAATCAAATTAAAAACAATTTAAATTACAGACTGGGGCGAGAAGCATAAATTAGGCCAAGCCAGCCTGATGGAACAAAAGGGTCTTAACTTTTTGGCGGAAGGAGCGGAGGTCCGTGGTAGTTCTAATATCGAGGGAGAAGTCTCTCTCTGTGAGAGCGAATCGGCCAAAGGGATGTATGTATTGCCATGTGCACTATTCATACTTTTTGGTCTTTCTTGTTAGGAGTGTTGGGTAGGCTATATATGTATATATATATACCATGATGACAAATGGTCTTTGTTGCTTTAAATGTTTGAATATAATCAACAGCTGTAATTATCTCCACAATAAGAGGAAGTCAGGAGAGCTCATTCTCTCTCTCTGCTCGCTTGCTGACTGACATTGACTGACTGATTGATTGAAGAAGGAAGAAGGAAGAATCGTGAATTGCGACTATAAGCAATTGTTTGTTTGTTAAGGACTTTGTTTGATTCACTATCTACTATCACTGCTTGTGAAGCAGTCGGTTAGTTTTACACACCAGTAAAGGTACTTGTTTTTTACTAATCGTGTCTGAGACTCTATTCATGTGTATACTAGCAACGGGTTTTCTCTAGCTGCACAGTCCACTGCACAACTTTCTGTCTTCTAAAAGAGATATCCACAACATTTCTTATCCACAACTCTTAAATGTGGAATGTTATGTGTTATCTTTATTTTCTATTTCTTTCTTTGCTTTGTGGTCCCACCAGTTCTTGCTTGCAGGCAAGTGATAGATCTTGAAAATATTCTATTGCACCATTTTTACTACTTTGTCATGCTGTTTTATTATTATTATTTCAACTTACCTTTAAACATGTATATCACAACATTTTTTTAAAAAAATGCACAAAATATCCCAAGGTCAAGGAACAGGAAAGTGTTAAAGAAAGGGGGAAAAAAGTCTAATCAGACTTTGGAAAGTGAAAAGTGTAAAAAAGAAAAAAAAAGGATTTTGTAGGGTAGATGGACAATCGGATGGACGTTCTAGAGCCGGTTATTCTAGCCTACAACTAAACTAGCATTTCCTGGAATCTCTGCTGTTTCTGCTCCTTGACCTCAAAATGGCTGGCATTAATTCAGTAACGGCTCCCAGCAAAGGAAAGTATATGATAAGGCAACATTGGCCCTTTATTGAAGATTCATGGGAGAAGAGCAATCTACTTTTTCAAGGTGAAGATCCTCATTAAGCCAGAATGACCTTTCCCCATGGAAGATTGGAAGTTAAAAGTGCCTGCCAAGAGACTAATGCATAAGAAATACAGATGGCTACTTGGAGTATTATTTAAAAACATAACTGCAATATTATTTATAATCTTAGATGAAAACTTTGCATTGCTACTAAAAATGCATAGGATAAAAGTAATTTTTTTTAAAAAAAATCTAGTAACCCTTTAAACTGACTTGTACTACTAGGAATTCACATTTTGGTTTGGAGATGCTAATATATGGAAGGCATAATCCAATTCTATTGTTCCTATACTCTGACAATGGATAGTACAATACAATACAATAGCAGAGTTGGAAGGGACCTTGTAGGTCTTCTAGTCCAACCCCCTGCATGGGCAGGAACATTATACCATTTCAGACAAATGGCTGTCTAACATCTTTTTAAAGACTTCCAGGGTTGGGCAATTCACAACTGCTGGAGGCAAGCTGTTCCAGAGGTTAATTGTTCTTACTGTTAGGAAATTTCTCCTTAGTTCTAAGTTGCTTCTCTCCTTGGTTAGTTTCCACCCATTGCTCCTTGTCCTGCCCCCAGGTGCCTTGGAGAAAAGTTTGACTCCCTCTTCTTTGTGGCACCCTCTGAGATATCGGAACACTGCTATCATGTCTCCCCTGGTCCTTCTCTTCATCAAACTAGACATACCCAGCTCCTGCAGCCGTTCTTCATATGTCTTAGTCTCCAGTCCTCTAATCATCTTGGTTGCTCTTCTTTGCACTCTTTCCAGAGTCTCCACGTCTTTTCTACATCGTGGCGACCAAAACTGTATGCAGTATTCCAAGTGTGGCCTTACCAAGGCACTATACAGTGGCATTAACACTTCACGCGATCTAGATTCTATCCCTCTGTTGATGCAGCCTAGAACTGTGTTGGCTTTTTTGGCAGCTGCTGCACACTGCTGGCTCATATTTAAATGGTTGTCCACTAGGATTCCGAGATCCCTCTCACAGTTGCTACTATTGAGCAAGGTACCACCTATACTGTACTTGTGCATTTGGTTTTTCTTGCCTATATGTAGGACCTTACTTTTTTCACAATTGAATTTCATTTTATTAGACAGTGCCCAATGTTCAAGTTTGTCTAGATCCTTCTGTATCTTAAGCCTATCTTCTGGAGTGTTGGCTATTCCTGCCAGCTTGGTGTCGTCTGCGAATTTGATGAGTTCCCCATTTATCCCCTCATCCAAATCGTTGATGAAGATGTTAAAGAGTACTGGGCCTAAAACAGAGCCTTGGGGGACTCCACTGCATACTTCCTTCCATGTAGATGCAGTTCCATTGAGGACTACACGTTGAGTGCGGTTGGTCAGCCAGTTACGAATCCATTTGGTGGTGCTGCTGTCTAACCCACAATTTTCTACTTTATCTAATAGTAGGTTATGGTCTACTTTATCAAATGCCTTACTGAAGTCCAGGTAAATTATATCAACAGCATTCCTCTCCTAGTAAAAGGTACATCAAGGGACAGTGTGGATTTACTCTGTTAATCAGTGCAGAACCTGGCTTTACTAAGCACTGAGGTGGATAGAAATAAGTTCATTTTAGAATGAACAAAAGGTGGTTGGGCCTTAGAGAAATCAATTTATTTTAAAGCTAGGCTGGAAAGCATTGCTGTTTTGAAGCAGTGGTGAAGAGGAGATTTTACTTTGTGTTATAGAATAGAGTGTGAAGAGACCCTGGAGGTTTTCTAATTCAACTTCCTGCTCAAACAGGAGACTGTACCATTCTGGAAAAATGGCTGTCCAAACTATTCTTAAAAACCTCCAGTGATAAAACACCCATAGATTCTGTTCCACTAATTAATTGCTCTCACTATTAGGAAGTTTCTCCTTAATTCTAGATTGCTTCTCTCCTTGATTAGTTTCCATCCATTGTTTCTTCTCTTGCCTTCTTCTTTTAGCTTCTTCCCTTCTGTATGAATAGGCATGAAAGATCAACAGCCTCGGATATGTAGATGATACCACTCTAATGGCAGAAAGTGAAGAGGATTTAAAGAGCCTCTTGATGTGGGTGAAGAAGGAGAGTGCAAAAGTTGGCTTGAAACTCAACATTAAGAAAATTAAGATCATGGCATCTGGACCTCTCAATTCATGGCAAATAGATGGGGAAGAAATGGAGGTAATGGCAGACTCCCCCCCACCCCTGGGCTGCAAGATCACCGCAGTTTGGGACTGCAGCCAAGAAATTAAAAGATGCTTGCTCCTAGGGAGAAAAGCTATGACAAATCTATATAGCATAGTTAAAAGCAGAGACATTACCCGTCCAATAAAAGTGGATACAGTCAAGGCTATGGTTTTCCCAGTTGCAATGTATGGCTGTGAAAGTTGGACCATAAGAAAGGCTGAGCGCCAGAGAATTGAGGCCTTTGAACTGTGGTGCTGGAGAAGCCTCCTGTGAATCCCTTGGACTGCAAGGTGATCAAACTGGTCAGTCCTAGAGGAGATCAACACTGACTGCTCTTTATAAAGCCAGATCCTGAAGATGAAACTCAAGTACTTTGGCCACCTAATGAGAAGGAAGGACTCACTGGAGAAGTGCCTAACACTGGGAAAGATTGAGGGCAAAAGAAGAATGGGACAACAGTGGTTGGATAGAGTCACTGAAGCAGTCGGTGTGAGCAAATGGACTCCAGAGGATGGTAGAGGACAGGAAGGCCTGGAGGAATGTTGTCCATGGGATTGTGATGAGTCTTTGCAAGTAACAACAACAAATGTATGAAAAGGAAGAATAACTATGTTTCTGGGTAGATTTGATTGAGAAATGGTGTTAGACCGAATGAGTATACAGATCTCTGTATGGGAATGATGAAATTAATTCATATTAATTAAACAAAAATAATATCAAAAGTATTTATTTAAATTAGTGTTCTTACCTATCACATTTTTGCATAGTTGCTGTCCACTGCTCAAAAAGCAAAAGGACTAAGCGCAGGGGTCTCCAACCTTTGCAACTTTAAGTCTGAAGGACTTCAGCTTCCAAAATTTTCCAGCCAGCAAAGCTGGCTGGAGAACTCTGAAAGCTAAAGTCCTTCAGACTTAAAGTTGCAAAGGTTGGAGACCCCTGGAGTAAGGAATGTTCTGCATTTGTGATTTGGAGCTCAGTATATTTAATGTAAAGCAAAATTATTTGTGGGTTTTAAAAAATGGAAATAATCCCTGTTGTATTGTGGTCCTGGCAAATAATAATAGAATTTTAAATTTTTAAAACAGAAGAGAGGGGGAGAGGGGGGGAGGGAGGAGGGAAGGAGAGAGATTCAGCATGATGCTTTTAACTTTGCTCCAAAAAGTCTGGTGTTACAATGATCCAATATACCCTTCAGCGTTTTTCCTTTGGGTTATTTCTTAGATTCCGTGGGAAAATAAAGTTATGAATGTTGAAGGTCTCTCTTGGAAAGATTCAATCTGAATTTGAATTAGATATTTTTTTTAAAAAATGGAAACAAAATTCAGAGCAAGGAGAAAATGATGCACAGGGAAAAAAACCTGCTGTTTCAACCAGTTGCTGATCTGCATTTATACCCAAAACAAGGTTTTATCCTATGAAAATAACAATAACAACAAACAACACCACAGATTAGAGGGGGGGGGTCAACTGTTTCCATGAGTTCAACAAATCGATTCTGTTGGAAATTGATTCATCATGGGGGAAAAAAGTATTCCAGGGATATGTGTATTCATCAACTAGGTTTTGTTAATCTGGTTTTAGCAAATTATATTAATCCAGGCAAAAAGTAATTGCTTCTGAATCAGGATTGCAGCTGATCCCTCGTCAAGAATGAAAAATTTTCACTGTAGACAGTTCATGAGGATGCACATCTTATTCCTCCTCCTGGGTATCCAAATATAATCAACCTTAAACAGTCTAGCATAGACCTCACCCATTCCTAAAAGGTCCATAAAGGGCACATGCATAAGTGCACCAGCGTGCCTACCGTCCCTGTCAGAGGTAGTATTTTGCCAGTTCACCCTGGCAAACTGGTAGCGGCAGGAGTTTCTGCCCACCCATCCAGATGTTCTGCACATGCACAGAAGCACCCCGCCTGCACACTTCCGATTACGAACCGTTAGCGAAGATAAGAGGAAACCATTACTGATCCCTGTCCTACTGTAAAATAAAATAAATAATGATCTCAGAAGACAATCTATATAGTTCTGAGAGGTCCTTGGTGCTTCCTGAGCTTGGTTGTTTTCTTGCAGATGTTTCATTACCCAAACTAGGCAGCATCATTAGTAATGAGGATGACAATAATGATGATAACTGATGATGTTACCTAGTTTGGGTAATGAAACGTCTCCAAGAAAACAACCAAGTTCAGGGAAGCACCAAGGACCTATCATTTCAATCTTGAGCTAAAAATATTCTCCTTCATTGATCTATATAGTTCTCTTTTCATTAGTATATATTGGAATATCTGGAGAGTGCTAAAAAAAAAGAAGCAGATTAGCCTATTCTGTTCCACTATTCTGCTTGGAAAAAAAAATATTCTGAAACATTTTTTCTTTGGAGGATCAGAGATATTAGCATACTTAAAATTAATGATTACTAAAGCTTTAATATTTGCTTCTATAAAATGCTATGGCACCTATAATTGTAGAACATGTGGCTAGCCATGTGCTAGTTAGTACTCACCATAATTATTTAGATTCTGTACACAAATAGTCATGTCCGTCCTCTATTTCACAGTTAATCTCATAATATTTGTTAAAACATGGTGAGGTTTTTTTTGGTGTTTTGTTTCTTGAGGAATTTCAGTAATTAAGAAAACCAAATACTCAGGAAAGTGAAGGACTTCTCTTCAAGATAGTTCAATCATTCTGAGTGAACAATGATACAATATTGTCTGGAAAAAAAGAGGAGCGTGTGTTAAGGGAAATAACATTGCTTTATAGAAAACACTGTGAGGAAATTGATGTTAATTTATGCTGACAATTTCATGTTATTTTTCTTCCTCAAAATGAAAAATATTAGAAAATGCTCATAAGTTTCAATTCAGCATGCTTTGGTGGAGATACAACAATCTTATTTTGCGGCTTTTGTCTCACTTCACAAATATATTTTAGAATATATATATTTTCCACCAAGGTAGTATGACACATTCTTCTTCAACACTTCACTCTGTGAGGTAAAGATAGTGTTTTAGGCCTCATGAAATATTGACCTAGATCAATGATCTTTCGTGGAGGAATATGGCTTCTGCACACATTCATCTTTTTGAGGTAAAACAGTAGAGACATTCAGATCAGAGTTGAAGAAGTAAATCTAGATTTGCGATGTGCTTCACTCAAAATTTAATGATGAATTAGGTGGATTTTTGGAGCTTTATACCCCAATAATTACTAGTGGAGTCTGACATAGAAAGAATGAACGTGAGGTAGAAACTATGTATGTATAATATTTCAGAATAACACTCTCAGAAATTGACAAATCAATTTTTATAATGGGTCTGTTCACAACTTCCTCTTTTTCATCACATCTTTCTTTAAAAAAGACAAATTTCCTCTTATTTCTAGCCCTCTTGCTGTCTAAAAGCAAACAGATGCTTTCTTTCTTTCTTTCTTTCTCTGAATTGATGTTCTCTTATTCTAAAAGTGTTTGCCAAATTAAGTTTTGGACCATTTATAATAGAATCCTGACATTTGTTTTGATATACCAACTTTCTAGTCAGCGGTGGGTTGCTGCAAACATTACTGCTGTTTTGATGCATGTGCAATTTTGCTCCGTGTGTATGCACAGTTGCCCATCAATAGGTCTGTGCATGTGCAGAACATTAAAAATGAAAAAAAAATGCTGCACCATCCGAAGAACCAGTTCGGAGACACGGTAGCCCTGGGTCACTGCTGGTTCTGGCGACCCATGCTGGCAAACCATTACCGGTTCAGCCAAACCAGTCCGAACTGGTAGGAATGCACCACTGTTTTTGTTACTATTCTATCACCATCTATCTGCCTGGGGAATTCTTTGTGGAAATTACAACTTGTCCATTTTACTTGCAAGTAAAGACATACAATAAGAAACATTAAAATAAACTCTTTAGCATCATCTCCTGTATCAATATCTTTAAAGTGTGTGGGTAGGGAAACATAAAATCAAATATAAATCCAACTCCCCAAAACCAAAATCTTGAATTTTTGGAGCAAATTGTTGTCCTCCAATATGTAAATTACCATGAAAGAACACGTGTATTCTCTGGAAATTGTGATTTGAAAAATGAATCTACAGTACAAACGCTCATGTCCTAAGCCATTAATTCCTTTGAATTCCAGGACTTGTTATTTCAATTGGAATTGAATCTGATCCTTGTATTGTCTGTTGAGAAACAAGTCTTTAATAGTTTAGCACACATGGCCGTGAGTGCCTTGTATTCGTAATGACTCTGCATTTAGAAACATTTAGAACAATGATTCAAATGACATGAAAGAACATAAAAGTAAATCCACCTTCCTAATTAATAATCCTTTAAAAGAACAGTCAACTGAGGTTAATGCTTCCAGTCCAAATGAAGCTTCATTTCAAAGAAATTAATTCAACACCATTCTACCTAAATAGAATAATGCACATCATATCTATTTTCCCAAATTGCTGCTTGACAATACATAACAGTACATTGTTAATACATGCCAACTTTATTTAAACTGTTTTCCTCTCTCTGTGCAGAGGACTTCAAAAGGATTTGAACTGCTTTGTATTTAATCATCACTGGAGAGAATTCAAATGATCCTTTTGGTATTGGTACCTCTCACTCTCTTTGAAAGGCTCCTGATGATTACAAAGTGTTTTTCAAGCGGCAACTTTAAGATTTGTAGACTTCAATTTCCAGAATTTCCACGCATGCTGACTGAAGAATTCTGGGAGTTAAGATCCACACGTTGTAAAGGTGTGAATAGTTATTTATATCTGTTAAAATAGTGCTTTTCAAGCTTGGCAACTTGAAGATATGTGGATTCCTAGGCTGATGAATTGAAGTGAGTGAGTTGAATCCACATATCTAAAAGTTGTAGCATTTGGAAGACACTGATTTAACAGATACATGACCCGCAGAAATAGACTCTTGAAATGGCTTTTCCTTTTGAATTTGGTCATGCAGTTTTCCAAAAAAATTAATATGCACATAAGTGTTCATATTAGAAAAAAACAGAAAGAAAGAAAATGTGTTACTGAATTTATGTATTATGCAGGGGTGTCTATAAAATGTGGGTATTACTATAAACAGAATTAAAAAGCTTAGAACTACACTCTACCTCCTCTAAATTTATATATTAAAGAAAATCTTCCCTATTGAAAGGAATGGCATATAATGTTGAGTGAAGATTGCTAACCATATACAATTTGAGATGTGAGTGGCGTATGGAATCATAAATTTTAGTTTCCCACCTCAGGTTATTACTCATTACATGCAGTTTACTACTTTCAGTTATCTAGGCTAAGTTCCCATCTAATAAGCAAATGGTCTTTTGATGAAATATATTGCACATAATAGATTCTGGAATGAATTGGGTTTTTATTTTATGTTATTAACAATTTTCCTTAGCTCTTTTTTCTAGTGGTTTTCTTTGTTATTGTCCAGTGATGCCTGGCTGCAAATAACCCATTTTTTTAATTTCTAATGCTTAGATTACCTGAAGTTTTTATAAGAATGAATATTCCATTAGTTAAGTGCCAAGTGAATAACAGAAAAATGTTCATTTTGGCATATAATTTTCAGCAGTACCCACAGAGATGCTTCAGTTGTTATGTAATTATCTAATTACTGCAGCTTTGGTATTTTTCTTTACCATCTCTTTATCATGAAGACATTTTAATTGTAGCTTATCACCGAACACTGTTCTCATAGATGCACATGGTGTGAGATTATGCTGAACTTTTGTTTATCTTCATAGTGTAGATTGCATCTCTGGCTTGTAAAATGGGAACAGAAAACTTCTAGCTGAAAGACTGCTAAGCTTGGAATGTAAGCCTATGATTACTTCCTAAACCTAGTTTCTGTCTCTACAGCAGCCCCAATTCAATAAATTTCACTGGCATTTAAATCCATCATCCTTTTTGTAATAGTCCAGGGGTCTGCAAAGTTGGCTCTTTGAAGACTGGTGGACTTCAACTCCCAGAATTCTGGGAGTTGAAGTCCACCAGTCTTCAAAGAGCCAACTTTGCAGACCCCTGTAATAGTCCATCTGTGATACCAACTCTTGAGGAAAGTCAACAAATTGGTTATTTCCACAGGAGCATTGCAAGACAAATCTATGCTTGCTTAGGATTTCTGGCAAATATAGAATAGAATAACAGAGTTGGAAGGCACCTTGGAGGTCTTCTACTCCAACCCCTAGCTTAGGTAGGAAACCCTATACCACTTCAGACAAATGGATATCAACCATCTTCTTAAAAACTTCCAGTGTTGGAGCATTTACAACTTCTGGAGTCAAGTTGTTCCACTGATTAATTGTTCTAACTGTCAGGACATTTCTCCTTAGTTCTAGGTTACTTCTCTCATTGATTAGTTTTCACTCATTGCTTCTTGTTCTACCCTCAGGTACTTTGGAGAGTAGCTTGACTCCCTCCTCTTTGTGGCAACCCCTGAGATATTGGAACACTGCTGTCATGTCTCCTCTAGTCCTTCTTTTCATTAAACTAGACATATCCAGTTCCTGCAACTGTTCTTCATATTGTATGTTTTAGCCTCCAGTCCCCTAATCATCTTTGTTGCTTTTCTCTGCACTCTTTCTAGAATCTCGACATCTTTTTTACATCGTGGTGACCAAAACTGAATGCAGTATTCAAAGTGTGGGAATATGAAGATTTTTTTAACAGAGGAGGAGCTTATATTACAGCAGTTCCATACTTCTCTTGCCCAGTGTTTTTTTAAGCTATTCATATTAGTGAATGGCCTTGAGGTAATTTATGAACAATTTATAGACAATAACAACAATAATATTTAGCCATTATGTGTTATTTGCTACCTCCTGTTTTATTTGCTTGAAATATTCTTTTAGCTTACCAAATCTCATATCTTTTAAAATTATCAAGAAAATATATAATTAAAAATGACTTTCTGCAGTGAGATGGCGGGTAATAATTTGATTTTATGTTTATGTTTGTGTTTATTGGTTTTTTATACCGCCCTACTCCTGAAGCACTCAGGGCGGTGTACAGCCAAAATAAAAAACAAATATATAAAAGTTAGAAAAAGCTATTAAAAGGCATAATTAAAAACATCATTAAAATATTGGCCAAAATGTGGAAAAAACCAAACTAACCCTAATTAAAATAATAAAAATTTAAATTTAAAAATTTAAATTTAAATTTTAAAAAACATGCTTTATGCCAGCCCGGCTTGTTGAAAGAGAAAGGTTTTGAGACTGCAGCGGAAGGTGCGTAAGTCAGGGCTAGTTCTTAATTCTGGGGGCAATTCGTTCCAGAGAGCAGGTGCTCCCACAGAGAAGGCTCTCCCCCTGGGTGTCACCAGTCAACATTGTCTAGCCGACGGCACCATGAGGAGACCCTCTCTATGGGAGTGTACGGGCCGGTGGGAGGCTCTCGGTGGCAGAAGGCGATCTCGTAGGTACCCAGGTCCTAAGCCATGGAGTGCTTTAAAGTTGGTAACCAACACCTTGAATCGCACCCGGAAAACCACTGGAAGCCAGTGCAGCTCACGCAGGAGGGGTGTTACATGGGAGCGTCACGTCGCCCCCATAATTACCCGTGCGGCCGCATTCTGGACCAGTTGAAGCCTCCGGGTGCTCTTCAAGGGGAGCCCCATGTAGAGGGCATTGTAGTAGTCCAGATGGGAAGAGACAAGGGCATGAGTGACTGTGCGTACGGCATCCCAATCTAGGAAGGGACGCAACTGGTAAATCAAGCAAACCTGATAAAAAGCCCCCCTGGCGACAGCCGTCATATGATCTTCCAAGGACAACCATGCATCCAGGAGGACACCCAAGTTGCGAACCCTTCCTGTGGGGGCTAAAGTCTCACCCCCCATAGCCAGCGATGGAACAAGCTGACTGTAACGGGATACTGGAAACCACAGCCACTCGGTCTTGGAGGGGTTGAGCCTGAGCCTATTCCTCCCCATCCAGATCCGCACGGCCTCCAGGCACTGGGACATCATGTCAAGGGCAACATTGGGGTGGTCTGGGGATGAAATGTACAGCTGCGTGTCATCAGCATACTGATGGAACTTTACCCCAAAACCCCGGAGGATCTCGCCCAGCGGCTTCACATAAATGTTGAACAGAAGGGGTGAGAGGACCGACCCCTGGAGCACTTCAGGGTGAGGCACCTTGAGGCACCTTGAGGACGACCTCTGCCCCCCCATCAACACAAACTGCGAATGGACAGAGAGGAAGGAGGAGAACCACTGAAGTACAGTGCCTCCCACCTTTAACCCCTCCAACCGCCGCAGCATGATACCATGGTCGATGGTATCAAAAGCCGCTGAGAGGTCCAATAGGACCAGGACAGAGGAGCAACCCCTATCTCGAGCCCTCCAGAGATCATCGACCAATGTGACCAATGCCGTTTCCGTGCTGTACCCAGGCCTGAAACCCGACTGGTACGGATCAAGATAGACCACTTCATCCAGGTACCTGGGAAGCTGTTGCGCCACCACACTCTCAACAACCTTTGCCACAAAGCGAAGGTTGGAGACTGGTATAGGGTCTCCTGTTTGTGCAGGGGGTTGAGCTAGGAGACCTTCAATTCCAAGTACCTTCCAACACTGTTATTCTGATCAGAGGTGGTATTAGAATAGAAATAGAATAACAGAGTTGGAAGGAACCTTGGAGGTCGTCTAGTTCAACTCCCTGCCTAGTCAGGAAACCCTATACCATTTCAGACAAATGGTTATCCAACATCTAATATTCTGCCGGTTCATCTCAGTTCAGGTGAACCAGTAGCGGCATCGGTGGCAGGAGGCTCTTCCCACCCGCCCAGATGTCACCACGGATTCTCGGCGTGTGCACAGAAGTGCCGTGTGTGAACATTCCCAGTTCCAAACCAGTGGTGAAGGGAAGGGGAAACTATTACTGATTCTGATATGTTCTAATTAAACTCACTTCTAGGTAAATTTACTTATGGAACAGCAGCCTAAAATCATCTGGTGTGCTTTCAGATATCATGTCCAATAACAAGCTACTTTCTTAGCCCACTATGCTGGCTTTCATTTAGTTTGAACGCTGTAATTGTATATTGCGGTCTACTTCTAAAGTTTAAACCAAAAGGAAATCTAACAAATTGCTTCTCCATGGAAGAATTTTTTAAAAATGTGTTTACCCCTTTTCTTGGTCACTTTGATGGACCTTCATAAATGGTAAGAAGAAAATAAATGCCTCTGGGTTCTTTCTTTCACATAAAGCGAATCATAGCAAAAGACTTAAAGTAGCACTTCAGCAAAATGATGGAAGCTTATGCATTACCCTTCAGTTTCCCAACACAAACTAGTTCAGGAAAATGGAATTGCTGAGCTTGTCAGATTGAACGAGTCAAGCAAAGTTCAGGAGACCAGCATTTTGCACAACATCAGATATATGATGTAAGAATTAACACCCTTTCAATTTTCCCAGAGTGTTTCTAAGCTGTGCATCAAATTCTCAGCAGGATGCTGGAAAAAGGACCTGGGGGGATAGGCAAACCTATCATCTGGCCTTTGATTCATCTGCCCTTAACAATGATGAGTTTTGCAAAACTTGAAAAAAAAATCCCATAGCCAACCTGCTAAAAGATGAAAGGATTGACTCACAGATCACTTGGTCTTGTTGTACAGTTTATTATTGTTACTTCAGCAATTTCCTTTGAAAGCTAGACATTTTCATTATTTTTTTAAAAAAAAATATTCATAGCTGTTTTCTCCCTTTCTCTCTCTTTCTGTCATAAAGGTAAAGTTAAGGTTCCCTTCACACATATGTGCTAGTCGTTCCCAACTCTAGGGGGCAGTGCTCATCTCCATTTTAAAGCTGAAGAGTCAGCGCTATCCGAAGATGTCTCCATTGTCATGTGGCTGGCATGACTAAATGCAGAAGGCGTACAGAATGTTGTTACCTTCCCACCAAAGGTGGTCCCTATTTTTCTATTGACATTTTTTCATGCTTTCGAACTGTAGGTTGGCAGAAGCTGGAACAAGTAATGGGAGCTTACTTGTTCCAGCTTACTTACTTGTTACTCCATTACGCAGCACTAGGGATTTGAACCACCAAACTGCTGACCTTTCTGATCAACAAGCTCAGTGTCTTAGCCACTGAGTCACCGCTTCCCTCTTTGTCATACACACATGCATAAAATTAGCATTTTTAATGCACTTATATCGCTATCATTTATTTAACCTAGTAAATATCAGTATATCTGTTCATCAAAGTCTATATGAATGGGCAATCTGCTCATAGGTGGTGAATGTAATGAAGTCCTAATCCAATGACTGAACCAGGCTGTACATTATTCTTTTCAATGCTGCAATGTCACTCTTTTGGCCATTGTAAGGGCATGGAGAATCCATTGACATTGTCTGGTTGTCAAATTCCAGGCACTAGATGAGTAGTTCAAGAGAATATTATCATCTGAAAATGTTAGAGCTTGTTTCACAATCATATTTATATAACCCACTGTAGAATCAAAATGTAGGACCCAAAGTAAATAATCAAGGGTCAATCCAGTGTTTACTAAACAGTATGTACAGGGATCCAAAAGAATAGTTACATATCCTTGCAGGTAAAGATATGCACTTATATTTATACATTTCAGAAAAGGAGGCAAAAATGATGCCAGCATACATATGCATAAGTCATACATATTCATAAGTAATAGGTTTCATGTTACCTCCTGCCCTTCTGCTGTTTATGGAGAACAATAACCTTAGTGAAGAAATATTACATTTCGAGATTTGGGGTTGCAATGGGAAAACTCTGATAAAAACTTTCAATGGGTGCAGGAGAAAGAGGAGGAGGGGGAAGAAGAGGAGGAGATTATTAAAATTGAAAGAAATACAACACATTTTTTTCTTGTTATTAATTAAAATAATAAAAGTATTGGACAAAGACATATATTTTAATGGAATGGAATCCTTATTACAGCTACAATGGTCTTTTCTATAAAAATGTAATGGAGTTCAATAAATTATATATAGAATGTCTTAACTTTGATTAACATAGCAAAGTATCAATGAACTTCAAATTATGAATTATCCACAAATACTCTAGAAAAAGTGCAGAGAAGAGCAACAAAGATGATTAGGGGACTGGAGGCTAAAACATAAAAAGAATGGTTGCTGGACATGTCTACTCCGATGAAAAGAAGGACTAGGGGTGACATGATAGAGTGTTCCAATATCTCAGGCTCTGTCACAAAGAAGAAGAAGTCAAGCTATTCTCCAAAGAACCTGAGGGTAGGACAAGAAGCAATGGGTGGAAACTAATCAAGGAGAGAAGCAACTTAGAACTAAGGAGAAATGTCTTGACATTTGGAACAATTAATCAGCACAACTTGTCTCTAGAAGTTGTAAATGCTCCAACACTGGGTGTTTTTAAGAAGAAATTGGTTAACCATTTGTCTTAAGTGGTGTAGGGTTTCCTGCATAAACGGGAGTTGGACTAGAAAAATGCCAAGGTCCCTTCCAACTCTGTTGTTCTGTTCTGTTCTGTTCTGTTCTATTCTATTCTATTCTATTCTATTCTATTCTATTCTATTCTATTCTATTCTAATTTGCCAGAAACCCTAAGCAAGCATAGATTTGTCTTGCAATGCTCTTTACTTGCCACAAACAACCAATTTGTTGACTTTCCTCAAGAGTTGGTATCGCAGATGGACTATTACAAAAAGGATGATGGACTTAAATGCCAGTGGAACATTATTGCATTGGGGCTGCTGAAGAAACAGAAACTAGGTTTAGGAAGTAATCGTAGACTTACATTCCAAGCTTAGCTGTCTTTCAGCTAGAAGTTTAACACTTTGCTATAGATGTTAAGACATTCTTCAAATGTCTAGGCAAATATAGAAACCTATAATTCTTTACTCATTTCCTAGCATCTGAATAAAATCTGGTTAAACATGTCTCAATATATTCAAAGCATCCAACTGGGATAATCCACTTATACTTTTCAAAGTTCTGTATTTATTCTCAATGAGTATTTAAAAAAAAACACCTTTACTCTGCAGTTTTTATTTCCTTAGTCTTGCCCAGCTGTTTAGGGCTTAACACATAGAAATGCACATTTAAGGGAAGGCTGGGGGATGTTGGTTGTCAAAGACCACCAGCCTGCTCATTTTATTTTACAACAGGGGATGGAGGTGAAACGTTTTAATTCAAAAATCTAAATCTAAATCAAATAACATGATTTGTGTGTATGTACACATACATTGGATGTGTATGTATACCTACATACATCTAAATGGGAATTGTATTCCAAGGGCACCAGTGATTATGGCAATAATAAAACAAGATCTTCTGAGCAATTGGAGATGAAATCTGTTTTGTTTTACAAAAGTTTGGGAAAATTAGGTATGTTAAGCCTTGGCTTATTTTTTTTTTAAATCAAATTTAACATGAATGGAAAACCTCAATAAAATCCCAACTAATCAGAAAAGTTGGGGTAAAAATCATCCCTGAGAAAAGCAATGACAGCCCACTTTCCTATTACTGCCAAGAAAACTAGGTGAAGTCAATCAGAAGAATTCAAGCTCAGCTGGAGGGACCTTTTTAATATCTCACATACCTGGGGTTTAATCCAATTCTTTATGGCCTATTTTGTGGGCTAGAAAAAGGGAACATTGGAGAAGTTCTAAATATTGTTGGCTGATCTCTGAAAGCCACAAAAAATGGAGTTAAGTGACCTTTCAAAGTACTCATTGATTCTGAACTGAAGTGAAGAAAGCGGGGTTATTAGAAAAATTTTACAGCAAACAAAACAAAGAGCAAATGGAAAAATAGAAGAAATGGTAAGAATGTTTCTTGCTTACTAGTCAAACATGCTGCTCGCATGTTATAGCTTTGTTAATAAGAAACTACTTTTGAGTAGAAAGATTGAAAATACATATGTCTCATACAGGGGTGGGTTCTGCCAGGCACTACTGCCTGTTCATTCCTAGGCAACCTGTGTGTGCACTTGATGCACATATGTTTGATGCACACTGCACGCACATGCACAATGCAATAAAAAATTGTTCTGCACATGCACAGAATGCATGTGCAGAGGCTAAACACATGGCTAGAAGCTAAAAACAAGAACTGGAGAACCGGTTCAGGGGTGTGGCAGACCTGGGTCTCTGCTGGTTCCAGCAACGCAGGCCGCCAAACCACTGCCAGTTCTACCGAACCAGTCCGAAGCGGTAGGAACCCACCAGTGGTCTCATATGCTATAAAGCTACAATATAAGTCAAGGCTGACTTACATAAGGCTTCATATTCCACATGCTTCTGAGGTTGCAATCTTTTACCCCATTTATATTATGCTTTCTCGTACTTAGAATTTTCCTTTTATCTAATATTATAAAGCTAAAGCTAATTCATTACCAGTTAGAAATGAAGGCTACGTGCTGAGAATGCATGATAGTAAAATCCCAGGGAGAGGGAATTTGCAAAAGAAATTCTGAGAAAAGAATGAGCTAAAAGACAAGAACCGAAAAATAGCAAATATATTACAGATGGCCTGATGTCAAGGTTATTGGGCATGTTCCAGTGATCTGAAAAGACCTAAATCCATTTGGACCAATTACAGTTTTTCTCAATCTTAGCAATTTTAAGATGTCTAGACTTCAACTCCCAGAATTCAATTCAATTCAATTCAATTCAATTCAATTCAATTTATTCAATTTATATCCCGCCCTTCTCCGAGAGGACCCAGGGCGGCGCACAGGAATTTAAAACAATATACAAAATAGTACCAATTATAATTTAAAAACTTATTAAATGACAAAACCTGCGCTAAAACCAGATTAAATCCCCCATTTAAATTGTAAACTATCCCTCCCTCCTCCCTGGAACCCCCTAAAAGCCAAATTAAGAATTTTGTTCAAACACCCCTAGAACTGCGACCCGCCCACCTCTCTTGATACAGAATCCCTCATCAAGGTGGGCCCTCGTTGACGCGGAGGGCCATACCTGCGAGTGGGGGACTCCCGCAGTAGAAAAGGTCTGCCTTAGAGTACTTCATGGTGAATGTCATAAATATGATATATATAAATATATAAATATGTATAAATATATATAAAATATAAGGTCAGAGGAGTTGGAATTATCCTACCAGCTTGACAAGGCTGAAAAACATTAAGCTGGACCAATAACTGAGGAACCTATAATAAAGAAAACCAGAATAAGTCCAGTAAAATCCAAGACATGGTTGAAGGAGAAATATTTGTTCAAAAAATAATAATAATAATAATAATAATAAATAAATAATAAATAATAAATTTTATTTATATACCGCTCTCTCTCCCCGAAGAGACTCGAGGCGGGGCACAGGGAAATTAAAAACAAATCACAACAAACAAAATACAAAGCTAAAATCAAATTAAACTTACCCTGCGCTAAAAACTTCTATAAAATATAACTATCCCTAAAAAAACCCTTAACAATTTAAATTTAAATTTAAATTACCCTAGGCCAGCCAAACGAAAGAAGTGAGTTTTTAATAGCTGTCGGAAGGAGCGAAGGTCCGTGGTTGTTCTGATTTCGGGGGGAAGGTCGTTCCAGAGGGTCGGGCCCGCCACAGAGAAGGCCCTTCCCCTGGGCGTCGCCCGCTGGCACAGCCTAGTGGATGGCACCCGGAGAAGTCCCTCTCTGTGGGAGCGAATCGGCCGCAGGGATGTATGAGGCAGAATGCGATCCCGCAGATAGCTAGGTCCCTTCTAGATGGAAGCTAGAAGTTTCTCCCTTATAAAGAAAAGCAGAGAAAGAATTCACCTGTAATTCTTATTTGAGATTAGTCAAGTTTTCTGCAGCCAAGCATGTTCATCTGCAGCAGATTTCTCAATCCTATCAACTTTAAGATGTGTGGACTTTAATGCCCAGAATTCCCCAGCTAGCATGGAAAAGGATAAGACATTTTCATGTTGTCTGCCATGGTTGACAAACACTCCCATGGATTTGAGCTGTATTTTCATTGACTCCTTGTCCACAATGGGGAACAATCTCAGCTCATATGGGACTTACTGGCCCTTCTGAACAGGTGTTGAGATTCAGTTGCTAGCCAAGTCTTCATAAGTGCAAGGAAGTGAGTGAAAGACTGTGTGTGTGTGTGTGTGTGTGTGTTAATCACTGATGGGTTTCGCTTATTTTTACCACCAGTTCGCCCCACCTACACGTGCACCATCCGTGCATGTGCCCAACCTTTTGTGCATGAACCCACCCTCAAAAACATGGCTAAATAGGATGTCATAGAGCTGGGGGGGGGGCGCAACTGTGATCTCCATTACTGGTTCACCCAAACCAGGCTAAACTGGCTGAATAGCACCTCTGGTATCAAACTCTCTAAGTCTTTATTTTATTATCCTTCTGCACCAGATATTTTGTATTGTCCCAAACCCTTACTGAATTATTGTACTACTACTTTAAGTTGCACATTACCATAAAACCTATTTCTCAGTCTGTGGCTACAGCTTATACAGTGATCCCTCGTTTTTCGCGGCTTCATGTTTCGCGGCTTCAGTGCTTCGGGGTTTTTTCAAAAATACAGGGGAAAAAATGCATCGGTAGGAGGCAAGTGCCCCCTAGTGCTTGCTTTAAACGATGTCCACCAACTCAAGTTTCCGGTGCGAATCCTACTTCGTGGTTTTTCAGTTTTCGCGGAAGGTTCCGGTCCCCATTAACCGCGAAAAACGAGGGATCACTGTATTTTATAGTTTAAATGCTGTATATTTTAATTGTCATTTTAATATAAAAATAGTTCATATGCAATTTTAGAATGCTATAAAATACTTTGGAGAGGACAACATACACTTTTTAAAAATAAGACCTTGTCAAAATTAATCATTTTTTTCAGAGTCTTAGAAAAGTCTTTTAGTTAGAACTGGTGAGGTTTGAACCTGGGAATGTCTTCGTGCAAGACATATGGTAATATCTGTTCTTCAATATGCTAACGAGCATATTAACATTTAGGAAATATAACTGGTTAATTAGGCTGCCATTTTTGGAAGGGTGCCATTCCTGGTAGGCTATTCTGTGGGTTTTTTTGTGTGGAAAGAAAGAATAAACCATATGTTCCACCAATAAAATATGTCCTGAATGTAGGAGAAAACTAGCTGAAAAATACAAGCTGAAAATGCATAAATTATGGTGAAGGTGAAAATGACACCATTTATAATGATTTTTTTCCCCCAGTTAAGATTAAAATCAGGGGAAAGCAAGCAAGAGAAAAGGTGTGGGCAGCATATATATAGCCTGGATATCTGAAATAGAATTCCTGATTTATCTAATCTAGATCAGGAAAATAATGAAATATATGATGCTAATAATGAGGACTCAACTCCATTGTTCATTAAAATATTTAAGGCTCAATAAAATAAAATAATAAAAAGTAGAGCTATTTTTAGACATTTATTACAGCTGATTACAGAGTAAATGATTACCCAGTGGTGCAAGGAAAAAGGGAGGGCTCAAAGGAGGAAGAGAAGAAGGAGAGGGAGTGAGAAGAAAAGAGAGAAAGGGAAAAGAAGAGGGACAGGGAGGGAAAAGGTGGAGAGAGGGAGAGGAAGAAGCAGAGGGAGAGGACCCAGGGGAGGGGGAAGAGAGGAAATATTTTGATAATATTCAGAAGCTTCTCTGGCAATAATTTAATATAGTAGAAATCCATAATATCCATGATTCATAGCATGCCTTTTTTTCCAGTTGTTTTAGAAAATAATTCAGCCTTACTTTTCATACCTGACAGAATTTGAAGGCCTAAAAAAGATATCTAAGAGCTATTTTGCATCAGTGATATATCTTAGAATAAAAGATAAATACTTTAATAGCAACACTGTCTCTATATATCTTGAATAATTTTTGGTATGTAGCTCAAAGCTGTATATTTTTCTCATTGTCTTTTCATTTTCATAGATTTTCCCCCCACTTCCCTTCCCTATTCTGTGACTGAATTTCCTGAGGCACAAATGAGATCAGACTAAACCAAACCTTTTCTCTTTAGATATCAAGAAATAGCTTACTTTACTTCTGATTCAATGAGAGTCTAACTTCCAATCTCCTATCCACCAAATAAAGCAAATGCTAGGATTTCTGAGACTTTTATTTCCGAGTACTAGCAAAATATCTTTTAGGCCCAGCTCAAGAAAGACTTGGATAAAAAAAAAAAGAAAAAAAAAAGACTTGGATCAATCCAGTTTGAGTTCAGTTTTTTATTTGATCACACCATATAGACAGAATCTTGCCAGACTAAACATATACTACTTTCTCCTTAACAGCTATATCCTGGGAGATTCTAGGAGGAGTTCTCCTAAATCATTTCCTCTTTTTCTGATCCAGCTCTGGACTATGTTGTCTCCATCCTTGAAATATGCTGGGTTTTTTTTACTGGAAAAAAATGCCTGTTGCTCATGATTGTTCTGTGAGTAAATTGGATTGTGTCCAAATTAAATACGATATTTTTCGGAGTATAAGACGCACCATTTTCCCTCAAAAAAGAGGCTGAAAATCTGGGTGCGTCTTATACACTGAATATAGCATTTTTTGCCTCCCAAAGCCCTGCCCTCTTTACCAAAATGGCTGTGCATAGCTTTTAGAAGGCTTTCAGAGACCTCCTGGGTGATGGGGAGGACAGAAATGAGCAAAAATGGGCCATTTTTTGCTCAATTTTGTCCCTCCCCCTGGGAGCACTCTACAAGCCTCCTAAAGGCTATCCATGCCCCTTTTTTGACAAAAAATGGGCCCTTTTTCATGAAAAACAGGCCATTTTTGCTCATTTTTTGCTCCTACTCTACAAGCCTCCTAAAGGCTATTCATGCCCTTTTTGGGGGGGGGGGGCATTTTTGGGAGATTTGCAGAGTGCAAAAACTTTTGTAAAAAATTTGTTTCTTCAAAACCATAGCGCACCTTATACTCCAGTGTGTTTTATACTCCAAAAAATATGGTAAATGAACAAACAAACAAACAAACAAGCTTCCACTTTACTGTACTCAAACACATTACCTCTCCCTTCATAGATATAAACCATTATAGCATAATTATTCTCAAAACATTGAATTTTGCCAGTTCTTTTTTTAAAGAACATATATTATATATTAATAGGTGTTATATTGTAATGACATTTTTTGAGCTATTGTTTTCCCCAAAAAAGGGGGGCAGGGGAGCCAAGGATTTGTATGGAATGAAAAAGGAATTGAACAGGGAACAGCTTGAATAGTTGCTTTGTAAGCTATTTATCTGTCTTTGTGGCAGTGGCCATAGAAATGTAATCTTCCTTTTAGGAAAAAGAAATCCAGGTTCCGATAATTGAAACTGGTTTCTGCAATAAAAAAAAAAGAATGATTTTCTGTGACTGTTCCAGTAAAGCAGTCACATTCAGTCATGTCTGCCAGTATGGCTCTTTCAATAGCAAAAGCGCAAAATGTAACTGATTTCAACTGGAATTGAGTGAACTGTGTCCAGTGGAACATTTTAATGGAGAATTGCGTCAAAATGCACCAGATAAAGACATTCATGAAGCAAACTGTGGTTCTTCTGCTGTTTTTTAAAGGCTGTTGCAACATCAAAATAATATAGTATATCAATATAGTCTATGGAGATTCTCAGTCATCCAGGTTATCGTTGTCCTGGACAACGATAACCTGCAGCCGATACGATAAGTTATCGTATCGGCTGCAGGAGCTGGGTATGTCTAGCTTGATGAAGAGAAGGACCAGGGGAGACATGATAGCAGTATTCCGATATCTCAGAGGGTGCCACAAAGAAGAGGGAATCAAACTATTCTCCAAGGCACCTGGGGGCAGGACAAGAAGCAACGGGTGGAAACTAATCAAGGAGAGAAGCAACTTAGAACTAAGGAGAAACTTCCTGACAGTAAGAACAATTAACCTCTGGAACAGCTTGCCTCCAGAAGTTGTGAATGCCCCAACCCTGGAAGTCTTTAAAAAGATGTTAGATAGCCATTTGTCTGAAATGGTATAAGGTTCCTGCCCACGCAGGGGGTTGGACTAGAAGACCTACAAGGTCCCTTCCAACTCTGCTATTGTATTGTATTATTGTAAGTCCCAAAGGTTCTTTTTTCAAGAGGCAACTGGCTTTTCTTTGAAGACATTTTGCTTCTCATCCAAGAAGCTTCTTCATCTCTGACTGGATGGTGGGGAATGGAAGGATTTGTACTCCTTGCAGATAGCTGGTCATTTGCATCCTTTTAGAGAGTCACTGAGTCCACCTGAAGGTTTATCTGTGTCCTCAGGGTCACCTGAATGGTGCAAATGGGTGTGGAGCCTTCTTGGAACTGTTGAAAGTTCTGTGTTGCAGACTGGCGATAGATGATGTTGTATCCCCCTCTCTGTTGTTAGGGGGCTGTTCAGTTTTGACCTAGATGGCCTCTTTAACCCCTCTTTCAAGCCAGCGATCCTCTCTGTCCAAAATGTAGGCTTTGTTGTCTTCAAAGGAGTGGCCGGTGTCTTTTAAATGCAAATGGACTGCTGAATCTAGTCCTGATGTGTTTGTTCTCTTATGCTGTGCCATCCACTTATGAAGTGATTGTTTCATTTCCCCAAAGTACAGATTTGCACATGGCTCACTGTATTGTACTGCATATACCATGTTGCTCAGCTTCTGTCTGCGTGTTTGGGGTGGACAAGCTTCTTCGTTGGTGTATTCTTGGGTTTGAAGTGTGCATGCATGTTATGTTGGCTGAAGATCCTTCTGAGTTTTTCTGATATGCCTGCGATGTATGGAATGACAACGTTGCTTCCTTTATTGTTCCCATCATTGTCTTTTACAGAGGAGATCCTGCGGGGTCTTTTTTGAGATTTGATGAAAGCCCACTTGGGATGGCCTTCTGTGTGCGTGGTTTGGTGGGCATGGCAGGGAAAGGATACTGCAAAATATCCATTCCCACCCCACTCTGGGACCAGCCAGAGGTGGTATTTGCCGGTTCTCCAAAACTACCCAAATTTCCATTACCAGTTCTCCAGAACCTGCTGAATTTCAACCCTGTTCTGAGAGCTTCCTTGATGTATTTACATTCTTTTTATTTCCCATCTATGCTGACAAGCAGGCCTTCAGCTCAGTGATGTAAGGTTCTGATGACTCCAGCTGTCTGCAAGGAGTATAAATCCTTCTATTCCCCACCACCCAGTCAGAGCTGAAGAAGCTTCTTGGAGGAGAAGCGAAATGTCTTCAAAAAAAACCCTCCCAGAAAGTCCAATTGCCTCTTGAAAAAAAACACCTTTGGGATATATCAATATTGGTCTTCAATACAGACAAATTGGAAGATACATGAAAGTAATTGTTCTTTTTAACTTAACAGGCTCCTATTGAGAAAATAGTAGCCCCTTTGATCACTCTCTTCCAGTACATTAGCTCCCTAATTGGCAACATGCCTTCCAGTTAAGATTCTGATACATGAGCAAGGTAAAAAAAAAAAAGACCAAGCAAATGAAAACATGTTTCCAAGTGAGATCACTGAGATGACAAGGAGAAAAGCTTATTAAGAATTTCATCCTTGTTTCTTTTATAGGAAATGTATGGTTGCTCTCATGGAAATCAATATTTGAAATATAGTCAGGATTTTTAATTTACTGTGAATATACTTTAAACTTTTCTTTGACATTTATCATTTTAAAAACGAAGATAATAATTTTTTTAATCTATTTTCAGAAGGAAAATATAATTACTTTTGTTTGCGGTATAAGGATAATCATTATCACACCTACCTTTATGCACCTCTATTCAGCTTATCCAATAATATATTGTTAATATGCTGTTTTTATTATGCATATGTTTCACCAATTATTTGAAAACAAATATATCTTCACCATAAGAAATAGGTTAGGCTGAAACACAGTGACATTAGTTGGTAACTCCACTAATTTTTAAATAGTCTTTAATCCTAAAGAAACAAAAAAGTTTTCATTGTCTGTCATGCTTAAAATCTTTCATGACTTGGGAAGGTAAAGGTAAAGCTTCCCCTTTTACATGTGTGCTAGCCGTTCCCAACTCTAGGGGATGGTGCTCATCTCTGTTTCAAAGCCGAAGAGCCAGCACTGTCCGTGGTCATCTCCGTGGTCATGTGGCCCGCATGACTAGACCCCAAAGGCGCATTGTAGGCTGTTACCTTCCCACCAAAGGTGGTCCCTATTTTTCCCCTTTCATTTTTACATGCTTTCAAACTGGTAGGTTGGCAGAAGCTGGAACAAATAACAGGAGCTCACTCCATTACGCAACACTAGGGATTCAAACCGCCAAACTGTCAAGCAAGTTCTGATCAGCAAGCTCGGCATCTGATCAGCAAGCTCGGCATCTTAGTCACTTAAGGAGTGTCTTAAAAAGCATTTCTCTCCAGGAATCTACCTAGATGCTTAGTGTATCATCAGCCAAAGAGTCCCCTCAACAAGATGGGAAGATAGAAGTATAATGGAAAAGAAAGAAAGAAAGAAAGAAAGAAAGAAAGAAAGAAAGAAAGAAAGAAAGAGAGAGGAGGGAGGGAGGGTGGTGGAAAGGTGGACTCCAGCAAGAGACCCTATTCTGCTATGATGCCCATCCTTTTAGAACATCATTCCTTCCCACAAAAAATCAGTTTGGTCCATTCCTATTGGCGTTCTGTAAGGCCTTGGAAATTTTATTTTGTGACTGAAGCTCCCTTTCTGGGCATGTAATTATCCAAATAGAAAATGTGGATAATTACTTGAATAATGCCTTGCTTGCAAAGGCTAAATTCCAAAAGCTTTGGTCAGACAGACAAAAAACAAAGAGGGAGCATAAAATGAGCAGAACTTGTGAATCATGTCTCCACCAGCATATAAAATTTATAGAGTATAAAGAGACTTGTCTGAATAACTTGTCTGAACAAATAGCCATTTGTCTGAAAGGTTCCTGCCCACGCAGGGGGTTGGACTAGAAGACTTACAAGGTCCCTTTCAACTCTGCTATTGTATTGTATTGTACTTCCGACCAGCAAAATTAATTTTTAATTTAGTTATTTAAAACATTTAGATAGATGACTATCTTGGAACAAACTCTAGATTGTTTCCCATCAAAAAATTTAAAAAAACCCACCACAAAACTTTAAAAACAAAGATTTATCAAGTATTGAGCTGTGTTTGTCAAAGTGAGTGACTCATACCAGAGCAACGTGGTAGATGGGTGGGTGGGAACACAGAGTGGTGGATGCTGTCACTTGGAGTCTGACAGAATAGAAAGATCTGCTGATTTTCAAAGGTTTGGTTTTTCATGGTGCGTTCAGTCCTGGTACCCAGTCAATCCACGTATCGAGGTGTTTGCATCAGAAATTTCTAATGTTATCGCTGTTGCTATGAATCATACTGTCATCGCAGTGTAGGAATTGTCATCTCAGAGTTGCTCTTGGCATACAGAAACTCTGACTTGACTGTTTCAAGCACCAGCTTTGCAGAGAGAGATGGGAGGGTGAGCGGGGTTCAATTTAAGATGCTCATATTTAGCATGTACCAATAGATGCTACCATTACACTGTAGTAATTGCCTTGTCTCAAAGCATAAACTAAACAAGACAGGCTCGGTTATGTTTTGTTAAATGTGCTTTCTAGAACAAGGAACAGTTTCTGCTTTTGCTCAGAAAAGGCAATTTGAAGAAGGCAATTTGGTGTCTGGGCTGAAGTTTCTTGTATTGTGCATGCCTTCCAGCAAGAATACGATCACTTTGGAAATTCTTGGAAATTATTACTTTTTCAGCCCTGATATCGGCACGGTTCAATCCACTGAGATTGTGGGAAATGAACCCGAGAGGCAAGGGAACAGAGAAGCCCTAATATAATTTTGGATATGTTTTCTTTCCTTTGGGTAGCCTATAAGATTAGCTAGCCTTTAATTTTTAATAGTTCAATTTCAAGAGGTTGTCAGATGAGGAATTCAGCTCACGATGTCACAGTGTTGTATTGCTAGATCAGGTGAGCAAGAATAAAAAAAAATACAATAATTCTTGAATTATTGTACGATCACCATTCTTGGCCCCAGAAAGACTCAATGTTAGAGAACAGAGTTGGTACAATCTAGAAAGTTTAAATTACTATATAATAATTTAATTAACACCAGACTTTGGTGTTGATTGCTCTCTTCCTGGTTCTACCAATTCTCATAATTTTTTAATGAAAGACAATTTACTCCTAAAGCAGGACTCAGCAACCTTAAACACTCAAGGAGCCATTTGGACCCATTTCCCATAGAAAAGAAAACACCAGGAGCCACAAAACCTGGGTGGGCATGGCCAACTCAATTTCACTCACTCCCAACCAGTCACATGACCCCCCCCCCAGCCACACCTACCTAGCCAGTCATTAGGCCAGAGAACCAGTTGTTAAATTATTTGCCACGCCTCTCCCTCTCTCTCTTCCACCCCACCCCACAAGATCCGCCCCTGCCATTCTCTCCCAGCCCTTTTGCTGGCGGAAACAGCAAATGTACCATGACAAAGGTGGAATCCTGTTGCCATGCAAAAGAAGTACAGGGGCTCTTCACTCCCACATAAAGGCAACAGGGTGACAGCTCTTTCATCCATCTGCCATGACAGGGTGACAGGGAGAGGCAGCAGAGGGATGAAAGAGCCATATGTGGTTCTGGAGCTGCAGGTTGCCATCACCCATCCTAAAGGAGACAATCAAATTTAGGATAATTTTCCTGAATGGAGTATGGTTTCGTTACACTTATTTAGTTAGTGAGATGGTGAAGCTGTGTTATGATACTGTTGTTTTCACTGTACAATTGTTCAATATTAATTTATATTTGCCCCAACCTCTTATGCATTTCCTGCTTAATCCTCAAAATGAAATATGCGTAATAGCAATAAACAAACAATGTCAGCAAAAGCAGTCTCCCAACTCCTTCCAAAAGTACATTCAGCTCATCTATATACTATCAAGATACATTTAAAATAAATATATAACTTCCTAGAATAAAATAGAAAAGCAGAGGTTTCTTTCACAGGAGGCAAGGCATCCTTTTGAGAAATGAAATGCATTTTGGTACTACTGGACTATCATAGTTGGCCTTGAGTGGCATGGTGGCCTAGAAGTGAAGATACTTGCCTCCCACCTGGAATGTTGAGAATTCAATCCTAAATAGTGCATGATGTTCCTCTCTCAAGGTGTAAAGAGGAAATATCTGCTGTGAAGTCTGCATAGATGCCAATAAAGGTATCTAACCAGTAAAAGCTCAACTCTACTCAGTTACCCCAACCCCCAACCGAAATCAAGGGATTACAGGATTGTAAAGAGAAAACAAAAAGTATTATGATTAGTCTTCTTGGGTCAGTCAGAATTAATTTTATTTTGCTCAGGATGTTCAATCAACCCAATGTTTTTACACTCAGGAGGGTAGAGACATACTTTGTTTTTGGAAACCTTGAAAGCATTTTAGGATAAGCTTAAATAGTATAAAAATCATAAATATAAAAATATAAAATATAGACATGTAAAAAGTCATTCTGGAGTCAGGCAGCATCAAAATCAAATAAACGTCTTTTCAGTACGGACACTGAAATAATTGAAAAATGTGAATGAGGAAATTCCAAAACTTGAACATTTCTGATCATTTTCTGATTTCCTGATGTTAAACATAAATGAAAGTCCACTTCTGATCATCCTCAACCTTACAGAATTGAAATATATATCTATAGGATATATATCTATAGTAGAAGGATATATCTATCCTTCTACTTAATAATGTCAAATTCTTGGACATGAATATACCATCTATGAATTTCAGTTCTTGACATGCTACATTGATTTATTTTTATTTATGTTTTAGTTCATTATCTTGTCTTCTGCAGAAGTTCAGAGGTCACATAATAGTCCTTCCACCAATTTGTTCTCAGTATAATGGGAGATACTATTAACCTAAAGTCACCCAGTGAGATTTCATGGCTGAGAGTAGCTTTGAACCTTGGCTTCTGCTATCATAGTCAAACACATTATCCATCATACTACTCACCTGTAAGTCACAGAAGACATAGGAATTAACCCAAACAATTCTGCAGTTTATTATCACAGATAATTGAAGTAAGAAGCTATCCCAGAAATGCTCAATATTGTCCCCCCTCCTCTTTCAGCTTTTAATCTTCCAGAGATAGGGAGAATTTATTCATTACCAGATCCCTTTTCCCAATGAAATATAAAAATTATTTTAAAAGGTTATATTAGATTAGATCATCAGAAGGAACTGACATATTTTTGTAGGGAAAAACTAAATGAATAATATCTGCATAATAATACTCTAGGTAAAATAAATATGGTTAGATGTTTAATTGGTTAGATTAATGGGTTCCAGCGGCTTTGCTTTATTTATTAAATCAAAGAAAAAAGTAAAGTTACTCTTCAAACATGAACGTCTTATTTTTTTTAAGTGCTTTCCTCAAATTTGCGTTTGTGATTTTTATTCTCCTCATAGGAATTTGATCCATATGTTTATCCAAGGCGATAAACATTTCTAAGCATATTCTTTTAGAATGGTGCACCAGTAAATCACACTGTTCTTCCTGGATTTTTGATTTTCAAAGTTTTAACACATATATTAAACAATAGTGTGTGTTTGTGCGTGTGTGTGTGCATGTGTGTTTGTGTTTGTGTGTGATTTTTCATCTGTACAGTATTTGTGGTTATGCTAGCTGTTACACTAGCAGAAAACCTTCAGAAAGAGAATGGAAAAGTATCTGTTTCTGCTAGGGCAATTTCCTTTTGCAGCTTTAATCTTTCTATTACTGTTGCTATTATACTTTAAGAATAATAAACATTTAAAAATACTAATAGTATTTTTCCCCAGTCTTATTTTCTAATAATAAGTTTAAACTCCTGCCCTTTTATACATTGCACTTTGAAAACTGCCATCTGAATTGCTAGATATTTTTATTCTTGTTCCATTTTTACATCAATGCTGGGGGCGAAAAAGCATCTCTAGCAAACGTGGAACATATATTGTGCTTCACTTTTTAAATAGTCACCTTATTTTTAATTGCTACACTTTGTATGTGTGCCTCTATGTCAGGGATGACTAACATTTTTGTGGTCACATCCCGAAAGCGCACACACCCATAATGCAATGCACTCCCCATGCATCCCACACCCTGTGCATGTGTGCATGGCCCCCATACTCTCCCCACCCTCATGCATTCATGTGCGACCCCCCCAAGCACTCTGCCTATGTGTGTGTGACTCCTGCACATGTGTCTACCTGCACCCCCCATCAGCGCATGACTTCTGCACATGCACTCTGCCCCCCATGCATGCACGTCAGAGACCCAAAAACTAGCTGGCTGGCGGGAGGTGCGCATACATGCACCATGGAGCTGAGCTGGGCTCGCATGCCCCCAGAGAGGGCTCTGCATGCCACCTGTGGCATGTGTGCCATAGGTTCGCCATCACGGCTTTATGTGTTTTTAAATATGAGGGATTTTAAAATAATCAAAGTTTCATTGCCTTCCATTGAAAAGGTTCTTGGACATACATTAGAAAGATGAGCCAAACTATTCATACAAAAGTATATGTAAAATATAATCAGGGCAACATACATCTTTTTACTCCACATATCTGGAGACAGTCAAATTTCTCTTGGGTGTTGATGATGATGATAAAGATAGTTGTGATGGTTTTGCAGAATGTTTCAAGTGCACGAATAACAGGGATTCAGGAGGGGGGGAAAAGAATGAGCTTTAAACTAAACACAGTGCTTTGTGTTACCTTTAACCATTAAAATTTCGAGCATTTTGACTGTGCTGCATGAATGGCAAACCACACAAAGAAATTTAATACAGGTGACCTTCAAAAACTTCTGTACACTCTTTATCTCACAGAGAAAAAGCAATCTGGATAGTTCGGTGTATGCATTTGGATTAAAATGTACCGGAGTACAAATGAAATTTGACCTAAGGAGAACAGAAATTCAGTTTGCATTTGTTTGCCAGAGGACACAAAACAGCCCACTGTGTGAAACTGGCAGTAGTCAGAGAGCGCTTCAGGCACCCTTAAGGCTTCCACTATCATTTATCTCTGCTTCCCTTTTTTCTCCTTTTTTTTAATTTACATTTTTATAATGCACAATGTAGCTGTTATTTACGCCTTTCAACACATCCAGCTCACTTGCCAACCCAACACTACTTGGTGAAACAATCCAGAATTATACAAACAAAAGACCACAAAAGTGAAAGAAAGATGAGATGCATTTCTGCTGTTTTCAGCCTTCCTCTCATTGTTGACTTGTTCTGAACTTCGTGTTTTCTGTCTTACGCTAGCAAATTACAAAAGTATAACACATTGCATCACATTGTTGGACTGGGGCATAGATCTTTTTTTCTGCGTTTCCAACCTCTTAGTCCAAAACCAGTTTTTTCTAATCCTCTGCAGAAATCCTGAATCTTAATTGATCCATAGGTCTTTGTATGATATTGATTCAAAAACTTTAATTTTGCTGACAGCATATTATTTTTATTTCATAAATTTCCAAATTCCTGGAACAAATCAATTGAGTGTGGTCACTCAAGATGCAAATAATCAGAGTTTGATATTCTGGGCACATTATATCATGACCCAATTCTACAATGCTGGTAAAGGATAAGGAATAAGGTATAATAAAAAATAAGGAGTAAAGATAAGACTAATAGTAGTACCTAAAATATCTATCGATCAATCAATTAAAATTCAATCCTATTCTAAATCTCTCAATATTTGACAGAATGTTGTGGTAATAAATTCTATCAATTATTATCTGCTGTGCATTATAAGACATTTAGATATTTCATAGGTTAGCACTCTGGTTTGCAGTACATTTTAAAAACAGGTTGTGATGGAACAAGGGGAAATTATTTCTGCTTTGATTACTGGTAACCTGAGTGACTTCTATTAATTCATCCAGGGAGTTCACTTTTAAATATGGCAACAGGATTCTTCAAAATTCCTCTGCTTCCTTTTAATCACTGTTTTCTTTATTTCATTACCTTCCTTTCTTCTAATATTGTTTTCTTCAACTGTATCCAAAGTTGTACTTCAGCAGCTGCTGTTTTTCATTAAAAATATATGAGGTTTTAAAAAAAAATCTGGCATCTCTTTACACCAGAAATACCCAAAAAACTTTTTCCTACGTCCCCACAAGAATAACTTCTGGTATGCATTCCCACATTTTACTGAAAAAGAAGACAAGAGTAATATTACATTTATACAATTTATATTATAGATGTAAAACAAGCAAGGACTCTAATCCTTAATTTATTGCCATATGTACAGATACAAAAGTCAGAAATCAATTAAGTATTTAAGCAGCCAATGCAATATTGGCGGCTTTCTTTTGTTTTTGTTTAAATAGAATGAAAAGTAAAAGTATGTTTCAATCACATAAGATTACATGAAAGATAAGCTCCCCTTGGAGTTGGCTATTTCCTCTCAAAAATGAAAAGGCTATATTTTTTTTTACAGAATATGGGAAATGGTCTCTAAAGGTCTTATGTTAGTTAAGTTTTAGTAAGGACTAATTAATTAACAATTAAGATATTGTTCTAAAGGGATATAGTTACATAACATTGGCAGCTTCCCATCATATAGATTTTAGTGTAATTTTCTAACATTAAGGTTACCAGTCACATCAATGGAACATTACACCATGAATTTCTAGTTAATCAAAGATTAAGCAACAGCTTAAAGATCTCCATTCATATTCATTCATTACATGGCGTTTGGTGGCAGTTCACTGCTTTGCCTTTATCTACCAGTTTTTTGGCTTACCTTTTTGAATCTGTACTCAATGATGTGGTTGTAGAGAAGCACATACAACTTCTGCCTCAGCCTCAAGAATACTAGTTTATGTAAATCATCTTAAATCAGGGATGTCCAAACTTGGGAACTTTAAGACTTGTGGACTTCAACTCCCAGAATTCCCCAGCCAGCATAGCTGGCTGGGGAATTCTGGGAGTTGAAGTCCACAAGTCTTAAAGTTCCCAAGTTTGGACATCCCTGTCTTAAATTGATATGGCTAGTTAATTTGATATGAACTGTCCATTTATTCCAATTTTAAATTATGTTTCAATTTTGTAAAAAAGTAATTCAGGATATCTATTTTAATTGGCTTGATTCTCCCCACCTCCCCCACCCCGGTTTTGGCTTCCTTCAGTTTAAGTTCTCCATTTTCAGTTTGAAAATATATTCATATATTTTAAATACCCTGCATTCATTTTAATAACCATACTGGGCGCATTTCTTCTAATTCCAACTGCTTAATTTAAACAGATTTCTGACACTTTTTTTTTTTTTTTTTTTGCAAAGACGACATGGAGAACTCTATTATCATAACCTAAAGAGAGACGATATAAAAAAATTGGATGAGCCAATCCACTTCCTGATCACGTTTAGGCTTAAATTCACTCAGAAATAGATCTAAACAATCTGTACTCTTCAAGATGGTCTCTAATGAAATATCACCAGCCTCTCAACAACTTTGCTCAGTTAGCACAAGCTTGTTCACCGTGTGTATACAGGAAGGAACTTTTCAGCCTTCGACGAGAAAGGTCAAGTTAAAATGCTAAGAACAAACTTGAAAGTTCCATTGGAACATTTGCGGTATTATTTTTTTCTCCAAGCTAACTCTTTCCTCCTGTGTGAATGGATATCAATTATGCAACCTTAGGATTTGTGAACTGCTTCTTTGCCTGTTGGGGATCAATAGGCGAGAAATAATCTGCTGCTCACTTCATAGGAGTTGCTCCAATCAGACCTTTTTCAAAGAAAGAAATGTTTTCTCCTTCTCCCTTGAAATCTTAATCCATCAACAATTATTAAGAAATCAGTCAGTTGTCTGAAGACAGTTATAAAAGGCTGTTTCAAGAAGCCTCATTCATTACCTTTCACACAAGATGTACCTCAAGGTGAATTAATTACAGTTTGAGGTCTATTGATGCTGCTTAGCAATATGTATTTGTAATTTTGCCTGAAATGGTGAGGCTTATTGCTAAAATGTCATCTGTTTCATTATTAAAAATGCACTCATTTTCTGCATCTCATATGTTAAAGCCAAGAAGGGATTCTATTCTGTGAATCTTTTATAATCCCTTGCATATAAAGCATTAGCTAATATAATCATATTCTGAATATTTTTCAGTGCTCCATAGGGTATATTTAAGTAAAAAATTCCTTATGTGTCCTCGAGACACCTCACTAATAAGAATGGTGCATTGTAATAAATAATAAATATAACAGTTCAAAAGTATTTAAACACAAACCAATAAAATTCTCTCATATCTCTATTCCTACTTTGGTTTGTGCCTACCGGTAATTCTTTTGGAAAGAAATCCTGTTGCATTTACGTGAAATCACAGAACAAAAACCCCCAGGTGGATAATAGATTGGGAAATTTGTGCTATCAAGTCCATATGACATTTATGAGCTATACAGATAATTGTTCTTCAAGACTGAATGGGCCAACTGGCTGTGAGATAAATCACTTTGGGACAATTCAACAATTCATTGTTGAATTATTTTAATTTTTGTCATTCACATTTTATTTCATCCTTCCTTTTGCATTATTTCTTTAATGATTCTCTTCCACTGTTTTTTTCAATAGTATGTAATTCTTTTCCTTTTCTTTTTGTAATAGTTAGCTACAGCAAGTTATCCATGGCGAATTGTTCTGCAGTGAGCTGGCCATGGCAAGTTGGCCATGGTGAATTGTCTAGATTCCTCCAAGATTTTCTGTCTCCCATTTGGTCATTCAGAGCATTTATTGCTGCTAAAACTGAGTCCATCTATTTTACTGCTTTCCTTCCACTTTTTCCAGTGTTGGAAGAAATTATAGATCTGGTCCAAGTCAAGGTCTTCCAATTAGCACAGTGGGAAGCACAACCTATAGACAAGAAATGTGGCTTGGATCCTTGTGGGAGTTTTGCAATCCTTTTGTAGATCAAAGTAGTGACATTCGGGGTGAGGTTTTTTTTATGAGGAATCTGTCATTGGAATGAGGAACTTGTAATATCTAGAGGGAATTTTCTGATTTAGTTAATTTGCTGGCAATTGCCAATTTCATCATAAAGACATGCTTTATTGGTTTCAGCCTACATACTCAATTCCAGCAACCGTTCTTAATATGTGTTAGCCTCCATTCCCCTGAACATCTTTCTTGCTCTTCTCCGAACTCTTTCTAGAGAAGGATGTCAAACTCAATTTCATTGTATTTGACCTCAGGGGCCTCAGTGGAGATGGCCATTGTGGGCATGGCCAGCTCAATGTCACTCGTGTTGGGGGCGCCTGTGGTGGCACCCAAGTGCTCTGCCAGCAAAAAGAGGCCCATGCACCTCTGCCAGTGAAAACAGAGGTGCATGGCCCTCCTAAGCTCCATTTTTACTGGCAGAGGCACTGTGGGTTGGTCCTTCACTATTTCCAGGGCAGCCACACAGATCTAAGCACTCAACAGGCCTGATCCAGCCTACGGGCCTTGAGTTTGATACCCTTGGTTCTAGAGTCTCAACATCTTTTTTACATCATGGCAATCAAAACTGGATGCAGTATTCCAAGTGTGACCTTACCTAAGCATTATAAAGTGGTGTTAGCACTTCACTAGTCCTGGTTGCATGTAGCTGACCAATAATTAAAACAGAGACAATAGCTGAGATATTTTTGTGAGAATAAATTATATGGTATTATACAACTTGTAGCTCATTTTTGGGATAATGTTAAATGAATATGTGACTTTAGTAAACCCAGTGCAAGTGTACCTCATCCTACTGTTTTTATCTAATTGGAAAAGACCTCTAATTATTTGAGATCTGGCCACTAAATTCCCAACCAATGTGTTATTTATTAAGATTGTATCACAGTGCTTTCTTACTTAATATGGCAGCTGAATCTCATTCATGCTCGTTCGCCATACTGTCAGCTTGTCAATGGTTGCTCTACATGTTTTTTCTTCTTTTCTCATTATCCCATATAACTTCTTTCTGATTGCTTTATAGATCTCTCAATTCTTTTCTCTTCTTGCAGTCTACAATGTAATTACCAAGCAAGCTAAGGTCTTATAAAATGGGATAATATAACAAAATTAGAAATGTCAAGCATCACAATAATATCACAAAAAAGCAATACAAATAAGTGTTACAACATGATTATTGCAACCAGCGTTTGGTGTAATATTACTTGATTTTTCTCGGACAACAAATCAGTTGCACATAATGAAAGCAATTACAGAGCTGCAGATTTATGGATTAAAACTTCATGAATTCATAAATACTAATTTCTAAGTCAGTTAATGTGTCTGCCTTTTAATATATGGAGGATTTAAGCTATTCCCTTTTCAATTAAAGAT
This sequence comes from Rhabdophis nuchalis, assembly GCA_039707465.1. Lineage (NCBI taxonomy): Eukaryota > Metazoa > Chordata > Lepidosauria > Squamata > Natricidae > Rhabdophis > Rhabdophis nuchalis. Next base: position 201,343,620 of record CM077645.1, read on the forward strand.
ACACAGATAATGAAACAGCCGCTCTAGCATGGAGACCTCATAGAATCAAAAAGGGAAAATCATCTCTGCTTCCTCATGCATAAGAATAGACTGAAGATTTATTAGATCTAAAATTAAAGGGAAAATTGATATTAAGATGCTCTGGGAATAGATATGAGCATTTGATCTCCGTTTTAAGATCTCTATTAGCTTGCGGCACTTGTACGGCAACACATGAAGCTTATAACTCATCACCACCTGTGTGTGTTTGTGTGTGTGTGCATGGTTATCTAACCGAAAATATGTGCATATGACTTGGAGGTCCAGGTTTTGTACTAATTAGTTACACTGTGGATTAAATGATTCAGCAGGGAAAGTATCAGCCAGGTTTTTTAAAAATAGCACCAAATAAATTCTGCAATTTTATAGTTTCGTTAGCATTTCTAATTTCCTTCATATATATTGCTATTTTCAGGAAACCACTTAATAATCTGGTAATAATCTGGTAAAATGAATAATAATTATTCATTTTACCTAAAATCATAACCACAGTCTTAAATCCATTCATGTATTCTTTTCACAAAATATTTTATCCCCTAACAAAAAATCAAGGTAAACCTACTCTATGATCTGCATGTAAATGATCTTATTTCCAGTTTCCAAATTACTGTGCGCATTGGAGCACAATTACTTCTCCATTTTTGCACATCTTTTATGATCTATGAGCTCCAAAATGTGCAAACATAATATATCCATCTTGTCTGCACACATTGTGAGACAGAGAGATATATGCACAGATATGGACTTCAATCCCTTTCAGCATGAAACTGCGGATAATAAAACTATAAATAATGAAACTGAGTCTCTGGGAAGTGGAATGGATAGAGTTAGGTTCATTATCTCTTATGACTACTTTCTCTTTCTTCATTCCACATATGTTTTCTCTACAACTTTCTCCTTCCCATTGCTTAATCCAAGCGAAATTCACTGGGTTGGCCCAATTATACAGGCTCTATGTGGTTTTATCTTTTTGGGAGCAACATTGGCAATGGTGGGAATAATCCATCTTGTGTCACATGGATGACCCTGGCCTCTCAACTCCATGCAACTCTTTTAAGAACTTGGTAATCATTAATGTGAGTTGCGTAGTGCCTATTCTTTATTTCTCAACTATATATCGTCATTCTCCTATCAAAAGGAATACTGGGTAATAGTGGTGTCCAGCAGTATACCAGAGAGGACACAACTATCTGGATCTTCATTTTACACACCTCAGAAGGATGGAAGGCTGAGTCATCTTGAGACAGTCAGGATCAAATTCCTGGCAGCGGGCAGAGTCAGTCTGAAATACTGCATTCTAACCACTGCGCTCCCACGGCTCCTATGAATTATGAATATTACCATATTCCAGCCTGTTTGAATTCCTTTGGATGAAAGAGTGAACTAGAGAAATATTGCTTTTGGTTTGTTTACGAATAACAAGTAATGTTGATATAGCCAGAGGTAGGTTCCTACCGGTTCAGACCGGTTCAGTTGAACCGGTAGTAGTTTGGTGGCCTGGATCACCAGAACTGGCAGCAACCCAGGCCTTCCACACCTCTGAACTGGTTCCCCCCATCAATGCGGCATTTCCCCTCGCCCCATATTTTAATGTTCTGCGCATGCACAGACCTATTTTGGGGCAACTGCACACACGTGCAAGGCGTGTGTCTGGCGCATGTACACACAAAGTCACTCATGCACCAAACTGGCAGTAATGCCAGCAATAACCCACCCCTGGATATAGCCAGTCATCAAGTTATTGTTTCATCAGAAGCACATTTTACTAGACACATACGTGCACACACATTTCATGCCCTCAGGTATGTCTATATGTTTAAGCCTCTAGTCCCCTAATCATCTCGGTTGCTCTTCTCTGCACTCTTTCTAGAGTCTCCAGATCTTTTTTACATCATGGCGACCAAAACTTGATGCAGTATTCCAAGTGTTGCCTTACCAAGGCAATATAAAGTGGTATTAACACTTCCCTGGTACTGGTTACATGTAGCTGACCAATAATTAAGACACAGACAATAGCTGAGGTATTTTTGTGAGAATGCATTTTGTGGTATTATACAACTTGTAGCTCATTTTTGTGAGAATGTTAAATGAATGTGACTTTAGTAAACATTTACGTTTCATCCTTTATAGAAGCAAGTTTTTATAGACACATATGTACACACACATTTCATTCCCTCAGGTTATGTCTAAGTTGCCTAGCTTTCAAACCTCTGATAACCGTTCAACAGAAATCTAGTGGCTAACATTCAACAAATAATATTTGCAAACCATTTGATCTCATTGGGAAAACACTACAATCCCTGAGCAATTTCCTTAACAAAGTACTGGGTCATAATAGTATGAATAAGCAGTTCCATGTAATGAAAAGTGTTCTCTTGGGAGGATGCTCATTTGTGGCCATACCCAGGAATAATGAGGCTAATCATGTAACATTAGTAAAGCCAGCCATAAATTAATAAAAGACAAAGAAAGAAAGAAAGAAAGAAAGAAAGAAAGAAAGAAAGAAAGAAAGAAAGAAAGAAAGAAAGAAAGAAAGAAAGAAAGAAAGCTTTGATGTTATTTGGAATGTATTAGAATATATAAAGTAAGCAAATTAAAAGCAGAAGGAAAAGAGGAGAAGGTCCTTCCTTCCTTCCTTCCTTCCCTCCCTCCCTCCCTCCCTCCCTCCCTTTCTTCCTTCATTCTCATTTGTGGAACAAATCATAGTGGTCTTTTATTTATTTACATCCAGTCTTTATTATTCTTTCAAATAACTCAAAATAACAAACATATTCAGCACGCTTTCCTCCCCTTATTTTCTCCACTAACACCACAACCCTGTGAGGTGGGTTGGACTAAGAGAGAGACTCGCCCAAAGTGGTTGACATAACTGTTTAAATCACCAATCCTCTAACTATGCCTGTGGGCCAGATACGGCTGACCAATGAAAGTATCCGGCCCGAGGAATGATTGGATTCAGCATCCACTCCAGATGCACTTCTGGTTAGTTATTTCACTGGTTGAGCTGCCCTTCTGATCACACCACTACTGCCAAAGGTAAGGCCGAAGGATGCTGGAGAGGACCAGCTGACTGAGGTGTGACCTCACCAGTGCAGCCACGTGATCCAGGGCTGGTGGGTGAGTAGGGGAGGGGCTGAAAAGCAGCTCTGCTGCCAGTGTGTAAAGTTGTGCTTTAAAAGTTATTGAAACTCTTTAAAAGCCCTTTAAAAACAGCTTTTCAGGATCTTTTTTACAGCCATGTGATCCAGGGCCGATAGGTGAGCAGGGGAGGGGCAAGTACAGCAAGGACAAAGACAAAATGGACTGCTAAATTGGCCATGCCTACCCAGTCACATGACCACCTAGTCACTCCCACCCAGCCAGTCTGGCCCCCTGTTTAAAAAGTTTGAAGACTCCTGGTCTAAATGTCCATAGCATAAAATATTTTTTAAACATTTCTGCATATTCTTGAGGAGAGAGGGAGGGAAGAGGAAAAAATAAGAAAAAGCTTTGAGAACTCCAATAATAAGACATGTCAACCCATTGATGGGGCCCAAAATACTTCTCTTCCTTATTGGGAGCTTTATTATCATGCCGCTAATTTAGCTTGGATTAGGGACTGGATACAACTCTCAAGAAGACGGGTTCTAACCATTGAAGGGTATAATCTATCCCACGGCTGGCATGCCTACTTATGGCCAAAGAAGGATAGCCAATACAAAATGTTTTCTAACCATTATATTAGAGGCATATTAATAAAATCCTGGCAGAAGGTGAAAGGCTGGATATATAGGAAGATTCCTTGCTGGTTCACCCCCTTAGAAGCGGTAACGTATTCGACACTCCATAACCCAAATAGGAATCTGAGATACAAAGATCTTTTAGATGTTCAGGGGAACTTAAAGTCTAGGAAGGAGTTACGCACTGAGGGAATCGAATTAGAGTGGTGGTTATATTTACAGATGAGCTCAAGGTTCAATAAGGATAAGCAGGAATTTGGAATAGATATATCACCACAGGAACTAGATAAGATCATTTGGGGTGATGATATTAAATTTATCTCTAAAGTTTACAATTTTCTTTTGCTCCATAAGATGGAAGGGAACCCTGTAAAAGATACTATGATATTTTTTCCCTGTACTTCTTGATGGTTGCCATTTTGCCTGCTTTTCAAAAGGATATTAACATATCAATAATTTATTTTCCAAAGGCAAATCAATATGGAACAGTTCACTTAATATGATTATTTACATGATTTTGGACTGTGAGAAACTTCATTTAGTAACCACTATCATTTTAATTACCGTTTCTTTATAATTTTGTATAGCCTCAACCAAGCCAGGTACCACAAAACCATCTTCCTCTAAAAATAGGATTTTTCTACTTTCCAAATTGTAAACTGGGCTGCCTAGAAGTGAATTGCCTCATTTCTCCAGGCAGCTGCTTAGTCATATTTACAACAAATACGTAAATATTTACATATTTAAACCATGGGCATCAAACTCATGGTGTCATGTTGCTGTGATGAGACATTGTTTTTCCCCTTTGCAAAGCAGGGATGGGCGAGGCTTCCACGTGACACATCCAGCTTGCAGGGCACCAGTTTGACACTTGTGATTTAAACCAATAATATTTAAGTCATCTGTGAAGAGAATTTTAATTCTTCAATAAACTCAACCAATTAAAATGGCAAAGACACCACACACACAATCCCAACAGTCTTCAAACGTGTGAACTCTCCTTCTTCCTTTCCCCATACCTAGAGCAATCTCGTAATTGTAGACATGGAAAAGATGGCCTGCTAAATCAGCACTCTTCAATAATTGTCAGGCAGTAAAAGGCTTAAATTTCCCTTTCATTGAAGGGATTAGCAAAGCAGTCGACTTTGCTGCTGGTACTTTCCATCTCTCAATTGAATAAGCATGGCTAAAAAGACATCCCTTCCTATGCTAATCTGGTTTACTACTCACCACATTCCAATTAGTTAAAACAATCAAATTGTAACCATTAGTGTAATTAGTTAATTGAAGGAAACTGTGTCTGCATGACCAGCTTCTGGAAAAAAGTGGAGTTTCTTGGAAGTGTCAACATAACAGCCAATCTTTATCAATCTATCAATCAATCAATCAAATCAATCAAATCAAATCAGTCAGTCATTCAGTCAGTCAGTCAGTCAGTCAGAATACAGTAGAGCTGTAAGGGATCTTGGAGGTCTTCTCGTACTACCCTCTTCTCAAGAAGGAGATCCTATACCATTTCAGACAAGTGACTATCCAGCCTCTTCTTAAAAACCTCCAGTGATGAAGCACCCACAATTTCTGAAGGAAAGCTGTTCTACTGGTTAATTGTTCTCACTGTTAAGAAGTTTCTCCTTAGTTCTAGGTTGCTTCTCTCCTTTGTGAGTTTTTATCCATTGTTTCTTGTCTTGTCTTCTGGTGCTGTGGAAAATAAGTTGACCCCCTCTTCTTTGTAGCAATCCCTCAAATACTGGATTACTACTATCATGTTATCCCTAGTCCTTCTTTTCTCTAACTAGTCATACCCAAATTCGGCAACCATTCTTCATATGTTTTGGTATCCAGTCCTTTAATCATCTTAGTTGCTCTTTTCTGCACTTTAAAGTTGATGAAACTAATAACCAATAACATTATCTTTGTTAGGAATGCAACTCTCCCTTTAAACTTAATTCTTTTCTACAAATGCCATTCCATTTTCTTTGTCATATGGAAACTGTTGCTTTTAAGTCAATAAATCATTTTCTTTCCTTTTCAGCAGTGAGCTCTGTTCTTCTTTGATTCATTTGCATGAATAAAAGGAGTCATATTTTGCAATATGTCTACTTTAAATGTGATGAAATATGAATCCAAGGTAATGGATTATATCAATACATTATATATCAGTCCATATATTTGACAATATTATTGCACTGTGGCTAATTCAAACAGATGCGATTTCACATTTGAAGAAGCATATTTAAAAAAAAAATTGTGAATCCTACCATAAATCTTTATCGTTAAATATAAAAGATGACTTAACAAGAGAAACATATAAGCTAGTTGGGAAGAATCAGAAGGGAAGATGAAAAAACTGTACACATACTACACTCTGAATTGTGATGTATTATACCTTGAGCTGTCACTTTTAATCATACTACTAAAAAAATGGATTGAAATGTGGCTGGTATCTCTAAATTGTCTCAATGTTCACAGAATGACTATAAATATCTATAAATTGTGAAATGTTGAGAAGAATTTTTCTGGACTCTTACATCTTTTCTATAGTCTTCAAAAACTTGTTTGATCTTTTGGACCATTTAATATTTAAATATCTTTAAATGTTTTATTTCAATTAAAGCATTTAATATCTTTGTCAATTAATCTGAATATTTTTAGGCTTGGTGTAAGTGATTGGCTGGCTTTAGACTTTTAGCAGGTGATTTTATCCCTTTGTTCTGTGTTAAATGATCCATTGTAGTCTTTAATTTCATTCTTTCTGCCAATTTTAAGTCTCAGTGGAGAACCTGATTGTATTAGGGATAGACTTTTAAGCATAGTTTTAGACATTACTATGAATCACCAATTCATATTATGAATAAGCTTGTTCCTAAACTGAGATTGGAAGAATCACCTAAATTTTCCCTTATAAATCATGAAAAGTATACAAAGTAATGTTAATCTACAAAGTTCATTATTATTTACATAAACAGAAGTTCCAAATAATTTCAGTGTTTCTTTGTCCAATGTTGGTATCAGGACCAGTTTTATGTAGTGGTTAAGATATTGAAATAGAAACTGGGAAACCATGATTTTCAGTCCTCCCTTAGTTTTGAAAGCTGGTTGAGATAGTTGAGAATGGATAAGTCAAATTCTTTTAGACCTCCCTCTCCATTCCTATGATAGTTGTTGTGGAGAAAATAAAAGATAAGAGCATTATGTATGCCATCTTGAGCTGTGCAAAATAAATATGGTTACACATTTATACCTGCAGCCAATATCATGGGACAAATATGAAAGGACAAGCATTATGGGAAGGCTATAAAATAAAACAAATAATTATGAGAACTTACAAAATCACTGCAGATAAAAATATGGGAATTTTAGTACACTGATTGGCCACTCAGATACATGCCACAAAAATGGGGAAAAAATATGTTGGCCTTTTATGGCATATGGTCAAATGATTAGCAGCAAATTCAGATTTCTACTGGCAGTCCTGTAGCTAACCTTTCATCCATGCTTTGCATGAAAATAAGCTTAAAGAACATTTCAAATATTTGCCCCAAACAAAATTAGATTCTTACCCACCACAGATGCCACTTATGGAAATAATACCAGATTATCAGCGAATCCACATTTCGGATCCACTTGTATCATAAGAGTAAATCCTACTCACCTTTCTTCCCCCCCCCCCCAAAAGGCTTAATCTTGATTTTGCTTATATTCTATGTGGTGGCGCATTGGTTAGAGTGCAGTACTGCAGGCTACTTCAGCTGACTGCTAGCTGCAGTTTGGCAGTTCAAATCTTACCAGCTCAAGGTTAACTCAGCCTTCCATCCTTCCAAGGTGGGTAAAATGAGGACCTAGATTATTGGTGGCAATATGCTGATTCTGTAAACTGCTTAGAGAGGGCTGTAAAAACACTGCGAAGTGGTATATAATTCTAAGTGCTACTGCTATTAGATTTATCTACATCAAAATAATCATGCATGCACTACATTATTGTAACATTATTGTATATATATATATACTACAGTGCATTTCAGCACATTTTGAGCTGTTGGTGAAACTTAGTCACTACCACTTTGGAAGTAGATGCTTTGTTCTAATCCTGGTGTGTTGTTAGAAACCACTTGAGCAATAAATGATTACTAAGCAAGTTATTGTCCCCGTTTCTCTTCTAAACAACTGTGGTGCTTGTATTATTCCTTGCTGCTTTGCTAACAACATGTTTTCTCATTATATAGCGGGAAATATTAAACAGTATAAAACCCACTACAAGAAGTTATGAAATTGAGAAAGTTAATGAGCTATTACTTTTAAAGACAATGTTTTCAAATTCCATGAAGTCTCCTATAATTTTCTGGTTCAACTCATTCTAACACAGCCCTCTAGTAGCACAAAGAATGGGGACATTTCTGTATTTGGTGACCAACTTCTGGAGCTCTACACAAAACATCCAAATGAAATATCTTCTTTTGAGTCTTCTTTTGTTGGACTGCCTCAAATATGGTGATTCTCAGCTTGCCTATGTTTGTTTGCATATAATGGACAGCAGATTCTACCTCACCATCTTGTAAGGAAAACAAAGAAATAACAGGCCAATAAAAACATGACACCATATTCAGTTCTAATTGTTTCTTTGTTGAGTTATGAAAGCACAACTGTTTACTAAGGCTGGCAAAGCAAATAAAGCAAACAAACTGCTTACTGGAATTTTCTTTGAATTACAATATAGATAGATAGAATTCTTTATTGGCCAAGTGTGATTGGACACTCTTTGTCTTTGGTGCATATGCTCTCAGTGTACATAAAAGAGAAAATACATTCGTCACGAATCATAAGGTACAACACTTAATGATAGTCATAGGGTACAAATAAGCAATCAAATCATACTAGGAAACAATCAATATAAATTGTAAGGATACAAGCAACAAAGTTACAGTCATACCACCATAAGTGGGAGGATATGGGTGATAAGAATGATGAGAAGATTAATAGTTATGCAGACTTAGTAAATTTTTGACAGTGTTTTGGAAATTAGTTGTTAAGCAGAGTGGTGGCATTTGGGGAAAAACTGTCCTTGTGTTTAGTTGTTCTGGTGTGCTTTATAGTGTTGTTTTGAAGGTAGAAGTCGAAACAATTTATGTCCAAGATGTGAAGGGTATGTAGATATTTTCACAGCCCTCTTTTAGACTCAGGAAGTATACAGTCCTGAATAGAAGGCAGTTTGGCAGTAACTGTTTTTTTTTGCAGTTCTAATTATCCTCTGAAGTTTGTGCCTGTCTTGTTAGGTTGCAGAACCCAACCAGACATCTATATGTGACATCTATATCCATAACCAACAGACCAAACAAATTATTTCTTGTCTGCTATCTAAACTTTTCTGAAAGAAAACTTGCCTGTATTAAAATCAACATATTTTTTTAATGAGATCGTTCCTAAATGAGACAGTTGTTAAATGAATTTTGCCCCATTTTGCTACCTTTCTTACCACAGCTGTCAAGTGAATCTGACTTCATTGACCTTGCTGATCAGAACGTTGCAAAAGATCATCACATGAACTCCAGAAGACCCAAAGGCGGTTATTGTTTTTTTCCAAGAGGCAACTGGACTTCCTTGTTTTTCTTTGAAGACATTTTGCTGCTCACCCGAAAAGTTTCATCAGCTCTCCAGAACATTGGAACCATCATAAATAAGAGTCAGTTGCCAAGCATCTGCATTTTGATCACGTGACAGTGGAGATGCTACAATCCATTCTATCTTTGCACAGGTTTCATTGTCATTTCAAAACATTTTCTGTGTAGTGAATTAATAGAATGCCAGATAAATTTCTGTATTATTACAGACCTATTTCATGCAAACCACACTTAAAGGAAAACCTTATTTTGTTTATTATTGAAAGTAGATGCATTCTCCTTTTTGTATAAATCCTAAATTCTGAATATTTAAAATATGTGGCTGGGGCAATGTCTACTAATTTACAGTAGTTTTAAAAGAGAGTTAGACGATTAACCTAGGAATACGTTATTCTGTGCATAATGCACATTGGATTAAACCACAGTTTGTTTAAACATGGTTTATTAAGTCACAATTGGCTGGGTTAGAAAGTAATGCATAAATAACAGTTTATAAATCAAATTGATTGGATTGCCATAATGTGACCCCTGCAGTCAATTAAAAAAAAAGTGTATTCAGCTAATGAAATAGCTAAATGCGTAAGATTGCTCCGTTAATGAATGCAAAGGGTTATTAACCCTAATTGCAAAATGCCACATCCAAGATCAAGGGCAGCAGGCTTTTGAATCAGTTGCTAGGGAACAAGAATAAAATAAGCCTTAAGATCTTGTACATTGGTTACCCAGGGACATCTGATTAACTATTGTAGGAAATTGGGTGGTGGATGTAATATTCCTTTGGTCCGAGCAGACTTGCTATGCTTATATTTTTTCTGTTCAACAAAATAATAGTTCTCTATATCTTGATAACATATATTCCCTATGCTCTATACTAACAGGCCTTGTTGTGGCAAACAGTATGCTGCATTAGCCACAACCTACATAATTTAGAGTAAATTTACTATTTTTTGTTGTATGCCCGGCTTGATTTTGAAATCTTTGAGGAAGAACAATGACGGAGAAGGGAAATTTGTTTAAGTTAATTTTTCAACATTATGAATAAAGCGAGGAAAGATCACAAAATAACTCTTTGCCTGCTGAAGATTATCTGACTGGATGCTGAAGGGATCCTTCCCCTTTCCTACACACAAACTAGTGGTGGGTTCCAGGAGGTACGCCCCAGTACGGGCGTACCAGTGGCAGCTGGGAGCAGCTGCCACCATACCGGAATGGTGTTTCCAATGGGCCCACCCACCTGCCCTCGTTACTTACCTCTTTTAAAGCTAGCGGGCCATTTGCGCATACACGTGCAGCGTACAGTGCCTGCGCGATGCTCCACCAAGTAGCTGAAGCGTTGCAGGCTGGTGGGTGTGCACGCGCCCTGCGCGTGCATGCCCATGGTAGATGCCTGGCACGGTCACAGCATACCAGTTGTGACAGGATCCAGAACCACCGCTGATACAAACTCATACACACATACACACCCCATGACAATTTACATAGGTTTGATGGACACAGTGTATGGGTATATATTTTTAATTTGCTTAACTTAGTTTGCATATCTTAGACATATCTGATGCCACCCTGTGTCATGAACCACTTACCCAATTACATCTGTTACATGGAATAATTCAAGTTATCCTCCATAAGTTATGTGCTATCTGGTACAAAGTCATACAATTGCTGCTAGAATAGTCTTCTACCATCCACAATTTTTGTGCACAAATAAAGGTAAACTTTAGAACCTTTAAACACTATCTATATAGGAAATCTTCAACTTATGACCATAATTGGGTTTGGAATTTCTGGTGTTAAGTCATGTGGTCATTAAACTGTTTTGTGCTTATGCTATGCTCGATTTTACAACCTTATTTACTGTGGTCTTTAAACAAATTTCATGGTTGTTAAGTGAATTCAGCTTCTTTCATTGACTTTGTCAAACCCCTCTGGGAAGATTAAAAATAGGGATCACATGACTCTAATATGCCATAACCATTGTAAATATGCACCAGTTCCCAACTCGTAAGTGCATGGACTTGTCATAGGTACATTTTTTCAGTGCTTTTCTAAATTTGAACAGTCATTAAACAAATCTAATTAATGCAATATATATTTCTACATTAGTAGTGTTGATATATGCATACACATTTTCCTTGTAGTGGAACACTGGTCAACAGTGACAATAAAGTCAGTACTGTATTATAATCCTAAAGGATACATTGGTAGTTTTTTAGACAAACTCAGAAATAGGGAAAAAAAATACTCTATGTATGAATTAGTGTGGCCATGCTCTAGATAGCAATACAATACAATACAATACAATAGCAGAGTTAGAAGGGACCTTGTAGGTCTTCTAGTCCAACCCCCTGCGTGGGCAGGAACCTTATACCATTTCAGACAAATGGCTATCTAACATCTTTTTAAAGACTTCCAGGGTTGGGGCATTCACAACTTCTGGAAGCAAGCTGTTCCAGAGGTTAATTGTTCTAACTGTCAGGAAATTTCTCCTATAATATCTTCATTCCATTTCCTACAGTTCTCATTTATGATGTACACATTTGACTGTCAAAGGATCCTTGCATCTTTTACTCATTTTTCCCTAGAATCAGAATCCGGATGTCATCTAGGTAGAGTGTTGTTTAAATTATTATCTTCAATAATGCATTTTCTGGGTGCTCACCTGGCAGAAGAAAGAAAAAGTAGTTTTTGAAAAGACTAATAAGACAATATAATAATGGCAACTATGCCTTCTTATTTCCAGACTGAAAACTCTATTAAATTAGCACATCAAATACACACTGACATTAAATGTACACTAATCAATTCTGGCTGTTTGACAGTACTTATAATATAGTTATTTGCAATGTAATCCTTCACTGCCTACTGAAGAGTTATCAGAATCAGTAATGGTTCTAATAAAAGCATGGGGTTGATTTTGAAAGCAATACAGAGAAAAAATGAATTTGTCAAGGGGGAAAAAATTAAATGTTCTTAAGGTGGATGAGGTACCCTACTAGTACAGCCTGAAGTGGTTCTGAAAGTAGGGCAAAAGTCCTCATGAAATTAGATTAAGGATTTCATTATGCCGTCACAGTTTGTTCAGCCTTGTTAGACATCCATGCTAAAAGATGAACAACAAAGTGGACAAGGAGAAAAAAAATATCTGTGTGCATATAATGCATTTAGAAAGGTTATCAGTACCTATGTTTATTGTGGCATCTCTACTTCCTTCATTCTTTTTAGCCACAAAAGGAAGGAAAATCCAGAGATCTTTATTGTGGGGTCCTTGGTACTCTGAGAGCTGACATCCAAGATCTTTCCAGTCCAGAATCTAGTGATTCTGGGCATCTTTGCAAATAACAGAGTCAGTATGCCTAAATGGTTTCCACCAGAACAGTTCAAACAATTTACTTATTCCATAAATCTCATATTTCTCTTTGCTTTATTTAGAGCCTTTCTCCTCATTCTTTTATTCTGACAACAAAAAAAGAAAGTGATTTAATGATATATTTTTTGCTGATCTTTCCTATCTCTGCCTCTTTCTTCCTGACATCAGCTGCCCTCAAATAAGCTATTTCACAATCATGTCACAAATGCCTTTTGTTGAACAAGTGGCAGGAAGATCACTTGAAAGCATTGAAATTACAGTGGTACCTCAGGTCACGAACACCTCTGTTCACGAACAACTCAGTTCACGAACAGAAAAGTTCATAAAAATATGTTCCGGTTCACAAACTCTGCTTCGGTTCACAAACAGAAAAGTTCATAAAAATATGGTCTGGTTCACGAACTCCGCTTCTGTTCACGAACTCCGCCTCGGTTCACGAACAGAAAAGTTCATAAAAATATGGTCTGGTTCACAAACTCCGCTTCTGTTCACGAACTCCGCCTCGGTTCACGAACTCCGCCTCGGTTCACAACCAATTTGGTTCGCGACCAGAGTCAGTTCAAGAATTAAAACCAAAAGAAAGATCAGAACGGATTAATTGGATTTACATTAAACCCTATGGGAAACTGTGCCTCGGTTCACAACCAATTCGGTTCGCGACCAGAGTCAGTTCAAAAATTAAAACCAAAAAAAAGATCAGAACGGATTAACTGGATTTACATTAAACACTATGGGAAACTGTGCTTCGGTTCACAACCAATTCGGTTCGCGACCAGAGTCAGTTCACGAATTAAGTTCGTGAACCGAGGTACCACTGTATTAGTAGTTTTCATCCTTGTGTAGGGGATTTATAGAAGGCATCTGATCCTATATACAATACAAAAAGAATGCTATAAAAACATATGGGGAATTATGTTTCCACCTAATCCTAACCCATGGTGGCACAGTGGTTAGAATGCAGTACTTCAGGCTACTTCTGTTGCCTGCTGTCTGCCTGCAGTTTGGCAGTTCGAATCTCACCAAGCTTATTGTTGACTCAGCCTTTCATCTTTCCAAGGTTGATAAAATGAGGACCCAGATTGTTGGGGGCAATAGGCTGACTCTGTAAACCACTTAGAGAGGGCTGTAAAGCACTGTGAAGTGGTATATAAATCTAAGTTCTATTACTATTGCTACTTCCAATCAACTTCTGTTGACTTCACAATAATTCACCAAATAATTGTATACATATTAACCCAGAAAAAATCTTCCATTGTTTTCATCCTCCCCCTTAGATTGCAGTTTAATATCTGTCTATGTCCTACATATCTTTGCTTTTCTGAGACTGAGTTTTGTTTGTTTTTTGGTACTGAAACTCCCCTTTCAGAAATGCAATGAAACATGTCATTTGTTCTGCCTAAGCTTGCATTATAATTGTAAAGTTGGGGCAAGTTTCATTTATCAAAATAGAACCTTTTTTAAAGAATAAAATGGTTTAATTACTGCTAGCTCCCCAAAATAGTCATTAAAGTATACTTTTTCTACATTGTGTGATTCCCTCCCCTTTTTAATGATCCTGCAATCCTTTGCTTCAAAGCGGGGGTTGGGTGACTGATTGGAGCTGAGCATTTACTGGCTGGATGCCCTTCCTGATGCTACATGAAGCTCACAGCAGACAATTATTCCTTGCACCCAGATAATTTCTACACTGTGCAAAATAGGTCAGATAAATATATGAAACCTTTCCTTTTAAATTCAAGCTACCTATATGTTATAGATCACCTGCTTCTTGAAAAAGACTGTAATGTTCCTAAGTAGAATGCATGTTTTGTTCTTTCCTTCAGCAGTTTTATTCACCCCTTTTTTAAAGGGAGTTCCTGAGTTCCTTGATTTTGGAAACTGCCAGATTTATTAATATTAACCAAGTGATGTGAACCCATTGAGTTAAAGCCTTGAGAATGTGTATGGCATTTTTTATACACTACAGGATTGGGCTGATTCATTGACCATTAATTTCTATGCTCTAACACTTTCACTGTGTTGATGTTTTGGATTGTTTGTTTTAAACAAAATATTTGACAACTGTCTGAATGTAGATAGAATTTGATAATATGAGAGATTTTTGAAATAACACATATGCATTTAAGGCTGCTTCTTTGTTGTAACTTACAGGATTTTGTATTTGAAATTCATCCAGAAAATACTGTTTTGTGGACTGTTCAATTGTTAAATAGTTTTATGGCTATAGCCACTTTTTGTGCTGCTGAAGCTAATTGCCCCACTATGACTCAATCTACCCATTCAGAGATATAAATATTAATGTAATCCTCTGCTTGAACAAGTTAGCTCAGTTATGATAGATTTGCAACCGTTTCTGGCCTAATAGATTGCTGAATCAATTATCTCTGCATCTCATGAATTTTATGATTGCGTGACAGAAAAGTGAAAAAGCGGTTGAGGATAACTAGAAGTGTCTATCCATTTTATGTCATTTGATAACTAATGAGAGTTGGTTGGCAAACTATAGCAATGAGTACAACTTTGGAACAATAGGTTAGGGATAGATCATTAGGGAGAATATCTATCTTGATGGCATATAATCAATCAATCAATCACCTTTTATTGATTCTTCAGTGTATTTACAATACAATAGCAGAGTTGGAAGGGACCTTGTAGGTCTTCTAGTCCAACCCCCTGCGTGGGCAGGAACCTTATACCATTTCAGACAAATGGCTATCTAACATCTTCTTAAAGACTTCCAGGGTTGGGGCATTCACAACTTCTGGAGGCAAGCTGTTCCAGAGGTTAATTGTTCTAACTGTCAGGAAATTTCTCCTCAGTTCTAAGTTGCTTCTCTCCTTGATTAGTTTCCACCTATTGCTTCTTGTCCTGCCCCCAGGTGCCTTGGAGAATAGTTTGACTCACTCTTCTTTGTGGCATCCTCTGAGATATCGGAACACTGCTATCATGTCTCCCCTGGTCCTTCTCTTCATCAAACTAGACATACCCAGTTCCTGCAACCGTTCTTCATATGTTTTAGCCTCCAGTCCCCTAATCATCTTGGTTGCTCTTCTCTGCACTCTTTCCAGAGTCTCCATGTCTTTTCTACATCGTAGTATTGATATTGTTCCATTTGGTAACATTTGCCTGTTGACTGGTTAAGAACAACAACAACACTGTATGAATAAATCAGGTAAATGCAATTCCATCATCTGATATCATAGATATACAATGTCTGAAGACGATAAATTTGTTCTGAGAATAACTAGAAGTGAAACAGATAAGTTTTTCATAGAGACAGAGTGTTTCAATTGCTTGGGGAAAGCAGATAGGAATCGAATTTAAATAACTGACAAGAAGATACTGTTTGTAGACTTGGAAAAATGGAGATAGCTAGGAAATCAAACTGGGTTTTGGCTGTTGAGTAACTGCCAGTTCCATTTCAGTAGTCCAAAGACAACTGAAGAAGGAACTGAAGGG
Source organism: Rhabdophis nuchalis (assembly GCA_039707465.1). Taxonomy (NCBI): domain Eukaryota; kingdom Metazoa; phylum Chordata; class Lepidosauria; order Squamata; family Natricidae; genus Rhabdophis; species Rhabdophis nuchalis. Next base: position 201,359,819 of record CM077645.1, read on the forward strand.
AAGAGCTCTGAAGAGGACGGACAAAGATGAACTTCCCCTTTCAGAGCTGCAATTCCAGTCATCCTAAATTGTAGGAAACCAGTTGGGCTCACTTTATAATACTCCTGTTTAGGTTAAATACTTGGTTATCAGCTATTTGTCACACATGTTTTAACGGCCTTTTCAAATAAGGTAAATGTTCTGACCGAGGCTTCCTGAGAAAGCATAAATCACAATCTTAGTACCAAAAACCCTCTTTTACTTAAATAGCTGTTAATTATGGTCATTCACAGCCCGTAACGATTCACAAACAGTCTGTGAAGAGTCCAACAGATGTCTGCCACAGTCTTGCAGGGTAATGCTGATAAGTATACACATTTATCGTCCTAGTTTTGCAAGACCAAATGGAACACAGAGTCAAACAGAGCTTGTCAGAGTTTGAACTGACTAGAATGAATCATTCTGATCAGTTCAAACTCTGAAAAGCTCTGTTTGATTCGTGCTCCATTTGGTCTTGCAAAACTAATTGGCAATTAGGTCTCTGCCAGTGTTTCAAGGGAGATAAAGGTGTATACTTATCAGCATTACCCTGAAAGACTGTGGCACACATCTGTTGGACTCTTCACAGACGTTTGCAAATTATTACGGGCTGTGAATTGCTTCCTGCAAAGGCTCACATCCATTTGCTCCTCTTTTATGTCTTATGGGAGGGCCAATCATCTCCAAGCCTTACTCCTGAGTCACCCTTTTTGTCTTAATTCTTCTTGCCTTCTGGAAGCTCTGCGCATGCACACAGTGGGAACAGGCTCATACTCTTCTTCTGCCTCACTGATGTCAGATTCCTGAGGGTCCAGCACATAACTACCAGAAGGCCTGACCCCCTCTCTGCCTCAGATGCAGAGCCCTCATCCCAGACTTCTGCAGATTACAGGACTGGCTCATGTTCCTTCCCAACCTCCTCACTGTCTGACTCTAATGCCAGCTCCGCAGGCTGCCGGTGGACCACAACAGTATAAAGCATGTTATATCTGGTGGACTTAGTGTCTTATACCATAGATCTGTTAATGCTGGATGAATTACATTCTGATCCTTTAATGCTGTGAGGCACTATTGTGAAGAGGGAACAAACAAGGTTATTATTGCATCTATTGACTGAAAAAGGCTAAGAAGTCTATATTTTTCCCTTTGTTGTTGTCGTCCTTCTCTCTCAATACTGGAATATCTTTTGGCACCATTACATGGTCTGCCACAAGGACAGGAATCTGCCTTATGTCAGATCAAATCATTGATTTATCTAGCTCAGTATCATCTATACTGACCAGAAACATCCTGGCAGAGATTTAGATGGCCTTTTCTCATCTGTACTTGAGGTATTTTCTTTACAATGTCGCTTTAACAAAAATGGGACACTACATCTCTTCCAGCAATTTGAATTATACAATTTTATGAGCAGAGAACTAAAAAGTAGGGTGCTAAGAAGGCCAAATAATGTTCTATTGATTTAATTGCTGTTCTTTTAGTCAAGTACTATTGACAGAAAATAGAAATGGAAAACTGACAAATGCCACCACAGTAATTACAGTAAGAGATCATTTTGCAACACACATGCAGTATATGTGTGTGTGTGTGTGTGTGTGTGTGTGTGTGTGTGTGTGTGTTAGTTTTTAGATGGTCTCTGGTAGTGGTCTCTGGTGATGAGCCGACAGGCAGAGAGAGAAACAGCATGTCTCCTCCCTTAATGGGGCCCTTACAGGAAGTTGTGAAAACAATTATATATATGTGTGTGTGTGTGTGTTAGATTTTTAAGGGATGATTTAATAATTAATTAGGAGACCAGGATGGATCCATTTCGGGCTTTTTAGCCCTCTTCAGCTGGCCATACTTCTTCTACTGGGAAAAAAAAAATTCTCTCATATATATACACACACACACACTCTTACAATATAACATGATTACAGCCTATTATTTGATGTCTATGGGGCAGGCATTTTGCAATGAAATCTCATATTAATGTCCTATCAGAGCTGAAAGGTTTGGATCTGTGTCCTCTAAGAGTCTTAGATGCTGCCACATGGAATAGCAGCAATCTCTTAATCCAGAAAATATTTCAGGAGAAATTAAGCAAAACAAATAAAACAACCCTGCTTTGGACAAATCAAAACTGTTAGGTTATTTATGTTCATGAAAACCATACACTGTTACACAAAAAGAGTTCCACCAGAACACCATGCAGCAAGGTGAGAAGCAGTGGTGGGTTTCAAAATTGTTTACAACCTCTTCTGTAGGTGTGGTCTGCTTTGTGGGAGTGGTTTGGCAGTCATGTGACTAGGTGGGCATGGCCAACTTGTAAAATATGGTGAAACTCACTTAACAATGCTCTTGCTTAGCAGCCAAAATGTTGGTTCAGAAACTCTGGCATTTGAAGCATGCAAGTCTTAAAGCTGTCAAGTTACAAGATCCTTGCACCCCTAACCCTTTAGAAAAAAAAACCAGGCGTGTTCAAACTTGACAGCTTTAAGACTTGTGGACTTCAACTCCCACAATTCCTCCTCTCACTCTTCATCTTGAGGATGTGCGGACGGGCGGGGGGGGGAGGGAGCTGGAACTGGTTCTAAACAGCACTGTAGATTTGTGGAACCTCTTCTATAGAAGAGGTTAGAACTGGCAGGAACCCATCCCTGGTGAGAAGCCACTGTAGCATCCAGCAAGCTAAATAGCTGGACAGAAAGTACATACATGAACAATTCAGGAAGAATGGGTACCCACAATCATTTGTTACAAGATGTCTGTGCAATATGGTGGGGAGAGAAACCAAAAAAACAAAGCACAAGACCAACTAAGGTGGTGCCATACATTAGAAACATTTTGGAAGCAGTAGAATACAGCTTATGAGATCTCACACCACCCAGAGGCTACCATACAATGACAAATTATGCACTGTAAAGATTGTTTGGAGGTGGGGCATACTTCCAATGGTAATCTACTGGATCCCCTGCATGGATTGCCTTGTGACTATGTAGGGCAGACGGGGAAGAAGCTAGTCACCAGACCACAGGAAAACAAGTAAATAGTCAGATGAGAAGACCCAAACTCACTGGCAGCCTCACATTGCAAGAAACAAGGACATATATTCAATTTTGCAGCTACTAAGATTGTTGGATGGGCAGGCACAAAAACAGCTAGGGAAATGATTGAAGTCTGGGAAACGGTCCCTCATCAATCAACAGAAGTGTTGATTACCTCCAGCTTATGAAGTACTTGGCAGCACAACAGTCAACTACGTAATAGCCAGTAAGAAACACCCCAATCTACATCTAAATACCTATATACAATAGCCACCATATACAGTAAATGCCCCACACAGAACAACCCAAAGAGAAGTTTCCTGAAGATTGGCTCCAGCATGAGTCCAAAACCTTTGATCCCAGTGACTGAACCAAAATGGATCCTGTAAGGAAATCAGCTATTCGACAATGAAGGAAGTCAATCTGTTCTTTTGTAGAAACAAACAATATTCTGTATATTAGTCCACTAGAGTCATCCACACTAGGAAAACATTTAACATTAAATATTTCAAACTGTTTACAAGTTTGGCAAAAATTGTCAGATTTTTGTATTTATTTAAAAGTTGCTACTTAACACAGAATCACTTGCCAAGGGAAGGTCTCCACTGCATGCATTCTTTGGAGTCTAGAGAGATTTAGATTTAGATTCCTGCATTAAGCAGAGATTTGGATGTGACAAGTTTAATAAGCCATTTCAACTCTAAAATATGACGATTTTATATCCTCAGATCATCTTGTTAATAGATTAGGGTTTTTTAAGTGCTTAAAAGAAATAAAACTATAAAGTTTCTGGGAATTCCATTATAATTCCCCATTTTATTCACCCCATCATCACCTAGCTTTTATTCCTTGTTCCTTGCTCTTATATTCATTATGAGCTAAGTCATTATATCAAAATCTGTAGACATTTACATTGTCATAAATGCTTCCATTTATTGTGTATCCATGTGTATATTACTGAAATGGGGGCATCAAGTATTAATGTAGCTAAGCCATGCATCCACAAATCCAAATGTGCAACAACTTCAATATTTTTCTATCCATCTTTTCTATCTATATTTCACCACTGAGAACAAGTAAACACTTGTCTGAATCTTAAATATTCTTTCTGCTCTCACATACTTTCTGTTTTCAAACTATAATAGCAATAGCAATTAGACTTATATACCACTCCATAGTGTTTTACAGCACTCTGAGCAATTTACAATGCCAGCATATTGCCCCCAACAATTTGGGTCCTCATTTTATCAATCTTGGAAGGATGGAAGGATGAAGCTTGAGCCCATCAGGATGGAACTCCAGGTGTGGACAGACCTTTTCTTGAAGCCTAACCAGTGCACAACCAGGGCTTTTACGTTAAGATGATAATGTTCATATTATATTCCTGTTCATAAAGAAAATAGAGAGTACATTTTTTTATAATGCAACATTATTGTCAGAATTTTGACAGCGTGACTAATATTATGAGATAGACCCAGGAGCAAAACACAGCACACAAAGCCTTCAGACAATTAATAATGGTTTATATACAGAAATATATACAGATATACATGTGGTTAAATAAAATCCTTTACCATTCAGCTCAGACACAAGTAAAGAAATGAAATACTTGATAAGAGAGAAAAACACCCTCTAATAACCATAACCATAACCACACACACACACACAGAGACTTGGGTGGACCTCTTCATTTCATCAGTCTCATTGCATCAGCTTACTGATTACCGCTTACAACCTTTCATCAACAGGCAGCTATTAAATCATCAGTACCTTGATGATCAGTATGGAGCCAGTCATGTGTAGTAGTGATAGTATAATGTAAAGCAATTTAGTTTTGTTACAATTCATTCATTCATTCATTCATTCATTCATTCATTCATTCATTCATTCATTCATTCATTCATACATACATACATACATACATACATACATATGTATATATGTACATAAATATTTATCACACCTTTATTATTTTTATAAATAACTCAAGGCAGCTGATGTTATGACTGAAGATAAGAATTTATTTTCAGGCCAAAAAGATATTAGGTTAGTGGATTTAGCTGAATTATTAGCCAAATCATATTATGGATTCTATGAAGTTCCAAGTGAATAAGAGTGGGTTTTACTTGTAACCAGTATCTATATATGCAGCTACATAATTTTCCTTCTAAGATATACGTCAAGAGTTGAAACAGCAAAATAAACCTAAAATTTGTATAAATGTGGTTTTCTTTTTTACTTAAGAAGGCAAATATTGAATCCGTTTCAATAATAGATTCAGAGCTGAAGAGGAAAGAGTACATTTTATCTGCTACTTATCAAGGCCTAGAGACAGCCCTAGAATAATATACTGCCAGATAAGACAACTGTTCTTTAGGACATATTTGAGACAGTCTGGGAATTTACACTGACAATGAGCAAGGAATTATATTCAGTTCTGCTTAAGTTCCTAAATACTGAAATCTGTATTAACCTGCTGTTATTTTGTTTTATTACCTTGCTCAAGAAAGGAAAATGCAAGCAAGACTAATTTTGTTCTCCAGCTGCTTGAGAAATCATGAGCAAACACACTTAAAGTGCTAGAGTTAAAGAAGCATAAAACTAGATCTAGTTTTAATGGCTAGTGAAGAGCTTCAGCAGCCAAATATGTGGAAGGAGGAAAGGACTTATGTGTAAGTTCAGGATTTAAATATTTAACAAAATCTCACAGAGCTATTAATTGACAATATTTTTAGTGCCAACTTCTAAAAACATCAACTAACACCCACCAAACAAAACACCTCATCTATAGTTGCCAACTATAAAAACTTTGTTCAAAGGTTTGCTTTTCAAGGCTCTCTGAAAATCCAGGAAGGGCATTTCTTGAAGTTCAGAAGGAAGAGTGGTCAAGAGCTGGGACTGTGTGTTCTTGTTTTCTTCGCCCACAAAAATGTTGTAAATTCTGGCTTTAAATTCCAAAGAAGCCATTTCTATTTGGAGAAGGCAATTCTTCGGGTACATAAATGCTAATTCATAACAGCCATCATAAATTATGAGTCGTAAAACCTTCCTAGATTGGTAGGCAAGGAAGCACTTACAATACAGGTGGCCCTTAACCAACTATAACATTTGGGTAACCTTCAGCATAAAGTGCACTACCATTGTTATGAGAGATGCTGACAGTGCATTATGCTCCAGGTGGGGCCACAACTGGTAAACAACTGGACAAACCGTCTCTGGGTATACCTACCTACCAAGCAGTAACTGTGAACCTACATAGTATAGCTGTGCACCTAGATAGAACCTAGATAGTAAATAGTAGCTGTGAACCTAGAAATTCCTTAATTGATATTGACTTCTTTTGGTGGGGTTGCTTCAGAAGTATCAAAGAAACAAGGGATATATGCAGGATAGTTTATAAACAAACAACACCACTATCTTGCAAGGATTTATCTCACCTTCCTTATTCCCATTCCCTTATTCCTAAAAACCTTTAGACACCAAGTCAAGGTTTTCCTGCTTTGTATGGAACAGAGTTGTAGGCACAAGCAATTCCCAATATTTGCATGTGATTAAGAAATACACTGCTCAACAAACGTTGAAGAACCAGAGAGATACTTGGTACCACATTCAAGTCCCAATCAATATGGCAACCAATGATATTTCTGTTGCATATGGCCTTGTTGAGTGCTTAGACTGCTGCCTAGCAGATTATTGAGAACATTGACAGACATCTCTAAGGGATGCAATATGGTAATTGCCTTCATTTTTACAATAGTATTCCAAAAGAAAGGGAAATATTTTTTCTGTTTCTACTTATCAAGGAACTCCATGTATATAGTCCCATGGGATGGAATTTTTCAGCCTAAAAAGCTACATCTGAGATATGCACAGTGTACACAATGGCTAATTGTCAACGATGGCAAGAATCAGAGCCTGAAATCAGTGTTGACCATAAAGCCTGCTACCAATTCTGTCTCCACATTACACATCTCAAGAATAGCTCACATAATTAAAAGTCTTGTTGGTGAACTATTTCACCAACACTCCACCATTTCTGAAGTGCTGGTCACGGTGTCATCAACAAGCAAACATGGTTGACTTTGCTAGGTTCTTAGCCGTTGCTCGATGATGCCACTTGTTGGCCTCAGGCTAGACCCAAAAGTGCTTTTTCAAGAGGCAACTGGACTCTTTAAGAAGGCACTTGAAAAAGCACTTTTGGGACAACTATGACTGAGAATCTCCATAGACATCAGGCTGGATGTTAACTGTTCTTATAAATACATCTGTACATTATTTTAGATGGACACTTCATTTTAAATAGCATACCAAGTGTCTCACTCTAAATAGTAACAGTGGGACCACAGCAAAAATAAAATTAATATCATTTAATTTAAATGTACATTTTATTTGAAGTTAAATACAGTTCTTTATTTAATATTTTTTTCTTCCGACTCTGATAATAATCTGGAGGTGGCTGTGTGGAGTCACCCAAGCAGTAGACATGATCTTAAATGGACTCCAGAGGATGGTAGAGGACAGGAAAGCCTGGAGCAACGTTGTCCATAGGGTCGTGATGGGTCGGGCACGACTTTACAACTAAAAATAAAAAAATGATAATAACATTTACAAATTAGTAAAATTAAATCTCTTAGAACTGTATTCAAAGTGTTCAGGATACCTGTTCCTAGGAATACAGATGTGTACCTCTATTGTAAAGTATGTACATGCCAAGCATTTTTCCTGAGTCAGGGTTTGCAGGATTAAAGATTCATCTACTGATATTTCTCACATGTGCCACTTCTTTCTTTTTCTGTAATCCACTGTAATATTGCAATATCCTTTCTGTGGAAGCTACAGATCATCCAGAATGGGGTGGCACAAGCAAATATGGGTGTGCCACTGCATACTTGCATGTCATCATTGCTCAATCAGTGGTAGTGATTTCCAATTTGCTCCCACATACAACTCAAAGGTGATGGTCATCACCTTTAAAGCCCTTCACACCACAGAGACTGGTCATTTGAAGGCCAACCTATCTCAAATTGTTTCTGTCTGTCCAGTGAGACAGAATTGATGGATTTCAAATCCCTTTTATTAAGCAGTAGATCTATCATGACCTAGGAAATGTACTTTGTAGTGCCATCTGCCCTCTAGAAAACCATCTCCCCAAAGACCAATATAGCTTCTACCTTGACGATATTTGGAAAGTCTTGGAAGACTCAGGCTTGGGTTAGAGTGGGTGTTGAGTCCTTGTTGGTTTATCTTTTTTTCTTAATTGTATGTACATGGGTCTTTTTTATTTGGTTTTATGGCTATTTCTTATTTTTAATTGCAAATTGCCCAGATACATTTTGGCCTTGGGCAGCTCCCAAATGTAATTAATTAGTTAAATAAATAAATAAATAAATAAATAAATAAATAAATAAATAATGGCCTTTTTTCCTTTTCTCCTAATCCCCAACTCCAGTTTTCTTATTTTCTTCTTATTTCTTCCATCTCTAGAAGCAGAAATAAGACATTGTCATCTGTTTTGTGTCAGATGGTGTGAAAAGCCATCTGTTAGCTCTGTGGGAAGTACTTGGGAGATTCACAGCACTGGAAAGAGCCATTAAAACCATCAAATCAAATCCTTGCTCATCACAGGAATCCAAATAAAAGAATTTCATGGCAGATGTTTTGAGCCTCTGACTGAACATGTTTAGTGAAGGAGAGCATGGTTTCTCTCTAGGTAGTTTGCATTTTTGTTGAACTTCTGTTGATGTTAGATGGTTGTCCTTACAATTTAACTAAAAATGGCCTTCCTTTAACTAAAAGATGTTACTCCATGACCTGTACTCTGGAAAGATCTAGACCAGTATTTTCAAAATTGGCAACTTGAAGGTGTGCAGTTTTCAAATACCAGCCAGCATGAGACATTAAGTCCAATTATCTGCAAGCTGCCAAGGTTGAGAAACACTGAATGAGCCCAATTAATTAAGCCACTATTGATTAATACCTATATTATAAACAAAAGCAAGGAAAACATGGATAGCCTCATCCTGAATGTGATGTCCAGAACCCCTGATTTACCATTTACCAACTTCCATACAATATAAGTTTGGTTCAGTTGTACATAAAACAATTTGATGTTATCTGGAACATTTTTCTCTGAAGTATGACACTCCATCCATTCTGGTCTTAGTTGGTAGTTTTCCAAAATATATCTTTCACGACAAGATGTGATTCATGCTGTATTGGACATGATCTGGCTCCATGGCATTTTACTTACTGAACTGTAAATGCATCAATCAACTTCCAAAAATAATTAGAAAAATAATAACAATAAAATAACCAGCTGAATAAAAATAGCTTCCAGTTAGTTAAAGTAAGATGATAGTGTGGAAATGATATAACTCCATATTTTTGATTTGATAATTACTGTCAACTACGTCTTCATATTTCTGATTTAAATCCAAATAAACAATATGGCACATATTCCCAACATCACAGAACACTGTTCAAAATTGAATTAATTTAGTTTTATTATTTATAATTGTTATATATGTATACGCTCTTAAATTCTTGTACACCGCCCCGAGTCTCTTCGGAGAGAGGGGGCGGTCAATAAATCCAAATAAATAAATAAATAAATAAAACACTACGTGGTATTTTAGAATACTGGTCATATTAAGAGGTAGCATCACTGAATTTAACAAATATAGTGGTAAAATGAATGTGGGCGTATTTTTCAAGATGCCTTTTGCTGATACTGAGAATTGTAGAATGATAGTAAGGGAGAAAAAAGAAAGAAATAGACTAAAGCAACTTTCTATAAAGGTAAAGTTAAAGGTTTCCCTGGCACATATGTGTTAGTTGTTCCTGTCTCTAGAGGGCGGTGCTCATCTCTATTTCAAAACCGAAGAGCCAGTGTTGTCCGAAGATGTCTCCATGGTCATGTGGCCAGCATGACTAAATGCTGAAGTCACACGGAACGCTATTACCTTCCCACCAAAGGTGGTCCCTATATTTTCTACTTGCATTCTTTACATGCTTTCGAACTACTAGATTGGCAGAAGCTGGGACAAGTAATGGGAGCTCACTCCATTATGCAGTGCTAGGGATTCCAACTGCTGAACTGCCAACCTTTCTAATCAACAAGCCAGCATCTTAGCCACTGAGCCACTTTTCAACTTTCTATATAAGATACTTAAAGAAAAAAGGTGAATACAAAATGGGCAAACACTACATTTCTCAGAACACCTGAATTATGATATATCATATGACAAAAATATTGCTTCTGGCTTACACTTTCAGAAAATATAGGAGAGTTTTATTTATTTTCTTTGCAGTCTGCATGTCCTTCCCCAAATTGAAACCAATATTTATGGCACTGAATTTTGTGCGGGCTTCAACATGCATAGTCATTTTGCTTCTGCATTTGAAAAAAGAATGGATTTTTCTGAGTCGCTTAGAGAAATAAATAGTGGTGAAATACATTTCTTAATATTAATAATAAAAAATAAAATAGACTGCATCCTTTGACAAGGATGGATAGGCTTTCAAACTGTATCAAATAGCTAGTCTTGAATGTACTATATATGTGCATGCATCTTCCAATAGCTCTATATGTCTATTTTATACATATAATAAATTTAGGAATGTAACTGGCAAGGAAAACTCTATGTTGAAGAACTGCCACATCCATACATTGATAATATTTTTATTATGGTTATGAAAATATCTGCAGTCACAATTTACCAACTCTGTCCTCAATCATCTCAATTCTGTTTCTGTATTCGGCAACAAAAGCATGCTTTTAAAAAAAATATGAAAATGTTTTATGCGAATAAAAATTATTAGAAGTCAAGTCTATTTGATTGAAATGAAAAATACAAAATAAACAATACATATGAAGGATTTTAATCTATCAGGGGAAAAATAAACATACAAAATATAGGGTTTTAATACTTAATACATTCCACTTCAATATTTTGTTTAACGAAAAGCAGTATGAAAGTTAGCATAGTTCTAGAATCTATTTCACAGTTTCAACTTTGCTGCTTTGGTTTTTTTTTTATGTTATGCTCCATTGAATGACAAGTTATTTCAAAACGTTGTTTGTCTGTTTGATTAAGAGTCCCTGATTAAGTTAGATCAAGATTAGTGAAAGCTGTGCAGTGAAAGAGATACTATTCACACATAGTCTTTGCTCATCTCATAGACAAATGTTTTTTTTTTAAAATGACACTCTTCACATAAAAAACTTACTGACATTTTCTGTTCCTTTGAAATAAATTTCAAAGGCAAATTCTCTTTTATCCAATCGAATGAAAACTAATATAACAAGAAGTATTTGGATTGTGTGGGTTTATTTTTTTCATTCCTGACTTTTTTTTTCTTTTGGTCATCTTTGCCTTTTTTATTATTTCTTTTGGCCTACTCTAAAAAACTTATCTTGTTTTTAATGTTATTATTTGTGAACTTCCAGGAATTACTGGGAGTTGAGTGATAGAAGAAAGAAAGAAAGAAAGAAAGAAAGAAAGAAAGAAAGAAAGAAAGAAAGAAAGAAAGAAAGAAAGAAAAAAGGAAGGAGGGAGAGAGGAAAGGAAGAAATGAAGGAATGAGGGAAGGGGGAGGGAAGGAAGCTGTCTCAGAAAGAGTTTTTGTTTAAAGGAGGGAAGAAAAAAAGACGAAGCATGGAAAAAATAAGTAAAATAACATTTATATTTGAAGCAATAGAAGCAAGGGGGGCGAGGAGAAAACAGAAAGTGAAAGTTAACATAAATAAATGTTACTGTAGCACTTCTTCTTCTCCTAACCCTAATCCTAAAGTGGAACTGGTTTTCATTGCCCCCCGAAAAATGCTAACTTATACAAAATTATTGTTAATTAAAATTATTAAAATGACAAATTATTGAAAATTGCTTTCAAATCAAAAGTCTTAGAAACTTTCTTCCTTAAGAAAATAAATTGGAATAGATTATATTTTGTTAAATTGTTGTTGTTGTTAGTTGTAAAGTCATGTCTGACCCATCTTGACCCCATGCACAATATTCCTCCAAGCCTTCCTGTCCTCTACCATCCTCTGGAGTCCATTTAAGCTCACACCTACTGCTTCGGTGACTCCATCCAGCCACCTCATTCTCTGTCGTCCCCTTCTTCTTCTGCCCTCAATCTTTCCCAACATGAGGCTCTTCTCCAGTGAGTCCTTCCTTCTCATTAAGTGGCCAATGTATTTGAGTTTCATCTTCAGGATCTGGCCTTCTAAAGAGCAGTCAGAATAGATCTTCTGTAGGATTATATTTAACATCAAGCAAATACTTAGCAGTTTGCCACAAGCTAAGTGTGAGAAGAAATATCAATAAACATGCCAACCAGTCTGATAGTGCATGGCTTCATTAGTAGTCACACTTCTTTCCTGTTTTACTCTTAGGTCATATGATTATGTGCATCTTAAAAGCCCAACACAGATTAATAGTTTCCTCACTACAATTCATTAGAAAAATTCAATAATGTCAGTACTTAGAAGCTATACCCAGGAGTGAAGTTATCTAAAGAGGATGCAGAATAATGCATATCAAAAGGAACATAGAAGTTAAGTGCACAGTTGATTGCAGAATTTCTAAAGACATGAGCCTTGTTATAGCTTCATTTTCATAGCTCTAGAAGTAATAAGTTTCCAGTTTTTATTTCACAGCACTAGAGACATTACATTTTCTGCCACTGCGTAATTATTGATGCTACAAAGAAATCAGTGAGCATTTCTTCAAAATTTAAGAAGATGGAAGGAAATATCTATCTATGTCTAGATACATTCTGAACAGCAATTTCATCTGAGTTATTGAAGGATGAAGAATGTACTGTAAGCTTTCCCCAACAATCCAATGCCACATTTGATATTTCATCTGTGCCTCAACATTACCTACAGCAACATAAAGTTTGTTATTCACATAGCCACTTTTTTTCATTCTAGGAGGAAAAAAAATGCCAACAAAATTTGTGTTACCTTCACTGTGTGCCCTTAATACACATGCAGAAGAGGGCCATTCATTGATGCTGTTTGTACAGCCTCTCCATGCGATATTTATTTATTAAAATTCTATGGCCATCAATCTCACCAATGACACTCTGAGTGGTAAACATAAAGTAAACCCCTGTCAATTTTAAAAAAGCCCAAGCTACAGTAAGTCTCTATAAAGAACATTTTTTTTCTTATTTTACCTACTGTACATATAAATGCCCATGCCTCATTGCTTGGGTAAGAGCCAAGCCTTCATAGTCTTCTGAAAGTCCACAGAAGAGAAGGCTCACTTCCTAGGTCACTCCAAGGAACATTGTTCCACCATGGGGAACCAAAGAATGCTCACTCTGCCAAAGCTGGTATGATGGGCAAACACTGTCAAGCACAAAGACTCAGGGTAGTGGTGGGAGCCAATTGTTACCCCATCCTGCCCCACTATCAAAGTGGATCCTGGGCGCTGTGCTGTGCTGCAATGGAGAAATGGGCAACGGGCCTGCTCCAGGGAAGGAGAAGGCTACTTTCCCACTTTCTTCTCCCTGTTCCTCTCCCCCCCTTGTGCTACTCTGTTACCCATTTCTCCATTGCAGTGCAGTGCCCAGGATCTACTTTGATAGCGAGGGTTGGGTGTGTAATTTAACCGGTTCATTCAGGGTAAGGTTGGCCATCGCCAGAAGATCGTAATCTTTACGGAAATTTATATCAAAACTTAGCATGCATTTAACTCTGATCATCCAAAAAAAAGTAGAAAAGGAGTCAAAATCTGGTTGTTTGTTAAAGCCATATCTGCACCAAGTGTCATTCAATGATAGAGGTTACAACAACCTGTGAGAAATGAATGCAAGGAACAAGCATGAACAGCTGCCACTGGGAAGGGAGTTTCCCCACTTGGCTTTGAATTACATTTCAATTACATTTATTAAGCAAGGGACAGTGCGTCAGCTTCAGAGTTCCACACTCTCTTGTTGACACGCAGACAAGCAAGCAAACAAAAAGTCAATTGAGTGAGCCAAAAACAGCAGTGCAAATAAGTCCTGAGCCCATTCACACATCATGCCTCCCCCCCAGGACTAGATTTAGATAAATAGTATCATCAGTTTTATATATGTAGGTCTTTGGTTGTTCGGGTTTTCTCCCGCGTAGAGAGAAATACTCCTTCTACTGGGATTTGAACTATTCTTCATTTAAGAGTCCTGTAAATTGGCTGATATATCAGGGATACCAGATAGCTCAAGGCATAGAGAGCTTGCCTCAAATGCTGGAAAGCCCTGGTTCAAATCCCAGTAGAAGGAGTATGGCCAGCTGAAGAAGGCTAATAAGCCTGATATATATATCATATATATGTTTTCTGAGGTTTTCGCGGGTGTTTGTATGTAGGTCTTTGGTTGTTCGGGTTTTCTCCCGCGGAGAATTGGAAGTATCTTCACGACGTTTCAATGAAATCTCATTCATCATCTTCAGGCTGGTGCTTCCGGCTTGGTGCTTCCAGGAGCAATGTGAGATCTCAGCCGGTTCCTCTTTTTAACTGCCAGTGGGGGTGTGACCTGATTGGGTGGGAGCTTGGCTGCATTCTGATTGGGTGGAGGTGTGTTCTGATTGGTAGGGGGTTTGGCTGTGCTCTGATTGGATGGGAGTTTGGCTGTGCTCTGATTGGATGGGGGCGTGCTCTGTTTGGGTGGGGGCCTGGTTGTGCTTGTGTTAGTCTGAGTTGCAGAGGAATTTGACCTGGTGAGCTGCATTGCTGTTGTTTGGCTTCGCGTTTGTGGTCGTACCACATCTCCGTGGTGGGCATCAGTTTGCTTCATGTATGGATTGGAGGGGTTTAAAGTGGCTAATAATGCAGCTTTGGTCTGGCTTCTGGTTTGTGGTCGGGCTTCTGATTTGTGGTCATCATCGGTGTGGGTTTGGGTTTGCTTTTTGCGTCAGAGCACAGCCAAACCCCAGCCAAACAATCAGAGCACAGCCAAACAATCAGAGCACAGCCAAACCCCCTACCAATCAGAACACACCTCCACCCAATCAGAATGCAGCCAAGCTCCCACCCAATTAGGTCACACCCCCACTGGCAGTTAAAAAGAGGAACGGGCTGAGATCTCACATTGTTCCTGGAAGCACCAAGCCGGAAGCACCAGCCTGAAGATGATGAATGAGATTTCATCGAAACGTCGTGAAGATACTTCCAATTCTACGCGGGAGAAAACCCGAACAACCAAAGACCTACATATATATATATATATATATATATATATATATATATATATATATATATATATATATATATATATATATATATATATATATATATATATATATATATATATATATATATATATATAATTCTCTCATATATATAATTTTCACAACTTCCTGTTAGCGCCCCATTAAGGGAGGAGACATGCTGTTTCCCTCTCTGCCTTTCGACTCATCACCAGAGACCATCTAGAGAGAGAACCATGAAATTACGTTGTGTGAATTTTTTTTTTTAGATATGTGTGTTAGTTTTATGAGCTGATCAATAAATTTAAATTTGAGAGACCAAGATAGATCTATTACGAGCTTATTAGCTCTCATCAGTGGGATGTGGCCAACTGATGAGAGCTAATAAGCTTGAAATAGATCTATCTTGGTCTCTCAAATTTAAATTTATTGATCAGCTCATAAAACTAACACACACACACACACACACACACACATATCAGGCACTGCATATGAATTGTATTGGCATAATGGGTCACGTGTCAAAGTATCTTTCCTGTGCTCATTAATTACGTTGACATGTGTATTTCTGCTGCTATCATGCTTCATAAGCGCTCCATGGCTCGGGGCCTAGCTATATGCGAGACCGTCTTCTGCCCCATACATCCCTTCGACCGATCCGCTCCCATAGAGAGGGCCTTCTCAGGGTGCCATCGGCCGGGCAATGCCGGTTGGCGACACCCAGGGGAAGGGCCTTCTCTGTGGCGGGCCCAACCCTCTGGAATGACCTGCCCCCTGAACTACGCACCATCTCAGACCTCCGCCTCTTCCGCCTCTTAAAATGCACCTATTCCAACAAGCCGGCTAGCATAACCTCCCGTTCCTGACTGTTATTAGCTAGATTTTAATTAGGGGGATTTTACACTATTTTAGCACAGGGTATGGGTTTAATAGTTTTTTTAAAATAATTTGTATTTTTGCATATTTGTATTGTTTTTTAAATTTCCTGTGCTCCGCCCTGGGTCCTTTTAGGAGAAGGTGTGGGGTATAAATTCGAATAAATTAAATTTAAAAAAATTAAAAAATAAGTCTTAAAGAATCTGTAAGTCATCCAGGGAACTCCAGTTATTGGATAGGTTAATAAAAGTAAAGGTAAATGTTCCCCTCACACATACGTGCTAGTCGTTCCTGACTCTAGGGGGTGGTGCTCATCTCTGTTCCACAGCTGAAGAGCCAGCGCTCTCCCAAGATGCCTCCGTGGTCATGTGGCTGGCATGACCAAATGCCGAAGGTGCACGGAACACTATTATCTACCCACCATAGTCATCCCTATTTTTCTACTTGCATTTTTATGTGCTTTCAAACTGCTACATTGACAGAAGCTGAAACACGTAATGGGAGCTCACTCCGTTACGCGGCACTAGGGATTTGAACCACCAAACTGCTGACCTTTCTGATTGACAAGGTCAGCGTCTTAGCCACTGAGCCACTGCATCCCTTTGTGGTTTTTTACTAAGCTGTGGTTTAAAATCAACCACAATTCACAACAGGGTTCCCAAGGATAGACCCTGGTCTTCACCTACTACAAACTTGACTGGCAAATCTTTGTGCCTTGATTTTGTGCCCCATTCTCTTGTTCTTTCTTTCTTCAGTGACTTAAAAAAAAAGATAATCCTTCTGTTTATTAAGTTAGTGCTCCAGGGAAAGAGATAAAGCAACACACCCATTAAAGTAAATGTGACTTTCTCACACAAAAGTGAAAGTTCATCCATTCAGTTTTCTCTTCTGTAAGAATCCCAAACCCCAAGGTAGATTGTTAGAATGTAGAAGGAAATAAATATTAAAACATTTTCATAAGTTTTGCCAATCTCTCTTTTTCTTTTATACTGGGAGGCAAATATGAAAGGATTATCTCAATAGGATGGTTAGAAATCACTAAATGTGTTCCATTTTGCAATGAGATACCAACTGTTTTGCCTCAGGATCGATAAAATTGAGCCAAAGCATAGCGCTACCCTAAGCGCTGACTCTTACGGATGATGTTATAATATAAGACAGCTTTATTTTCTGAGGCAGCCAATTCAAAATGTGGAAATGGTTATGGAAATTATGCAAATGCTAGAAAAGAGCCGACATTACACTGTGGAATGGCTGAGGCAGCTTACGTATAGCTTGAGGATAGCCTGCCATCCAATCTTCTATGAAATCAAGTCCCTCCATTTCAAAATAGTCTCATCAGAAGCTAAGATAATGCCAACACCAGCATTAATGCCTGCTTTCAATTCTGTAATGAAAGCCCTCCATCTTCTGTCCCATGGAAAACCTGCCATTCTCCGCAAGCAGCAGCATGACATGGCACCAGAGTGGGCCATTTCTGTTTCAGTCAAGTAATTAATTCAAGTTTTCACACCAAACTACATTCATTTATTCAAAGCAGAGGCTTATAAACACATTTTACATGATGGTTTATACAGCCACCATTTGCTTTACGGGCTGGTTGTAGATGTCTTTAGCATCTATTTGCCAGATGCTTGAAAATGTAAAATATTCTTGGCAAGAAAACAGTCCTCACTTTAACAGAAATTTGTTAAACCTGATGTCAATTAGGAATCTTTTCTAAACTTCCTTACCACTCTCCGAATTCCTACTCATTTTCAAAGCCATAAACTTTTTTTAATTATTATTAGCGACCGTAAATCTATTCCTTTATGCTGCACCAAAGAATAAACTGAATTCTTGAAGGCAAACTTGGTGGGAATATAAATGATAGAATTGGGTGCACTGTTGATTAATTTATTGTTGAGCCAATGCAGGGGTGAAATTCAGCAGGTTCTGACAGGTTCTGTAGAACTGGTAGCAGAAATTTTGAGTAGTTTGGAGAACCAGCAAATATCACCTCTGGCTGACCCCAGAGTGGGGTGGGAATGGATATTTTGCAATATCCTCCCCCCCCCCACCCAGGAGTGGGGAGTGAATGGGGATTTTGCAGTATCCTTTCCCTGTCACACCTAGTCATGCCCACAGAACCGGTAGTAAAAAAAATTGAATTTCACCGCTGAGTCAATTTTTTTTCATGGACATCTTGGAAGAATTGATAGGAGAAACTTTTTAAATATTGGTCATATGTTGGTCTTCACACTTACCTCCAGTAAACTTTGCTTTATTTCCTACAAATCACATTCTATATTTTAGCATTCTTCATTCTACATAATTAGATAAAATTTTACACTGGGTAGAGACTGACTGTATCAATATTTGCTCATGAAGCATATCAGGAAAAAAATGGAATTTTGAGTTAAACAATAAAGGAGTAAAAATACTGCTTATGTGTTATGCATGTGTTTTTAGTTAACAATAGAAGAAACGTTTTCCTGAAAACAGAGTTCTCTTTTGTTTTTTGAGAATCACACATTGGGGCTTGAACTGAATCTGAAGTGGCTGCTTCTGAGCTAACTCAGACCAAGTCATTTCTCCCAAGGAAGGAGGAATTTAAGATTTTAGACACACACACACACACACACACACACACACACACACACACACAAAATTGCCAAAAGTATTAGCTCACCTGCCTTTATTTGCATATGAACTTACAGTAAGTGACATCCCGTTCCTAATCCATAGGGTTCAATATGACATCGGTCCACTGTGCACTGTTCTTGAGCTAATCTGAAGGCCACATGAACTTTGGAGGTCTGTAGCGATTGACTCTGCAGAACGTTGGTGACCTCTTCGCACTATGTGCCTCAGCATCGCTGACTCCGCTCTGTCAGTTTACGTGGCCTACCATTTCGTGGCTGAGTTGCTGTCGTTCCCAAACACTTCCACGTTCTTATAATACAGCTGAAAGTTGACTGTGGAATATTTAGGAGCAAGGAAATTTCATGACTGGATTTGTTGCACAGGTGGCATCCTATCATAGTTCCATGCTGAGCTCCTGAGAGCGACCCATTCTTTCACAAATGTTTGTAACAACAGTCTGCATGCTTAGGTACTTAATTTTATACACCTGTGGCCATGGAAGTGATTAGAACACCTGATTGATTATTTGGATGGGTGAGCAAATACTTTTGGCAATATAGTGTATACATACACACTACTGCAGGCACTCCAAATTGACAAAAAATCTTTACTTTGCAATGTCCCTCCAAAAATATGCTAAGCAACATTAAACAAACATGCAATAAATCAAGTTGTGGATTTTTATAGCTAGGAAATATTTATACATAGTTGTTGCTATATATAATGTGATCCATCATGCCCATTCTTCCTATAAACCACCTATGATTGTGGAGACACAGAAAGTGTGCAAAATCAATCAGTCAACTAATCAACCCTAGTCCAACTGCATGATTAAGGCAGGAGACTGTATACCAGGGGTGTCAAAGTCATGAGTGCTGTATCCAGCCGTGGGTTGCTTAAATCTGGCCCACAGGCCACCCAGGAAACAGCAAACGACTGTTCCATGGCGCCTCTGCCAGTGAAAATGGATTATGCAGCCTTCCCGAGCTCCATTTTTACGGGTTTCAGGAAGCTGTTGCAGCTGAAAACGGAGCTCAGGAACCTGCTTTCTCTGGCAATGTGCATGGGCCTCCAATGGTGCCCCAGACATGAGTAACGTCAAGGTGGCTATAGCCTCCCTGGCCCCTCAAGGTCAAACACAACTCTGATGCACCTCTCAATGAAATCAAGTTTAATACCCTGCCATGTAGCATCCTGGTCAAATGGTTGTCCAGTTAATTTTTGGGAACTTCCAATGATAGAGAACCCACAACTCTGGGAGGCAAGCTATTCGACAAATGAATCATTCTCAGTCAGTCAGTTAATTAATTCTGACTCCAAATTTTGTGTTCGTGCTATTGTCTAGTCAAATATGAAGTGTACTGACTGAATTTTTTAAAAAATGTTTTGGTGGTTGTGGTACTATCCTACAAGGAAGCATACTAGAACTAGACTGTTTATTTGTATTAATTCTTTATTCATATCAGGTTTTATTTGCTTAATAAAATAAATCATGATTGTTTAGCTTTCCTAACTTATTTTAATTATGAAAACAATCAGAACATTTATTTATTCAATTCTGCAAGAATTTGTTTAAAAGTTAAATGTCACTTTCTCCTGAATTCAAAATGTGTGTCAGCCGTACAAAATCACATTGGAAGAGAGAGGAAAAAATTGTGAATAGAAGTGAACTTTTTCCCACTGACTGTGAACTCTATTTTCCAATTGAATGAAACTGGCTTTGAGAGGTAATAATACACTCACAGAGCGAGGTTTAGACAAGATTTATGTAGGGTACACCAAGCAAACAACCTTTCCCATTAAAATGTTTGTATCTGAAGGTTGAAACCCATACTGTCAAAAAGGCCATTTAATTTTGCATCCCTCTTTAGGGAAAGTATTTACAGCAATATTTGGGGGTGGAGAGGAGATAAAATTCAGGTGTTTTCAGATTCGGTGGGATCATCATGATCAATGAAGGCAGTAACTGTAAGCAGTGGGTTTTGTTTTCTTTTAACCCTTTTCTTTCATTTATTTGCTATCTTTGCTAGTGTTAAGGTTAAAATGTATTCTGCGTTAAAAACAAAAATGAAAAAAACCCACTATCTCAGTACCTTTGATGGAAATAAATATGTGTATTTTGTTTTCCAAAGAAGAAAAAGTAATGTTGACAATATTTATAAGTGGAATATGGGTTCCCTGGACTTTCAGTACATGAAAACTATTTGGGGAGTATATTGAACATAAAACATAGAATCATAAGGTTGGAAGGGACCTTGTAGGTCTTCTAGTCCAACCCCTCTGATCAAGGCAGGAGAACCTATACCATCTTGGTCAAATAAATGTCCAGCCTATTTATCAATCTCTACTGACAGAATCCACAGCTCCAGGAGGCAAACTATTCCATTGATTAATTATTCTCACTGTAAGAAAAAATTATTCTATATTGCATCTCTCTTTAACACGCTTCCACCTATTACTTCTTATCCTACCCTCCAGAATAAGTACGTATATATAGCAATAGCAATAGAACTTAGACTTCTATATCGCTTCACAGTGGTATGTTTTACAGCCCTCTCTAAGTTCAGCATATTGCCGCCCAACAATCCAGGTCCTCAGACACAAAAGAAAAACTTGCTGCTCAAAAGATATGTGTATGTGTGTCTGCATGACAACCAAATGGGAAAGCCAGATTCATATAACAACAGTTTGACTAATTTAATAATAAGTCAATATATGGTATGCCCAAATATGGGAGGGAGCATACTGCTTCCCTTTTGCCTTTCAACCCCACTCCAGGAGCCTTCCAGGCAGACAAACCATTTTGTGTTGCATTTTTGCTGATAAATAAATGAAGGGCGACTAGTATAGATCTATTTCAAGCTATTTAGCTCTCATCAGCTAGCCATACCTTTGCTGGGATTCGAACTTGGGCTGTTTTTACATATTAGGCAGTTATATTAACCTCTAACCTCTCTTCCCTTATCAGCTGAGCCAGGGGAATGATTAAGTGTTTGTTCTTGGCTTAGAGTTTAATATAACGGCATAATATGTAAAAACAGCCCAAGTTCGAATCCCAGCAAGGGTGTGGCTAGCTGATGACAGCTACAGCTTGAAATAGATCTATACTAGTCTCCCTTCATTTATTTATCAACAAAAATACACATGTATACATATACACACACACATACACACCCACCACACGAATATGATAATCATGAATGGTAATCAACTTGATATTATATCAAGGCCAAAGATTGACATCCTGGGAATCAGTGAATTGAAATCGGCTGGAATAGGTCATTTCACACCAAAGAGCATCAT
This sequence comes from Rhabdophis nuchalis, assembly GCA_039707465.1. NCBI lineage: Eukaryota > Metazoa > Chordata > Lepidosauria > Squamata > Natricidae > Rhabdophis > Rhabdophis nuchalis. The sequence continues at coordinate 201,381,863 of CM077645.1, forward strand.
ATGTCCTTTAGACAACAAAATCACAATAAAAATGGAACAGTCGTCATTTATTAATAGAAGGACATCACCCTCTGTGCTCAGATATATGTCCAAATGATTAAAATCATCTCTTTAGATTGAAGGCAAATGAATATTACAATGACTTAAGTCCGTGTTCTAACCAAAGATGCTGAAGTTAGAGTCCCAAGGCAGCTTGTGACACCTTGTTGACACAAATCTCTTTTTCTGTCTCCGTCATACCCACATACACAAACATTACAATAACTAGAAGGATGGGTTGATCACATTGAAAATAAAATAATATCTGCAAAAAAAAAAGATTGCACATAAAAAGGACTAGAATTCATTTTAAAACAGTAACCATCAGTAAAGGCTTGAGGCATGAAGAACAGTACACCAAAGCTTTTTGGGAGAGAAAAGGGAAAAAATGCCTTCGGTTCAGGAACCAAGAAGTTGAGTAAGTTTTTGCCATTAAGAAAAAGGCCCACACATAAGCCTTGCAAAATTGCAAAGGAAAAACTGGCTTTTCTCCAGGTTCAAATAAATCAGCACTGAGCTGAATCAATTCAGTTCTCTTAATCCAGCATCTGACAGAAAATCATCTGAGCCCTGAGCTGTTTTTGAATTACCACAAACCTGCCTGCTATTCCCTTATTGTCTACTGAGGATTTCTGAATACTGCCGAGGTGTGTCCATTCTTTTTTTGCACAATATTATTAATTCACGGACATATTTATAATTTGTCAAAAGAAATTGTCAAAATGGTGGCCAGTAGTCTAGTTAGGCAATCACTTTTTCTAAGTTCTGTAACACACACACACACACACACACACACACACACACACACACACACCTAGCTATTTTCCAGTTTGGGAAGCCATACTAAACACATAATTCCCACAGCACTGTCTTAAATGCCTAAGGATATCTAACCATGTAGTAGGACTGTATTACTATTAGATTTCTCATCTTTCCTACTCTCTTCTCCTATTGGTAGCTTATGATTTATCACTTGTTTGTATCTTATGATGTATGATTGTAGCTTATGATTTATCACTTTGTTGTTTGTATATATGCCGAGAGACAAATTCCTTGTGTGTCCAATATTGGCATTTGGCCAATAAAGAACTGTTCTGTTCTGTCCTTTTCTTCTCCACTCCATCCACTCCATTCCATCCCACCCCCACCCCATTCCACCCTTTCCACCCCATTCCATTCCATTCCACCCCATTCCACTCCACTCCACTCCATTCCATTCCATTCCATTCTATTCTATTCTATTCTATTCTATTCTATTCTATTCTATTCTATTCTACTAGTCAGTCACGGTGACTGACAACTATATGCAGTTTTTTTTAAAAAAACTGGCAGCATTTTCCTCCTCTGGTTCCTTTGTGCTTTTGCATTTATTCCACATGATTAATTATGTTTTAAGTATGTATTTTGTATTTATTCTATATTGTTTTTAGTTTCTCCTGTGCACCGCCCCGGGCCCCTGTGGGGAGAGGGTGCGGTTAATAAATCCGAATTTGAATTTGAATTGAATTTGAATGATGACTAGATTCATATCTTAAATTAAACCAAAACCAAAATATTCCGATGTTTATTTGAAAACTGAAATAGAACATAAACACAGTTGGAGAGTCTTAGACGCTCTTCATTTCACCCACTGAGGATTTTTATACAGCACCTGTGCACCTGCAAGCTACCAATTAGATAAGGGCTAGTATATAGAGAGCTTCAACACACTATATGCATAAAAAGGTGAATAATATTTAGCGATTAGATGGTCCAGTCAGAAGGGACAATTTTTCTTCCTTATTCCATAGTATGTGTTGATTCTCTATATAACATCTCCCTGCACAGGATTTAAAAAAATGTGACTGAGAGAATATTATTCTAACTTCACTGCCCAGGGATGACTTTGATAGGTATTTATATGCATGAGGAGCTATTTTATTCTTTGGTTAGAAATAAAGCTATATCTGGCTGCTGCTGTCACTGTCTCCTCCTCCTCCTCCTCCTCCTCCTCCTCCTCCTCCTCCTCCTCCTCCTCCTCCTCCTCCTCCTCCTCCTCCTCCTCCTCCTCCTCCTCCTGTGAAAGATATCACAATGGAACAATAATGATACAAGAGAATTCTCACCTACAACTTTTATGAGAGGAAAACTGGGAACCAATATGTTGAATCCAGATTGAAATACAAGCAATAGGAAATTAAATGAATAAATCCATCTTTATTGTGATATTATAACCATACCTGAAAATTGAATGTGGGTTCTGCAAATGTTACAACCTATCTGCTTTGCAATGATATGTGAGTTATATGTAATTAAATCTGAAATTGAAATCTCCACTACTACTATTACTACTACTGGGAACATCCACTACATCGAATATACATAATGTATTAATCTGCATTTTGATAGATGAGTTTCAGATCACCATGCAATGTAGCATTTAATGCTTATGAAATATTCGCTATTAATATTCCCAGTAATTCTTGCCATAGGTGCCTTAGATTATATAGTATAAATAAGCATAAACATAAATTTGACTGTGTTTTTCTTGAGAGAAAAGAAAGCTTCTTTCACCCCGCAAATATATTATCCAATTGAGAAAACTGGTGAAGTCTAGTCAAGAATTTGCAATGTTCTTAAATTATCTTGACTTCTTAACAAAGAAGCATAAAACATATTTATGATCTTATGTGCAAAGTCATTTTACCATGATTAATTAGTAACCATTTCTTTAGGCCAGGAATACTTTTGCAGGTGTTCCACCATCATGTCTGGGCCTTATGCAATGGTTGGCTTGCAACAGGAGTAAGGAAAAAAATAGTGATATGATACAAATCATTCTTCCATATCTCCAACATAGCTAGCTAAATTTAAAACTGAAGTCCAATCATATGACTGTGCTTATAGGTGTTGTAATGAAGAGTGTTTGCATACAATTGTACAAGGGTACGGGGTACTAAACCCTGTTTTTCATCCACAATCTTCTTGTATCTTCCCACAATTTCTGCAGGTCAGCTGAACACAAGTCTTCATTAGGTCTATGAAGATTAAAACAAAAAAAACTGAATGGAAATTTCAAGCCAAAAGGACAACAGGAAAGAACATATTTATATGCTCAGGGTTTATGTGAATGGCTGGACTATACAATGTTGACCAAATATCTAGAGCACAATGTAAGACTCAAATTATTTCTAACAAATAGATTGCTAAAATCTGATTTTCATGAGCTCTACCATTTCCCAGTTTGCTTTATTTCTTCCTGGATCTCCAATTCCTGATTTCTTGGGGATTGCGGTTTTAGTACGCCTTGGCTTGGAGCCAGCCCAGGAGAAGCTATTCCATCCCAAGAAATCATAGGTGAAAGATTTATACCAAGAGACCCAAACTTGAACTAAGGAGGAATTTCATGATTGTCAGAGCTATTAAGCAATGGAATAGTGCATCTTCTGGATCTGAGGTGCTCCATCACTGGAGGCTTTGAAGAAAAGATTCAACTATTCAGAATGATATGAGAATTCCTGCATTGGGCTAATCCAGTGCTTCTCAATTATTTTCTGTCATGCCCCCACTAGGAAGAAGAAAACATTTCGCGCGCCCCGCGCGACTGTAAATAGTATCATTTGTCTATAAAATTGTTATAAGTACACCTCTGCATAACACTGTATCCTTATTAACGTATAAGAGAATAAAAAAAGAAAGAAATGTGGATCAATTTACAACAAAGAATAGCTTTATTAACTGTAGCAGAAAAGATTTAAAGTGCATTAGAAATTTAAAAAAAATTAAATCCTTTGCCGAGGTCAAACGTGCCCCTCTTTACAGAGCCTCGCACCCCCCCTGGGGGGCCCGCCCCACTATTTGAGAAGCACTGGGCTAATCTGTTGGATTAAAACTACAAAAACAGCAGCATCATGAAAAATGAGCATGAAATTAAGTTTCCTAAATATGGGTTACTTCCAGAACTATGGATTGCAATTCATAGTATCCACAACAATAATCATGCTTCTGGAGATTTCTGGAAGCTGTCTATATCTCTGAAAAGAGGATCAGATCTTTGTAATAGTCCCTAAGCAATATTTTTTAGAAAAAAGTCCAGATTAATCTATACAACTAAAATTGATCTGAAAATAGCACTAGCACTAGCAATAGCACTTAGACTTATATACCACTTCATAGTGCTTTTACAGTCCTCTCTAAGCAGTTTACAGAGTCAGCCCATTGCCTCCAACAATCTAGGTCCTCATTTTACCCACCTCGGAAGGATGGGCCAGTGAGATTTGAACTGCTGAACTGCAGCTAGCAGTCAGCTGAAGTAGCCTGCAGTACTGCACGCTAACCACTGCGCCACCTCGGCTCTCAAAATATAATCAATACTACAGGAGGGAGAAAACCTGTATAAGCAACTCCAATCGCACCCTCCGAGGAAAATATATAAATACATTAAATTTTAATGAGGTTCCATCACAGTTTATTGCAACCAAAGAACAGATGGAAACATTGAGGTGAACATGGAATGTTTTTTTAATGCTATACCATAATATAATTTGCATTTGAAAAATGAGTATGAGAAGCTGATATAATATCAGGGCCTGAATTAGGAACAAGAGAGAATGCTTAAAGAAAAGGCAACATAACTCTGGTGTGGTAAGAACACTTGGGGCTGTGTAAAAAAACTGGGAAGTGACTTCCACAGACCCCAAGAGCAACATGTCAAAAAGAGTATAGTGAAAGGAACAGCTAAGTTACTATGCAGAGCAGTAGTGGATTTTCATTTTTTTTACTACCAGTTCATGTGTGCATGTGATGCTTCTGCGCATGCAGCATCTGGGTGGGTGGGCGGTGTTGGATTAGACAAAGGATTCCGACTCAGGCATGGTCAAACAACAGGAACGTTTATTCACAACTATTTACAATACACAAGAATCATTACTGGCAAGGTTTCCCTGTCTGACAGCTGCTTATATACAGCTTCAGGCGGGAAACCTTTCAGCAAGCAAGTTGCAACATTGTATCTATTTTCTAGACAGAATCCGGCCAGCCACGTCTTAGCCAATCAGACGCGGCTGCCGGCTCCATTCCGGAATGCGGTGACTCAGAGTTTACCAGACTTGCTGGCACGGTCGTAGACCTGAGGACTTAACAGGCGGAGCCTCCCGCCACCACTACTACCCATTCGCCCGATCTGGGCCAAACCAGGAGCAACCCACCTCTGGTGCAGAGCCTGCAAATTCCTAGACTCAAGTTTAAGAAAGACACAAACAACTCATAGGGGTAAGGAGTGAGAAGGGGTAAGAAGGGATGTACTATATATTCAGCTCAAAATGTCAAATATACCTAATACGTCTAATTTTCCCCACAGCACTGTGATATGAGAGTTGTTTCTGGGCTGAGAGAAAAAGTGTTTGGCCTAAAATCACTCAAATGACATGCATGTCTAAAGCAAGAGTATAATTCAGTCTTCTGGTTTTTAAATGACCACTTTGACCACTACACCAGACTAGCTTTCTCATCTTGTTTAGAATTTATTATGAGTCAAAGGCTGATTTTCAGTCTTAATGTTCCCCTTCTGTCAGGAAGCCTTTGATGCTTGCTTTCAGTGCTTCAGCTCATTTTATGTCACACTGAGAAATACACAAATGAATATATAAATGGGAGAATCGGAAGAAGCTTTTGTGCATGTGCCAAGCATGGGCAGAAATGTTTTCTGGCTATATTAGCACATCTGGATGAGAGGTGCTGAGCAAGGCAAAATGACACATGTCTATTTGCTTCACTTTTAGAAAAAGAGGACATCAGTGCTTTGCAAAGCAGTTTCAAAGAAATGCTTCACATTAACTTTCATCAAGAACCACTTTGAAGATTTGCACAGCCTTTCTTCATGTGTCAGCCTCTCAAATCACTATAGATAATTGGTTATGGAAAGAATTATCTTGCCCAGAAAGAGCCCTTCCTTCCTTCCTTTTCCTTCCTTCCTTCCTTCCTTCCTTCCTTCCTTCCTTCCTTCCTTCCTTCCTTCCTTCCTTTCTTCCTTCCTATTTGAACAATTTCTCAACAAGCAATGTAATATTGAAACAGACAAACGCTGTGACTCACAGCAAGTCCTCCCCTAGGTACCAGTGCTTTGACTGTATGGTCAGCCTTGCATACAAAGGCAGGGAACACAGATGGAGGGCTGTTCCTTGGCCTTACTTTCCATAGCTGACAGTTGAGATTGTCCATTGGCAGGGTTAGCCTGACCAGATGGCCATCTGGTTTTAGTCCCTCCTTCAAATGCCTATGCTTGATATCTTTACATAATTGGACATCGAAGACAGCTTTCAACACTTTAACCAGCACAGGACAAATATTCAGCCCTGCCAAGATTTCCATGCAAACTTGCCAATACAATTGGTATAGGCTTGCAAACTTATAATACTGCAGGCTTAATCGATGACAAGACAATATATAAAACAGATGTTGTGTTGTGTCTTCACTTAGAATCCTGCAAGTGGGAGGCATTTGTGTCTTTGACATCATTCATCATTTGTTGTTGGTGAATTGCTGGGCTTTAGTTAGATTTTTTGGCTCCTTACTCAACACCTTTGAGGTCTCTCTTTGAAAGAAGTCTGGAAAAATAGAGACCTCATAGACGATCCCTAGGAAAATCCTAGAAATTCATAGAAATCCCTGTCCTACTGTCCCTGTTTATTTGTATTCATTTATTTCATTCATGTCCATGTTTATATTTATACCTGATATCTTGTATATGTTTGACAAACTGATAAATACAAATACACATTATCATTTTTTTTCTTCCTGAATCACTTTTTCTAGGTATTGGGATCTTTCTCTAGGAGTATTCAAGGAGAACATTCCAAGATTTGAAAGTTGTCTAAGTCAGAAATGGTAGCTTAGTTATAAACACACAAGAAGGGGAGAAAAATAAGTGAGATATACTTCTTTTTTCATGCTGGAATGTTTTCTCATGCTTGAACATAGCCTCATGGGTGTCATTGAGAAGAATGTCTGCAAATATACACTGGCTATAAAAGCATATCCTTACTCTCCTGGGTAGACAATGATTCAACACTCAACACAGTGGAAACAAAAATAATAGAAGCTGTAGTCTATCCTGATATCTTTCACATTTGTCAAGTTTCTCTTGCACATAATTGTACACTAATCATTCAGCCCATCTATTATTTTTCAATTATACATCTTTATATACACACAGATTTTCTCTCTCTCTCTCTCTCTGTCACACACACACACACACACTTGCAATTTGATTCTGTCATTTTATTATATTGTAAGTTTCAAAGCAAATGTGGGAAATGAGCTACATTTGATAGAAATTGCAAATAATTAGACAAACAAAATTCAAACATGTTTTCATAATGCTGTAAACAGTTCCAGTTCTGGCAGAATCAATGGAAAGAAAAAAAAACCCAGAAATTAAGTTAGCTAGAATGAATTTTCAAAATGAGCTGCAGTGTGAAACATGAAATAAAATAAAAACAAAGGGATGATTACTGTACATGTTATTTTGCAATCATCTTGAAAGATACACAACATAATGTTATGTGATGTTTATTTTGGATTTCTGATATATCTAGAGCAAAATGTCAGTAGCTTTGCAGCGTGGCAATAACCCAGCATTTGAATAAATATTATGAAACCAAAATTTCCATCCCACGGAGAGGCACGCGCCAGATTTTCTGTACGCCACCTTGAAAATGTCTTCTAATAAATCAGGACCTTAAAAAATATTTCTTCCTTGATGGAACCTTAGCACACCTTTTACAATAACCTGGAAACTTGTGTAAGATGAATTTCCCATATATCTCTCAAAATCATAAGATATATAGTGATGCCAGAATTCAGAATTAATGATCCAAATTTTACAAGGTCAGTGGAACCTGAAGGTGTTCATTATATACAGTATACACAAGCAGGGCAAGATTAAATCTGAAGTAGGACTAGGAAAGCAGAGACATCACCCTGCCAACAAAAGTGCATATAGTCAAGGCTATGGTTTTCCCATTTGCAATGTAGTGCTCTGAAAGTTGGACCATAAGAAATGCTGAGTGCCAAAGAACTGAGGCCTTTGAACTATGGTGCTGGAGAAGACTCCTGTGAGTCCCTTAGACTGCAAGGTCATCAAACCGGTCAGTCCTAGAGGAGATCAACCCTAACTGCTCTTTAGAAGACCAGATCCTGAAGATGAAATTCAAGTACTGTGGCCACCTAATGAGAAGGAAGGACTTACTGGAGAACAGCCTAATGGTGGGAAAGATTGAGGGCGAAAGAAGAATGGGATGAAAGAGAATGAGGTGGCTGGATGGAATTACTGAAGCAGTCAGCATGAGCTTAAATGGACTCCAGAGGATGGTAAAAGACAAGAAGGCCTGGAGGAACATTTTCCATGGGGTTGTGATGAGTCGGACACAACTAACAACAACAAGACCTAGGAAAGTGCCAACCCCGACAGAATCATATTCTAGGCTACTAGAATAATAGATACTACCTAGAACAGTGGTCCCTAACCTTTTGGCACCAGGGACCAATTTTGTAAAAGACAATCTTTCCACCAATGGGGTGGGGGGGAGGCATTTAATTTAATGCCCCTGTGTCAATGTTGACTCCTGGAATTTCTTGGATAACTTTGTGCAGTTTTTTGGATGGATTTCAGAAGTGGTTTCTCTGCTTCCTTTGGCTGAGAGAAAGTGACTGGCAACCCTGAAGCAGGACTAGAACACACAGTCTCCAGTTTCTGGCCTGGTGCTTAAACTACTATGCCAAACTGACTCTCACGATTAACAGAACTAAGTAAAAAAGCAACATGACTTGCAGGCAGTTCTGATAAGTGGCATATTAAATGATCCAAAAACAAATGTCTCACAGTTTCCCTTCCTGGTGATTCTTTCTTCTACTACCTGATTGTTGAGAGCTCACCAGCTCAAGTTTAAAACCTTCCTTTCCCTATTTCTGGATTGTCTGAATTTTTGAACAGCTTCCTTTCTTTGTTTGGAGTTAAATTAAGCTTATTTGAAAAAGGCAGATGGCTCTTCTGCACATCAGCCTTCAGTTGTTTGTCTCCTGTGCATAAATGCTCATGAAATGAAGCTGGGTTTTTCAGTATATAAGACGCACCAGAGTATAAAACACACCAAAATTTTGAAGAGGCAAATTGAAAAAAAAATGTTTTTGCACTCTGCAGACCTCCCAAAAACAGCCAGTTTTTGTCAAAAAAGGGGTATTCTTTAGGAGGCATACAGAGTGCTCTTGGGGACTGGGGGGGAATGGCCCATTTTTCATGAAACCGAGTGCATTTTTTGTCAAAAAAAGGGCTTGCATAGCCTTTAGGAAGCTTATAGAGTCTCCTGGAGGCTGGGGGGAGGGGGGCAAAAACAAGCAAAAAACGCCTCCCATTTCACTCATTTTTGCCCTCCCAAGCCTCCATCAGCTCTCTGGAAGCCTCCTAAAGGCTATGCATGGCCATTTTTGCAAAGGGGGTGGGATTTCAGGAGGCAAAAAATGCTGTATTCAGTGTATAAGATGCACCCAGATGTTCACCCTCTTTTTTGAGGGAAAAGATGCGTCTTATAATCCCAAAAATACGATAGTTCATTTCCAAATTTCAGTGCTTTCTTTTGCTCTGATCATGATAATGTCTAATATATGTTGTCTTTGTGGAATTAATTTACTGATTAGTGGATTCTCTTGCTTCTTTTTTCTTCATGTCAAGAAAACAACAATCACTTTTTTTCCTATGACTGGGTCTTTCTGGATATATATATATATATCTTTGAGAAAAAGCAAATTACAAACAGAAGCAATTTTGACAATTTACAAGTACAGCTAATCCTAAACTTATGACCAGAATTGAGCCTCACATTTCTGTTGTTAAGTGAGGCATTTGTTAAGTGGGTTTTGCTCCATTTTACAACATTTCTTCCTACAGTCGTTCAGTGAATCCCTGCAGTTGTTAAGTTAGTAATCCAGTTGTTACTATGGCTTCTCCATTGACTTTGCTGGTCAGAAGGTCACAAAAGTGGATCACATGACCCAGGGACACTGCAATAAATATGAGTCATTTGCCAAGTATCTGAATTTGGATCACATGACCATGCAAAAGTTGTAACTGTGAAAATTTTATTTATTTATTTATTTTATTAGATTTATACCCCGCCCTTCTCCAAGAGGACCCAGGGCGGCACACAGGAATTTAAAAGATACATACAAAAATCAAATAGAAAATTTAAAAACTTATTAAATATCTATCCTGCACTAAAAACCAAATTAAAATCCCCAAAAATTAAAACTATCTAAAATAGCCATAGCGGAGGTTACGCTAGGCCGGCTTGATGAAAGAAATGTGTCTTTAGACACTGGCGGAAGAGGCGGAGGTCTGAGATGGTGTGAAGCTCAGGGGGTAGGTCGTTCCAAAGGGCAGGGCCCGCCACAGAGAAGGCCCTTCCCCTGGGTGTCGCCAGTCGGCATTGTCCGGCCAACGGCACCCTGAGAAGGCCCTCTCTGCAGGAGCGGATCGGTCGAAGGGATGTATGGGGCAGAAGACGGTCTCGCATATAACTAGGTCCCGAGCCATGGAGCGCTTTAAAGATGGTCGTCAAAATCTTGAAGCGTACTCGAAAGGCCACAGGAAGCCAGTGCAGCTAGTGCAGGATCGGTGTTATATGGGAGTTTCTAGGATCTCCCATGATCACCCACGTGGCTGCATTCTGAACTAGCTGTAGCTTTCGAGTGCACCTCAAGGGAAGCCCCATGTAGAGAGCATTACAGTAGTCGAGTCGGGATGTCACAAGTGCTTGAGTGACCGTGCGACAATGGTCATAAACCACTCTTTTTTCAGTGCTGTTGTAACTTTGAATTATCACTAAATGAACTGTTGTAAGTTGAGGGCTATCTGTATAAATAGAGATTGTGCTCATGACACACATATAGCCAGGTCAGTTAAAGATCTAACAAACTCACCTTGTTTGGGATAGTTAATAATACAGGGATGCAATATTTTCAGCCCTATGAAAGATGCTTTGAATCTGGCCTTCAATTAAGCAGGCCACCTATTTTGTAACCAAGATATTACTGGCATTGATCAAAGTACGTTTAGGCAAGATTATCAGTTGAAAAGCCAACAGATTAAAAAATAAAAATATCCATAATTTATTAAACATTAATGACACCTGCTCTAATTCTAGTGTGCACATTACTTTTTTATTCAGAGTCACACTGTGTTTCTTGAGCAAGAAGCTCTTCTGCATCACTCACTAAGCATGGCAGGAAGATTCTTTATTAACCCATTAAGGAAGACATAAATGGATGATAATCGTCTTCCACTTATTACTGACCTGCTGGAAAGGCTGATTAAAATCATGTTTTTCATCTGCTGCCAATACAAACCTTGCCTTTTAAGCTCTTTTATGGAGCAGGGGACCTTCGATTGGCTACCTGTAGCTGCTGCAGGGAACTTTTTCGTTTCGAAATGGAAAACGCTGAAATCCTATCTTGTATCAAAGTGTCACTTCCCATAAATTATCCTTTCCGATGGAGGTATCTGATGGGACCAGAGAACAGGGAAGTATCTGGAGAGAAAGCTGCTCTTCAGGTACCACCCATCACATTAGATTTGCACACACAACCCATCACAGTAGGCAAAAAATATTCGATCCGCAGCACTGGGTGAGCACACTTTTCAACACTTATCCATAAGCCTGCTGGAAGACCAATGGGGATGTATTATAAATGCACCCATATATGTGGATTAGATGTTGCAATGTCTAATCCAGAAGGTGGGTGCAGGTGAGTCGAGGTGGCGTAGTGGTTAGACTGCAATACTGCAGGCTACATCAGCTGACTGCTAGCTGCAGTTCAGCTGTTCGAATCTCACCGGCTCAAGGTTGACTCATCCTTCCATCCTTCCGAGGTGGGTAAAATGTGGACCCAGATTGTTGGGGGCAATAGGCTGACTCTGTAAACTGCTTAGAGAGGACTGTAAAAGCACTATGAAGCTGCACATAAGCCTAAGTGCTATTGCTATTGCTATAGACTGGGTCACTTTACAGGAAGAAGGAAAAGGGGAATTGACTTTTCTGCAATTGCTGCAGAGATGACCAAGAAATTTTCCTCTGTTTCTGTTCACCTCTTTGTCTGCCGTCCATGACAAGAGAAGTAACAGAAGAGAAGCAGAGAAGCAGGTCTTCTGTTGATTTCACTCTAATCTCATGAACCATTTTGAGGGATCACACAAATGGCAGAAAGGAAACCTCTCTACTCAACTGTGCCCTGTCTGTGCCCTCAAAAACATTGTTGTGAGGGCTAATGAAAGCCATGGATGACATATACGGTTCTCAAGATGTTGAAAGCATGGGATGTGGCTTTTAAACCCAGTGATATGGTGGCACTTAGAACAGCCACAGCCAATTTGAAAAGTGCAAAGCAAGCCCATAGTTAGAAAGTTCAGAGCTTTTTAAAGGACCTGACTGACACCAAGCATACATGACATCTAGGCCATTACAGACTGTAAGATGCTTCCAACATGTTGTATGGGTGACACAGACTTTTTAAACAAGCTGAATACATTTTGGGGAAGATTTAAGATGTCAAATAGCACCCTGCGAGAAAAGCTGTACCCCTCCTGTCAAGCAAGTGCTTAGCTTTGATGTTACTTCTGTCTGGAGGACATTGCGGAAAGTTAACATTCAGAAAGCAGCAGGCCCAGATAATATCCCCGGGTGTGTTCTTAGAGACTGTGCAAACAATTTGGCTTGTGTTGTTAACAGATCTTTTCAATCTTTCATTGCAGCAGGCAGGGGTCCTATCATGCTTTAAGACTGTCCTTACTTTGACCGTGCACCCCCAAAGTCTACAATTAAAGGTCTTAATGATTACTGTCCAGTTGCACTTACATCCATCAGTATGAAGTATTTTGAGAAGCTGATAAAGGACATTATTGTAGCCAGCCTCCCTCCAGAATTTGACTCACTTCCATCCAAATCACTCCACAGAAGAGGCTATTTCTTCTGTTCTCCATCTGAGCTTGGAGTACTTAGAGGAAAGAAATACTCATGGGTGAATGCTGTTGATCAAATTGGTCAAGTTCAGTTCAGCATTTAATACTGTTCGGCATTGAATAGACAAATTGGGTCTCTTAGGATTTAACACTCCTTTGTGCAACTGGATTCTTGATTTTCCTATTGATAGGTTCCAGGATGTGTGAGTTAGGACCAATATTTATAACAATAATATTTTCTTGAGCACAGGTTCTTCTCAGGGCTGTGTGCTAAGGCGGCTATCATTCACTCTGCTGATCCAAGACTGCTGTGCAATGTTTGCCACCAATCATATTGTGATGTACGCAGATGATACAATGGTTGTGGGCCTTATTCAGGATGAATAAGGAGAGCACTTACCACAAGGGGGGGTAGAGGGTTTGGTGAATTGGGGTAATAAAAACAGCCTCGTCTTAAACATAGGAGAAGCTAAAATCATTGTCAATTTCAGAAAAGCCACATACATCTGTCTGTGATGATTCACCTGTGGAGGTGGTTAGCAGCATCACATTTCTGGATGTGCTGCTAATGAGTAACCTAGCTTGGTTATTCAACAGTGAGACACTGGTGAAGCAGGCACAGTAACACCTGGATTTTCTACATCGCATTATAAAAATACATCTTCCTTCCCCTGTTTTTACCACTTTTTATAGAGGGACGATCAAGAGTATCTTGTCGTATGGCATTACTGTCTGGTTTGGAAGCAGACAGGAAGGTGGTATCAAGAGTGTTGAGGATAGCAGAAAAGATCATTGGTAATTTCCTTCCTTCTATCCAAGACATTGCATATAAGTGATGCTTGACCAGGGTCCACAGGATTGTCTAGGACACATCCTCTTCATGACCTGTTTTCCTTGTTACCTTCTGGGATGAGGTTTTGTGGAATCCGAAGCAGAACATCTAGATTCAGTCATAGTTTAGTATCAAGCTTTATTATTATTATTATCATCATTATTATTTTGCTTTTGGGTACTTCAATATTCAACCATAAGAATCCAGCAAACGCTTTTTGAAATATAAAAAGTAAGATAACACCGGTTCTCTCATGTCCTGATCTCAGGATTTCAGAGAATTACACACTGATCCATTTAGAGACCCAAAGTGAATTTGTAGCTACTGTAATTTTGATCTGGGAGTTTTTCAGTTGACGATGTCTTCACCAGTTGGATATTGGATATAAGATATCTTGGAGAATATTGTTTTTATTTATTTTTTTATTTATTTTATTCGAATTTATATCCCGCCCTTCTCCATGGAGGACCCAGGGCGGCGCCCAGAAATTTAAAAAACATATAAAGTACAAAAAGTAAATATATAATTTAAAATAAATATTAAACACTCCCACCTGTGCTAAAACCAAATTTAAAACCCAATTAAAAACTTCCTAAAAGTCCCCATGGGAGGTTAGGCTAGGCCGGCTTGTTGGAACAAATATGTCTTTAGACATTGGCGGAAGAGGCGGAGGTCGGTGATGGTGCGTAGTTCAGGGGGTAGGTCATTCCAGAGGGCTGGGCCCGCCACAGAGAAGGCTCTTCCCCTGGATGTCGCCAGTCGGCATTGTCCGGCCGACGGCACCCTGAGAAGGCCCTCTTTGTGGGAGCGTATCGGTCTAAGGGATGTATGGGGCAGGAGACGGTCTCGCATATAACTAGGCCCCGAGCCATGGAGCGCTTTAAAGATGGTCGTCAAAACCTTGAAGCGCACTCGAAAGACCACAGGAAGCCAATGCAGCTCGCGCAGGATTGGTGTTATATGGGAGCTTCTGGTGGCTCCCGTAATTACCCGCGCAGCTGCGTTTTGCGTATTGCTTCATTTTTGTCTTTCTGATAATTTTCAGTTGTTCCTTTAAATCCTCTGTTCCTACTGTTATTCAAGATGATTGTCAAGGAGCAGCAAATTGTAAACAATTAGCTATTGAGAGAAAAATATTAGCAGATGGCAACTCTTGGCTTTCCTTGAGTGATGTAAAAATGCTAAGCAGAGTTGGATCTACTGGCAGATAGCAAAGAGAATACCATAATCACAGCATGGCAACTGGGTCATTGAAAGTCCTCCCCTCCAAAAAGAAACAAATGGCAACCCACTTCTATCTTATTACCAAGAATTTTTTCTCCTTTCTTTCTTTCTTTCTTTCTTTCTTTCTTTCTTTCTTTCTTTCTTTCTTTCTTTCTTTCTTTCTTTCTTTCTCTTTCTCTCTCCCTCTTTATTTTCCACTTTGTCTTCCTCTCTCTAAATATTTCTCTTTCTTCGTTCCATGTAATCATCTGAGATCAAGCTGCATATTAAGACACGTAGGACATCGTCGGTTGATATCATCTAAGACAGGTACAGGGTTATTATTGTAAAGAATATTTAAAGGATTATTGTTTAAGCCTTAAAGATAACACATAGTATCTTATAAGAGTTCAGCGCGTTGTTTGTGCATTCTTTCCCATTATGGAATCTGCATAGCATGCTGATAGATATATTAAATCTTGAAGCGTTCATGCCATTTAGTAAGTACTGTGATTTGAATGTATACTATGCTTTTAAAACTGCTTTATATGCAACAGAGGCACTAGTTCAAATGAAGCCCTAGGAAGAAAGTGTTTTGGAGTCTGCATTGGTATAAGTGGGAAAGAAAGGTTAGACTGCTAATTCTTAGCACAGATTTCTGTATGGGTGGAAAACGACTCATCCCCTTTTCCCCCCAATAATTTTCAAAATTATTGTTAGCTTCCATGATACTGTAGATTCAAATAGTTATGAATTTGCAAAAGGGATTTTTTCAAAAGGCAATTGTACTTTGTTTCTTTTTCCTTGAAGACATTTTGCTTCTCATCCAGGAAGCTTCTTCAGTTCTGACTGACTGGTGGAGAATGGAAAATTTTATATTCCTTGCAGTCATCTGGTCATTAGCACTCTCTCTGAGAGTCATTGAGACCACTTGGATGTTTATCTGTGCCCTCTGGGTCTCTTGGATAGTGCAAACGTGTATGGCATCTCCTTGGAACTACTGAAACTGATGGATAATACTAATATATTCCTCTCCATAACCAATGTTATTCTTTTTTTTCTTTCTCATTGAGGATAGTAAAACGTTGATTCCAATAGATCAGGAGTGTCCAAACTTGAAAACTTAAAGACTTGTGGACTTCAATTCCCAGAATTCCCCAGACAGCTGGGGAATTCTGGGAGTTGAAGTCCACAAGTCTTAAAGTTCCCAAGTTTGGACACCTCTGCAATAGATATTCCTAGATGGCTCATCTGATCTGATATCTGTACTTCAAATAAATGTCTAGGGAATCATTCATTAGGGATTTATCAATTTGGAAAGATAGTAGCTGAGACTTCTGTAAATATCGGTGAAACGTGTGTCATAAAAGCTACAAGAATTTTTGTGTGTGTGACAGCAATAAGACTGGGTGAAGAAGACAATATGAGAAATACTAAAGATCACTTTCATAAGGGAAATTGCTGGGTAAGCCAAACAACACCAATTGCAATTCTAACAGAGATCAAAGAAACACTTTAATAATAGTATCTTCTCTTTCCAATATACAATTGCACTAATACTGATACCTACAAATAATACTATTTTTCTGAGCTTTCATGTTGCCTTTGCTTTCTCACTATTTTAACTCCTAATAAATAGATTTCAGTTTGGATAGGTTATTGGGATAGGAAAAATGCACACTTATTTTATAGACTAGACTAGACTAGACTGGACTGGACTGGACTAGACTAGACTAGACTAGACTAGACTAGAATAGAATAGAATAGAATAGAATAGAATAGAATAGAATAGAATAGAATAGAATAGAATAGAATTCTTTATTGGCCAAGTGTGATTGGACACACAAGGAATTTGTCTTGGGCACATATGCTCTCAGAATACATAAAAGGGGGGGGGGAGAAAAAAAGAGGGGGAAAATACATTTATCAAGAATCATAAGATACAACACTTAGTGATAGTCATAGGTTACTAATAAGCAATCAAATCATACTAGGAAGCAAACAGAACAATATAAATCATAAAAATACAAACAACATGGTTATAGTCATAAGTGGGAAGAGATACATACTAGGAAGGATGAGAAGAATAATAGTAATACAGTCTTAGTAAATAGTTTGACAGTGTTGTGGGAATTAGTTGTTAAGCAGAGTGATGGCATCCCTGAAAAAAACTGTTCTTGTGTCTAGTTGTTCTGGTGTGCAATTCCCTATATCTTCGTTCTGAGGATAGAAATTGACGCAATTTATGTTCAGGTTATGAGGGGTCTATAGATATTTTCATAGCCCTCTTTTTGACTTGTGCAGTATACAGGTCTTCAATGGAAGGCAAGTTGGTAGCAATTGGTTTTTTCCCCCTGTGATTCTAATTATCTGTTGAAGTCTGTATCTATCTTGTTTGGTTGCAGTGCCAACCAGATACAATATGTTATGTTCTCAGAAGTGGTTGAGAACAGAGGGAGTCCAGCCAGGTTTACTCAAAGTAACAGCCTTTTATTGTAGGCAATGTAATACGAATGGCAAAATACAAGTACAGAAAATAGGCGGTAGACAGGGGCTCCCGCGTTTGACAGCTCTTTATATATGGAGCTGTCAAAGGGGAAGCCAATCAGGCTGCGGCAAGAGCCAGCTTCCCGCCAGGCGCGCCTTAGCCAATCAGGCGCGACTAGCGGTTAGCCGGCTTGCTACAGCCTGTCTCCATGGCTTCAAGCGGCAGCCTGGAAGACCCGCGGCCGGTCGTAACTCGAGACCGGTCGCAGGTCGAGGATACAACACAATACAATACAATACAATACAATACAATACAATACAATACAATACAATACAATACAATACAATACAATACAATACAATACAATAGCAGAGTTGGAAGGGACCTTGTAGGTCTTCTAGTCTAACCCCCTGCGTGGGCAGGAACCTTATACCATTTCAGACAAATGGCTATCTAACATCTTTTTAAAGACTTCCAGGGTTGAGGCATTCACAACTTCTGGAGGCAAGCTGTTCCAGAGGTTAATTGTTCTAACTGAGATAGTTTTAGAGGTGCAGATAACAGACTCATTAATTCCTCTGTAGAACTGAATCTCTTTGGGCAGTTTGAGCTTTTTGAGTTGGCGCAAAAAGAGCATTCTTTGCTGTGCTTTTTTGATGACATTTTTGATGTTAGGTGTCCATTTTAGGTCTTCAGATATGATAGAACCTAGAAACGTGAAGGTCTCAACGGTTGACACTGTGTTGTCTAGTATTGTAAGAGGTGGTAGTACAGGAGGTTTCGATAGAGGGCTATAGAGAAGGCTATATAGAGAGGGCTGTAAAACACTGTGAAGCGGTATATAAGTCTAAGTGCTATTGCTATGGCTCTCCAGTAAGCTTATAACAACTCCCCCTCCCCCCCAAAAAAAGCTCAAGGCATGACAAAATATTTGCACTTTTAGAGATCTGAGTACTTGGAAAAATCCCAGTGCAGCAGTCATAATAATAGGATTTGCATAAAAATATAATGAAGATAAGTTAGCTGCACTTTGGCAATCAGTACTGAACAGTTTGATGAGTGTGTATGTATATTCAATATGATATGATGTAAGTAATGGAAAAATTTTAAAAAAATAGCTGTTAGATATAAATAATGCCTATGAGATTCATTGATTTCCAACTTATTATTTTCCGGGCAATTATGACATCTGCCAATATTCTGCGAGAAATATCTCACAAAATGCTTAATGTTCCAGGAAAGCTCCTATTTTGCTTGTGGAAAATTTCTCTCCAGTGTGACGGAAACTCCTGTAGGTGTCTCTGTTGCTCTATTGTTTGTGAGGACAGTTATTATTATTAGTAGTTTTTTTTAAAAAAAATTCATCTGTAATATGCAAGTGACAATACTGGGGAAATGTCAACCATGAGAAGTTTCATTGATATCTAGCTTCTCCATGAGAAGTATCAAGTTCAATGTTGGCCGTTTCTTTTCTTGTGTGCTAATTAAGGAATCAGACACTCTGTAGAGATTCAATTTGTAAAAGATCAACTGCAGAAGGTTTGTGCTACTCAATCCTCCCCCCCCCCCATAGCATAATGATCCACTGTGTGGATTGTCTTCCGAGCACAGAGGTGCAGGACAAGAAATGGCGATGTTTTATCAGGCCTCATCACAGCAAAGCTCAGGAGGTCTTTATCTTAGTTGTTTAACAAATCCTTAGAGATTTTCTTCAAAAAAATAATAATAAACGGTGTTGGAATCAATCAAGCACATATCTGTATGGTACAAGCAGTTACTTGAAGGGCTGTTACTCAAAATCCAGATGGGTGGCTACATCATCAAGTAGTTAAATGTAAGATGAAGCCACAAACAGAGGTTTTTAGAATGTTATGTTTGCATCATGCTTGGTACCTCCAACACCCCCACCCCTCAAAAAAGCTGCTTTTATGTTTTTGATATTTTAATTGCAGAGTTCAGCTGTGGAGATGGACAGTTTTAAAATCTGATAAATAAATAAATAAATAAAAATAAATAAATAAAATTGTAACTATGAGTTTGTTCAAAACAGGTCTTTGGTTGTTCGGCTTTTCTCCCACGTAGAATTGGAAGTATCTTCACTGTTCGGGTTTTCTCCCGCGTAGAATTGGAAGTATCTTCACCAATGTTGGTGAAGATACCGGACAACCAAAGACCTACATACAAACCCGAACAACCAAAGACCTACATACAAAACCCAACCAAAAACAACCAAAGACCTACATACAAACACCCGCGAAAACCTCAGAAAACATATATATATATATAATATATATATATTAACCAGACCCAGCCACAGCAATGCGTGGCAAGGAATGGCTAGTATTAAATAACAAAAAGAACTCCTGTGTCAAGATAATTTTAAATCAACAGTGCAGGATGATAATCTAGGACAAGGATCTAAAGACACAGAATGAAGTATCATTTCCATTGATAATACAAATGCAGACTGGCGGTTAGTGAAGCTATTTTACACTTTCTATTGAGAATGTTTAAATGAAGAATGACCTATTTCCCTGATATTTGACCCATTAAGCAGTAATGTGCTTAAAGTATCCAAAAATGCCATTAAACATATCCTATCTTTTACACTTTCCAAGTGTACAGGTCATCTTGGTCATCTTTAAAGAAGCAATTATATTAGCCATTTGTTCTATCTGATCAACTTATCTGTTTCTCTTCCTTATCAAGAGCTGTAGGGTAGCAAAGTAGAAATGATTATTCAATTACATTGGTCATTACATTGTCCAATTTCAATAACTGCGTATTGTCCTAAAGATGCTTCAATACTTGAGAGGACACATTTTGATTAATGTGGAAAACATAAACAGTCTTTTACAAAGAGGAAGAGGGCTTACATGTTTTCCAGGCACAAATCAGATAATCCGTGCTTACAAAAGCATATAGAAAAAAACATTCTGATGAAGAGAACTGAAGTCCCTCATACAAATCAAACACAGCATTTCAAAGGTTTCACAGGAAGAGATCACAATGGAGAGTTCATTGTATTATCACATTAAGAGCCCCAGGAAACAGGGACAACATTATTATTACTTTTTTAAAAAAACCACTGCTTTTATGTAGATTCATAGTCAGATGTTTATTTCAGTCAGATGTGGGGGTGCCACAATATCTCTTAAGTTTATTGCAAAATTTAATTTGGATAGATGGATGGATCTATAATAGATAGTAAGATAGATGATAGACAATCGATTAGATAGATAGATAGATAGATAGGTAGGTAGGTAGGTAGGTAGGTAGGTAGGTAGGTAGGTAGGTAGGTAGATAGATAGATAGATAGATAGATAGATAGATAGATAGATAGATAGATAGATAGATAGATAGATAGATAGATAGATAGATAGATAGATAGATAGATAGATAGATAGATAGATAGATAGATAGATAGATAGATAGATAGATAATTAAGGGCCTCCCTGGGTCCTTTTTGGAGAAGGGCGGGATATAAATTGAATAAATAAATAAATAATTACACAGTGCTTAAAGTGATCAGTGTCTTCCACTGTAATACCTTCTATTTACCAATATTTAAATAAGCTAAAGAAATAGTAACATAACTAGTTTGAATTTCTTTTTCCTTTCTTTTCCTTTCCCTTCCTTTCAATTCCCTTTCTCTTCTTTGGGGAAAATCAAATCTTCAGCACAGTCTTCGTAACAGTGTTATCTTAATTACTATTTACAATATGGAGGGAGAGAAAAAAACAATTAGTAAATCAGTTTCTGAACTGTAGACAAGTACATAAATCTGGTCCAAATCTTCATTTAACTAAAGCCTTTATTTATTTTACTTTTATTAATGCATGGAAATTTACATTCTATTCAATACATCTCTACTAAGAGTTCAGTTCAGACGCGAATACATGGCGAGGACTCTCGTGATATGTAAAACTTATATCCCTTTTCATAATCGTCGATGTCACTGCATCCATAAATACAGCAAATGCTTGGGAGAACATCATGTGTGTTATATGGGAGGCATATTAAGGGTAAATCAACACCTAGGTCAGGATTCAAGGGTCAAAAAAATATGTCACCTTAAATCATCAGACTTCCTTTCCCTTCCTTATTTTTTTTTAAAGCCATGTAGTACTATTTTCCTTAGAAATGTCAAGGATTCTGAATTCCCTGCTAGAAAGATAGGTCCCCTGTGTGCTGCTGTATCAAGTGATACTTCTGCTGTGGTTGTGTTCTTTTGCTGCAACTGGCAGAGCTGGGATTTGATTTTGACCTGCTGCATAGGACGGGGATAGAGCATATTTCATTCTGTTGACAGGGAAAATGATATTCTTAGATGTAATATCTACAACAAAGGACATTCTTGGCAAGCAAACAATGCTGTAAATTTCAGCTTAGAGAGATTTCCTCTAGATATTCATGGGCAATTTCAAACATCAGCTCTTGTAATGTTTATATTTAAAGCAAAGCAGATTAGTATTTCATTCAGCTTCAACTGAGCTGTCCTAAGGTTTGTTTAAAAAAAAACAACCACCACCACAATGAGAAGGCACATAAACAAAATTCAGTCATACAGCTGTCTTTGTGACGTGACCTCAGGGTACTTGGCTATAATCACTGCATTATAGTAAACAATTTTCATACACATGTCCACCTATAAATTCATATACATGTTTTCATTTCATTTATATGTTTGTTTAAAAATCACTCTTACGAATAAACTTGTAGAGCTGTTGGGAAAACAATAAAAAATTGAACAAATTTCTCAAAAACCGGGAGCCCATAAGATGGTGATGATGATACTTTTTAATGTGATGACTTTGTAAACTGCTTAGAGAGGGCTGTAAAGCACTATAAAGTGGGATATAAGTCTAAGTACTGTTGCTATTGCTGTAAGAACTCAGATTAATTTACCACGTTGATGGGTATATCACATTGCAAGAGAAATGGCCAGCCGGGGTGGGATTTCTGGGTTCTCTAAACTGGGCAGATTCTTAGCTAGATGTTCTCCCAAACCCATGCGAACCCGCAGCAGACCACCCCTATTTATGACCTTTGCGGTGTCCTGGGGTCATGTGATCATGTTTTTTGACCTTCTGACAAGCAAAATCCGTCTTCCGGGTGCGCTTCAAGGTGTTGGTTATCATCTTTAAAGCGCTCCATGGCTCGGGACCTAGCTACTTGCGGGATCGGATACTGCCTCACACATCCTCACAGCCGATTCGCTCCCACAGAGAGGGACTTCTCCGGGTGCCGTCCACTAGACTTTGTCAGCGGGCGACGCCCAGGGGAAGGGCTCTCTCTGTGGCGGGCCCGGCCCTCTGGAACGACCTTCCCCCCGATATTAGAATGACCACGGACCTCCGCTCCTTCCGCCTGAAACTAAAGACACATCTTTTCCGCCTGGCCGGCCTAGGGTAGTCTCTCTCTCTATGGGTTTTTTAATTGTTTATGTATATTGAGTGGGGATTTTTAGTTAATGGGATTTTAGCACAGGAGTTTGTTTAATCTGTTTTAAATTGTATGTATTTTTGTATATTTATGGTTTTTATTCTCCCTGTGCACCGCCCCGAGTCCCTGTGGGGAGAGGGAGCGGTTAATAAATTCAGCTTTATTATTATTTATAAAATCAATGGGGAAGCCAGATTCACTTAAGAATCAGGTAAGTAACCTGTCAGTGATTTGAACAA
Source organism: Rhabdophis nuchalis (assembly GCA_039707465.1). NCBI lineage: Eukaryota > Metazoa > Chordata > Lepidosauria > Squamata > Natricidae > Rhabdophis > Rhabdophis nuchalis. Next base: position 201,405,097 of record CM077645.1, read on the forward strand.
CTGTGGCAAGAAAAGTTGTAAAATGGAACAAAACTCAGTTATAAATGTCTCACTTAACAGCAGAAATTTTGGGCTCAGTTGTGACATAAGCCAAGAACTATCTGTACATTTGCTGCAGGTATACATTGTAATGTTTAAAGATTCATTGGTATTAGTTCCAATAAAGCAAGCAGCAAAAAGAAAGCAGTATTCCCGATTATTCTAAAATCTTTTTTTTTAATCAGTAGAAAATGCAGTGGGAACAACTATGCAGGAGCCAGAAAGAGCCTTTAAGTAAACAAACAAATACAAAAATATTGACAGGCCAAGATGGCTCCAGTACCTGCTAATACCCGTCCTTCACTTTTCTATAATTAAAAGCTTTTTTAATAAAAATATTAACACTTGTTTCTATATATTGTTTCTAAGCTTTGTTGTATGCCACTCAGAGTCACTTGTTTGTGGGATGGACAGCCATATAAATATGACAAATAAATAAAAGAAGGATAACCAGTGAAAAACAAAAATGAACAAAGAAACAAAACAAAAAAAAGAACACAGCAGGATGGCTAACTTTATTGGTTAATGATTAATGATTTTGACAATGTCACCAATGACTAGGATATAGAGGGAGGCATATTAGGTAGACATTGTAAATAAGGTGCTTTTTATGTTATAGGAGACTTGTTAAGAACTTAAATGTCCCATAAAATCCTTAGCGATTTAAGTTTGCCTAAGTAGTTTTGGGGGGGAAAAGGAAAACCCAAACCACTACTGAGAATAGAGTGATTTAGGCTTCATAAGAGGAAACAGAGAGAGGGATTAGAATGCCAGAATTCAAAATAACAGAAAATATAGACTTAAGTCTAAAACTAAAGGGTAAGCAAGCAGAAGAGCAGTTTAAAAGGTAAGTTAATGTGGGAATCCAGAGTATAACACATAGGAAAAGAGAAACCAAGTGATCTATACCATCTGAATAGTTCATGTCACAAGAGGCACAATACAGGGATCCTAGCTGAGTAATGAACAAATATACTTTAGCTACTTAATCAGTTTCTGGAATTTCCAGTTATTGAAAAAAATTAGGTAACAGATGGCTATAGTGAATCAAAGCAACAAATATTGGGCTGAATATACCAATGGCATGCAATTCTTACATAGCTTCATGTATGTACTTGAAGATAAAAATAATCATGCAGATCAATAAGTCTGTCTGTCTCTTCTCTTGTGTTCTCTTGTTTCATTCTGCTTGAAGGTCTTTGAGTTTAACACTGTAAATTTTAATTAGAGGTTTTAAAATGGGTTTTAAAGGTTTTAGAGGTTTTAAAATGGGTTTTAGCATGGGATCATTATTTAATAGTTTTTTAATATGAGTATTTATATGTATGTATTGTTTTAAATTGCCTGTGCGCCGCCCTGGGTCCTTTTCTAGGAGAAGGGCGGGGTATAAATTGGAATAATAATAATAATAATAATAATAATAATAATAATAATAATGATGATGATGATGATGATGATGATGATGATGATGATGATGATGATGATGAAATTCATTAATAATAATATTAATGAATAATAATAAATAATAATAATAAATAATAGTAAATAGTAAATAATAATAAATAATAATAAATAATATTAATGAAATTCAATTGTGAAAAAAGTAAGGTCCTACATATAGGCAAGAAAAACCAAATGCACAAGTACAGTATAGGTGGTACCTTGCTCAATAGTAGCAACTGTGAGAGGGATCTAGGAATCCTAGTGGACAACCATTTAAATATGAGCCAGCAGTGTGCAGCAGCTGCCAAAAAAGCCAACACAGTTCTAGGCTGCATAAACAGAGGGATAGAATCTAGATCACGTGAAGTGTTAATGCCACTGTATAGTGCCTTGGTAAGGCCACACTTGGAATACTGCATACAGTTTTGGTCGCCACGATGTAGAAAAGACGTGGAGACTCTGGAAAGAGTGCAGAGAAGAGCAACCAAGATGATTAGGGAACTGGAGACTAAAACATATGAAGAATGGCTGCAGGAGCTGGGTATGTCTAGTTTGATGAAGAGAAGGACCAGGGGAGACATGACAGCAGTGTTCCGATATCTCAGAGGGTGCCACAAAGAAGAGGGAGTCAAACTATTCTCCAAGGCACCTGGGGGCAGGACAAGAAGCAATGGGTGGAAACTAATCAAGGAGAGAAGCAACTTAGAACTAAGGAGAAATTTCCTGACAGTTAGAACAATTAACCTCTGGAACAGCTTGCCTCCAGAAGTTGTGAATGCCCCAACCCTGGAAGTCTTTAAAAAGATGTTAGATAGCCATTTGTCTGAAATGGTATAAGGTTCCTGCCCACGCAGGGGGTTGGACTAGAAGACCTACAAGGTCCCTTCCAACTCTGCTATTGTATTGTATTGAATAATAATAATAATAATAATAATGATAATGATAATGATAATGATAATGATAATGATAATGATAATGATAATGATAATGATAATGATAATGATAATAATAATAATAATAATAATAATAATAATAATAATAATAATAATAATAATAGAATAGAATAGAATAGAATAGAATAGAATAATTTAATTTATAGACCGCTCCTCTCCCCGTAGGGACTCGGAGCGGTGCACAGGAAAAACTAAAACCACAATACAATAAATATACAAATATAATTAAGAACAAATTAAATTTGGGCCTGTGCTAAAATCCCTTAAAATGCTAAAATACCCAATTAAAACAGCTAAACCCTGTAGAGAGAGGCTACCCAAGGCCGGCCAAACAGAAAAAATGAGTTTTTAATTTCAGACGGAAGGAGCGGAAGTCCGTGGTTGTTCTGATGTCGGGGGGAAGGTCATTCCAGAGGGCTGGGCCCGCCACAGAGAGAGCCCTTCCCCTGGGCGTCGCCCGCTGACAGAGTCTAGTGGACGGCACCCGGAGAAGTCCCTCTCTGTGGGAGCGAATCGGCCGTGAGGATGTATGAGGCAGGATCCGATCCCGCAGATAGCTAGGTCCCGAGCCATGGAGCGCTTTAAAAATGATGACTAATACCTTAGACTAATAATAATTGTCTAAGTGTGTGATGGTGAACTGAAGGCATGTGTGCCACAGGTGGCATGCAGAGCCCTCTCTATGGGCACGCAAACTGTCGCCCCAGCTCAGCTGCACCACATATGTGCATGTACATATGTGGCCAGCTGGTTTTGGGGTCTCTGTCATGCATGTATGGGGGAGGGGTAAATGCAGGAGAGACGCATGCATGCATGGAGTGGAGTACGCAGGGGTGTCACATGCACATGTGCAGAGAGTTGGGGGGAGCCTCTGGAGCCTGGGGAGGGTGAAAAAACCGTGCCGAAAGCAGGATATGTGTGTTGCTGTTCATACATGCATGCATACATGGGGGGAGGGGGTCACACACATAGCATTATGGGTGTGGCATGCCTGCACACAACCCCCCTGTGCTCCCCCTGCTTTTGGCACAGGAGCCATTAAAGATTCGCCATCACTGCTATAGAGCAACAGATTCAGAAAAAAAAATGCCTCTGGCTGTTTATTACAAGTCTCACAAGTGAGCCAGATTAACAGTAACACCTATTAGGAGCATTTATGTTCATAACAAGAAGCAGAAAGTGTGCTTTTTTTAAAGAAATAATATAAGTTGTCAGCCTAGAAATACTCCAATGGTTAAGGCAAATTGTGTTTAGGCACTGCCTGATAATACACTATTGCCCTTTAATAAAATAGATTTGCCAATTATTACAACTAGTTGATTATATAAAAGTTCTACAGGGATACAGTAATGGCAAATTGCAGCTTCTCTGTATACTACTCTGTACAATGTTTCCTGCCCATAAAACTTATTTATAAAATGTACTGATTGATCGAATAAATGATTGTCTGCTGTCAAGTTACAACATAGAACAATAGAGATGAGAGGCAACTTGGAGGTCTTCCAGTCCAACCCCCTGCTTGAACATTTCAGATAAATCATTGTTCAGTTTCATTTTTGAAAACGTCCAGTAATGGAGCATCCACAACTTCTGAAGTCAAGCTATTCTGATTGCTCTCACCATTAGGAAATTTCTTCCTAGTTAGTTTCCATCCATTGTTTCTCATTTTGTCTTTAGGTGCTTTGGAAAATAGTTTGACTCCCACTGCTATCATGTCTCTTTTAGTCCTTCTTTTCATTAGACTAGATATAGGGTAAATGTTCTTCTTTTGTTTGAGCCTCCAGCCTCCTAATCACTCTTGTTGCTCTTCTATTAATATATATTTTCTTCATCATAATCTATCCCTAACCTATTTTTAGGTCTTCTAATGATAGACTCATTGTCACTATAATTAAGTCATTCTACCTTGCTTCTGATTGTCCTTTGCTTCTTTTTTCCATCTTACCCAACATGGGAACCTTCTACAGAAAGCTGGGTCTTTACAAAATATGTCTGAAATACAATGAGTGGGTTTATTTCTCCATGGCATTCTCTGGAGTCTTCTCTAACACCAACATTCAAGATAATAGAATAGAATAGAATAGAATAGAATAGAATAGAATAGAATAGAATAGAATGGAGTGGAGTGGAGTGGAGTGGAGTGGAGTGGAGTGGAGTGGAGTGGAATGGAATCAAATAGAATAGAATAGAATTCTTTATTGACTAAGTGTGATTGGACACACAAGGAATTTGTCTTTTGTGCATATGCTCTCAGTGTACATAAGGAGAATAATACATTCATCAAGAATAAAAAAATACAACAATTGGTGACAGTCAAGGTTAATAGCTAATAAGCTATCAAATTGTACTAGTAAACAAACAAAACAATATAAATTGAAAGATAAACGCAACATAGTTATAGTCATAAGTGAGAACAGATAGCTATTAGCAAGGAAGAGGAGAATGATAGTAATACAGATTTAGTAAATTATTTGACAGTGTTGTGGGAATTCGTTGTTTAGTAGAGTGGTGGCATTCAGGGATAAACTGTCCTTGTGTCTAATTGTTCTGGCGTGCTGCACCCTATGTCATTTTGAGGGCAGAAGTTGAAACAATTTATGTCCAAGATGCGAGGTGTCTGTAGATATTTTCACAGCTCTCCTTTTGACTCCGGCAGTGTACAGGTCCTCAATGGAAGGCAGATTGGTAGCAATTGTTTTTTCTGATCTAATGAAGTCTGTGTTTGTCCTGTTTTGTTGGAGGGCTAAACCAGACAGATATACAGAGGAACTCAATAATTCCTCTGTAGAACTGGATCAGCAGCTCTTTGGCCAGTTTGAGCTTTCTGAGTTGGCGCAGAAAGAACATTCTTTGCTGTGCTTTTTTGATGACATTTTTGATGTTAGGTGTCCATTTTAAGTCTTGAGATATGATAGAACCTAAAAACTTGAAGGTCTCTATAGTTGTCTCTGTGTTGTCTAGTATTGTAAGAGGTCGTAGTATATGAGGTTTTCTTCTAATATCTACCACCATTTCTACAGTTTTGAGTATAATTAGTTCAAGATTGTTCTGGATGCACCACAAGGCTAGTTGTTCAACCTCCCATCTGTATGCAGATTCATTGTTGTTTTGAATGAAACCAATCACTGTTGTATCATCTGCAAACTTCAGTATTTTAACAGAGGGATCTTTTGAGATGCAGTCATTGGTGTATAGAGAGAAGTGGAGAGAGCACACAGCCCTGTGGGGGTTGTGTCAATATTCTTCCTATCCTGCATCTTTGCAAGTCCATGCAGAGTAATAGGAATAAAAAAAAATCTAGTTAAAAGTTATTTTCCCCTGGGGGATTAACATAACAAATGAAAAAGTGTTCATTTCCTTCAAACATATGGTCTTTCTTTAGATAGCTATTTCTTGTATATCTACTGCCAATTTCCAAAATAGCCATTCATGTTGTTAGACAGAGCTCAAGTCTTCTGATAAACAACTGTGGTTAAAAAAAGAAAGAACATTATACTAATCTCTTCTCATTTATAAAGTTTCCAGGGGCTTTCCTCCCTTTTTCCCAGATGTGTCTCCCAATTTGTGCATAGCAAAGCTCATAGTCAATGGGGACATTATGGGGTGGGCTCTTGCAATAGTCCAGATGGTACTGTTAATTAATTGAGAAGGAATATCCAAATATTGATAAGATGTATCATTATTCAGCTTGTACCATTTGCCTCCTATGGACTGTATTATGTTTTCATTCATGTCCTATAAATAACATAAACCCTGTCACTGGAGGGTCTGTCATCTCCTATGGCCTTCTAGCTTTAGACCAGCTGTTCCATTTCATTGCCGAAAGCCAGAGGCAGAAACACAAAGTTGTAAAATTGTCCAGAGATCAGAAAGGTTCAGAAGACGAAATATAAGTCATATTCTTCAAACCATAAAGGGCATCCGACAGAAGAGGTTTAAAAGGGTCAAATCAAAAGCCTTCTCAAAAGCAAGGCATCTGTTTTCACAATAAAGTATAATACTGAACCACAGAGCCCTAAACATCCTTTCCACTGGTTATGATATGAAAAACTAATTCCTAAATTCAGGTAGCCTATACAGAACACATGCTGCATGTTTTTATAGGATTGCAGAGAAGTCCTGCTCCTGAAAATCTTCTATCTCGTAGTACCTTTTCTCATAAGATTTTGGGTGAGAACTTCAAGATGTTCAACTACAAAAGGGGTTGTCAGGCCTGGAAGCCATCTTTTACATTGAACCTTCAAGCCTGCCACATTTTCTGCTGTGGGAAAATGGGGGGGGGGGAAGGGATTACATGGAGTATGGGACATATATAGTCTAAATAACATTCCTTCCTCAGACTATCAAGGACATCTTGCCCTGCACCTGGGGTGGCATGACTGGGAGACATCTCCAGTTGGGACGGTTCCTGATTGGACCATGTGATGGACTTCTGGGTGCTGGGCAGGGACTTGAACTTTCAACTGGGTGGGGAAAACCTGGAAGCTTTCAGATTCGGGTGTTCCCAGATGTGCCAATATGACATCTCTAATAAAATGGAACTTTGAAGAAACTCAAGCCTCGGAGTCTTCTTTCATTGGGGTGTTACTTAGAACCCTGACACTGTCAGGGTTATATTTCCTGTAATCATGTATGGGTCAGGTTCTGGAAATCTTTTCAAAAGCTTTCTTTTGGGCTTCTTCCAGGACTTTTCCTCCTTCTGTTACTAGATAAAGATGTTTCTGTCTATTGATTCACTCTTTGTGTTTTAAAGCTGTTTTTTTTAATGTTTACTCTTGGCCCCTTTTCTTAGGCCAAGTCATCCAAGGCAGAAAATAAAGTTATAACAGCAATAAGCAAGGACATACACTATACAATTTGTGTGTGTGTGTGTGTTGAGACTCATACATAATATATTCATGATTCGACTTGTAAATTATTTCCAAAAACAGAAAGAAACCCAAAAGCACAACCAATCATAAACATAAATTAAAGCCAATAAAAAGAGGTGCATTTTCAATTTACTACATTGAATTTTAATCTTTCTTCCAAATCATTTGTATTTAAGCAAACAGCATTAAGGAAAGGAATAAAGTGTTTTGCCAACGAATAAATGCAGTCCATCAATGAAAACATCTTATAATCAAAACTAAGTGCTATTTTTAAATGCTTCTCTTCTAGCAATTGGCACACATTTGGCAGGTTCTCTGATAAGTTAATGATGGTTTGAACATCTTTTTTATTTAGTCATTTAAATTATGTATCCTTCATTATTTTTCTATTATATTATATATTCTATTCTATAGAGTTTCCCTCCTGAAAGCCTTAGGTAACTCTATAAAACAATTTTAGGATTTAATTCACTGTTAGACCAAGTAGGGTTTGTGTATGTTTGTGTATATGTGTGTATGAATAGAAAGAAGGGAAGGATAATACTTCAATCCTGTTTGGCTACACAAATTGTGACCTACTGAACAAAGCAATATTTTTCCACATTTCGTTATCTGGAATGCCAATCACGTTCAGCTAAAAATCTGGGTTGTATTTTTTGGGGTTGTTGTACCTTATAAATAAAGGAAATTAGGTAATATGTTATAATTTCCCATTTCATTGGAGTTCCTTTTTTTCATAATATGTTTTTCATGGGACAAATTCACTGATGGTTTTCAAATGCTCATTAAATATTCCTTACAATTTCATGCTATGAGCAGTGGTTAGAATGCAGTACTGCAGGCTACGTATGCTGACTGCCTACTGCCAGCAGTTCAACACTTCGAATCTCAGATTCAAGGTTAACTCAGACATCCATCCTTCCAAGATTTGGTAGGATGTTGGGGGCAAGATGCTGACTTTGTAAATGACTTAGAGAGGGCTGTAAAGCAGTCAGAAGTGATGTATAAGTGCTATTGCTATCAGATCTGAGCTGCAAATTCCAGATGGCAACAAATCTACAGAATCTTTATTTCTTAAATCCTTGTGGCCAGATGGATTTTTGCAACCCAGTTCTAAACATTTTGTAAATGAGGATGAACATGTTAGAAGCATGTCCCAATTGTGCTTTTTCTAAACGTGAACTCCTAGAAGATGTTTCACTTCTCATCCAAGAAGCTTCTTCACTTCTTTTTGGATTAGAAGTGAAAGATTTTCTATGGAAAACCAAGTCCAGTTGTCTTTTGAAAAAGCACCTTTGGGACAACCATGAGCTGAATGATTGAGAATCTCCACAAACATGATAGAAGCATGTTTTTATTCATGCACCCTATTTTAGATAGATACATCCCTGTGCGAAAATATATTTCATTATAAATCTGTCTTACACAAGCACCTGAAAAATTATACACACAAAGATAAACTTGTAACTCTCTCAGTAGCCTTTCTGAATTTCAGTGCTGTTGTGGAACATTCAGATAAGTCTTTCAGATATAAAACTATACTATGATTCAGTTTATATCCACCATTTTGTATGAGAACCTTTACCTCTTTCATCTCATAGCAAGACAGCTTAATTTCAGTGATATGTATTTCAGACCAATCAGTATAAAGCTAATTAGGATTCTGTGCAGTCAAATGTGACCTCAAAAATCTGATCTAATATTAGAAGTAGATTTTTGCCCAATTTTTTTATAGCCGTATTATAATGTTCACCATATGGTTCACCTAATCATACACCATATTTTTGTATTATGTCTCAATCGTCTGGTAGAAGTTTTATTTTGTAAGCATCAGGCTCACTATTCAATATTTGAAGTGTAGCATGGGGAAAGCCAGAAGATGATGATGACGACGACGACAATAATACAATACAATAATACAATAGCAGAGTTGGAAGGGACCTTGTAGGTCTTCTAGTCCAACCCCCTGCATGGGCAGGAATCTTATACCATTTCAGACAAATGGCTGTCTAACATCTTTTTAAAGACTTCCAGGGTTGGGGCATTCACAACTGCTGGAGGCAAGCTGTTCCAGAGGTTAATTGTTCTTACTGTTAGGAAATTTCTCCTTAGTTCTAAGTTGCTTCTCTCCTTGGTTAGTTTCCACCCATTGCTCCTTGTCCTGCCCCCAGGTGTCTTGGAGAAAAGTTTGACTCCCTCTTCTTTGTGGCACCCTCTGAGATATCGGAACACTGCTATCATGTCTCCCCTGGTCCTTCTCTTCATCAAACTAGACATACCCAGTTCCTGCAGCCGTTCTTCATATGTCTTAGTCTCCAGTCCTCTAATCATCTTGGTTGCTCTTCTTTGCACTCTTTCCAGAGTCTCCACGTCTTTTCTACATCGTGGCGACCAAAACTGTATGCAGTATTCCAAGTGTGGCCTTACCAAGGCACTATACAGTGGCATTAACACTTCACGCGATCTAGATTCTATCCCTCTGTTGATGCAGCCTAGAACTGTGTTGGCTTTTTTGGCAGCTGCTGCACACTGCTGGCTCATATTTAAATGGTTGTCCACTAGGATTCCGAGATCCCTCTCACAGTTGCTACTATTGAGCA